>OY282606.1:33371919-34621919 GCA_958298945.1 Atherix ibis
CTACAGAAATGGATCGATATTGTTGCGATTCAGCAGCGATTCGCAGATGGAAATTCGGTCCATGAGGTTTTTTTGCGATAACTCGTGTGGCACCCATACAGCGAGCTTCTTTTTGTATCCAGCCTTATTTAAGTGGTTCCAAATAGTTTTTTGTGCAATGTTTAGCTTCTGGGCAATCGAAACAGTGCTTACGTGACGGTCGGACTCGACGATTTCCATTATTTTATCGGCATTTTCGACAATTGGCCTTCCAGAGCGTAGTGCATCTTTGACATAAAAATTACCGGAACGGAATCGACGAAACCAAAATTGCGCGTGATTGATTGTTACAATATCAGGACCATAAACACTATTCATATTTTCAGCTGCCTGGATTGCGTTTTCGCCTTTATCGAAGAAACACTATAATATATGGCGTATTTTCTCTTTGTTGGTGCTAAAAAAATACTGAGTCACCTTTGACGCGTGCTAAAAAAATACTGAGTCTAGTAATCACAAAACTGTATGAGAAACTTTTTTAGTACGAAACCTTATCTTTTTAACGCTATCTAGTGGAACCCGATCGTACTTTTAAAACGGGAGATACAGACTCCTAAAGCCATCTATTGGCAAAATAATGGATTACTTTTTACAACACCTTATATTACCGAAAGAAGCTAAAGTAAAATAGTTTCTTTAAAATATTTATTATAAGTTAGAAAAAAATAATTTTTTAGTATTAAAATAAAAATATACGAGGATTTGTACGTAGCATTAATTTGGTAAAATATATACAACCTCGACGCTTTTTCAATACATTCCAAATGAAATTGCTGAAACAACATCAGAAGTCTGCGAAAAGCTTATAAAAAATATTCTTAAAATATCTCCCCTCTGTGCCATATATAATCCTTTTTTTTTTACAGATATTTACAACTACAACATAGTAATAAGCAAATTTGAGCAATAGTATTAATTAGCTTGAAAGGTTGTTGGGAGTAAACATCCAATGAAGTTCCTCCTGCTAGCGTGTGTTTCTGTTAAGCCTCAGTATTTTAGTAAATCACGCGACCAGTGACGCTTAAGTCTTCGATGGGTATTTCTAGGGAAGGAAGTGGAGGATAGTTCTTGAACAAGAAGATTATTATGATTGAGAACACGAGAACGGAACTTTTTATAACGAGATACAGCCACGTCAAAAACAAATAGGTTTTTGAGATCACGATCAAACAGTATTGCGAACATAAAAGGAGGCATCGACAATTTTACGGAGTATTTTTGATTGAAGGGATTGGATTCGACGGGAATTAGAAGGCTTAGTAGATCCCCAGAGTTCTAGTCCGTATGTCCATATGGGTTTCAGTAAGGTATTGTATAACAGTACTTTGCTGTCTATAGTAAGTTTGGAACGTTTGTCTAGAAGTCGAAGTAGTTTTAGGTATCGTGTTTTAAGTTCTTGTCTTTTAAGTCTTGTATGTGGGTTCCATGTCAAGCGTTTGTCTAGGTTCAGTCCTAGGTACCGAGCTTCGGTGTGTTGAGGTATGGTACTGCTATTAAGGTATATGGGAGGGCATAACTCACGACGGAGAGTGAAAGTTACCTGGATAGATTTACATTCATTGACTTTTATTCTCCATCTAGTAAACTAGTTCTGGAGGGTTTGGATTTGGATTTGGAGAGTTTCGGAAGCATGTTGGGGATTTTCGCTAGATGCAAGGCAGGCCGTATCATAGGCGTATATAGCAAAGAAGATATTAGGCCAAATTGGGATATCGGATGTGTAAATGTTGTAGAGGATGGGTTCAAGTATGCTACCCTGAGGAACCCCAGCCAATATCGGAGAGATATTGGAGAGTTCGTTGGATTCATTTACTTGGAAGTGTCGGTTGGAAAGGAATGATCTTAGGACTAGGCAATAGTTAGTAGGTAGAGTTTCTATTATTTGCTCAGGTGCTAAACTCTAACGAAAGCTTGACTTATATCAAAAAACACACCGGGACAGTACTCTTTTCTTTCTAAAGAGGATGCAATGAAATCGACAACTCGATGACACTGCTGGGTAGTGGAGTGCTCGGCGCGGAAATCAAATTGGTGATTAGGAATTAAATTTGAAGATTCGTGTAGGGAAGTGGAATGAGACTTATTGGCCTGTAGGAAGTGGCGTGGTTTATTGGTTTATTGGGCTTAGGGATCATTTTAATGATGGTAAATTTCCAAAGGTTTGGGAAATGTGTTATTTTATGGATGGAGTTATATATTGTGGCAAGGAAAACTACTGCTCTTTTAGGGAGTTGTTGGAGTATATTGGAGGTAATCAGATCATAGCCAGGAGTTTTATTTTTGGGAAGGAGCTTGATTAAATTGGCAACTTTTATTTGGTGAAATATATACAATCTCGATGCTTTTACAGTACATTCCAAATGAAATTGCTGAATTAACATAAGAAGTCTGCGAAAATCTTATATAAAATATTCTTAAAATATCTCCCCTCTACGCTACGGCTAGAAGCAGGCATTTAACTAACATTATATTTCATATATAATCTTAAAGACGATATAATTAATTAATAAAATATAAACTATAAAATTATACTTTATTTAAAAGTTATTAAAAAAAACTTCTACCTGGAACATAAAACGCACTTCCTGTAGTAGAGAATATATTAGTAATACTCGTAGTATATAATTTTGGAACTACTTTAAAGTTTCAAGTATCATAGATTACTACTCTTCAATATTTAAGAAATCTTTTATGATATGACCATATAAATATATCCTCACTTTTACGATAGATATTATTTCCATTCAATCATCCAATAAATATGTATGTTCTGTCGAGGAATGAAATTAGATTTCTCATATTACTTATATGTATCTATAGATAAAACTAGATTGACTGGAAGGAAGTAAATAAGTCTTCAGATATACAAAGTTACCCGCTCTTACGTTTGAATAAAACTGCATAAAATCACGAAATCGCTAGACGAAGCAATTCCACACATCAATAAATAACATCAAAGAAATTGTCAACAATGTCGGATATTATTTTTCTCAAAAGATAGATACAGGCTATCGACAAGGTAAAACTCTGAGTCTATATGGGATTTCTGGATGAATTATCATTTAAGTTAAGAAATAAATTGGTTGTCATGAAAACTAAATTGTGCTAGTTGAAATGGAACGTCGTTCTTTAAACCATCTGCCGCCATCATTTCCAAATGGTAAATTATTGAACGGTTGCTTGGCTTTTTAAGTTGCATTGAAGTAGTTCTGATTGGCTAAATTTCCCTAAACTAATCAACTAGTCACCAATATTAAGAGTTTTATCGATTAATACATCAAATTTATATTTATATTCTATAATCTTATCCCCGTGTGTGCGTAATTTTTTTCACTTTTCTTTAGTAAATTTTTGAATAACTTTGTATATTGATAATCCGGAAATGTTTATTTTTACTTTCAAAATTACCTGAATATACATACGTGTATGTACTCATACAATAGGTCATTAGAAAATCAGAACATTAATATTGCGGTATATAAAAAAAAAAGGTTAAGTGGGATTATCCTAGAAAGAATGGAACGGCATGGTTTCGTGATAATAATCAATACCCTAGAAAATTCCTAATCAAAGACCGCTACTATAATTTGGTCTGTATATTTATAGAAACTAACAAACCCAAGTTTGATTGTCCTATAAAAATCATGTGTAAATAGAGAAACTACAGAATATAAAGTATTTTCGATTACCGATCGACGACAAGGAGACAAAGCGACATAAAATTTTAGGTATAGGTAAATTTATTGTCCCTGTTGCATAAACTACCATTCTTGGTTTTTATCTATAATCTTTAAATTCATTCATAAAATAAATACAATAAGGAACAGGACTACATAAAAGAAACCAAAATACTTACCAAGGACAATTCCAATCAATTTGAATCAAATTACTATATGTGGTCTGTACATTCAGATGAGGATTGTCAAAGGACGTTTTTTTTTTATACTATCTGCTATATATTTAACCTCAGTGCAAAATGACGACAATAATAGTAATTGGAGACCGTCCCAGATGATTATGATTAAGGTTCAGATTACGCAAAAAAGGGGATATATTTCTTTCCGGAAAAAAAAACCAAACTAATCTTGTGACAGATGTTCAGGATTCTCGAATAATAACAATCGAATGCGGTGACATTTTCATTGAAGTCTAGCTGAATTAGTTGTCTTCTATTGTATTATTAAATAATAGTTAGTAGGGAAAATATACCTTAAAAGTGATGCAAAGAATTGAATGGTTTTATTAGATGGTATATTCAGATAGTGATCTCATCATTTTATTAAAAATAATACATGGTATTTAGTTAATTTGAAGGAAAAAAAAGATTTTATTACCAAAGCCCTTTTAAAATAAAGGATCAAATGTTTAAAATGGTCTAAATTAAAATGTTTCTTAAAGATTATTGTCACAATTCGACTTAAAACAAAACCAAAATCAGTTATCGACAAAAGTAATCACAATTAATAATTATGCTTAAAAATTAAAAAATTAAATTTTGCTGTAATTTGTAAGCAATTCTTTGAAAATAATAAATTATCGAAAACGTTCTCTCAGTTACTTTTTTACGTTCAAAGATTTGTTATAATTATGCCTTGCGAGGGAATATATTTGATAGAATTTTCTTGCATTATTTTTAATATAAATATACAATTTCATTAAAATACCTATAAAAAAAATTAATAAAGAAAATCTAACATACATTTTTAATGAAATCAATTTTTTTTTATCCATATTCTTAGAAATGGTTTTGAATATATATAACTAAAAATAAACATACCAATTTATTTCATTAAAAAAAAATCAATTGAAATTATATTCAAATTGTGGTAAAATAAATTTTCTACGAAGCATATCCTTTGAATATAAATAAATAAGATTTCTAGGAAATTGTTTTAACCAAAACTTTATCGACTTATTTATGATTCGAACAAACGATGACAGAAGATGTAAAGGCGGAAAATTTGATCGTATTTCCTGTCAAATCGAAATTTATTACAATTATCACCACGTCAATGAAAAATACACAAATTATATACAAATTATCACAGTATCTGTTAATTCTGAGTATCTGTGCTCTATGATAATTCCATCAAGTCAATCTTAATTAGCTATTTCCCTTTTCAGTTATAATAAAATCTCATCAAATCGATTATATTATCGAAAGGGAAAATTTATTCTAATGTTTTAATAAGATTAATTGCTGAATTAATTTATTGATTATAAATTTCTTCGTGCTTCAAAGAGATATTGTCGAATTATTTAACAATATCTCTGATCCATAACATCATATACTAAATAAATTATAAAGTTTGGTAAAAGTGTTTTATTATTTTAACAATCTTTTTGAAATGATTTTTTTTTTAATGATAAAACTTAAAAAATTAGCAATTTTTTTTTTTACAAAATACCTTATTATAATTGAGGAATATTTGAATAATAATAGCAAAAATTATATTGAAATAATGTATGCAATTTTATATTAAATAATACAGTTAATTATATCAGAATTACTAAATACCACAGAATAAAAAATTGTATTTTTAAAAAAATTATTTGAATATTTTCAAAGAATATTTTGAAAGTAAACAAAAGCATTTAGTGACGATCATCATTTTTTTCATTACAAAACTTGCTCAGTAAAATGGCAAGTCCCAATTATTTTTACCTATTGCTCACACCTTCAATTATAAAATTGGTTGTTGAAAATGTAATTAAAATCACTAAGTAGCCGTAACCATTTTTTCCAACATAAAATAGGCTCGGTATGTGGCTCCATCTTCAATTTTAAATTGGGTCAAACTGGCGAAAATTCAAATATTATAAAAACCACGTGGTGACCACGAACAATTTTTCATACACAAAAAAGGCCGAGGGCGTACCCTTATATTCAATTAAAAACTGGGTTAAAACTCAAATTCCCGTTTTTTTAAACCATTGGGTCACCCTTTCAATTAGAAAATTCCCTCTTCAAAAATTCAAGTGTAAGCAAAACCATTTTGTAATCGCGAACAATATTTTCAACACTAAATAGGACCAACACGTTCCTTTATCTTCAATTAAAAACTAGGTCAAAGCTCCAAGCCGCGTTTTTTACGTTTTTTTTTCCAAGCCGATAATGGTACATTCCTGGCCCAGTTTGTGTTGGAAAAATTGTTCATGGTCACCAAACCACTTGGTGACCATGAACAATTTTTCCAACACAAACTGGGCTAGGAATGTACCATTATCTTTAATTTAAAACTAGGTCAAAGCTCCAAGCTGCGTTTTTATTGACCATTGAGTCACACTTTCAATTAGAAAATTTTTGCTTCGAAAATTCAAGTGTAAGCAAAACCACTTGCTGACCACGACATTGTTGCAACACAAAATAGGCGCGGCACGTACCTTTATCTTCAACTAAAAACTGGGTCAAAGCTCCAAGACGCGGTTTTTTTATGAGCGGGTCACCCTTTCAATTAGAAAATTTTCTCTTTAAAAATTCAAAAATAATCAAAATCACTTGGTGACCACGGACAACACAAAATGGGCTAGGAATGCACCTTTATCTTTAATTTAAAACTGGGTCAAAGCTTCAAGCCGTGTTTCTTTTAGCCATTGGGTCACACTTTCGATTAGAAAATAATTTCTTCGAAAATTCAAATATTATCAAAACCACTTGGTGACCATGAACAATTTTTTAAAATCGAAATAGGCCCGGCACCTACTTTTATTTTCAATTAAAAACTCGGTCAAAGCTATAGGCCGCGGTTTTTTTTTGACCATTGGGTCACACTTTCAATAACAAAATTTTTGCTTCAAAAATTCTAGTGTTAGTAAAACTACTTAGTAACCGTGAACAATTTTTCTAACACGAAGGTATCTTCATCTTCAATTAAAAACTGTGTCAAAGCTTCAAGCCGCGGTTTTTTGGACAATTGGGTCAAAATTTCAAGTAGAATTTTTTTTTGGAAAATTCAAGTGTAAGCAAAACTACTAAAACTATTTCCACTACACACCAGCTGGGTAGGTCAGTTTAAAAACTTTTAGCTTTACTTTACTGTATTAACAATTCGCTACATTAAAATAAAACATTTGTGATATAATTTTTATTTTATTTTTGCTACATTAAAAGTTCAAATATAACTGAAAATCGTATTTAAATCTGACTGCATGTTAATACCAATTGCTTGGTAATTAGTTTCCAGTGGAACAATTTATTTGAGCGCGAATAATTTATTATATTTTGCTTTAGTAAATGTATTATGCTCGTATAACAGAGACAAGCGTAAAATTTCATTATGATTTCCATTTTGAATACCAATAACCAATAAATTTGCCTTTTGGCGAACAAGTGATGAAAATCTATTATTTCAAATTGAAAATGGAATACGATTTCATTACACAAAAGTGAGCTTATGGTATACTGCACTCAAGTTCAACTACCTGTCGGTAATTTGCAGAGAATTGCAGACAAAAAATCACATCATTATTTAATGATGATTAATTTATTTTCAACGTTGTCTTCAACGTGAATATAAACTCGTAAGTGCATATTATGCTATGAAATGTATGCGGATAATGTTGGCTGCAAGGATTATCAAGGCCAGGACAATACTTTGTTTAAAATTCTACCTTGAAGTAGGTTTAAAGAGCGCCAACAAAATGAATAATCGATTGGATCGCACCAGATGAATTTGTATCAGCCAGCAGCAGGTAGTTCAAAACAAACGAGTTTCAATAAAATGTTAAATTGGCTGGCAACCCCAATCTCTGTTGACATTACCGATTTCAACTGCATCTACATACATCATGTTTGGTATTGGGTTATGGTAAAATATAAACTGCTCTGCGAAGCTTGGGGATGGTAACTGTCAACCTTAACTGAAAATAAATGAATTTCACCCCGAAGCAATATGAATGAACCGAATGCACCGTAGAATTGTTCCCGTCGCATAAACAAGTACCCAAGTATGACTGGATATACACATCGTATCCATCGTAAAGAGGACAATTTGTTCAAGGATACTCGAGTTTTTATTTCGAATTTCTGCTGTCAACATTTCATTGAACTTGCATCGAACTGTGTAGAAAGACGAAAAGACACGATTGATAGGAATCAGAACAGATTACGCGTAAACCCATCTTATTTTCGTGTCATTCTGTTTAAATTCTACCACCACTACTACCGCAGCGGGTTAAATTGCATACACCACAAAAAATCTGATATTCGCCATAACTTGATGCTATTCTATATGGTTAAACTTGCAAAGTCCCAAAGGAACTGTACAATTTGCAGTTCGCTTAGAAATTGATAAAGAAACGTCGTTTCTACACGACCTGGCTCTGGCGCGATTTCAATCACAGTTCTAATCGTGAACGCATTCTGCAGCTTTATCCTGGCTATGTGAACATTATTCATACGAATATGTACAAATACGTATCGGATAATCCTAGTAGTCATCGCCCTTTTGTTTTGATATGCAATCTTCAAATGTTGGAATTGTTAAAAATTTAGATTCGAAAAAATGCTGTGTGCATGTCTACAAGGAATTCTAACTGAAAATCGATACAAATCAATACAAATGGATTTTCTCAATTTTATTTTAAGAACAATATTGCAACGATCCAATCTAGCCATACGAGTATATCGTATGTGTCCTACCCACAACATAAAGGAAGATTCACAAATGCTTAGCGAACTGTGCATACTGTCTACGTACTATCATCAACTGCATCAATCGTCGCACAGACAACAGCCAGTATAACTTGTAATGTGAATAAGAATATTTGTTGTATGAATATTGGTGGTACTAGCATTTACATACTACAATTCGAATTTACGTACATTCCTTTTATCGAATTCTGAAAATCTTCTGGCAACCTGAAATATTTTATTGAGACAGGAGAGTTGAAGAATTCGTGGATGTTATCGCAAATTCCATTACTATTGCAGTCGTCGTTACCTTTTAAGACAATCCCGTTGTCATCGGCATCGTTGTAGTTGTCCTTATTGACATCATCGCCAACCATGGGACTAGAGTTATCGTCAGACTTATTCTTCCATTTAAGATTTGCCTTTATAGTCAATGGAGCAGAGTTTTCCTTTTTGAGCATTTGCTCTGATCACTTACCTTCCAACTGCTCTGTAACAAATTTTTTCTTATTATTATTATTATTATTCTCCAAGTTTTTAGATAGTCTTCATAAATCTTACATATAACAAAATAGAAATTTCCAATCTTCGAAATTCAAAAGAAATTCGTAAGCAATCTGTCCACTTTGACGATGACAACAACGACTACAATTGTGTATAAGCAATGAAATTTTGTTGCACCTTCTCGAGGCATAGCTTTACACATTCTTAAACCTTTTTATTTTCAATATTATTTATTTATTCAAAATCTTTTTAAATTTTCTAATACTTATAAGGAAAATACTCGAGAAATTCATTTACCCCAGGTAAATTGAACTGAATCGTCAATATTTTTTTGCACAATAAAGAAATTGTTACATTTCCATGAGAGGAATAAAAAGGATTCCTTCTATTCTTGATTACTTTTGCCATCCTTTTGACTAAGGCACTATTCAATACATATAGTTTCAATAGTCTTAGAAAATATTCTTTCTATGCAATTATTTCACACATCATCAACATAAAAGGAGCGTTTTTGCAATATTTTCTATTTAAATGCATCCAATCAAAAACAACAAGCATACTTTTAAAGAGATAAATATTTTCCAAAAGCATTAAGATTATTATGTTTTGAACAATTTAACAAATTCTTTGTTATCCTTGTCGAACAGAGAAATGTGATTTATTTTAATAAGTATTCAGTTTTGAATGAAAGAATTCTGAATACCAGTGGGACTTTATAAAAAATTACTTAATCGTTATTATCTAAACAAGAGTTGAGGTTCAAGTTAAAATGTTACCTAATCTAACATTTCTCTTGACTTTATTGCTTCAAAACAGGCAGGGTTTAACTCATATTATACCATAAAGATACCGTAGGCATTATAAAAACATAAAAAAGCTTATTATGGTAACTACTTTCACATAATACTCGTAAACTTTAGCCTTCCTATTCACCTGACCAAAGTCCGTTTAACTTTGTTTTGTCCTCCAAGATCAAAAAATCCTTGAAAAGGCATCATTTTGGTTCTGCTGATAATATCGAAAAGAGTATAATTGAGGAGGCAAAGGGCTCAACGTTGTTGAGTAAAAATAAAATAAAATCTTTGAAAAAAAATCTGCATCAATCCTTTTCAGGTACGCTATTTCGAATTGGTACTAAGCTATGCTGCTAACTTTAGAAACCTTGCTTAATTAGATACTGCTTTAGTTCAACTTCAACAAAATTGACGCTGTTTAGATAAGTTTTTGGTTCACTGTTTTGCAGTTATACGAGCTCTGTTCAAAAAGTATCGAAACTTTTGAATTTTCGCGGGTTACGTATATTCGATTTTTGATTTTTTGTGGCGTTATGTTGGTACTCATGTCTCTCACTTATGCCGACAAGTTCGGCCATTTTGAATGTTCAGTTAATTTTTGACAGCTGCTTTGCTTGCACGTGTTTTGGATCGTCTTCGAATTTTTCCCATTTTCGACCAAAAACAGCATCGCACTAACATTGCTAAAGAGTTGTTGGAATCTATCTGCAATGACCCAAATTTGCTCCAGAGGGTCATAACTTGTGACGAAATATGGGTTTATGGTTATGACGTGGAAACCAAAGCTCAATCATCCCAATGAAAGCTGCCGCACGAGCAAAGACCGAAAAAAGCGCGCCAACTTCGGTCGAATCCGAAGGTTTTGCTTATAGTTTTCTTCAATTTTAGGGGCGTGGTTCTTACCACAGGGTAGAACGGTCAATAAGGAATATTACTTGCAAGTTATGCGCAAGTTGCACGAAGCAATCCCCCAGAAACGCCCGGATTTGTGGAAGAACAAAAATTTACTTTTGCACCATGATAACGCATCGTTGCTTGTGCGCGAATTTTTGGCCAACAATAACACAATAATAATGCCGCAGCCACCGTATTCCCCAGATCTGGCCCCCTGTGGCTTGTTCTTATTGCCGAAACCGATTCTTTGATCCATTTTTTGGAATGGGCAAAAATCGAAGACGAGCAAAAACACGTGCAAGCAAAGCAGCTGTCAAAAATTAACTGAACATTCAAAATGGCGGAACTTGTCGGCATTTATGAGAGGCATGAGCACCAACATAACGCCACAAAAAATCGAAAATCTAATATGCGTAACTCGCGGAAATTCAAAATTCGCGATTCTTTTTTAACAGATCTCTTATATGTGATACGCCACATCTTATAAGTTATAGAATTTCTGCAGTGAATTATTTGCTCTCGTTCACGTGCAACCCAAATTTTTTTAAGAAAAAAAATACAATATAATAAAAATGTTACCTTAAGTGTAAAAATTATATCCGAGCAAAATTAATTAACTGATATAGTAGATAATTGATAATAGTTCTTATACATGTCTAAGGAACAATATAAATTAAGATTTATTAATGATCAAGCAAAGCCAAAACTGCAAAAGGTTATTCAAAAATTTTAGAAAATAAATATTGAAATTATGGAAATAGTTCTTCACAAAACCTCCATAATTTTATAATTATTAATTTCAGATTTTTTCAAAAAGAAAAAAATCAGGATATTCATTCCAGTTATCATTATCATTAATCATAAATTGAAACTTACGGAGAAAAAATAATAAAAAATTTATTATAGTCAAATTATTTTGTGGAATTTTTATGAAAAATTTATATATACGCAAGCTGACATTTTCAATAATGCCTTTCAGCTTCAATTTGAAGAAATCGGCTGCCGAATCGCATCGAATACTTATGGAGGCCTATGGTAAAAGTGCTTTATCGGAAACAACATGCCGAGATTGGTTTCGTCGGTTCAAAAACGGCAATTTTGACTTCCGGGACAAGAAGCGTGCAAATCGGCCTAGGATTATCCAATCGCAAAAAATGATCGGGGAGTAATTGAGTGTTACTCAACCAGCCATTTCCATGCGTCTGCGTGACATGGGGAAGATTGCAAAGATCGAAAAATGGTTGCCGCATTAATTGAACGATAGGCAGATGGAGCGACGCCACAAACATGCTATATCCTGCTCGCCAGACAAAAAAGAAAGTCATTCCTGCTTAGGATTATGACAGGCGATGAAAAGTAAATATATTTCGAGAATCCTAAATGCAAGAAATCGTGGATTGATCCCGGCCAACCTTCAACATCTTCCCCAAGACCAAATCTCTTCGGACGAAAGACGATGCTGTGCGTTTGGTGGGATCAGCAGGGTATCGTCTACTATGAGATGTTGAAGCCTGGTGAAACTGTCAATGCCCACCGCTACCACCACCAACTGATCAAATTGCACCGTGCTCTGTGTGAAAAAAGGACGGATTATCAACAAAGACATGACAATCTGATTTTCCTCCACGACAATATGCCGGGTGTGTGGTGCAGTGGTCAAGTCGACCGACTCACACTCGGTAGGTAGCGGGTTCGATTCCCGCTACCGCCATCTCGGCATTGGTGCCGGGGGGAGAGGTCAACTACAAGCCTTATATAAATATGTAGTGCGTAGTGTCCCCCAACGTCACTGGGGGTTGATTCGCTGGCCTGATAAGCCGCAAGCTATAAAAAACACCTTATCAGAAACAGCACAAGAACATTTGCAAGATCTTCTGGCCGAACTGGATAAAGAACGATAAGCTGCTTCTTCTCACGAAGCAAATACCTCTGCTAGCTGACATCAAACGCAGGAAATGGAGTTGGATTGGCCACACTTTGCGAAAACTACCTAGGGACATAGTAAGGATGGCACTAGATTAGAACCCACAGAGCAATTGCAGCAAAGGACGATCAAGGACCACTTGGAGAAGATCAGTCGAGCGCAAACACCAACAAATTGGCAAGTCATGGTCGGAAGTGAAAAGGCTAGCCGAAGACAGAAGCAGATGGAGTCTCTAGTGCCGCTATATGCTCCATAGGAGTGACTGTGTCTGATGTCTATGTGTATAAAATGCATATATGTGTTATATAAAAATTCAACAATAACGTAGAAATGAAAAACCTGTCAAATAAATAAATAATAACAACGCACCAACGCACACGTCAAAAATGGTCCGAAACTAATTGGAAACACTCAACTGGGAGGTGCTATCCCATCCCACTTATTCACCAGACCTGGCACCTTCCGACTACCACCTGTTTTCATCGGTAGGACACGCGCTCGCTGAGCAGCACTTCGATACTTACGAAGACGTCCGCAAATTGCTTGATGAGTGGTTTGCCTCGAAAGGGAAGGTATTTTTTTGGCGTGGTAACCACAAATTGCCCGAGAGATGTGAAAAATGTGTAGCTAGCTAGCGAGGGCAAGCACTTTGAATAAATTTGTTTTGCTTTCTATGAAAACAAATGTGTTTTTTTTTAAACTTAAATCAGCGGATTTAAGCTTATACACCAAGTAATGATCCTTAGGCTCACTAATAAGTTAGACTGTACAAAAAATAAAAGAAAATAAATATAAATTTTTGTTCTTTACTAGCAAAAACCTGATCCAAGTGATTTTTGTCCTCCTTATTGGAATTAAACGTTTTACCGTCTAAAAATTTTGTAGAGATCTGAACAAATGATAATTGAAAGATGCTAGGTCTGGAGGGTATGGTGGATGTGGCAGTATATCCTATCCAAGCTCTAAAAGCTAAAAGCTGTTGCCGAGTGGTCAAACTTGTATATGGTTTTCCATTATCCTGTTGGAACACTACATCTTTCCCATTGACCAATTATGGCCTTTTTTCTTTAAGTGAATCATTCAATTTGTCCAACTGATGATAGTACACTTCAGAATTGATTATTGTGTTGTTCGGTAAAAGCTCAAATTTAACAATTCCTTTGAAATCCCACCAAACAGATAAATATTGCCTTTCAAAGTGCTTTTTTCCGGTTCATCTTTTCTACTCCACGATCTTTTGTGCTTAACATTATTGTAGACAACCCATTTTTCGTTTCCAGTGATGATACGGTTCAAAAATGTATCTTTTCTTGGCGTTTGAGAAGCAAATCACAAACGTCAATGTGACAGGAACCCATATGTCGAGCTTTGAGATTAAACCTAGCCGTTTCAAATGATCATAAATGGTTGATTTTGATAAATTTAATCCCTCAGCAATCTCATGAGTTGTTATTCGCCGGTTTGCATCCATTAATGCCTTTATTGTGTCTTCATCAGCTTCAACTGGCCTTCCAGAACGTGGCGCATCTTCGTGATCAAAATTGCCGGATCGAAATTTTACAAACCAGTTTTGGCACTAGCGCTCACTTAACACATCTTCTCCAAATATATCGGATAATTTTTTTCTTGCTTGAACAGCATTTTTATCTTTCCTTTAGTAAAAAATTAAAATATGCCGAAAATGCTGTTTTTCACTTTCCATATTTAAAAGGGTATCAACCAAAAACTACTGTGCTCAGTCAATTGCATTTTTTCACAAGCAAGCCTTGCTACGTCAGCTATCAAAATACATATGATTATGTGGTTGAAGTATGAAGTTGGTTGTGAAAAAATACAATTAACTCGTCCGTTGGGAAAAAACGGTCAACCCAATAAAATCGACAATCTTGTGTAATTATTTAATGAACAAATAAAAATCGTTTTTATAAAATTACAATATATAAACCGGTTAAAAAAAATGATAAAAAATAAATGAAAAAAATGTGGTTTTAATTTATACAGTAAAAATATACACAAATATACTCTATCGAAATGAAATTCGAATTCTATCCGCAAGCTACTCGTAATTAGTTCACAAATTTGTATAATTACAAAAATCAATTTTCGAAATACTATTGATTTTAATTAGTTATAATAATATACAAAGAATATAATAATTAGTCAACAAAATTGATATCAAACAGGAAATTCTCAATACCCTTGTGCACAATTAACATAATAAAATGAAATAGTAAAAATTGAAAATTATACACTACGTTCAATTGATTTATTATTAACTATACAATTCATGTTAATTATATGCACAATTAAATATATATAAAATATATTTATAAATGTGAATATTCTATGATGGGCATGTAAAAATCGACTATTGAAAATTATCAAAAGTTAAACTGAAACAAGAAATTCTTAATGTACGAGGGTCGTTCAATAAGTCCTTAAAAAATCCAAGAAATTGCGCTCGTAGTGTCGGTAAAGATTTTTTTTTTAAGTACCATTATCGACAGCAAAGCTGTCAAAATTTCAGCTCGATCCATAGCGTAGGTCAATTTCTATCGTCGATTAAAGTTAACGACATTTATTTGTGCATAACAATGGAAAAAAGCGAGTTTAGGGCTGTCATCAAACATCTCCATTTGAAAGGTTCAAGCCCGAAAGAAATCAAAGCTGTGTTTGCGACGGTTTACAATTGGGTGAATGAATTTAAACGTGGCCGTTCATCCACAAAAGATGAACATCGTTCAGGACGCCCAGTTGAGGTGTCTACTCCTGAAATCATCGACAAAATCCACGATCTGATTTTGAACGATCGGCGAATTAAAGTGCGCGAATTAGTTGAGGCCACGGGCATATCACAAGGTATAGTCGCTTCAATTTTGCATAAAAAATTGTCTGTGAAAAAAATTACGGCAAGATGTGTGCCGCGTTTGCTCTCAGAGGAGAATAAGCGCAATCGTGTAGTTGACTCTGAGGCTATGTTGGCACTCTTTCATCGCAATCCTGCCGAATTCCTTCGTCGATATGTCACTGTGGACAAAACCTGGATATACTACTACACTCCAGAAACGAAGAGACAGTCATCACAGTGGATTTTCAAGGGTGAACGGGCTCCGAAAAAGGCAAAAACTGTGCCATCGGCCGGCAAGGTGATGGCCACGGTCTTTTGGGATTCGCAGGGCATCATTTTTATCGACTACTTGGAAAAAGGAAACACAATAACAGGAGCGTATTACGCGTCGTTATTGCAACGGTTGAGCGAGGAAATCAAAGAGAAACGCCCCCATCTGAAGAAGAAAAAAATCCTCTTGCATCAGGACAATGCGCGTGTGCACACCTGCGCTGTTTCCATGGCCCAAATTGTGGAATTAAGAATGGAATTGTTGCAGCATCCTGCTTATTCACCAGATTTGGCCCCGAGTGACTATTTTCTTTTCCCCAATCTGAAGAAATGGCTTGGCGGACGACGGTTCACTTCCAACGAGGACGTCATTTCTCAAACGGATGAGTATTTTGCAGAACTTCCGAAATCCTATTTTTTGGACGGGATAAAAATTTTGGAAAAACGGTTCGATTATTCTGAATCGCAAAATTGTTACTACATACAATATTTATATGAATTTGGTCAGCTCACTAAGAAATAAAAAAATTTAAAATTCTGATAGCACATGTATCTGTTTATATGAAAAAATTATTTTTGATTAAATTCAATTCCAAAAAAGGCGCTTTCTTTCAAATTTCTAAAATTCTAGATAAAAATGATAGCTGAATTTTTAGTATATTCACAGATATTGTAAAATAAGGCAACAAAAATGGACAATATATTTATAAATAAAAGGGCAATTTTTAAGTAAATGTTATGGTTTGGATAGTGTCCATCCATGTACGTATATATGTTATATGTGCATATGTAAGTATCAGTCCATCTAACATTGTTTACTCATCAGACTAAACGGATTATTGAAGGTTGCGTTATTATTTCGAACTTTAGTCACGTACGGAATTTATCAAAACAAGTAGATTGCTTACTTTTATGCTGAGTCCGGTTATCATTATTTTAAGCCAAAAGTGCCAAAAGGATTTGACCCGGACTAGCGAACAACCACGCCTCCAATAGTCCTCCTAACCGGGCCCAACAAAAATTGCTCCCTTTTGTAAGACTCTCTCCCAAATGGAATCCAGACGATGTCTTTAATTTGATGGAAAAATATCTTTTCAGTTTTTCATTTTTCTTTTTTTTTTACTTACCCTTCTTTATTGCTCAGCTTACTGATCGTCCAGCCGAGCATCTTTCTTATTTTTGACCTTTTTAGTGGGATTGAATCCTTAAAAAAGTATTGGAAACAAAATATAAGTAAAAAAAAAAGCCACCAAACAGATTTTTCTCAAAATCAAAAAAAAATAAACGAAAAGAAAAGGAAAATGAAAAAATACGAATGCTAATACCAATATTGTATATCCAAATATACTTACTTGTATGTAAGGTACATATCCTTTCATTTTGTTGCTTGTGTTACTGCCAATCTATTCCTTTCTGAAGCGCCTCAACTTCCTTCCGTTTAGTGAAAATATCAAATGTTGACTCCTTCGTCCTTAACGTATTATGTGTGGATTTCCTTGGGTTTTTCAATTTAGTGATGATTTTCGTCATCGTTCTCGTTTTGTTTTATTATATTTCCTTCGTCCTACATTCCTTTTCCATATAAATATATTTTTTTTTTTACTGCGTGCAAGCATTTTCAAAGTGGATACATGAAAAATTCAATTTTTCCAATTTTTCCTTATATTTTCCTTCCTTTTCCATGCCATTTCCATTTTAATTTGGCCAACAAAAAAAAAATTCATTCAATTGTGGAAATTTTATACAATTTATGAAAAATTCGATTTTGGCCAGTTTTACCCAGTTCCTAATTTATGAAAGGATAAAAATTCTACAAATAAATATATATATATATAGTTGAGCATAAATATTTAGTTATACTCGTATTTCAGTTCTAGTTAATATTTTATTCAAAAGAAGAGATTCTGATTTTTTTTTTACATTGATTTGGAATTATTAATTTTTTTTGGCTATTCTTTGATTGTAGATATTACTATAATCAGTATACCTTAATAAATTTACGAAAAATTCTGCAAACTAGGATAAATTATAATTTGTAAAAATCATGAAGACCATAAGCAAAAAGATACGAGGGTCGTTCAATAAGTCCTTAGAAAAAGATGGAAAAAAACTTTTTTAAAAAAAATATTTTTTATTTTTCAACATAATCTTCTTTTAGGTCTATACACTTTTCCAACCGTTTTTCCAAAATTTTTATCCCGTCCAAAAAATAGGATTTCGGAAGTTCTGCAAAATACTCATCCGTTTGAGCAATGATATCCTCGTTGGAAGTGAACCGTCGTCCGCCAAGCCATTTCTTCAGATTGAGGAAAAGATAATAGTCACTCGGGGCCAAATCTGGCGAATAAGCGGAATGCTGCAACAATTCCATTCTCAATTCAGCAATTTGGGCCATGGAAACAGCGCAGGTGTGCACACGCGCATTGTCCTGATGCAAGAGGATTTTTTTCTTCTTCAGATGGGGGCGTTTCTCTTTGATTTCCTCGCTCAATCGTTGCAATAACGACGCGTAATACGCTTCTGTTATTGTTTTTCCTTTTTCCAAGTAGTCGATAAAAAATAATGCCCTGCGAATCCCAAAAGACCGTGGCACAGTTTTTGCCTTCTTCGGAGCCCGTTCACCCTTGAAAATCCACTGTGATGACTGTCTCTTCGTTTCTGGAGTGTAGTAGTATATCCAGGTTTTGTCCACAGTGACATATCGATGAAGGAATTCGGCAGGAATGCGATGAAAGAGTGCCAACATAGCGTCCTGAACGATGTTCATCTTTTGTGGCTGAACGGCCACGTTTAAATTCATT
This sequence comes from Atherix ibis, assembly GCA_958298945.1. NCBI lineage: Eukaryota > Metazoa > Arthropoda > Insecta > Diptera > Athericidae > Atherix > Atherix ibis. The sequence continues at coordinate 33,390,626 of OY282606.1, forward strand.
CACCCAATTGTAAACCATCGCAAACACAGGTGCAGATGTGCCATGAACTGCATCCAACTCGGCTTTGATTTCTTTCGGGCTTAAGCAGTTCAAATGGAGATGTTTGATGACAGCCCTAAACTCGCTTTTTTTCATTGTTATGCACAAATAAATATCGTTAACTTTAATCGACGATAGAAATTGACCTACGCTATGGATCGAGGTGAAATTTTGACAGCTTTCTTATCGATAATGGTACTTATAATAAAAAATCGACATTTTACCGACACTACAAGCGCAATTTCTTGGAGTTTCTAAGGACTTATTGAACGACCCTCGTATCTTTTCAATTATTTTTTTAATTTATGAGCTTTTCGCATACATACATGAATTCGGCATCATATTTTTTTATTATTAATTTTTGAAAAACTTATTACAGGTATTATAGTATAAGAGATTTTCCAGTAAATTAACAATTTTTTGTAACAATTTTAGTTTATTTTTATACATCAATGATATCATCTTCAAAGTAGTTCGCTTGAACAACTTTACATTGTTGGAGGTGTTGTTTCCACTCTTTGCAGCAGTACTGGAAAATTTTAACTTAAAACTCATTTGGATGTAATCGACAAGACTAAAATTATGTCCTTTAAAATGTTATTTCACCTTATTCTAAGAAAAATTCGTTGATGGAGGTACCTAAGTGATAGGATCCGTTGTCATGATGGGGCGGCCAAGTATCTGTAATTAACGATCTGCTTGAACGTACTTGGACGGCCTAAACTCACAAGAGCCTTTGTTCAGGTCCTCCTGAGCAAAATTCATCTTCCACTGCATTTCCGCTCTCCAAAAATATTTTAATAAGGAATGCTCTCAACAGCCTCGTTTAATTTTCCGTAAGTCAAACTCACGGATTACGCACGCCTAACTCAAAATTTAATGGCACATCGTTGGTCCAAATTTTGGTATCCCATTATTCGTAACGCATTGCAGAACCTACAATTTCACTTATCATGCTCTAAAGAGTGTCATCGTTACTGAATGAGGTTAAAATTCGCATTATACATCTAGGATGGACTCATATTTTATTGTCTTTAATATTATCTATGAAATATGACGTCGGTCAAAAACTTGCCTTGGGCCACGACGGAATGGCGATCGCTTTTAAGAACATTTTTCATTAAATTTACGCTTCTGGTGTTATTTCAGTAATTTCGTTTCGAATGTTGTCAGTATTGAGGTTATGGTTGATTTATAAGTGTAAACGTTTTCCTTTAAGTACCCTCATATAAAGAAATTTGGAGGGCTCAAAACAGGGGATCGTGGGGGCTAGTCGATATGCCCACATTTGACATTATTCGGCCGGGAAAAATTACTCTTAAAATTTGCATCATAACATGAGCTGTGTGTGACGTGTCACCATCTTATTGGAACCACACGTCTTTAGACCTAATTGATCCAGTTCGGGTAGAAGAAAGTTTTTCAGCATGTCCGGATAGTGGTTATCTGTAACTGTTACAGCATTGCCTCCAGTATCCTCAAAGAAATATGGCCTAATTATGCCGCCGGCCCAAATGCCTCACCATACAATTACTCTACGATTGTGTAGTGGGCTTTGGTGTATTAGTTGAGGGTTTTCATTGCTCCAAAAGCGGTTATTCTGTTTATTAACAAAACCAGCCAAATCGAAGTGTGCTTCGTCGCTTATAATAATTTTTTGCCAAAAATAGTGTTCGTCAAAACCGAGCTGTAAAACTCGAGCACTCCAGTCTTACCGCCGTTTATGGTCATTTGCCTGTAGCTATTGTGTTAATTGAATTTTATTCTTAAAAACGACTTGCTCTATAAGAAGCAAATTTTGTTTGGGAATTTTTAGCAAACAAAATGGCGATATTCATAATTTTTATGCACAGCGTCGATGAGAAGTACCCAAATTTTCAGCAACACTCTGCCTCATTGCATCAATCTTTTCAGGTGTACGTCGGCTTAATTGTCGCCCAGTTTTCATTTTATTTTCCAATGTATGAATATTTTCAAAATTATTCATTACACGCTGAATGGTTGACGTGCTCGGTATATGATTAACACCAGAAAATTCATGTAATCTTTTTCGCATATTAAGAATTGAATAATTATTTACATGAAATGTTTTAATAATTTTTAACACGTTATTATCTATAATAAATTAATATTAACTATTCTCTAGAACTGTTCAATGCCAAAATACAAATATTTTTCAAAATAAAATGGCGATCAAACCAAATCGTCCTGGAACAAAAAGAAATCACTCTGTACAAAGTATCGCGAATTTTGAATTTTCGCGGGTTACATATATTTGATTTTCGATTTTTTTTGTGGCATTATGTTAGTTACTCACTTATGCCATTTTGAATGTTCAGTTAATTTTTGACAGCTGCTTTGCTTGCACGTGTTTTGGCTTGTCTTCGATTTTTGCTCAATTTCGACCAAAAACAGCATCGCATTAACATTGCTAAGGAGCTGGTGGACTCTGTCCGCGACGACCCAAATTTGCTCCAGAGGGTCATACCTGGTGAGGAATCATGGATTTATGGTTATAACGTGGAAACCAAAGCTCCATCATCCCAATGGAAGCTGCCGCACGACCCAAGATTCGATCGAATGTGAAGGTTTTGATTACAGTTTTTTTCGATTGCAGGGACGTGGTATACCATGAGCTCTTGCCATAAGGTAGAACGGTCAATAAGGAATATTATCTGCAAGCTATACTCAAGTTGTACAAAGCAATCCACCAGAAACGCTCGGATTTGTTGAAGAACAAAAATTGGCTTTTGCCATTGTTGGCCAAAAACAACACACTAATAATGCCGCAGCCACCGTATTCCCCAGATTTGTCCCCCTGTGGATTTTTCTTGTTTCCGAAACTGAAGAGCCCCGTGAAAGGATGACGTTATGCTACGATTTATTAAATAAAGATCGCATCGAAGGAGAACTGAACAAAATCACAAAAAATGATTTTTTTAAGTGCTACGAGGATTGGAGAAAACCTTGGCACAAGTGTATAATATCTGGTAGGGATTACTTTGAAGGAGACAAAATAGATAATCATGAATAAATGAATAATTTTTGAAAGAACACAAAATTCACGATACTTTTCGAAAAGACCTCGTGTGTTGAGAGATAGTTCGCAGTGCTGCCAGACCGCTCTCAGTAACGCTAGCATTATAAATTTACTGGCACACCTTTTATCAGAACTCAGTAAAACGAATTTAGTTATAAAAGTAAATAGTATTTTTTCTACAAAACGTTTCTTTTTAAACTAAATTCGCTAGCCCTAAAAATATATATCACTTTTTTGGGATAAATTATAAATATTTCTCTAAGATGAAAATAATTTACCAGCACTTGTATCAGTTTATCAAAATTTTTTTGTTTTCTATTATAACTTTTTGCTCATTTTTATATCTAGCAGGCTTAAAATAAATTAAAATTACTCGTAAAGACGTTAAATACAAATGTTCATTCCCGTTAAAGCTCATGCAATTCATTAGAGTGTTCTCAATGAATCATTGTATTTTCCAATAGATAAACTTTTGTGAACGAAATTGTGATCAAGAGTCACGAATTTGGCCGCTAGAAAGTCAAAACCCTTAACAGCTAAGCAATGGTTTTAGTTAATGGATTTGTAGAAAAGCTTTTCCGGCTACAAGAAGAATAATTTTCAATAAATCACCATAAATTGTTTATTCTTTGGTATAGTGTAAGAGAAATGAGTCAATATTCATCAGCAGCACTATACGCATATAGCATACAAATCAACAGTATAAATTCTCACCATAAAACAATGGTAATTAAAAAAGTTTTCATTCACCAGCATACCTGTAAAATTAGCATTGCTCGATCAAGGCCCAAACCAGATATTATTAAGAATTTTTAACTGAAATTATTGTAATATTTTCAGTTCAATTGTAATTTACAAAGATATTGATAAATTTATTAGATATTTCCTCAAAACAGCTATGGGAGTACTAGGAATCTCTTGGGTTCTTTTCGAAAAATTTTCACAAACGACCAACAAAGCATGTCATTATTTCAAGATCCCGATTTCAACTATGGATAATGGTTGAGAATGAATTCCGATACTTAACCACAGATGCTAATAAAACAAACTGTAGATGGGAAAATGCTTACATTTTCTTAGAGAGTCGAAGCATTAAAAGTCTTTCCACTTACATCTTTGAATATAATTAAACTTTTATCATCCGGAACTGAAGCTAATACCACAGGAAGGAAGTAATTAAAAAGTTAAAGTGTCATCGCTTAACCAGAACTTATATTGCAAAAGGATAAGCAAATTAAAAGCAATTTTCTGCATTTCTAAAGAAATCCATCTATTTGTCCACCAACAGTTGGCTTTTGACTATTATAATATATTTACTGACTGTAATATGATGGTTATGATGATGATGATGATGATGATGCTGATGACAACTGCTTGGACAAAAGATGACTGATTACTGAAGAAGCAATCGTAATTGAAGTTATGCTCATTTGTATGGAAAATTTCTATTGTTTTTGTTTTTAGTTGAAAACAAACGCAGTCAAATGTACAACTTGAAATGTGCAATTCTAGTCTTTGGAACGGTTGAGAAAGTTTAATTATCTTCAGAACTAATATTAAATAATTTTACAAAAAAAAAATCTGAATATATTTTTTAGTTTCGATTATTTCTTTTAAATTTTAAAAACTTTACATTTTTTGAGTAATAATATCTTAATAAACAATTATTTTATTAATAAATAAATTTTTGCCGAAATGGTATAAACAATTAAAAAAAATCGGTGCTTAATTGTAAAAACAAATTTTATCCTAAATAGTAAAAATCACTTAATGATCAAATACTGAAATTAAAAAATAAATTATTTAATAAAATTATTAAAACAATATAACAAAGAAATTGTAAGAATAGTTTTTTTTTAATTCGGTCATACTCAAAGGATAGATACACCATCAGCCATAGGTATTTAGAAGGTGTAATTTTTTGGATTTTTTTATGATTTTTGAAAAACTTCTTAATTCGGTATATTTTTTAAACATCCAACTATGCACTTTTCATCATTGAATTATATTTATGCGAGGATAAGTATTAATTTTATGTTTTTTTTAAGTTGCGGATATGTTGTGACAATTGAATTTTATACTGTTAAAGGAGCAAATCTTTTTTGATAATTTCCTGCTAGATTTGCTGCTAGTTTTCATGCTCGATTTGCTGGTAGTTTTTTTGCTGGATTTGCTGCTAGTTTTCATGCTCGATTTTCTGCTAATTTTCATGCTCGATTTGCTGCTAGTTTTAATGCTAAATAAATTTTACGAGCTTGTTATACAAGGTCTGTTCAAAAAGTATCGCGGGCTACGTATATTTGATTTTTGATTTTTTGTGGCGTTATGTTGGTACTCATGTCTTTTACTTATGCCAATAAGTTCAGCCATTTTGAATGTTCAGTTAATTTTTGACAGCTGCTTTGCTTGCAGGTGTTTTGGCTCGTCTTCGATTTTTGCTCATTCCAAAAAATGGATCAAAGAATCGGTTTCGGGAACAAGAAAAAGTCACAGAGGCCAGATCTAGGGAATAGCGTGGCTGCGGCATTATTAATATATTCTTTTTAGCCAAAACTTCGCGCACAAGCAACGATGCGTGAGCAGGGGCGTTATCATGGTGCAAAAGCCAATTTTTGTTCTTCCGCAAATCTGGGCGTTTCTAACGGATTGCTTTACGCAACTTGCAGGTAATATTACTTATTGACTGTTCTACCCTTTGGTAAAAACTCATGATGCACCACGCCCCTGCAATCGAAGAAAACTGTAAGCAAAACCTTCACATTCGACCGAACTTGGCGCTTTTTTCGGTCTTGGCTCGTGCGGCAGCTTCCATTGGGGTTTGGTTATTATGTCATAATCATAAACCCATGATTCGTCACCGGTTATGACCCTCTGAAGCAAATTTGGGTAGTCGCGGACAGAGTCCAACAATTCCTTGGCAATTTTAATGCGATGCTGTTTTTTGTCGAAATTGAGCAAAAATCGAAGACGAGCCAAAACACGTGCAAGCAAAGCAGCTGTCAAAAATTAGCTGAACATTCAAAATAACCGAATTTATCGGCATAAGTGAGAGACATGAGTACTAATATAACCCCACAAAAAATTCAAAATTTCCCGATACTTTTTGAGCAGACCTCGTATATTTACATGCTAGTTTTAGTGCTAGATTTGCTGCTAGTTATTATATTTATGCGAGGATTAGTATTAATTTTATGGTTTTTTTATTAACAATTTCATCTGTATTTTTGAACTTGTTGTATATAAATTAACGTTTATTTTAAGTTGTGGATATTTTTCTGATATCAAAACGCTCACTTCAAATAAGCAACATTTCAAGTTTGTATATTTAGAAAGACTGAGCTAAAACTGATTCTACAAGGAGCAAAATTAGTACACGCGGTAGAATGCAGAAAGCATAAGGAAGCAGATTTAATATTTACAAGGCTACCAGGCGTACATTTACTTGTTGGCATGTTGGCGAAAGGATGCGGGAAATCTGCTTCGTTGGGACTGTAAAACATGGTAGAGGGAATTTAATGGTTTGGAGATGCTTCAAAGATAATGACCTAAAGCATACTTGGCGCCTGCGTTTCTCATTTTAAAATAATGATAGGATTATCACAGTCACCAGATTTTATCCTCCTAACAAATATTTATGGCATCAGTTGGACCAAAAAGCTATCGCAAGGAATACAATAAGCCTACAGAATTTCTGGCAAAGCTTTCTGAAAGTTTGAATAAAATTATTAGCTAGGACCAATCTTTTTATTTTTATTACTTTTAATAACAAAAGTAACACTTTTAATAACAAAAGTAACATTAACTTTTAATAAGTAACACTCAAGGTAAAAGGTGCCAACTAGGATCAAGTTATGTTTACTTTTTTAAGAATATTTTAGATACATTCTTAAATAGAAAATATGTCAACTTTACATATTTATATATTTCAATTGTGATAAACACTATGAAATCTTTTAATATGCTAATTTGAAGTTTATTTCTTTAAAGAAAAAGAACCTTACAAACACTACAATCATGAATGCCGTAAAAAACTGAATGCCGTGAAGATTTTTTGTTGCTGTTTTAAAGACACGAACCCTAGTTAAATAATTTAATTAGAAAAACAAATATCCGATGAACAATTTTTCTATAATGTTAAACAGAATCAATTAGAGTCTACCACCTGGTGGAATTTTCATTTTCGTGTGGTTAATGAACGTCTGGCGGCAGCATGTCCTGGAAGTAATGAAATTGATTGCAAGTGTTTTCCATGCAACCTAACAATTGTACTGCAGACAAATTATGCACTTTGAAAATTCTTGTTAGCTCGTTTTCCTGATCTTACAACATATTGCAATATGGATGGAGCTCGAAAACCTGAAAATCTGCAAATGTAAAACCGAGACATAACCAGAATTGTGCACTACAGGAAATCAGCTGTATTTGTACATGATATGAATGGCACCTTATTGCAACAAGATACGCGACGAATATTATTGTAATTGACGAAGCTCAAATTGCAGGGCTACCATTCCACAGTCTCCACAGTCTCCACAATCTTCACAATATTTCTAATAGTTTCTGATGGTACAGACAATTACAAACAGAACTGTTGGAGAAAACGAAAATCACGAAACAGGTATTCTGTAATTGCTTACCTGCACCTGACGATTCATTCACAGTTGCTATTAAACATTTACCGTATAGTACAATCGACTGTATGGTATAGTGCGCGATATATTTTACTTGCACAAGTGCAGTCAGCGAGCGATGATGTTTTCGTTAGTGTCTCAAGTGTTGACATGCGAACAGTCGGCTCAGACATAGACTGTGCTACTACTGATTATACAGCAAACAGCAAATCATCCCTGAACGCCGGTCACACACGAAAACATATTTTCACAAAAAAAAAAAAATGTTTGTCGACATTTGCTTCCGTTTACCTGATTTGAACTCGATTCACCACACGGTTGCCATTTCGTTCCGCTGCTATCTTCCATCAAGATTGCTTCATTACGATTATATCTGTGCTTTCTCTACCATATCTGAGTTGTCATATTTATTTAAAAAGAAATTTTTACCATTTTGCATCACTAAACACACCATCCCAACCAACCATCTGAGTGTGTACTATGTTGAAAGGAAATTTTAATGAAATGCAAACATTTCCATCAGGCCGAGAGAAGTCATTAACGAAACTCAAAGTGTATCTCTAAAAAGCAACTGTTTGCCGATATTAAAACCGCTCCTTTTTATATTAACATCCGTTAAAGTTAAAAGCTAGCAAAATTCTTTTGCTATAAATTCAAAGACTAGAATTGGATAGGAATTTTTACAAATTATTGAAATCGATTAGAAAGATGCATTTAATAAATAACAAATTTGAATAAATAATTTTAATAATTCATATAGCAAATATCGACTTAGGTTAGAAGATAAAACATAATATGTAATTTGCCATTGAATCTTTAAGATATAAAAGTCCCACCCTCGACTATTTTTGATTGTTTGTTTATTTGCTAGATGCCTAAGGACTATGACACCATATGGCCTCTTCATGTTTGGTGCCATTTCGCATTGCCAGCTTTCTTAACGAAAAACGGGTGAGTTGACGGGAGCAATTAAAAGTTTTTTAGAGGACTTGGAAAAGAAGCTACACGATGGAAACAGTTTAGATTAAATAGCATTATTCAGTTAGGAAATGAGTTGAATGCCACAAAAATTTAATAAAGGACGAGGGTGATGCGTAAGCGCGATCTGAGAAGTTTTCTTACTTTAAATTTTGGGATGATTATTGCAACGACTAGTTTTCTACTATTAGGTCACAGTGTGAAAAGATTCAACCTATTTATCTACGAATGGCCACAGATATTAAATGGCATTTGGTCAATAGAATCGAAAAATTTATTAAAAATAATCTGGAAAAGCATACACCAATTTATCAGAGTGAGCTCCTCTAAAGAATTTTCGTTTTTTTTGTAGAGTGTTTTCCTTGGAGAATATCCGGTCTGAAGCCGATGAGTTTTACTAATTTTAATTTGGTGCTAGTTAAAATAATTGTTAATAAAAAACAGCCTAACCATTACTTATTTATCCTTGTAACTATTAATTTTTCTGTATGGAATATTATGTCGGTGAAATGCTGCCCGCCTCTGGTCGCGACGCAAAGGTGATCTCTTATTTCAGCAATTTCGTTTCGAATATTGTCCTTAAGCGTCGAGGTTAGTGCATACGTTTTTCTTCCAGATCAGGGGATCATGGGGGTCAGTCGTTATCACCACTAGTTTGACATTATTCGCAGTTGGGAAAAAATTTTCTCAAAAATTTGCATCACAGCATGAGCTGTTTGTGATGTGGCACCGTTTTATTGGAACCAAATGTTGTATAGGCCTAATTGATCCAATTCGGGTAGAAGAAAGTTTTCCAACATGTCCCGATAGCGTTCATCTGTAATGTTACAATATTGCTTTCTGCATCCTCAAAGAAATATGCTCCAATGATACCGCCGACCCAAATGCCGCAACAAACAGTTACTCTATGAGGGTGTTGTGGTCTTTAGTGTATTAGTTGAGGGTTTCCAGTGTCCCAATAGTGGCAATTCTGTTTATTATCAACAGTTGAGGGTTTTCAGTGTGTTTCCTCGCTCATGATTTTTTACCAAAAAATTGTTGTCGTCTATACCAAGTTGTAATACTCGAGCACTCCAGTCTCGCACGCCGTTCATGATCATTTGCCTGCAGCTGTTGTGTTAATTGAATTTTATACTGTAAAAAAAAACATATCTTTTTTGAGAATTTTTTGCTAGATTTGCTGCTAGTTTTCGTGATAGATTTTCTGCTAGTTTTCATGCTAGATAAATTTTTACGGGCTCGTTATACATTTACATGCTAGTTTTTATGTTAGATTTGCTATTAGTTTTCGTGCTAGATTTGCTGCTAGTTTTCGTGTTAGACTTTCTCCTAGTTTTCATGCTAGATAAATTTTTACGAGCTCGTTATATATTTACATGCTAGTTTTCATACTAGATTTGCTGCTCATTTTCATGCTAGATATTCTGCTAGTTTTCATGCTAGATTTGCTGCTAATTTTCGTGCTAGATTTGCTGCTAGTTTTCGTGTTAGACTTTCTCCTAGTTTTCATGCTAGATAAATTTTCACGAGCTCGTTATATATTTACATGCTAGTTTTGCTGCTAGTTTTCGTGCTAGATTTGCTGCTAGTTTTCATGCTTCATTTGCTACTAGTTTTTATGCTAGATATATTTTTAAGAGCTCGTTATATATTCACATGCTAGTTTTCAAGCTAGATTTGCTGCTAGTTTTTGTGCTAGATTTGCTGCTAACTTTCATGCTAGATTTGCTGCTAGTTTTTATTCTAGTTTTAATTTAAAAAAGCAAAAAAAATGTCTATTTATTAACAAAGCCAGCCAAATCGTAGTGAGCTTCGTCGCTCATAATAGCAAAGGTGATATGGCTAGGACATATCCATAAAGGCGTCCGCAGAAAGAATCAGCTCAGAATAGCAAAGGTAAGATGGCTAGGACATATCTTATAAGGCGTCCGCAGAAAGAATCTATTCTTTCTACGGACGATATATCCTGAAAGGGCGAAACCTCAATAGACTCTGTGTTAGAAAAGAGTGGGTGAAAGCCACCAACAAAGACATTTAACTGCATCTTTTCAACAACGCCCAAACTCAACAAAAAGTAAACTTTTCTTTAAAAAATCTAAAAAAAAAGTTATTTTTTAAAAACTTCACGTGAGCGAATGCCGATATAATTTTTACCAAAGGGATTAAACAAATTCTTCCACAAAAATAGAATTTTATTGATCAATCAAAGAAGTATTAAGCTCTTTTCTTGCTACATGATTTAAGAATGATATATCTTAGCGTTTTCAAACTGCATCGGTTTAAAGCTGGCATTTTACAGTAAAATTTTGTAATTTATTATTTCCGATTTCATTTGAAACGTCTTAAAGATAAGTGAAATTTCTAAAAAAAATTCATTACAATTCGTTGTGAGCCATTTTGAATTGTTTAGGGTCGAGATATGTGATCACAACCAATAGCCAAAAGTCAGTTAGGCCGTTTTTGATCTGGAAATTTCATGTCAAAGATACTCTGCACTCCTCTCATCGCTTACGTTCCACATGTTTTGATGGGTGAAACAATTAATTCGATCGAATTAAATGCTTTAAAAAAATCTCAAGTTCGTATAAATGAATAAAATTCTTACAAACGAAATCTTCCCAATTCCTTCTAGTCCTTCGGATGACACAGATAAGATTTTATTTCTAGTACAGCGCTTAAGGAATTATTTTTTATTATAGGAAAAATTTAATCTTACAATATTTTAACTAATTGATTCAGTGTTAATGATTTTCTTCACTTACAAGTATTTGAATGTAAATAATAAAATAAAAATTCAATAAAAGAACTTCCATTTTGTGTTTTTTTAACTCTTCAAAGTAAATAATTAAAGATTACAAAAATAAAAGAAAACTGGTAAAATCTATCTCTCTGCAAGAGTGGAATCATTTTCAAATTCGACGACAACATTATTTAACTAGTATTTTTTTACAGACAATACCTAATCAGTTATAATTCTTTGATTTTTTATTCGAAAAGTACTTTTTTTTACTAAAAGTGCATTAGGTAAACCCTTTTGAAAAATTCCAGCTCATCGTATTGTATAAGCTCCTATATTTGAAAGGAATAAAAAAATAAAAATAAACTTATAGTAATTTAGTTAAAGTAATTTTATTGTTGGCAACATTTTTCAATATCTAAGCAAAAGCTGCACTAATTGTTGCATCTCTGAGGGTACCATCTCTGAGGCTACTCGAGTACTGGAAATTGTCAACAAAGCAGGAAGATAACAACTTTTAGCTCTTCTTGTACTTCGTGTTCAACTTCAAAATGAAAATGAACGTTTTTCTTTCCTTGTACAAACAATTTATTTTTTTTATTTTTTTTTCTTAGCTCCCATACTTGACATTATCTCGTTGTTTCTGAACAAACATGGATAACACAAGTACAGAGATACAACTAACCATCCAACCAAACAAGAGAGGATCACCCCGCATCTTATTTATCCTTATTCTTGTAGCTGTATATGTGTAGATGTTCATATAATACTATCTATTTATTTATCATATCTTATATTTATGCATGCATATAGCATACAAGATATCGAGGTTATAAGAGAAATTTTATTATTTTTCATTTTAGAGGACCAAAAAATTTATGCACCCCAGTGTACTCGCAAATACAGATAAAAGCTGACACTCATACTTTCAAGCTAAATATAGCATAACATATTGTATATGGCATGGTATATTAGTGGTGAAAGTGTATTTGAGTGAAAAATTCATGCATGTATATGTATACAGAGCAGCGACAGGGAACAGATAGAAGCATCTGCGTTCGGTGGTATTTAAAAGAAATCGTCCTGTGAATATTCTATGGCCTTTGGATAAGAGCTCTCTGAAGTGGCCCTGCAGGAATATGTCAAGATAAAAATAACAAAGTGTACTAAGTCTTTGCAAATATTTTTTTATCATTCCTCCGGAAAGGAGATTTAAGTGTTCATTTGCAACTTTTTCACTTAAATCTACATATCTCAGACCAAAATTCAAAAAAAAAAAACTAAAAAAAAAACACCTAAAAAAAATACATTTAACCATTCTACCAAAGTTAGTAGGAGTATAGGGACAAACAGTGAGGAATAATAATACTTCAGTTCTTCACTGTACTCGAATTCTGTTACAGTTTTACATATTCTAATACACTTTTCGTATTGTATAACTTTCAGTTTTGGTTACTTACTGCTTATATAACTCTATCTACATATAATATCTGCTTTGTGGACGCACATTTTATATGCAAATATTTTATCATAACTCATTTTACATACAACCATGATATGCATTTTAATTCTTTTCAAGGTCTACTATCAATTCGATTAAATATACTGAAAAATTCAGTACTTCAACTCACTTTCAGAAGTAATCATATTTATAATAATTATATTATGTCGAAGATTTATATAGATGGACAATTTTAGCTAGGATTCAAGGATTAAATCTGATAACAGCATGGGGGGAAGAAATCTACACGAGATCCTACTTCAGTCAATCTAAATTAATTCTTTCGAAAATTCTGAACCTGCCAATCCTCATGTATTCTTCAAAAAGTTAAGTCATCAGCAAAAATTATTGCGATCTCTGAGCCGCATTCGAGGGAAGGATTTTCCGGATAGTCTTAGGCCACCTACAGTAGGTCTGTTTAACGATGATATCACGACCTTCCCGTTGCATTTAAAATTAAGTTCAATAGGCGACGATGGGCTATGCACTTAATCCGTATGGATAAGGAAGATTCTGTCCAAAAAGTCTACAGTTCAATCAGTTATGGTTTTAGAAGACGAGGCACCATTAGCTAGAACGCTCATTCTGGAAGACCACTGTCCGAAACCGAGACCTCGGGGACTGCTAAATGTTCTGATAATTATATTTGTTACAAATTTAATAGTTTTAAAATTAAAAAAAAAACTTATAATTTTAATCATCTAGAGTTCAACTGTTACATTATTCTCCGATACACGTGGGAAGTCCGGTACCTTGGAGAAAAGGTTGGGGAGAGGCTGAACTTTCGTCCTCATTTGCAACATCTAAGGGGGCGCGTGGCCGGTTTGGTTGGCATGCTGGTGCGAGTATTTCGTAAAGAATGCGGACTTCGATCCAGAGCGGTATAAGTTCTGTACAAGAGTGTGTTTGTTCCTTGTCTGAATCTGTATCCATGTTTGAATGTATGTTCAGCCGAGGTGTTGCGGGTTCTCGTGTTAACCGAGGCGTTTCATGATCTCATAGGAGAAATTCCATGGGATCTAGAGGTGCTGCGTGGAAGCATCTACTACCGTCTACGGCGGGGTATCCCGTTTGCTGGTTGCCCGGTTACGAATGAAGATGTTTAGGATCTTAGCCCACGCCAGCGAACTGTGCTGGTCCTGAACAGAATATATGAAATTTGACGCACGTGTTCATTTCAAATTGGTCTGCATCTTGGGTATTTACTAACGGGACACGGCAGTATAAATGGGTTCCTGTACAGGCATGGTCTAACTGCGGAGGCTAGATGCATTTGTGGAGCGGCAGAGGAGAGTGTCAAACACCTTCTCATCGAGTGTGGCCTGTACAGAGAGTTGCGTGACTTAGGTGCATGTGGAATCGTGGTGAATGATGAGGGTGTGGATGTGAGTGGTGTGTTGGGTGTGAGAGAGGGGTGTGAATGCCTTAATAGATTTGCTGTGGTACTTTTTGAGAGGAGAGCAAGAATGGTACGTGAATGAGTGTGTGAATAGGATCGAATCTTAGAGGCTCTTGAGAACATGGGGGTGCCCTACTACCTACGGAGGATGGTCAGATCATACTTCAGTGATCGACTACTGCACTACGAGACCGAGGATGGACTAGCGGAGTATGAGGTAACGGGAGGGGTACCTCAGGGCTCTGTCCTGGGGCTACTCTTGTGGAACGTCATGTACGACGGCCTACTCCATCTGGAATAACCGACGAACTTAACACTCGCGGCTTTCGCGGACGACGTAGCGGAACATAAGACAGTGGATGACATCGGCATACCTGTCTTTGGCGGAAAATAAGACCGAGGCACTCCTTCTGAGTAGCCGGAAGAAAATGGAGACCATCACCATAAGAGTAGGCGACCACGACATCCAGTCGCTACCCTACATCCGGTATCTAGGAGTGGTCTTGGATGCCAGACTCAAGTACAACGAGCACATCTCCAGCGTCAGCAAGAAGGTATCAGCAGTACAGGGCGCACTTTCGCGGATAATGCCCAATATCTGAGGCCCCAGGCAAATCCGAAGGCGACTACTGGCAACTGTGGTTACCTCCGTCTTGCTATACGGAGCACCAGTGTGGGCGAAATCACTAGAGCTAACAACATACCACAAGACATTGTCATCAGTCCAGCGGCTCTCAGCGATCAGAGCGGCGTCAGCATACCGAACGGTATCACACGATGCGGTCAACGTCATGGCATCATGCCTATCCATCGACACCCTGGCAGGAGAGCGGGAACGCCAACATCGTAGGAAGAAGGAAGAGCGGCGAAAGGTCCTCTGTGAAGAGGAGAGACCCGAGAGTCTTCGCCTCTGGCAAGAGAGATGGGACAACTTGACGAAGGGTCAGTGGCCTCATCGGCTGATCCCACATGTTACCAAATGGGTCACTCGCCTGCACGGGGAAGTCGGGTATTACATTACCCAACTCTTGACTGGGCATGGATGCTTTCGGGCATACTTGCACAGATTCAAGAGAACTGACTCCCCAAACTGTCATCATTGCCGCGATGTGATCGAAGACGCAGAACACGTGTTCTTCCAGTGCCCCCTCTACGAACTATGTTTTCTGGACTGATGGAACGGTCCAGACTGGAGAGAAATCTGAACCGTTCCAGCAGTCCAGAAAACATAGTGGAGTGCATGCTGAAGAGCCAATCGGCTTGGAACAGAATTGCAGAGTACGCGGAATCCATTATCAAGGATCTCCACACAACGTACGAAGAATAGGCCGCGAGGCGTCATAACATCGGGACAGCAGTAGCATCAAATAAGAACGCCCCGGCAAAGTAGTATTTACAAAGAGTGACGCCGGAAAGCCATCGTTCCGGGAGCAAGGTTAGAGGTGCAGGTTAGGTTTTAGCGAGGTAAAAATGCCGCATAACTCGTCTGGCAGGAAAAATTTCCAGGCGAGTACCTTTCGAAGGTTTCCCCCTGTACCTCATTCATCTAAACATTAAAAAAAATGAGTGTGTGAATGGCACGTATGGTGACTACAACCGGGTGAAAGACCAAGGTCGATGTCGGTTGTACTTTCGAGTCTTGTCGAACCCGCGTACCTGAGCTGGATTAGCGGTGCCTAGGAATTTACAAGATTCCTGACCGTAGCTAAATTAGCAGAGCCAGGTATCACAAAAATTGATATCAGGTATAAAACACATTTTTTTCATAGAAAGCAAAAACAAATTTATTCATAGTACTTGCTCTCGCTAGCTACACATTTTTCCCAGCTCTCGAGCAATTTGTGGATACCACGACAAAAAAATTCCTTCTCTTTCGAGGCAAACCACTCATCAAGCCATTTTCGGACGTCTTCGTAAGAATCGAAGTGCTGCTCAGCGAGCGCGTGACTCATCGACGAAAACAGGTGGTAGTCGGAAGGGGCCAGTCCTGGTGAATAAGCGAGGTGGAGTAGCATGTCCCAGTTGAGTGTCTCCAGTTTTCATGGACAGTTTCACCAGGGTTCAACATCTCATAGTAGACGATACCCTGCTGATCTCACCAAACGCACAGCATCGTCTTCCGTCCGAAGCGATTTGGTCTTGGGGAAGATGTTGATGGTTGGCCGGAATCAACACACGATTTTTTACGTTTAGGTTTCTCGATATATATCCACTTTTCATCGCCTGTCACAATCCGATGCTGGAACGACTTTCTTTTTTGTCTGGCGAGCAAGATTTCGCCGTCGCTCCATCTGCCTGTCATTCAATTCATGCGGCACCCTTTTTCCGATCTTTTCAATCTTCCTCATGGCACGCAGATGCATGGAAATAGCTGGTTGAGTAACACCAAATTGCTCCCCGAGCATTTTTTACGATTGGGTATCGTCTTCGTCCAAAAGAGCCTGCAGTTGATGGCCCTCAACCTTCCTAGGCCGATTTTCACGCTTCTTGTCTAACAATTCAAAATTGCCGTCTTTGAACCGACGAAACCAATCTCGGCACGTTGTTTCCAATAAAGCACTGTTACCATAGGTCTCCATAAGCATTCGATGCGAAGACAGCCGATTTCTTCAAATTGAAGCAGAAAAGCAGAGCTTCACGCACATGCTCTTATTCTGGCACAAAACTATGTGTACTGATTAATTTTGACAGATGTCAATGTATACTGATTAATGTTGATAGATGTCAAACTCATAAAGAAAAAAGTATGGCATGTCCATGGTAGCTTAATACGCTCACACACGCGGTCTATGACCAAACAGCGGATTTAAGCTTATATATCTGGTACTACGGAAATCGGAGGTGTTTAATGCCCCATGGTGTTCAAATATACTGTGCCCGACAATGGTGAGGCGCCTTAGGCAGTAACGTAGTGGCTGTGGTTAATACGCATATACGGTCGTCGGATCGCAGGTGGGGGATAACTGGCAATATTCATTTTGCAATTATCTCGGACACTGTCACTGCTTAGACAGTAGAGGTTTAGATAGTGCTTGCCACCAGCAGATGAAGTAGTCAGCTTGTTAATGACTACTAACTGTTAACTGCTAATAATGGTGGTGCGTCGATTGAGCGTAACTCAATTCCTATAGTCGTAGGCGACTCTTTTTTGACAACTAAGTCACGTTAAATAATAATATATAACTGTAACATTAATTAACTGAATTGTCCTTACGCTTTCAGAAATCTTTATGCGCTGAAAGTGCGTCTCGTACGTTGTCACCAGTACAAATATTTCTAGAAATAAATTTAAAAAAAAAAATACATTGCAGAATTTCATGTACAAAAATAAATTATATCTACTATAATCTAGTTGGAAAAATATAATTATTTGATACAATCAAGTTGAACAATAACACTTATTGATCACTTCAACAAATTATAAATAATTTGGTTAAACAGAATTTGAATAAAAAAATAAATATATTACTTAAAAGTCTCTTTCAAAAATTCTAATTAACATACCATAAATTATTAATATTCTTAATTAACGTTTAATTTGATTTTCTATGCAAAAATTATTTTTAATTATGAAAATTTCTTCTTTTTCTAAAAATCTGTTGATTTATTCCACATTTATAGAAAATTACATCCATTATGCAAGATGAATCTAGAAAAAGGCTTACTGCACCACATTTTGTTTTACTGTACCATAAATTAAATCCCCCAACAACTGTGAATACTTATTTTTCCATGGAATATTTTTACAAAATAAATTTTCGTCATAATATAAAATTTCCAAATGGACTATTTGTAATTAGAATTCTATTCTAAAATCTGATTAAATCTATTATTACAATATTATTAAATTTGTTTACAATATATTATTCGAACATTTCTGAAAAACCAAATTTGTAAAGTAGCATTTGAAAATTTAGCCTATTCAATTTTGGTTTTAATTATTTAAGGATCAGCTTGGAATTACTGACTGATGATTGTTCACATTTCAGTATTCCAAATTTTCAGCTACCCTCATTATAGGCTATTCAGAGAGAAGCCTTTTCAAAAATTAAATTCATGTGCACTTGAATTCTATTTTAGGATGAATTTGTGGTGTTCTAGTTATTTAATTGAAATCACAATCTTCCGATAGTTAAGCATTTACCAGTCAGTATATGTACATGAACATTACTCCGTTCAATAAATATTCCTACTACCTAGTTAAGTATTTGAATTATTTTTGGTGAACCAATAATAAAAAAATACGAATTCGAGGTTTTTATTCTATTCATTTACTCTTACCAGTAAGAGTATATATTAAAAATATATTATATACTCTATTTATTACTGAAACTTCAACAAAAAAAAACACTATTTCTTTAATTTCATAATTTTTCATATACATTTTTTCACACACTATCAACACTGTATACTGAGGCTTAGGTTAAAAATGCTCATATAATATATTTCAAAAGCCAGCCACATGTACGAAATTTGTGTTAACCATAATTTATAATTAGTTTATTCTATCAAATTCGTAGTAGGTGTAGAGAGCTGGATTTTATAAATTTTCGACACGTACCAGATGTGTAAATATCAGTAACAGTAAAAGTAGTGAGATAGTAGAAGTTATGCCAATAGAATTGTCTGAAATCGTCCTAGGGAAACTTCTAGTGCCACATCATTCCTATTCGAATCCGCAACAAACCATTAATCGACTGACACCAGTTGGCCAAAAGATTTTAGGGGTACGTGTATTCGTGATAGGGTAAAAGATGAATATACACGTACATATACAAAGTCCAGGCTTTATTAACTATCTACCCAAATCCAGATAAATAGATACATTCTGTTTGTAAAATAAAATTCAGCCTATTTTAGTTGGGTATTAGTAAAAGGATCCAACACCGAAAGAGAAAGTTTTTAGAGATTCTCCCATTTACGAATATCGACTATGGTATGGAGAAACTTAATCTAATGTGAAAATCTAATACAATAGATTGTAACTTCATTAAAGAATTTAATTAAGAAGATTCATGAATCTATACGAGTACATATTTATGGTAGAAGGACCATAGATACTCGTACAGATTTGTTCATTATGAATACTTTCGAATCCACACAAGTTCATGGGTCTCGCTCAACAATGATTTCAATCTTTACTATGAAGTCCTGCTAGGGATTCAATGGTTTCAATTTTTCCAATGTTATATTTTCATATTCTGATAAATCTGATTTTCTTTTCTTGATATTTTAGGTTCAGGGATATTAATTTAGATAATTACGGAATTTGTTTATTTTGGTTTTTTCTTTTGTTGCAATCAATTTTTTTCCTTTTTTCTTGAATCGATAAATGTACGTAAGGTAAATCGTGATTTTAAAAAAGGTACTCGAAAAATAATTAAATTATCAAATATAATAATAAAGGATTTTTTTTTTAAAAATATTTGTTGTTTTTTTGGGTAAGGAAAGCAAGTGAGTTTTAAGGGGGGGATTCGACCAAACCTTAATCTAATTGGTAAAAGTGGCTGTTTTTATTTTATGTTGTCATATTGGATATCCCATAATGATTATATGCTAACAATTATTTTTTTAAGATTTTAATATATTAAATTTTTAATGTTAATTCTTTAGAAGTTTGCTCAGGTTTTTGAAACATTAGGCTTTGGGCCTTATTTCTCGATTTGTGGACACTTCAATAATCAACAAAAACGCACATGTGACAGGGAAAAAAATATTGTTTCTTAGAAAAATGACTGTTTGGTGTGTATTTTGGTCTGAAGATGTGCATATTGGTCTGCTTTTCAACTATCCATTCGTACTGTACAATTATTATAAAACTTTAGCACGTACATACGTATGAGGTCTGCTCAAAAATATCGCGAATTTTGAATTTCGGCGGGTTACGTATATTCGATTTTCAATTTTTTTGGTGGTATTGTGTTGGTACTCATGTCTCTCACTTATACCGACAAATTCGGCCATTTTGAATGTTCAGTTAATTTTTAACAGCTGCTTTGCTTGCACGTGTTTTGGCTCGTCTTCGATTTTTGCCCATTCCAAAAAATGGATCAAAGAATTTTTTCGGGAACAATAAAAAGTCACAGGGGGTCACATCTAGAGAATATGGTGGCTGCGGCATTATTAGTGTATTTTTTTTGGTCAAAAATTCGCGCACAAGCAACGATGCGTGAGCGGCACGTTATCATGGTGCAAAAGCCAATTTTTGTTCTTCCAAAAATCCGGGCGTTTCTGGTGGATTGCTTCGCGGAACTTGCGCATTACTTATAGGTAATAATCCTTATTGGCCGTTCTACCTTGTGGCAAGAACTCATGATGAACCACACTCCTGTAATCGAAGAAAACTGTAAGCAAAACCTTCACATTCGACCGAATTTGGCGCGTTTTTTCGGTCTTGACTCCATTGGGATGATTGAGCTATGGTTTCCACGTCACAATCTTACACCCATAATTCGCCTCTAGTTATGACCCTCTGGAGTAAATTTGGGTAGTCGCGGACAGAGTCCAAAAGCTCCTTAGCAATGTTAGTGCGATGCTGTTTTTTGTCGAAATTGAGCAAAAATCGAAGACGACCCATAACACGTGCAAGCAAAGCAGCTGTCAAAAATTAACTGAACATTCAAAATGGCCGAATTTGTCGGCATAAGTGAGAGACATGAGCACCAATATAACGCCATAAAAAAATCGAAAATCGAATATACGTAACCCACGGAAATTCAAAATTCGCGATACTTTTTGAACAGACCTCGTATATATATTTTTATCATAATTCATGTTTAATTTACAAATTCGCAAATATTGTACAAAGACTAGAACAATTTATAAGCAAATTCTTTAAAAAAAATGTTTTATTAAAAATAAACTAATAAAAACTTTGAAACAAAAAAAAATATTGTGACAGTAATTTTCTATAAAATGCAATAATAAGTTTTATTATAATATAATTTAGTTTGTCTGATAGCTAAAGACACCACATGTGCGTTAAATACTCGTGCATACTAATCGTAGTGGGGAGATCATAAAAGCCAAAATAAGTCCATAAAAATACCGTTTGCACTCATTTTTGTATTGGAATTTTACAATTTTTTTTCTGATGCACAACATTGCAATACGTTGAAAAAATCAATGCCATTCCCTACTGTACGATAATTGTTTAGAATTGTGATACTTGCCCTTATCCTCTACATTATTTATTCATCCGATATTCCAATCTGTCCTTGTTAGCTATATATGACCTTCTTTGCTACATATGCAGATAATATGAACTACTTTGCGTCCAGCAAAATTCTCCAACATGCTTCGGAAATTTTCCAAACCCAGATCCTAATTCTCCAAAAATATTTCATCCTCCATTATATCTTAATCACTGTGCTATACCCCAATTTACTGAAGTTCGGTAACTAAAATAGCTGAACTCAGACAGACGCTTGACAAGAAAACCACACAAAAGATTACAACTAAACAGACAATACTAGTAAACAACTTCGATTTTTCCGGAAACTATATTCTAAACTTACTATAGACTTTTTTTGATTGTTCGATCGAAAATATTCTAAACATACTATACACTTTTTCGATTTTTCGGGAAATACAGTGCCATACTGAAACCAGCATGGACTTATGGACTAGAATTCTGGCGCTCTACTAAGCCATCGAATATCCATCGAATTGAACTCCTCCAGTCGAAAATGCTTCTTTGAATATTAAAAAGGGCAGATCGTTATTTTTATAGCCTGAACCAAAAGATTTCAATCTGGACCAATTATGATTTCAATATTATGGTGCCACAACCCAAATATTATTAATATTTGTTAATATTTTACGATTAAATAAAAAAACAATTTCTTATACTACATGATAATGATTTTACTGAAAAATAATTTACGAATTTTGAATTTCCGCGGGTTGCGCCCGGCCATTTTGAATGTTTAGTTAATTTTTGACAGCTGCTTTGCTTGCGCGTGTTTTGGCTCGTCTTCGATTTTTGCCCATTCCTAAAAATGGATCAAAGAATCTGTAACAAATTTTTTGTGAAAAACAAAATAAATCGCGCGGACCCATTCCGAATGTTGACTGTGGCATATGGCGAAGCTACCTTGGACCGAAGCAACGTTTATCGGTGGTATAAAATGTTCTCAGAGGGCCGAGAAGATGTAAACGACAAAAAGCGTACCGGACGCCCGAGCACGTCACCGCAATCATTGATGAAGTGAAAAAAATATGGTGGTATTGGCCAATCATCGAATCATTGTTAGAGAAGTTGCTGAGGACTTAAACATATCGATTGGCTCATGCCATTCGATTTTTACCAATAATTTGGTCGTGAGACGAGTCGCCGCGAAATTCGTACCAAAATTGCTCAATTTCGACCAAAAACAGCATCGCATTAACATTGCTAAGGCCCTGTTGGACTCTGTCTGCGATGACCCAAATTTGCTTCAGAGGGTCATAATTGCCAAGAACGAAAAAAGCTCGCCAAGTTCGGTCGAATGTGAAGGTTTTGCTTACAGTTTTCTTTGATTGCAGAGGCGAGGTGCATCATGAGTTCTTGCCACAGGGTAGAACGGTCAATAAGGAATATTACCTACAAGTTATGAGCAAGTTGCGTAAAGCAATCCGCCAGAAACGTTCGGATTTGTGGAAGAACAAAAATTGGCGTTTGCACCATGATAACGCCCCTGCTCACGCATCGTTCCTTCTGCGCGAATTTTTGGCCAGAAACAACACACTAATAATACCGTAGCCACCGTATTCCCCAGATCTGGCCTTCTATGAGTTTTTCTTGTTCCCGAAACTGAAGAGCCCCATGAAAGGACGACGCTACGCTACAATTGAGGAGATAAAGACGGCATCGAAGAAGGAGCTGAACAAGATCACAAAAAATGATTTTTTGAAGAACTTCGAGGATTGGAAAAATCGTTGGCATAAGTGTATAATATCTGGTGGGGATAATTTTGAAGGGGACAAAATAGATATTCATGAATAAATAAATAATTTTTGAAAAAACACAAAATTCGCGATAATTTTTGGAACAGATTATTAACAACTCATCTTGTTTTTGACTTCCAAGAAAGTAAGATATTTTTCTCAATCATATCAAAAATTAACATATTTACCAACTCAAAAACAAGATTTTATTTTGTAAATAATCCTTTTTTCTTTTGTGTGCTTAGTAAATTAATTGATCCTTACTAACTGCAGAACACATTCAGCAATAAGCTATTTTTTTATGTCTGGGACGGGTGGAGGGGGATAAGGGGAGTGTGCAATTTTCAACACGTTCTAAAATAATATTTATAAGCACAAAAAAAAAATTCATCTGTCATGGTGTGCATACAAAAATTATGATTCAAATTTCGGTTGCAAATATTGCAAGTACAATTACTTCCTTAAAGAAGATTATTGCTAATTTGGCATAGTTACTAATATAAATAACTTAAAAAATAATTAACTATTTCGGTTTGGACATTTTGCAACTATAGTCACGTTCAAGTCATATTGTGGGAAAAATCGTACAAATTTTCCTCTTCCCGAATTCCAAATAAGTAAGTAGTATAAGTCAGTACGAGTATACGAGCTCATTCCATTTCCCAGTAAAACAACTTTAACCCAAGTTCCTTTGCCGTTAAGTTTATTTACTTTTTGAATGTTTTTACTCAATGGCGAACAAAACTACTGCCATAGTATTCTACGAGAAGTGTTTAATTCATTTTCTTTGAAAATCTACGTGCAAACTGCAGGTCTTCCGACTGCTGCTATTTCGTATTCTGTTGTTTTTGTTTGGTACGACACGGTAGCCACAATTCAAATGCAGCATGCTCCCACATTACTCCACCATTGGAAGTACATAATAACGTGATTATAACGGCCGGAATTGCAATGAGGCACGTATGCATTTTATTACCACAAAACTGCTTGTAAATTTATTTTCTTAAACGCAAATTACGACTAGTGTTACTTACTCTTTTTGAAAGTTATTAATGATTTGAAAGTTTTCCAAACGAACGGAATTGTTTTTCTGACAATTTGTTTTGTTTTTTTTTTGTTGTTGTTGCAAATTTCTAATAAAGTAAAATCTTTACTATTTTCTTGAATGGTGAATACCTTCCTTTACGATGGTTTGACGGTGTCCATGGATAGAGAATCTTGTGGTAGACGAAGAATCTTCCACCAAGAAAGAAAAGTGGATGAACGTAAATTTAGTTGCTTCGAATTGAAACGAGACGAATTACGAATTTAATATCCGGTTAATTAAGTTTCAAACGAATGAAAATGGAAAATTTCCATGCGGAAAGTAAAGAACGAAAGTTTCAAGTAAACAGATAGTCTTCAGTAAGTCAGGCCACGAATCGTAAATCGCAAATCGGAAAATTCGAATCGCAACAGAATCTCAAGTGAAAACTCCTGGTTGGATTTTGAATCCTTTCTGTAATCACCAAACTGGATAAATGAGATAATATCTCATTTGAATCTTTAAATTAATTATCTTGACTGTAGAGGAGAATATTTTCTATTTCATTGCTATGCTGTGCGAGTATTCGTTTTTTTTTTTTTCATAGAAGAAAAAGAAAATCCGTTTTCTTATTTCGATAATAACTGAGAATCTAAACCACAAAATTCTATAGTATGAATATATTCTCGTTTTAACAGGATACTAAAGAAAAATTGAAAGTTTACCATGGAAAATTGTGCGCTGTTGAATTTTAAATTTGACCAAATTTCAGCGATGAATCTGAAATTAGAATTGATCTATATCCGTTAGACTGATTAACTTTTTCCAACTTTTAGATGGGCTAAACTTATTGTCAGTCATGAAGATTTGATAGTCACTTTTTATAAGATTATGTTACGTAATATTTAAGAAAAAATCACGATAAAGAGAATTTTTCTTAAGAACCTAAAAATACACGTTCACAAATACCTATCGAAATGCCATCAAAATATTCACTCAATTTACAAATATTTTTCCAGGAATATCAAATAAAAATCAATTATTTCTTTAGTTATTTTCTACGAGTACTTTAGTCATTTTGGATAATCACTTATGTATGTAATTTGTGCTATACTTCACGAAAATAAAAGGTATTTTATCCAATATACTGCATGAAGATATTTTTATCGAGTTACGAAAAAGTTGTAAATTATTTTTTCTCAGAATTTTATTGTTATTCCAATATTTTTACACTTTATGGCTTGGAATAAAATTTAAAATTGAAAAATTCATCAGAATTTCTCCAATGTTTATATTAAGTTTGTTTTTTTTTTTCTTTTTTTTTGACCAAATTTTTACTGAAATGTTAACTCTTAGTGCCACGAAGATTCAGGCTAAAAGGCCCGACTGCTTCTAATTATTTAAGGTGTAGTAAAAAGAAATCCATTATTTTTGCATTAAATTAGCATAGATAGAATGATACGATTTAGGTCAAATATGCACCGTTTTGTTCGATAACTTGTTGCCATTTTGGAGGTAATTTCATAATGCCTCTCTCATAGAAACCCTCGTCCCTATTGGCAAAAAACTGGCACAGTCGATTTTCACAATCTTCTCTTGAGGCGAATTTTTCACCTGCAAAATCATTCGTCATAGACAGGAAGAGGTGGTAATCACTTGGTGCCAGGTCCGGACTATAAAGTGGATGCATAAGAACATTCCAACCAAGGTCCCGGAACTTCTGGCGAGTCACTATCGATGAATGCGGCCTAGCGTTGTCCTGATAGAATACAATTCCTCTCCTATTGGCCAAAGCTGGCCACTTCTGGGCGATTGCTTCTTTCAGACGGTCCAATTGTTGACAGTATAGGTCCGAATTAAGAGTTCGGCCGTAGGGGAGCAGCTCATAGTAGATGATTCCCTGCCAGTCCCACCAAACACACAGCAAAACCTTCCTGGCTGTCAATCCTGGCTTGACCACCGTTTGCACCGGGTGACCGCGATTTGACCACGACCGTTGTCGCTTGACGTTGTCGTAAGTGACCCATTTTTCATCACCAGTAACTATCCGCTTCAGAAATGGATCGATATTGTTGCGATTCAGCAGCGATTCGCAGATGGAAATTTGCTCCATGAGGTTTTTTTGCGATAACTCGTGTGGCACCCATACATCGAGCTTCTTT
Organism: Atherix ibis; assembly: GCA_958298945.1. Classification (NCBI taxonomy): domain Eukaryota; kingdom Metazoa; phylum Arthropoda; class Insecta; order Diptera; family Athericidae; genus Atherix; species Atherix ibis. The sequence goes on from OY282606.1 coordinate 33,417,065, forward strand.
TTGTATCCAGCCTTATTCAAGTGGTTCCAAACGGTTTTTTGTACAATGTTTAGCTCCTGGGCAATCGAAAAAGTGCTTACGTGACGGTCGGACTCGACGATTTCCATTATTTTATCGACATTTTCGACAATTGGCCTTCCAGAGCGTGGTGCATCTTTGACATCAAAACTACCGGAACGGAATTGACGAAACCAAAATTGCGTGTGATTGGCTGTTACAGTATCAGGACCATAAATATTATTCACATTTTCAGCTGCCTGGCTTGTGTTTACGCCTTTATCGAAGAAAAACTGTAAAATATGGCGTATTTTCTCTTTGTTGGTGTCCATCTTTGACGCGTGCTAAGAAAATACTGAGTCAAGTAATACAAAATTGTATCTTTCTAACGCCATCTAGTGCAATCCAATCGCACTTTTACAACGGTAGATACAGACTCCTAAAGCCATCTATTGGCAAAATAATGGATTACTTTTTACTACACCTTATATAACAGCGTGGAAAAGGGTTAATTCAAATTTCAGATATATTCTGCAGTCTTATTCCAACTTCTAGGTTTATTCTGAATTTTCTCGTTGCTTAAATACCCTGCCTGTTTAGATATCTATGATCTTAGTTTCGAAGATATGTTCGTTACCTTAAGATAATTTGGCAAATGTATAAGTCAACGAAGGTTCGATTTTTATTTCCTATTCAATGGTGGATGATTGTTATTACTTACCTGAACTTCTGCTTTGTCTGTCTCTTTCTGCCTTTTGCTTTTGCTGGGGATTAATGTTGGTCTCTGTCTCTTTTTGACATGCAGCGGCATTGTCAGTTCTTTTCCTCAACTTATTACGTTGGCAGTAGTGCGACTTTGACGAGCCAGACGGTTGCGGATGAACGAACGGCTTCCATCGGAAACTTTCACGGTAAATTTTTGGAAAGTTTCCGCGACGCTGGACTCGTTCTTCAAACTCTTCTAAGACATTCTAAATTAAGAAGCATTTATTTTTATGTTCAAATTTGTTCTGTAGATTTTTTTTGTGCAAAATTTTTTATGTTAAATGGATTTAAACAAAAGTTTAATGGAAAATTTTATAACAAAAGTTTCTAGTTAAAAAATTTCTAGTTAAAATTTTCTAGTAATAACTTTCTAGTAAAAATTTTCTAGTAAAAAATTATAGTTTAAATTTTCTAGTAAAAGATTTCTAGTAAAAATTTCTAGTAGACAAATTCTAGTAAACATTTTTTAGTAAAAATTTTTAGTAAAAATTTTCTAGTAAAATTTTCTAGTAAAAAATTTCTAGTAAAAATTCTCTAGTAAAATCTTTCTAGTAAAAAATTTTTAGTAAAAACATTCGAGTTTTTTAAGGAATTTTTCAATAATGTCAGAATTTGATTGATGTTTTGTAGAGTGTACGGCAAAGCTGATGGTCGATTCCTTTCCCTCGCATTAGCGTCAGTCGATAAATAACAATCTTAAAGGCCAATGCGCAATTTTTTTTGAAGATCTCTGAGAAAATAGCCAGAGCCCATTTTGTAGCGCCATCACCATGAGGCCATTTGGCGACTACATATCTCAGTGAGTTGCATTGCTAGCTTCCTCAAAATAACTGGTCGATCATTTTAAATGTTTAAAAAGGTAAAAACTAGGGATTGGAAGTGGCATAGTTGGGTGTAGTAGTTTCAGAAATATTTAAAAATAAATGTAAAGTCAAATTGTATTCATTTAAAAAGAATAGGCAGGAGGGGAGGGAGTGGGGATTTGAATACCACAGGAATGGCATAAAGGACGAGGTTGGTTACCAAAGATGAAATCATGGATTACTACGATATTACCAATCTAGATTCTGAGAATGCCATTTTTTTTGAATACCACATGACCGGAAACCCAACAAAATTTTATGTTTCTATTTTCTACCAAATTTCGAAAAATCTCGTCCAACACAGAGTCAAATCCTGATCCATGAATGGCCTTCAAGTCTACAAGACTATCTGTAAAAATTGTTATGCTACGATATTTATTGCAATTTCAGTTACCGTCCGTAGGAAAACGGAACTTCAACTTGATAGGGTTCCACACTTCATTTCACGATATTCACCACCAGCCAATAAGGTAGATGACAGCAAAGGATGTTGTTTGTTCATTGACAGCAACGTTTGTAAGCAGGAGACTAGAATCACCCAATCTATCTACTTATTAAATAAAAAGTATTCTATAATTGGGTAAATTGGTGCCTGCCTTTTTCCTTCCACTTAGTACCTTAAACACCGTCAATCCCGGTCCCTACCACAGTTTCCAATCAGGGTGTGGCGGGAAAGTTTGAATACTAAGAGTGAACCGATCTCTTTCCAACTCAGAAATCATAGAGAAATGGAAGGACGAATTTTTTTTAGTATGTATAGGATGTAACTTATCCTAAAAGATTATGAAGAGTGAGGTTTATGTAGTACTTGCAGAGGTAAAGCATGCATAAAAGAAGTCTTTTGTCGTCTTGAAGATCAAGTTTAATTTATTTTTATAAGCCTTTGTAGTTTATGAAGAAACAAACCAATAAAACTCCCCCTTTCCCTAAATTTACATTAAGCCTCCAAGCATGCGTATTCCCTTTAATAGTTAAGTCAATGTTCTCTGAGCCAGACTTATTAGTTACGTTCTTGCTCCTCAAGGACTTAACAAGGGTTGTTTTTCCGAAATTTTTAAACACTTTTTTTCGTAACTGTTTATTATAATTTATAAAATATATAAATGGTCTTCAAAAATAATTTATTTTTTGAGGCTTATTGAAAATTTTAGATTGAAAAAAAAGTAAAAAAAAATTTCAGATAATTTGTCACTTCCAAATTTTTTATATAATTTTTTCCGGAATTTTATATTTTTTTTCTCTTTTTTGAACGGGCAAATTACTTATGTTCTAATCTCGATAATTTTTACAGATCTTAACATAACTAGCTATCAATTTAAACTTAAAAACGATTTTTCTTACCAGGTGTACGTATATAAGGTTAAATCCACTATTTTTTAGTCAAAAAAACACATGTTTTTTTCATAGAAAGCAAAAACAAATTTATTCAAAGTACTTGCCCTCGCTAGCTACACATTTTTGCCATCTTTCGGGCAATTTGTGGATACCACGCCAAAAAAATTCCTTCTGTTTCGAGGCAAACCACTCATCAAGCCATTTTCGGATGTCTTCGTAAGAATCGAAGTTCTGCTCAGCGAGCGCGTGGCCCATCGACGAAACCAGGTGGTAGTCGGAAGAAGCCAGGTCTGGTGATTAAGCGGGGTAGGGTAGGACCTTCCTGTTGAGTGTCTCCAAGTAGTTTCGGACCATTTTTTACGTGTGCGATGGTGTGTTGTCGTGGAGAAAAATTAGCTTGTCATGTCTTTGTTGATATCCTGCTGATCCCACCAAACGCACAGCATCGTCTTCCGTCCGAAGCGATTTGATCTTGGGGAAGATGTTGATGGTTGGCCGGGATCAACCCATAATTTTTTACGTTTAGGATTCTCGAAATATATCCATTTTTCATCGCCTGTCACAATCCGATGCAGGAACGACTTTCTTTTTTGTCTGGCGAGCAAGATTTCGCATGTGTTTTGGTGTCGCTCTATCTGCCTATCCTTCAGTTCATACGGCACCCATTTTCCGACCTTTTCATGAAAATGGCTAGTTGAGTAGCACCCAATTGCTCCGCGAGCATTTTTTGCGATTGAGTATCGGCTTCGTCCAAAAGAGCCTGCCATTAATGGTTCTCAACCTTCCTGGGCCGATTTTCACGCTTTTTGTCCCACAAGTCAAAATTGCCATCTTTGAACCGACGAAACCAATCTCGGCACGTTGTTTCCGATAAAGCACTGTCATCATAGGGCTTCGATGCAATTCGGCATCCGATAAAAGTTAGGCTTTACTCCATAAGTTTTCGATGCGATTCGCACCCGATTTCTTCGAATTGAAGCAGAAAAGCAGAGCTTCCCGCATATTCTCTTTTTCTGGCACAAAACTAGACATGATTACCAAAGGAAAAATGTATGTTATTGTACGAAATTGCTGACTTATTAATGTTGAGAGATGTCAAACTTATAAAAAAAAGTATGGCGTGCCCATGGTAGCTTAATACACTCACTCACGCCATCTATGACCAAACAGCGGATTTAAGCTTATACACCTGGTATATGCAAAGTTATAATCTTAATTATAAAAGAGGGAACCTTTAATGGGTCTTTAGAATTTTATTCTTTCAATAATAAAACGTGATTCATTTTTGTATTTACATGTATCTTTAACTTCAATATTATTACTAAAAATATTATATATTTTATTTTATAAAAAAATTTCTATTTCTGTTCTTTTATTTTATTAATTTTTATAGAAAATATTCGAAATTAATAAAAATATAAAAAATATATTTCAGTAACTTATATTTTTACTTTAAAAATATATAATTTATGATAACAACAAAAATTTTGTGAAAAAAATAAAATTCTAATAAATAGTGGCTAATTAATTGCGATATCAAATTAAAATCATCCCATTAAAACTGCAAATAAATTTAAATTGGAAGCTAATAAATTTTCATCTAATAAAAATCCTAAAAACTTAATAAATATTTTAAGACCATAACAAATCGAAATTTTATATTTACTATATAAGGTGAAATTATTATTATTTGAATATATAAAAAAAAAGAAAAAACGTTCATCTCACTTTTATATTAAAATTTTTAGTTGATACTTAAAGATGTTTCATAGCAATATCGTTGAATACAATTTTGATCCTTCATTAAAGTAAAAAAAGTAATTAAAGCAAATGAGGCAGTTTATTTTCAAAAAAGGGAATAAATTTGAATATTCTCTTCTATGCAAATATAAATTCAAGCTGATTTGTTTTTATGGAATCGGATTATGGTCCATCAAACTGTTACAGATTCTAAATAATATACATTGGAATAAATAAGATTTTTAACTCTCAATAGCCCGCAATACCACCCTGCTTCGTATCTGTTAAAGAAAAAACAATTTAAGGGCAATAAGTTTTAATATGAACACATAAACTAATTCTATTTTTGTCGCCATTACTAGATGAAATTTACGACAGAAAATGATGTAAGAATTGTGTTTGAAATTGAAGAAATTTATGCACAATAACAACAAGTTTGTTATGGTAAGGGATAAGGAGAGTTTCTTCTATATCAAACACTAAGAATAGAAGAGATTTTATAAGTAAATACCATCTTTTTATGGATGTATTTTATCCTGTACACAAGCATATACTATATACATACACGATTACAAAAACAGAATAAATCACCATTTACTGAGTGGTTTTGTCTTAAAATTCAGTTTGGCTTTTATTGTACTTAACTTTTGAGGAACGACTCAAAATTCATGTTCTTCATTAAATCATACATTTACATTTGAAAATGTTAACTGAAAGTTTAAATAGAATCATTATGCATAAATTATTATTGAAGTTTTCCATCATACCATTTGATTTCAACAACTCAATAATCACACGTACTTCTGTTAATCATCATCATCATCGGCATCGTCATCAGGAAATCCTACTCTAAACTTGGTACGATGTTAGTGATACTCCCACGTAATTCCTTCAGAAAGTGAAATAATATTTTCTTTTTCATATCCATCATAACCGATGGTTAAATAGAATGGATTTGGATTTTTTTTTTTAAATAATATATACAAAAATAGTGATATAGACAAATTCATACAAATTTTAATATTTGCGTAAGGGTAGAGAATTAGTATCGAATAATCGTACTGCTCTAAAAAGGGAAAATTTACAGCGATTTAATTAAATTCCCAACAGCTATCAATAAAAATTTATACTCGCCGGTACGTGATGTTTCCGAATCAAATAGATTAGTGTTCTTTCAAAAAAAAATTTATTTACTTTTTTTTTTTGTCAAATAGCAAATGACTGATTGTACAATGATTTCGATTTAAATGTATTAAATTGATTTATGCTCTAGTGAAACGAATAATACTGGCCGCCCTCACCCGAAAAAATAAAATTGCTACTCTTGGATTAGGACCATTACGAATCGATTTGGTTTTATTTTTAAGATTTATTGATATCAATGCCAATTAATTTAAAAATTCTATTTTAAATCTCTCTAGTGGGATAGTATTTTATCTTTAACTTAATTTAGTTCAAGTTAATTTGGGATTTTCATCCATTCGTGTTGTGCACGTACGTGAATCAGCGTTTGTTTTTTTGAAAATTATATTTAATTTTAAAAAAAATGTTCTTTCGATATACAATAAAAAAGTAATATTAAATTTTCTAATAATAGAAATATTATTTTTATAATATTATTTAAACAATTTGAACCATCTTTACAGATATTTGTAAAAAAAAAATGAATCTGGATTTGTTAAATAATTTTTTTTTTATTTTGTCACCTTAAAAACTTGCTTCATTTAAACCAAAATATTGATGGCAACGACCAACTCAATCATCACACATTATAAGTACTTATAAGCACTTCGAGCTTCAGCTCCAAACCGTATTTAAAAAAAGTGGAAATTTCACATTTGGGGAGCAGAAAAAAGTCGCATGCTGATTGATTGACATTCATCAAGGTTATCGTCAAAAATTCATATACAATGGTTGGCTGCGTCGGACTGTGCGTTATTGTGATGCAAAATTCAAAAATTTTTCTGTACCACAAATCTGCTCTTTGACAGGAAATACTCTATCTCTCTCGAACGCAAGGGTGAGCATAAATTCAGTTCAGTGTCTGACTTTGTATGCACATTTGAATGCATGTAGAACCGTGTTAACCGAGGCGATGCAGGTTCTCATGGGAGAAATCCCATGGGATCTGGAGGTGCTGCATGGAAGCATCCACTACCGTCTACGGCAGGGCATCCCGCTTGCTGGTTGTTCGGTTATGAATGAAGAGGTTCAGGATCTTAGTTCACGCCATTTTTTTTTTATTTGACAGGTTTCAAAAAGAAAAAAGGTTACAGCAGGACTGGCTTGACGTTTGAACTGAATATTCCAAGTTTGAGTGCTATGGAGAGGTGGTTGGAACGGCACACGTTCCTAAGTGAGGTGTACGCTTGTCGTGCAATGTTGATGCGCGTTTGGATGTCCGTTTCAGTTCCACCATCCTTGCTGAGCATGCTGCCAAGGTAACAGAACTTTTCGACATCTTCAACTTGGGTACCGTGTAGCATCAAGGGCCTCTCGCAGGTGGCGCCGATACGCATCAATTTGGTCTTCTTGATGTTGATTCTCATCCCTACTTCTTCAGCGTTGGAGGCCAGAGCATTCAGTTTCTCCTGAATGCCGTTGAAGGTGTGGGACATGAGGCATATGTCGTCGGCGTAATCCAGGTCGTGGATAGGCCGTTGCTGGCTGTGTTGTTAGTGCGTTGAAGGACTAGGTCTAGGGCCATTATGAAGAGGATAGGCGATATTACGCAACCCTACCTGACTCCTTTCGAGATGTTGAATGGATCCCTGTTTCGTCCTTTGAAGCGCACTCTACACGGGGCCTCATGGTATAGTTCTCGGATGAGATCGATCTCCATAATCGTGGGCGGTGTTGTTGGGATGGATCTTCGTGGGTTTCTGCGCATCATGTTCTTTTGAGGAAACTTGGTGTTGTTGGGTGGGATATTCGTGGGTTTCTGCGTGGATGTTCTTGTGCGGAAACTTGGTGATGAGCTGAGCAGTGGTCATTTAGACGGTTCCCGTTTTTGTTTCCCTCTGGGTGGAAGCTGTGTGTTCCTATGACCGAGCGAAGATCAGTGTTGTCCTGGCCTACTTTAGCGTTAAATTCGCCCATGACAATTTTGATGTCGCTCTTCGGGGCAGATTGAATACACGTCTCTAGTTGGTGGTAGAAGGCTTCTTTGTTGGCGTCATCATCCACTCGGTTGGGGCATAGCACTGCACGATGGTGATGTTTCCTGGCTGTCAGAAGGCGGTCGGAGACCGGTTTGTAGCCCATGAGAGTTCTTTTTGCGTTGCCTGATAGGATCAATCCGACTCCACAGTATTGGCCGCTGTCGTTGCCGCTATAGATGAAGTGTTCACCCGTCTGCGTTGTGAGGGTTCCTTGATGTTTCCACCTTGTCTCGGAGATTCCTAGGATATCGAGGTTGTAGCGTCGTATTTCGGAGGCAGCTTGCGCCAGTCGAAAAGTTTGGGAGAGGGTCCGCACGTTCCAGGTACCTATTCGGGTTGTTCGATGAAACCCAAATGAGTTTTTGCCTTAGGTATGGTCCGGATGCTTCTTCTTGTGCTGTTTCTTGATAAGGTGTTTTTTTATAGCTTGCGGCTTATCAGGCCAGCGAAGCAAACCCCAGTGACGTTGGGGGACCACTGGTCCTGAATAGAATGTATGAAATTTGGCAACGTCGATGAGATGAAAGTTTCAATGGCAGATGGACGCACATGTTCATTTCGGATGTGTGGTTTGTATCTGCTTATGGACTTGAATTTAGTCTGTACCGTGGGTATTTACTCACGAGCCACGGCAGTATGAATGGGTTCCTGTACAGGTATGGTCCAGCTACTGAGGCTATATGCCCTTGTGGGGATTTGCGTGATTAGGTGCATGTGGAATCGTGGTGAATTATGAGAGTGGGGATGTGAGTGGCGTGTTAGGTGTGAGAGAGAGGTATGAATGCCTTAATAGATTTGCTGTGGCACTTTTTGAGAGGAGAGCGAGAATGGTGCTTGAATGAGTGTATGGATGATCCGCAGGGTGGCTACAACCCTGGTGAAAGACCAAGGTTGATTGCGGTTGTACTTTCAGGTCTTGGTGAACCCGCGTACCTGAGCTGGCTTAGCGGTGCCTAGAGATTAACAAGATTCCTGATCATAGCTCAATGAGCAGAATACAAACCGAAGTACTTAGGTAGCAACGTAGTGGCTGTGGTTGATATGGAGGTTTAGAGAGTCCTCGCCACTAACAGTTGAAGTAATCAGCTTGAACTGTTACTGAATCGAATTATCGCGGTTTCGGTTTATTATAGAAGCGTCCCACCGAAGATTATTGATTTGTTTGCATATCAAACTCATAAACCTAAATTTTATAATCTATTATTATGCGTTCCATGAAAGTAGAGTCCCAATTGGCTCCCTCAAGCATGCCTCTAGCAGCCTATTTATAATGATGTTTTTTTTCCCGAAATATTGTAAATGACCAGAATATGAGCCATCATTGTTGTTGTTGTTTGTAAGGTCCCTTATACATGTGCCAGGGGTCACTTTATAGCGCCATGACCATGAGGCCATTTGGCGACTTCATAGTTGGTGCGGGAAGTTATCTGAAAGACTGGTCTGTGGTTAGTAGTACAGAATATTGAGAATTTTGTTATATTTTGGGGAGCAGATTAGTATACGGGGACTACGGAATGGAGTTGTTATGTCCAGAAGCTCCACAATGGGAGAAATCATGTTCGCGCGAAGTAATTCTTGGTGATATGGCATTCATGTAGAATATGGATGATAGGGAAATGGGTGCCACAGCATTGGCATAAGGGACGATTGGTGTTAGCAAAAAAGAAGTTATGAGTAAGAGCAGTATGTCCAATCCAAATTTTGAGGAGCTTCCGCGCCTAGAATTTCGGTATTGGTTTTGAATAAACTGGTTTATTCCAGTGTCGCTATTGGCCCAGTAATCATGTCTCCGGATGGTTAATGGTCTTAGTTGGCATTCTGTTAGTAGGCTAGGCAGATTGAGAATGACTGTGATCACTGGTCGACGGAGTGTTTCTCCAGCCAACTTGTCAGCACTTTCATTGCCCCCAATTCCCACATGCCCCGGCACCCATTGCAACTAGACCCTCCTATTGCTATGTAGGCTATGACGAATTGCACTAAGTACTGAGTCACTCGATGGGTCAGAAATCTCTTTAAGGACGTCAAGGCTGTCGCGAAAAATAGAAGCTCTCCGTTGATGGCCCACAGCTCCCCATAATATGGAGCTGCCCTATAAGGGAAGATTCCACAACATAGTGTGCGGGTGCTGCAGCCAAAAAGTTCGACGACCAAAAAACATATAGTATCGGTGTCAGCGGCGGCATCCGTGAATAACAGTCGATGATCTTTTAATCCGTTCAACTGTTCAAGGAACAGTTTTCTACATGTGGACGGATCAGTACAAGCTGTCAAGAGAAGCAGTCACTTTCAACTTTGCTCCCAACCACGGTTTCCAATCTGAGTATGGAAGGAAAGTTTCGAAATAGAGGGGGATGATGGAAGAATTTTTTTTAAGCGATGATGAATTCCTTTTTGAACTGGAGGAGATGATAATATTTTTGATTAAAGTGTGGAGAGGGTGATTTGGAAGGCATAGGTTCTTGTAAATTAAATTTAGGCGAGCTTTTTGAAGATACAAAGAGATAGGTTTTCGGCCAATTTAGAAAGTTAGGGAAGCTAAAGACGAGGACAGTAATCTGCCCAGAAATAGTGCTGCATGAAACGAAAAAAATATGGTGGAGATGAATTGGACTGTAAATCTGAGAGCCATTTGAGGTTTGCCGAAAGACATTCCACTTTCTGTTCACCAGATTGCAGGCTCGTACTCTTAGAAAAAACATTAGCAATGTTATTTTTTGAAGCTTGTACCTGGTTTTCCATTGGGCTATGTTTAGGACGGTGTTGTGATCTTCTGGATTGAGGTATTTCACCGTGCTAATTAGTATGGCATTTTGTTCACTGGTGGATCGCGGGTGAGTTGAAGGTGTTTAGGAATTTGAGTGTAGTGATTTTGATGGAGTGGTAATTGATTTACCAGAAGAGGCGTGGATTTCTCTATTTATAATAGGTTTTTTTTGACAATTGGCATTTAAGAATTGGATAGCTTACGCTCAAAAGATTTTTTGGAAGGGGACGGTGCAATTTGTTTGTACGGGGAACGGGGTTGTGGCAATGGTGAAGTGGACGGAGATGATGTTGGTGGCAATGATGTATTGACGGGATATATATGAGCCGTCATTTTTAAACCAGAACGGTCTATTTTCTTACCATTAAATTCACTTCGTACATTTTTTCGGTAGTCGAAGGCGTTGAAGTTAACGACGTATAGTTATAATTGTTATATATATTATTTGAGTCAGCAAAACAATTTAACCCTTAAAAAATTTTTAGGATTGATTATTCCTAAAAATATTGCCTTTTACAAAAAGAATTTCCAGTTAAATTCTATGTTCGATAGTTTTTGGATATTAAAAATCACAGAGCACACTTTACATCGACTAACAAAACTATTAAGATCTTCAATGCAAAAAAGGTCACCTTTCACACTAAAACTTTAGGTCAAGATCACACTAAAACTCTAGGTGACAAATAAATATATTAGTACCAACTTAACAGTAAAGCATTTTTTTTTTCCCCGAAGGCTTGTTAAATGAATAAAATTCCGAAACTGTAATAGATAATGAAGTTCGATTTTCAACGATATTTTATTGAGCACAATTTTTTTATAAGATCATTATTTTTGAATATAAAAAATAATCTTTAATAATATTATAAATCAGCCCCTATTCCGCAACTATAGTACAATATATTTACCTATAATAGAAAGAAGTCTTAAGTTCAATTCGAACTGAAATAACTCAGTTATATTAGTTGTAGTAAAAAGCAATCCATTATTTTGCCAATAGATGGCTTTAGGTGTCTGTATCTCCCGTTTTAAAAGTGCGATCGGGTTGCACTAGATGGCGTTAGAAAGATAAAATTTTTTACTAAAAAAATTTTTTATACAGTTTTGTGATTACTTGACTCAGTATTTTTTTAGCACGCGTCAAAGATGGACACCGACAAAGAGAAAATACGCCATATTTTAGAGTTTTTCTTCGATAAAGGCGAAAACGCAAGCCAGGTAGCTGAAAATGTGAATAGTGTTTTTAGTCCTAATATTGTAACAGTCAATCATGCGCAATTTTGGTTTCGTCGATTCCGTTTCGATAATTTTGATGTCAAAGATGCACCACGCTCTGGAAGACCAATTGTCGAAAATGTCGATAAAATAATGGAAATCGTCGAGTTCGACCGTCACGTAAGCACTGTTTCGATTGCCCAGGAGCTAAACATTGCGCAAAAAACCGTCTGGAACCACTTAAATAAGGCTGGATACAAAAAGAAGCTCGATGTATGGGTGCCACACGAGTTATCGCAGAAAAACCTCATGGACCGAATTTCCAGCTGCGAATCGCTGCTGAATCGCAACAATATCGATCCATTTCTGAAGCGGATAGTTACTGGTGATGAAAAATGGGTCACTTACGACAACGTCAACCGACAACGGTCGTGGTCAAATGGCGGTCACCCGGCGCAAACGGTGGTCAAGCCAGGATTGACAGCCAGAAGGTTTTGCTGTGTGTTTGGTGGGACTGGCAGGGAATCATCAACTATGAGCTGATACCCTACGGCCGAACTCTTAATTCGGACCTATACTGTCAATAATTGGACCGTCTGAAAGAAGCAATCGCCCAGAAGCGGCCAGCTTTGGCCAATAGGAGAGGAATTGTGTTCCATCAGGACAACGCCAGGCCGCATACATCTATAGTGACTCGCCAGAAGTTCCGGGACCTTGGTTGGGATATTTTTATGCATCCACCTTATAGTCCGGACCTGGCACCAAGTGATTACCACCTGTTTCTGTCTATGACGAATGATTTTGCAGGTGAAAAATTCGCCTCAAGAGAAGATTGTGAAAATCGACTGTCCCAGTTTTTTGCCAATAGGGACGAGGGTTTCTATGAGAGAGGCATTATGAAATTACCTCCAAAATGGCAACAAGTTATCAAATAAAACGGTGTATATTTGACCTAAATCTTATCATTTTATCTGTGCTAAATAAAACCTTCAATTTTATGCAAAAATAATGGATTTCTTTTTACTACATCTTATATAATATAAGATCTAAGAAATGATGATGCTTAATACTGGAAGTAATAATAAATTAATTACCATAAAAATAATATTTTTGTTATAATTTCAAACAAAAAACAATAATAAAATTTTACGAATTATTCGTTTTTTTCTTCTTAACATTTTAAGCTTTATTTATGTATTTTGAACGAAACCCTAATAATATGTATTCTATGAACTAAGAAAAATCAACCTCAAACTTTATAGATGCTTATTTGCAAAATATTTAAAATAAATCAAAATTCTATTTCCGCTAGTTTAAATAAGGCGTACAAAAATTAATTAAAGAAAAATCTTACACAAAATATTAACTTACTCTAGTGGATAAAATTATTTTTCAAAATGCCTAATCTTAACTTAAGCCGCTTTTATCAAAATAACTGAAAATTAATTAAATATTTTTATTACTAATAAAATTCTAATAAAATTGTTGATTAATTTTCATTCTTTGAAAAATTAAACAGAAATAATTGTTCAATATATTTTTAATGAATGCAAACCAAAGTTGAAATTTAATAAATTTTACCAAATATCATATTTATTTTTTATTTTTCCATATTTTTTTTAGATTTTTATTAAATTTATAATTTGATAAGCTCAAGGACATTAATCTTCATGAAAATTCTAATTGAATAAAAATAGTTTCTTAATAAATTTTAATAATTATCTATCATTTTTCTTAAGACTAAAGAGCCTTTAACTAAAAGGATCTCATTATACTTAACTGAAAGATCCTTTTATGATATCAGAACAGTTCTGGCTCTTACATAATTTTTTTAATGCAACTTTTTATCCAAATCTAATAAGGATATAAAAAAGTAGTATTATTATATGAAATCGAGTAAATCAATATCATAACTTTGACCAAACTAAATGTTTGAAAATAATCTGATTTATTCAATGATGAGCGGAATAATTTTTTCTCTCTCGTTTGCCTTTGTATAACTAATTCACCAATTTAAGTATCTATAATAATATCAAAAGGGATTTAAATCCAGCTATTTGGGTCTTTTGATAGTCTATCTAATGCAAATAGCTCTCATTATACCATATTGCAAATTTTCAACGATGATGCAATGCCTATCAGGCAAATATTATCCATAGCTCTCCAACTCATTTGAATGCATATATTCATGCTTCCATATTCATTGGGCTTTTTACATAATTAACGCTTAAATCCGACATGCTAATTAGCGTATTATCCTACCTTCCTTTGCCTCTCTACCATTAATTATGGTTTTATATAATCAGGATCATTTTAATTTATACATTTCTGAATTCCATTATATACTCGTAATAATAACAAAAATTACTGCTGACTTCTTTGCATTAATGGAATTGTTTTTTTTTTTTTTACATTTTAAATAAATTTTAATTTTAATATTCCTCAAAGTATTTATAATTGAATGAATCAATGGTATGATAAAAATAGAGATAATGAACGAGATGTTGATAGAAGAGATGTTATTATGGTTATATAATGGAAAAGGATAATTTTCAATTTTTGTTTTCGTTGCAATATTGTTGCGAAAATTTGTAGTATGTTCTTTCTTCGATATCTTTTTAAAGTGACCACATAGGAAAAAGTAGATTTTGCAAAAATATAAATAAAAAAATGATAATAGTAGGAGTGTATAGACAACCGAAGAGCTAGAATTCATTCGTAAATTGAATTTGCAAGGAGTTGAAAATGCAATAATGTCAGAACTAGTTTCACATCGAGTACCACCAACTCCTGTACAAAATTTGTGCCATCCTCAGTTTGGGATTTGCATGAATGTGTACATTTAACAGCTTCAAGACTTATGGATGGGCCAGTCCTTTCAAAAGATGGTCCAGTCTAGCTGGTAGCTATGGAATAAGAGAATATCCTCATCTCCAAAAACCTTTTAATAGCAGACGTACATACTTGCATTGCACGTGCCATGACGATTCTGAGGATAGCAGCAGTCGATAACCATTGTTGGAGAATAATTCGTTTGCGGGGGGCACTTGGCCCAAAAAAAGCCTGGAAAAAAAACAATAAATTCTATTCCGTTGTTGCTACAGTCGTATTCAAGTAGACAAGATGGTTAAAATGGATGGACATATCCGAACAAGTGCTCTGTGAATGAATTCCTGTCCATTCTGCTTTCACTCTATTCTGAAGCTTATCTTTTTTATTCGAATGTATTGCGGACTTCCAGACTATATCCCTTCGGCAAATCCTAGTCCAATAAGCTGATATTCATCCTTTGCACAATATTTAATGTCCTTGGTACGGGAATACTTTTGCTACTTTTGCCACTTGTCCACGTTAGTTTCTTCTACTCGAATTTATTGGCTCCTTTTCATTTCAGACCAACCTTTAGCCTTGCCCTTAACAGTCAAGATCCTTAGAGAAAGCAAAAATATATATATGCCCTCGCTCTTAGAAGTTGGCCTTATTTTATTTGGTACCGTTGTCGTTTTATTGGTACAATTGTAGGTAATTGATGAAGTGCCTTATTCCGATTTTACGATCCTGAACAAATAAAGAGTTTTTCAATTTATTGCCAACCCGGCCATTGATTAGAAATAATTCTATCGATTTTCCTATCAAAAATAATTGCATGACATTTAGACATGCCGTAGAAAACTGCCAAAAGGAAACATCTTCACTTAATAGTAGTTGTTTTGTGTTTATTTCTGTTGTTAATGAGATATTTTATTTTATTTTATTTTGATTTGTTCTTTTTTTTTGAAATTTGGAATAATTAACAATATTGTATATATTCATTAAGAAGAAAAGATAATTTTTTGAACATTATTTCCATTTTTTGAAGGAAATTATAAACGTTTATGAATTTCTCGAATTAATTTCAGTTAATAATCAATATTATATACTTTATATATACAAACTAAATTAGTGAATGTAACTGAAAACCATTTACCTAATACAGGTAATATTATGTTTCTTATATCTTTGAAGGTATTTCGCTACCACATAAATTCTCTGACTATTTCCTTATTGAATATTTCTTATAATATTCATCTAATGATGCCAATCTTCTTTACATTTAATTTACGATGAACTTTTCCATCGTTATGAAGGTATTTCTATTCATTCTCCCTTGAATTGGCTATATTTAAAGGTTAAAAATATTCGTGGAAATATTTAAATAGAAACTTATACCACAAAATCATTTAAAAATATCTACCTTGGTTTATATTTTTGAAAAAAAAAAACATTTTTTGCTTCATTAGAGATACTTTGACATAGGAAATATAGCTCAATTAGAGGTATTTATAGATAATCACATGCAAATTAGAATTTTTCAATAGTCAATTTTTCATTAAAAAAATGTTTATAAATAATTTAATATTATTAAAAGCATGGAAAAAATCTTTAATATGTTTAGTGAGAAATCTTATCTCAAAAAGGAGATTTTTTTTTCTTTTAAACCTCTAAGTAATATGGTATACCCTTAATTGTATTCGCATAAAATTTGCTTACTATAGCTGGCAAACAAGGAGATCTGTACAATAGGAAAGACGAGAATAAAACTTTTTATAACGAGGGATAGTCACATTACTATTATACAAGACTTTAAGATTATGATAAATAAGCTTATTATAAACATGAAAGTAAACATAGGGAATTTTACAAAGTAATCCTTTTTGATTGAAGGAATTTGATTTAATATGAAATTCTTTAATTAGGAATTTTAATATGTAAGTCCAAATTGGTTTCAGTGATCCAGTTTATTCTTTAAAAAGTAAAGTTATACTTAAATTTTGAAATTTTAATAAAATTTATTTCATTATATTGCCTAAATTTTACTATTATACATAAAATATTAAATATCCGCAACCTTTTGATGAAGTTTTACAAGCAAAGTGTCTAAGAGCATAAAATTATACGATCGTGAAGGCTAACTTACATAACAAAATCTCGAAATTATACTTTTTGGAAATTTTTTGCTCAACCAAACTGAAGAACTATAGATGATAATGATCTATAGATCTTTATTTTAAAGGAAATATGAGGCAATGACATCTTTAGACCATATATGCTCAACAGACAAGCAATATCTTATGCATATATACTTAGGTCTCTATACGAGGTCTGCTCAAAAAGTATCGCAAATTTTGCGTTTTTTCAAAAATTATTTATTTATTCATGATTATCTATTTTGTCCCCTTCAAAGTAATTCCCACCAGATATTATATACTTCTGCTAACGTTTTTTCCAATCCTCGAAACACTTCAACAAATCATTTTTTGTGATCTTGTTCAGCTCCTCCTTCGATGCCGTCTTTATCTCATCAATCGTAGCGGAGCGTCGTCCTTTCATGGGTCTCTCCCAGATCTGGGGAATATGGTGGCTGTGGCATTATTAGTGTGTTATTTTTGGCCAAAAATTCGCGCACAAGCAACGATGCGTGAGCGGGGGCGTTACCATGGTGCAAAAGCCAATTTGTGCCAACGTTTTTTCCAATCCTCGAAGCACTTCAAAAAATCATTTTTTGTGATCTTGTTCAGCTCCTCCTTCGATGCCATCTTTATCTCCTCAATCGTAATATAGCGTCGTCCTTTCATGGGGCTCTTCGGTTTCGGGAACAAAAAAAAGCCACAGAGGGCCAAATCTAGGGAATACGGTGGCTTCGGCATTATTAGTGTGTTTTTTTGGCCAAAAATGGCAAAAACCAATTTTTGTTTTTCCACAAATCTGGGCGTTTTTGGCGGATTGCTTCGCGCAACTTGCGCATAACTTGCAGGTATTATTCCTTATTGACTGTTCTACCCTGTGGCAAGAACTCATGATGCACCACGTCTCTGCAATTGAAGAAAACTGTAAGCAAAACCTTAACATTCGACCGAACTTAGCGCGCTTTTTTTGGTCTTGGCTCGTGCGGCAGCTTCTATTGGGATGATTGCGCTTTGGTTTCTAAGTCATAACTATAAACCCATGATTCGTCACCAGTTATGACCCTCTAGAGAAAATTTGGGTCGTCGCGGACAGATTCCAACAGCTCCTTAGCAATGTTAATGCGAAATTGTCGATATTAGTGAGAGTATTTAGTACCAACATAACGCCATAAAAAATCGAAAATCGAATATACGTAACCCGCGACAATTCAAAATCCACGATACTTTTTGAATAGACCTCGTATATGGAATGTTTGCTTATTGGTATATACACTGAGCAAAAAATGTGTCTCATCGCCGGAGGAAATTTATTCCAAAGGTCAGTATCTCAAGTCTCTAGTTCTAGCGTCATATAGGCATATCGTCCATAGCACCTAATGATAGTTTAGTAATCGATAATATTTAATAACAAAACTTAACTTAAAAAAATAATATTCTAAATAATACATATTTTTAACAACTATGAAATGACAGCGTTAGATAAGCCTATAAGAAATTTCTTTATTGTATATATTGTAGTAAGTTTATAGGGTTTTTCTAAGAAATAGAAGTTATTTTAGTATGATAAGTCGTTTAAGTAGGTGGAGAGTAAAAGTTAAATGGACTTTGTTTTTATACTCAATATGCATGGATTTGGATTTGGAAAATTTCGAATGAATGTTTAAAATTCTTGTTAGATGCAAAGCAGACCATATCATCTGCACTTATAGAGATAAAGGTGTTAGGACAGACTGGAATATCGTATGCTTCCCGCGGAACTTCACTTCCATGTGGATATCGCAAAAATTATCATCGAGTATCCGTAAGGTTATCTTCTGTACAAGCTTTTATCCGCTATTTGGTCATAGATGGCGTGAGTGAGCGTATTAAGCTACCATGGACACGCCATACTTTTTTTGATGAGTCTGACATCTTCCAACATTAATCAGTGCACATTGTCACCAATTTCGCACAACAACATACATTTTTCCTTTGGTAATCATGTCTAGTTTTATGGCAGAAAAAGAGCATGTGCGGAAAGCTCTGCTTTTCTGCTTCAATTTGAAGAAATCGCCTACAGAATCTGATCGAATGCTTATGGAGGCCTATGGTGACAGTGCTTTATCGGAAACAACGTGCCGAGATTGGTTTCGTCGGTTCAAAGACGGCAATTTTCACTTGTGGGACAAGAAGCGTAAAAATCGGTCTAGGAAGGTTGAGGACCATCAATTGCAGGCTCTTTTGGACGAAGACGAATTGGGTGTTACTCAACCAGCCATTTCCATGCATCTGCGTGCCATAAGGAAGATTGAAAAGATCAAAAAATGGGTGCCGCATGAATTGAACGATAGGCAGATGGAGCGACACCAAAACACATGCAAAATCTTGCTCGCCAGACAAAAAAGAAAGTCGTTCCTGCATCGAATTGTGACAGGTGATGAAAAGTGGATATATTTCGAGAATCTTAAACGCAAGAAATCGTGAGTTGATCCCGGCCAACCATCAACATTTTCCCCAAGATAAAATCGGCTCGGACCATCAACATCGCCTACTATGAGATGTGGAAACCTAATGAAACTGTCAATGCCAACCGCTACCACCAACAACTGATAAAACTTTACCGTGCTCTGCATGAAAATGGGACGGATTATCAACAAAGACATGACAAGCTGATTTTCCTCCACGACAACGCACCATCGCACACGTCAAAAATGGTCCAAAACTACTTGGTTTATTCACCAGACCGACTACCACCTGTTTTCGTCGATGGGCCACGCGCTCGCTGAGCAGCATTTCGATTCTTACGAAGACGTCCAAAAATGGCTTCATGAGTTGTTTGCCTCGAAAGAGAAGGAATGTTTTTGACGTGGTACACGTATCCACAAATTGCCCGATGCTGTTGTTGGTCGAATTGAGCACAAATCGAAAACGAGCCAAAACACGTGCAAGCAAAGCAGCCGGCAAAAATTAACTGGGAAAAATGTGTTGCTAGCGAGGGCAAGTACTTTGAATAAATATGTTTTTGCTTTCTATGAAAAAAACATTTTTTTTTTGGACCAAAAAACAGCGGATTTAAGCTTATACACTTGGTATAATAAATAATTATTATTTTATATACAAAATAACTATTTTTATGTCGTACAGTATCTTTTTTCAGTACCAAAGAACTTTTTAAAAACTTCAAAAACTATTAATCATATTTTTTAAAATCTCTTCAATTTTTTTCTTTAACCAAATAACTTAAAATTGACCAAAAAAAAAAACAAGAGTAATTTCACTAATCCTCTTTTAGAAAATCTCTCTAAGGGATATAGAAAAAATTATACACGTACACATATATTCACCTATTACCATAGGTAAACTGTCCATTTATGATATAGTTTACAACAAAAATAACTAGTCAAATTCACTAATACTTGTTATTAGTGATATTTTAAAGTTCTAATCCTTTCAACATAGCCATTACAAAATTGCCAATTTTTGGTTCATGAAATTTTGTTTCCTGCATAATCCCAAACTTTGATCTCTCCGTTTTCAGTACAGAGTTTGAATTGCGAAAAGTTTGATGAGTTCTTTCGATTACAATATCCTTCATACATAATATACTGAAATGGTTATACTCGTAGTAGTCATAATATTGTTAAATGCATTTGCATATGAAATAGTTAAAAGTATATGTAGTAAATTGAATTTTATACTCTGCAGAATAAATATTTTGGTATTTATTCGTTCATATTTATGAACATTATAAATTTGATAATTTCTCTGGTTCCCATGGTCCTTTTTTTTTTCTTTTATTCTGGCATGGAAAAATATTTTCTAAAGTATCATTTTCATGTCAATATTTGAGTGATTTTTAGATGAAAATTATTTTGTGGTAAAATTTATGAAAAGAAATAAAAAGTTTCAGTTTTACGAGATAAAAGTCAGAAGAAAAATTAAATTCAATATTTTTATTTTCTTACATTGTCGAAATTTAAACCATTTATGGTCGACTTTTGTTTACGTTTGGCCTCACGTGGAACTTTCCAGTATATACACTTGTGTATATCAGTGAAAAGTTTTAGAGCTGCTATAAAAAAGTTATGGTTTTTTAAAAATTTAGTTAATATCTCAAGTATGAGCAACATTTCAGTTCGATGTACTTTTTACATAAATTATACGTTTATTCTGAGAGTAGAAGCTACTTTGATTGATGAGGTGAATTCAGTATTAAAAAAAAAATTGTTATTTTTGTTGAATATGAGTATATTTTTCTACTACTTATTTATCTAATAAATTTTTCAATATGTTAGAATAAAATAAAGATTTTTAATTTTTAAAAATATTATTCATTGATATCTACTGTTTTATAATTAATTTTACAATAAAAATTTTGAGTATTATGAAGACTACAGCTGTTTATTAAATAGTACGATTTGATCATAATATGTATACAAAAATTATACGCACATAAATTTTATTGAATTAGTCATAAAACCATAAGAAAATCTTTTCGTTCAGTATCTTTAAAAAATTGGAAAATAATATACACGTAAGAGAAAGTCTAAAATAAGCATTTTCACAATGACTTTGAGCATTTTCTAACCTGCTTTAAACACTTTAAGATTCATTAGTAAAGAAAAGCATTTAACAGATTTGTTCTTCTTTTTGTACAGATCTTGTCATTTTATTTTAAATAAAACTGTTTAATCTAATATTATGGAAAAAATTATAAGCCTTTCCTTTTAATTCCTATTATTAAGCAATAACACAAAAAAAAGTATATTAATTTTGTAATTCTCACCAATTTTCAATTTAGATTTAGTATAAATAATTTTAGTTCAGTTTCTTTTTGATCCAATCATAATTTAGATAAAGACGTAGCTTTTGATACTGTTTTATTTTAATTTTATACATCAATATTTTCCCCTTCAAAGTAGTTCATTTGGGCCTAGCCGTTGTTTTAGCTCTTTGGAGTACTGCTGAATGGCTTGAACTGGAATCGCCTTCAGTTACTTCGAAGAGGACGACTTTATTGTAGTCATATACGAGGTCTATTCGAAAAGTATCGCGAATTTTTGGTTTTTTCAAAAATTATTTAATTATTTATGAATATTTATTTTGTCTCCTTCAAAGTAATCCCCACCAGATATTATATACTTGTTCCAACGTTTTTTCCAATCCTCGAAGCATTTCAAAAAATCATATTTTGTGATCTTGTTAAGCTTCTCCTTCGATGCCGTCTTTATCTCCTCAATCGTAGCGTAGCGTCGTCCTTTCATGGGGCTCTTCAGTTTCGGGCACAAGATAAAGTCACACGAGGCCAGATCTAGGGAATACGGTATTATTAGTGTGTTGTTTTTGGCCAAAAATTCGTGCACAAGCATCGATGCATGAGCAGGGGCGTTATCATGGTGCAAAAGCCAATTTTTGTTCTTCCACAAATCTGGGCGTTTCTGGCGGATTGCTTCGCGCAACTTGCGCATAACTTGCAGGTAATATTTCTTATTGACTGTTCTACCCTGTGGTAAGAACTCATGATACACCACGCCCCTGGAAACGAAAAAAACTGTAAGCAAAACCTTCATATTCCACCGAACTTGGCACTTTTTTCGGTCTTGGTTCGTGCGGCAGCTTCTATTCGGATGATTGAGCTTTGATTTCCACGTCATAACCATAAACCCATAATTTGTCACCAGTTATTACTCTCTGGAGCAAATTTGGGTTGTCGCGGACAGAGTCTAACAGCTCCTTAGCAATGTTAATTCGATGCTGTTGTTGGTCAAAATTGAGCACAAATCGAAAAAGAGCCAAACCACGTGCAAGCAAAGCAGCTGTCAAAAATTAACTGAACATTCAAAATGGCCGAACTTGTCGGCATAAGTGTGGCCTGTTCCTAGGTTATTTGATAACCGGGTATGGCAGTATGAATGAGTTCCTGTGTAAGAGAGGATTGAATGACAGTGAAGAGTGTCTGTGCCGTGCATCACAAGAAAGTGCATATCACCTCCTCGTGGAGTGTGATTTATATGGGGTTATTTGTGATTTGGATGCTTGTGTCATTAGAGTAAATGAAAGTTAAGTGGACTTGAGTGGTGCACTTAGTACACCTGAGAGTAGGGAATGTTGGGCTGAATTTGCCATGGCACTGTTTGAGAGAAGAAATAGGCGGTGAATGTGTATGCCAGCGAAACGCAAGGTGGCCACAACCGGGTGAAAGACCAAGGTCGATTCCGGTTGTACTTTCGGGTCTTGGCAAACCCGCGTACCTGAGCTGGCTTAGCGTTTCCTAAAGATTTACAAGATTCCTTACCGTATCTGAATGAGCGGAGTACAAACCGAAGTACTCTTAAAACAAAAATTGGTACCACGGGAATCGGGGTGCCCCATGGTGTTAAGACACACTATGCCCGACAATTATGAGGCGCCTTAGGCAGCAACGTGGTGGCTATGGTTAATACCCATATCGCAGGTATGGTCTCCGGATCGCTGGTGGAAGATGCTGGTAATTATCTCGGGCACCGTCACTGCTTATGACAGTAGAGGTTTAGATAGGCCTCGCCACTAACAGTTGAAGTAATCAGCTTGTAACTGGTAACTGGCTGTAAGCCAGCAGTAATGGTGCTGCATTGATGAGTTGTAGGCGACACGTGGTTTTATGTTTAACGACAGATAAGTCACGTTAAATTACATAGTACTGTTGTTATACACTCCCGCACAGAGGGACACTTTTGTAGTGTAGACCCGTGGGATCGATACCAGAATTAGCCTACGCGTATTGGCGAATCCGTGGTTCTGAGCTGATCAACAGTTTTACAAGTTTACAAGTTTCCTTACTGTAACTCTTCCAGTTAACTTTTAGAGGGAAAATTAACCCCAGTTACTCTATTAAATAATAACTGGCACCACTGGGGTCGGAAAACCGTATCTGGCCGGGTTGAGGAATCTTTATCTGAAACTGGGTGGCTGTGATTATCACTTACATTGCAGGTAAAGTCTTAGGATCGGTGCTGATAAAATTATTATGTTCAAACTTTGCATGACTTATGCTAATGTGAGTGGAGTCATACCTAAGGAAAATGAAGAAGATGAAGAATATAAAAAAGATGAGGAAGATGAAGAAGATGAAAGAAAAGATGAAATTATGGCGTCGGAGCTTTGTATTGTCTATGGTAATGTAAGCGGAGTCGTACCTAAAGAAGATGAAGAAGATGAAGAAGGTGAAGAAGGTGAAGAAGATGAAGAAGATGAAGTAAAGGAGAAAATTATGGCGTTCAAGCTTTGCATGGCTTATGCTAATGTGAATGGAGTCGTACTTTAAGAAGATGAAGAAGATACTGTAAAGAAGATGAAAAGGATAAAGAAGATGAAAGAAAATAGGAAATGATGGCGTAGCTTATGCTATTGCTTTGTATAGCTTATGCTATTGTGAGTAGAATCGTAACTGAAGAAGATAAAAAATATTAGGAATATGAAGAAGATGAAACAGATGAAGAAGTAGATGAAGAAGATGAAGAAAAGAAGAAATTTAGGGAACATTGGAGAATGTTCCATTCATGAAGTGACCCAAGCAAGAAATCGAAGAAGCATGAGCAGGCTGGGTTGTCGACTGAACTACCTGAACCTAGTCAGCTGAACTGCCGACATCCATTACTTGACAGGACTGTTCAATTGAACAGTCACATTGATTAGGCATATCTCAATCCCTATGGTCGTAGGCGGCCCGTGCTATTATGTCTAACGATAGGTATGCTACGTTAAATAACATTACATAGTATGATCATACACCTCCCGCAAGGAGGTCTGTGTTTGACATCTTCACCGCCGGTACGGTTTTAGGACTGAAGCTGAGGGATGACAGGATCTCAGGTGCTATAACTGATGATAGTAGAGGTTTAGTCAGGCTTTGGTAGCAACAGTTATGGTAACTAGCTTGTAACTGGTTACTAACTGTTAGCAAATGAATCTATCTGTGATCGATAGACCTGGCTTAGAAGCAGGACCAGGTGGTTGCACAAATGTATGTGGAGTAATCGAAGGAAGCGGTCTACAGGTTGACACCGCTCACCGCAAGGATTGTGCGGAAGATTAAGATGGAATGTTTGGCAGAGATGGTAAAAAGTCCATCGATGTATTTTGAGAAGAGGTTTAAAAATAAGGGAATCTGATGTTGTTTTCCCTACATGAGGGGGTCCAAGCAGGAAATTAATTGATGCGTTGGATTGCAGTGACCTGAGTTGCTGTTGAGTGATTGAGATGCGTGCAACCATCTGGATCTAGTCAGCTGTGCTGGTAAAATCCATTACGGGGCAGATATGTTTGCACGTTGATTGGGCGTATCTGAATCCGTGTCTTTTAGTTTGCTTCAAATTTAGCTGTTCCCATTTTCGTAGCGCACTACAAAAACACAACTTGACTTATCACGCTTAATATAATAGGTTCGCAAAGTTACTGGATGAGATTGAAACTTGTACTGCATGTCAAGAAGGGACTAATGCCAGTCTCATTACTTTACTGTCACACTACATATATAAGTATACTATTAAAGATAAAGTTCAGTTTTAGCAATAAATTACTCAAATAAAATTAATTTATTGCTAAAAGTGAACTTAAACTTTAAAAGTAAAACTTTTATCCTAATCGAAGGTTTTTTTTTTTTGGTAATATTTTTAATAAAAATAAAAATGTCAAGTCAAAATGAAATTAAAACGAATTTAATGAAAAATTCTAATCTTAAGAAATAGTTTGAAATTCAATTAGAAACAAATCTAATCAGAAAAAATTACAATTCTTACAAGCACTACATGTAAATACATCAAGTCATACCTACACTGATCATGTATGTGTTTATGTTATATGTACCATCGACAACATATTCCCAAAGTGCAATTTATTTACTGACTACTTTTTCTTTCGTATCTCAATCAATACTACCGAAGGAGCTGAAAAAAACCCACACTAATTACACTTTCTAGATTAAATTTTATGTTATGGATTTCAATAGCAATCTTATACCATATGTCATGTACATGTAGTACTAGACTTCTAGAATAAACTTGTGATTGCTTCGAATACCGTAAATTAAGGAGAATAAAATAAAAAATTAGTGCCCGTAATAATAAAACTTACTGAACTGAAGAAAAACAACCAATTAGGAGTGTATTTTATATAATTTTCCTCTCTTTATTTTCAACATAAACTTTAATTTGTTAATACACACAACCATCTAATAAAACTTTACTAAGTATAAAACTTCGTTTTCATAAATATTCAAGTTCAATTTTCATAAATTCCTATCAGTTTTATGGCAAAAGGTAATTGTCTTATGGACTAAAATATTAAATTATTTATTTTCTAATTTGATATGATATGAAAATTGAAGATACCATATTACAGAATGATATAAATTACTCATTTAATTTAGTTAGTTTTTTTTTTGAATATTTTTTAAGTAAATGTTCAAATGACAAAAGTACAAATGACTTTTAATCGTACATGCATTTTATTGTTTGATAATTATAGCCCTGTCAATTAACAACCCTATCTATAAATTTTATATTTAATAAATATTAAAACTATTAATATAATAATTAATTATTATTAATAATTATATTAATAATTTTAATATTTAAAAGTGGACCGCGACCCGTGGGGCAGACCGTATAAGAGCGGAAGTGGACCGGGACCCGTGGGGCAGACCGTATAAGACGGTCATGCATAGGATTAAAAGCTTACCCGCAACAACACCAACATGTCCCGACATACTGCACAGAATAGTAGAACATCTGTTCCCGGAGAAACCAGAGCTCCCCGACTACCACCCGGAGGACGAAGAAATGGAAATTCCTGGTGTGACCATGGAAGAGCTCAAGAGGGCCTGCACTAGATTGCAGAATGGCAAGGCACCAGGACCGAGCGGCATACCCAACATCGCACTGAATAGTGCAATTTCCGCCAGGCCAGACTTGTTCATAAGCATGTACGACGCATGCCTGCGACAAGGCGTATTTCCGACCCGATGGAAGCAACAAAGATTGGTTCTTATCCCAAAAGGGAAGAAACCCCTGGACGAGCCAGCTTCCTATAGTCCACTTTGCATGCTGGATTCGGGTGGGAAGAACTTGGAGCGGATAGTGGCCGACAGATTGGAGCAATACATCGATCCTCAACTTTCTGAATTTCAATTCGGATTCAGGAAGGGGAGATCGACCATCGACGCGTTGGAACTCGTCACGAACATTGCAAAGGAAGCCATCTCAGGAAAGAGATGGAAAGGCGGTTCTAAAAAGTATTGCCTCATTGTCACCCTGGACATCAAGAACGCGTTTAACTCGGCCCGCTGGGATCGAATCTTGGAGGCTCTTGAGAACATGGGGGTGCCCTACTACCAACGGAGGATGGTCAGATCATACTTCAGTGATCGACTACTGCACTACGAGACCGAGGATAGACCAGCGGAGTATGGAGTCACGGGAGGGGTACCTCAGGGCTCTGTCCTGCGGCCACTCTTGTGGAACGTCATGTACGACGGCCTACTCCATCTGCAATTACTGACGAACACAACACTCGTGGCTTTCGCGGACGATGTAGCGGTTGTCCTGGTAGCCAAACACCTAGAGGAACTGGAAGCCGCATTCTCCACCATCATCCGGAGCATAAGACAGTGGATGACATCGGCAGACCTGTCTTTGGCGGAACATAAGACCGAGGCACTCCTTGTGAGTAGCCGGAAGAAAATGGAGACCATCACCATAAGAGTAGGCGATCACGACATCCGGTCGCTACCCTACATCCGGTATCTAGGAATGGTCTTGGATGCCAGACTCAACTACAAGGAGCACATCTCCAGCGTCATCAGGAAGGCATCAGCAGTACAGGGCGCACTTTCGCGGTTAATGCCCAATATCGGAGGCACCAGGCAAATCCGAAGGCGACTACTGGCAACTGTGGTTACCTCCGTCCTGCTATACGGAGCACCAGTGTGGGCGAAATCGCTAGAGCTAACAACATACCGCAAGACAATGACATCAGTCCAGCGGCTCTCAGCGATCAGAGTGGCGTCAGCATACCGAACGGTATCACACGATGCGGTCAACGTCGTGGCATCATGCCCACCCATCGATATCCTGGCAGGAGAGCGGGAACGCCAACATCGTAGGAAGAAGGAAGAGCGGCGAAAGGTCCTCTGTGAAGAGGAGAGACCCGAGAGTCTTCGCCTCTGGCAAGAGAGATCGGACAACTCGACGAAGGGTCGGTGGACTCATCGGCTGATCCCACATGTTACCAAATGGGTCACTCGCCTGCACGGGGAAGTCGGGTATTACATCACTCAACTCTTGACTGGGCATGGATTCTTTCGGGCATACTTGCACAGATTCAAGAGAACTGACTTCCCAAACTGTCATCATTGCCGCGATATGATCGAAGACGCAGAACACGTGTTCTTCCAGTGCCCCCTCTATGAGGAGACGCGGGTGGAGCTGGAGAGAAATCTGGACCGTTCCATCAGTCCAGAAAATATAGTGGAGTGCATGCTGAAGAGCCAATCGGCTTGGAACAGAATTGCAGAGTACGCGGAATCCATTATCAAGGATCTCCACACAACGTACGAAGAATAGGCCGCGAGGCATCATAACATCGGGACAGCAGTAGCATCAAACAAGAACGCCCCGGCGAAGTAGTATTTACGAAGAGTGACGCCGGGGAACCATCGTTCCGGGTGCAGGATCGGAAGTGCAGGTAAGGTTTTAGCGAGGTAAAAATCCCGCATAACTCGCCTGGCAGGAAAAACTTCCAGGCGAGTATCTTTTGAAGGTTTCCCCCTGTACCTCATAAATCTAAACAGAAAAAAAAATACATCAATAAATAAAATTGCCCATAAGTGACTGTGGAAAAGCTTTTAAATCCTCGAAAAGTTACTGTCTGGTGAGCATTTTGGACTGTAGACTGTGTTTCTTTGAAAATGGCATTAACTTACATATTTTAATTGAGGCCGTTTGAAGTTTTTCCACACGACTAATTTTTTATTTATTTATTTTGTAATAAGTTCCTAGGATACGTAATTTCTAGATTTTCTGAAATCAATTCGCTTTCAAGATTGTTGTATTCGACGCTATTCAACTTTTTCTTATAAAACTAAGTAAACAATTGCATTTAAATAGACAATTTTCAAATTTTACAACATTTAAAAAGTAACATCCGTCAAGTAGCACTTAAACTACATCCCCAAATATACGAAAAAGTCATGTAAACTTTTTATCGAGTTCTGCAAAAAGTTTCGATTAAACAACACTCCCAACAAAAAAAATAATTTACGTATTTTCTTTAAGTTTACTTTTCAAAATAAAAATTAATAGTAAAAAATCTGTACTAAATATTATTTATAAAAAATTATTTCTAATACAGCAAAAGTATTTTTTTCCAAATAAGCTCATAAATGCGGTAAGTGAAATTCTGAGTAGATTTTCCCTTTAAATTATAATTTAAAGATGAAAATAATCTCCTCTTTTACAGAAGAAAAAAAAATCATCGAAAGGGAAAAAATTCAAAAGAATGAAGGAGATTGATTGCTCGTATGTTCAATTTAATAACAAACGATTCAATAGCAGGTCATTCCCCTATTTTCTGTTTTTGTATAAAAGTAAAATGTAAAAACCCCAAAATCAGTATTTTTATATATGACTATACATAACATACGACATAAGTAAGAAGCCAATAAAAAAGTTGTCACTTCAAATGATTGGAAATCCCTTTGATCAAAATGGATAGTTTTTATTTTTAAATAATTTTTCTCTATTATTAGTCAAACATAATATGTAAGATGTTTTTAAGTTTTTTTTTTTTGGACAATAAATTGCAATCGAAATCCAATAGAATATCTTTAATACCGAAATAGCGAAAAAGACCACTATTCAACTTGAACCAATATTTGTCCCAAAAGACCATCGTTGCAACACCTTTTTTTGTGTTAATCTGTTCGTTTGTCTATTTTTTACATACATATATTTTTTTTTTGAGTATGCTTCTCAAAATACAATCATTTTAGAGAATCTTTCAACAAAAAAAGGTACCCACTTTGTCTCAAAGGGTGTTTTTTATTGATAGAATCCAATCAAACGAGAATAACAGTCTCAATTTACGATTACAAAGCATTGGCAAATATCCGACAGCGAATTTCTCGATAGTAAAGATGAATTGGTAAAAATTTTATTATACCAAAAATTTACGAATGTCGATAAGTTTCCAATATGCCAATTCGAACAAATATGCGTCAGACGAGTTCAACTGGGAAAATCGATTCTGTTATGGTCTGTTCAATCGTACTGCATATTAGATCAATTCATTTCGGTTCAGCTAATGTTTGCATTGCGACAACCAATGTGCACTTGCTTCTTTTGCATTCGTAAATATTTGTTAGTTGAGCCTATATAAATAATCAAACTGTGCAGATTTGCAAGGTATAATAATTCCAAAATCCTGCGTAAATAAGAACTCTGAAGCCATGCCATTATTAGCCTGTACAAGTCCTGTTTTATATACTACATCTACCCATGTACTAGTGCATATTCCCGTATATGCATACGAGAGTACGTATTAACCATCAGGATCAGATGGCCTGTTTTATGAACATGTTGTATACGTTCTCAATACTATCGTTATCCAGAAAAGCAAACAAACTATGTTAGCTACCGAATCTGTTATTGTTGATCAAATGAATTTTTATCATACTGAGCTTTTAAGACAATTAACACCTGAGCTATTAATCAAATGAATCTGTCATATATATCTGTATGTAAAGAATTATTATTTAATTTCAGATTTAATTGTTTTCAAACCAATACGTTTAATCATATTTCAAATTTGTACACATTTTCATTATTATTTTACTTTAAAAGGCAAAAATTTCGAATGTTATAGTCAATATTTTTGTTTGTTTTTTTTTTTCTCTTCTTATTGTCAGTTTTAAAATAAATTATCGAAATAATAATTTTGGTGAAATAAATTTAAAAAATAATAATTTGGAAAAAAATAATTAGAATTATGTATTGTACTTCAAAATGAGATAAAAAAATTAGATTAACGAAATGTATTTGGTTCTCTATCGCAGCCGTAAAATCAACACAACATCGAATGTTGAATCAACACAACACCGAATGTTGAATCAACAATTGTGTTTCTTTCAACACAACATCGAATGTTGAATCAACAATTGGCCTGTCATTGCGCTAACAACTTCAGAGCTCGTGCTGAGAGAATTTTTCTTCTCTCCAATAACCAAGCGACGACTGCAATACATTCTCTCATTACAGAAGCTTTACTGCAACTGTTCAACAAGAAATTGAAGGTCGATTTCCATTCAACAAAACCAGTGATGATCGCTTAAAATTATGCAATTTGAATTGGCAATAATTTGGAAAAATTCTCTTTTTTTAAAC
This sequence comes from Atherix ibis, assembly GCA_958298945.1. Lineage (NCBI taxonomy): Eukaryota > Metazoa > Arthropoda > Insecta > Diptera > Athericidae > Atherix > Atherix ibis. The sequence goes on from OY282606.1 coordinate 33,448,250, forward strand.
TTTAGTCGCTGTCTACAACTACATAAATATTCTCAGAAGCAGATTTTATGACATACACAATAGAGAAGAAAACATGCGAGAGTAAATATTCATCGTTTGGCACATTTTATCATTTCGAGATCTCATTGGAATAAAAACGCCGATGAGTCTTTATGGGAAAGTTTTTTAATGAGCGGATTTTAGTGGTAGAATAAAACTTTTTAAAACGAGAAACATATTGTATAAGGGAACATTCGAGATTTACCGGTGGATTTTGGATAGACGGGATTGCATGAGTTGGTAATTACAACCCTGAGTAGTACCCCAAAGTTTAATACCATACACGTGTGTCCAAATTTGTTATGAAATTGCGTTGTAGATTAAGAGTTTGTTTCTTAATGTCCATTTTGAGCGATTGCTCAGTTAGGACTAAGTAGTAGCTGATACCGTTTGTTAGGGTAAAGTGTTTGAAAAATTATTGTGAGGATGCCACAAAAGTCATTTATCTTTGTATATATCCAGGAAGCATGCTTTATTGCTTAGTTAAATGATACTGCCTTACACCTTGTGAGTAGCCGGAAGAAAATGGAGACCATTAAGAGTAGGCGATCCCGACATCCGGTCGCTACCATACATCCGGTGTTTAGGAGTGGTCTTGCATGCCAGACTCAACTACAAGGAGCATATATCCAGCATCAGCAGGAAGGCATCAGCAGTATAGGGCGCACTTTCGCGGTTAATGCCCAATATCGGAGGCCCCAGTCAAATCTGAAGGCGACTACTGGCAACTGTGGTTACCTACGTACAGCTATACGGAGCACCAGTGTGGGCGAAATCGCTAGAGCTAACAACATACCGCAAGACAATGACATCAGTCCAGCGGCTCTCAGCGATCAGAGTGGCGTCAGCTTAACGAACGGTATCACACGATGCGGTCAACATCGTGGCATCATGCCCACCCATCGATATCCTGGCAGGAGAGCGGGAACGCCAACATCGTAGGAAGAAGGAAGAGCGGCGAAAGATCCTCTGTGAAGAGGAGAGACCCGAGAGTCTTCGCCTCTGGTAAGAGAGATGGGACAACTCGACGAAGGGTCGGTGGACTCATCGGCTGATCCCACATATTGCCAAATGGGTCACTCGCCTGCACGGGGAAGTCGGGTATTACATCACCCAACTCTTGACTGGGCATGGATGCTTTCGAGCATACTTGCACAGATTCAAGAGAACTGACTCCCCAAACTGTCATCATTGCCGCGATGTGATCGAAGACGCAGAACACGTGTTCTTCCACTGCCCTCTCTACGAGGGGACGCGGGTGGAGCTGGAGAGAAATCTGGACCGTTCCATTAGTCCAGAAAATATAGTGGAGTGCATGCTGAAGAGCTAATCGGCTTGGAACAGAATTGCAGAGTACGCGGAATCCATTATCAAGGATCTCCACACAACGTACGAAGAATAGGCCGCGAGGCGTCATAACATCGGGACAGCAGTAGCATCAAATAAGAACGCCCCGGCGTAGTAGTATTTACAAAGAGTACCGCCGGGGAACCAGCGTTCCGGGAGCAAGGTTAGAGGTGCAGGTTAGGTTTTATCGAGGTAAAAATCCCGCATAACTCGCCTGGCAGGAAAAACTTCCAGGCGAGTACCTTTTGAAGGTTTTCCCCTGTACCTCATTAATCTAAACATAAAAAAAAAAAAAATGATACTGCCTTTAAGCTAAATAGGAATGAGTTGTTTGGCCGCCATTTTGGTATGAATGACATTTGTCTGTTAGTATTTGACAGTCATAGAGAAAGGTCGATTACAATTTATTATAGAGCATTTAACGTTGTAACAACGTGTTGAAATGATTAAAACATTTATTTTTTAAATAATTGTTCTATTGTGAATACGCCGAGAAAATTACGTGATATTTTTAGTGTTAATTATATGCCGAGCAAATTAACCATTCAGCATGTAGTAAATAATTTTAGAAAATTATAATACAATGGGAGATAAAGCGAAGACTGAACGGTACACCTGAACAGATTGATGCAATGATAATTAAGCCAATGTACACCTGAAAAGATTGATGCAATTAGGAAGAGTGTTACTGAATGTTCCGGTACCTCTCTATTTCTTTGAGGATTGTGGAGGCAATGATGTAACAGTTATTGGTGACCTCTAGCAGGATATGTTGGAAAATTTTCTTCTGCCTGAATTGTATCAATTAGACCTACAGAACATATGGTTAACAAGACGGTGCTACAATGCAAATTTTAAGAGAAATTTTTCCTAACCAAAAAAATGTGAAAAAGTGGTAATATTGCAAATAATGCAAATTTTAAGAGAAATTTCTTTAGATTTTTTCGTATGGGAGTACTTAAAGGAAAAGGTGTACACTAGCAAACCAATCACAATATCGATACTTTTTAATACATTCGAAACTAAATTGCTGAAATAAACTAGAAGTCTGCGAAAATGTCATGAAAAATGTGCTTAAATCAGCCACAGGTGGCCATGTGACCAACATCATATTCTCTACACTATACTAAAGACCATATAATCAATAAATAAAATATAAATTATAGAATTATATTTGATTTAAAAGCTGGAACATAAAATGTATGCTGTATTTGGATATTTGAGCAGGATGTAAGAATGGCGATGTCGTCCGAATACGTGTAGCTAGCAGTTATAAAGGACTGGTCCAAAGAAACTACCTTGAGGAACATCAGCTATGATAGAATTTATTTCCGAATAGTCAGTTTTAACTTCTAATTGAAAATGACGTTGGGGAAGATATATAACTGTTATTAAATAATAGAAATTATTACTTTAAAATAGAAAGAAGAAAGCTCTGGAGTTTAGAAGTAATTTTTTTAAAAATGTTTTTATGGTTACCATTTTTCGTCTTTGTTTTTTTTTTCACAACAATAAAATTAACCCAAATTTATTTTTTGATCAAATATTTTTTGTATATTGAATAAAATTAATTTGTGAAGTTCAAAAACTCTACATTAGAATAATTGAAAAAACGAAAATCTTTCCAACTCGCTATCGTTTTTTTTAAAGAGTAAAACATTAAAAGTATAAAAATTTATAGACCATTGTATTAATAGAATATGATAAAATTTTATTTTCCATCCAATCTATTCGAGCGCATATATTAAAGAATAATAGAAAATAATTTTATTTTATCCTGTTTTTTTTTGAAAATTTCATAAATCATTGCTTATGCATAAATCTTGACCATATAACCATATCCGTACCAAAGATATGCAAAGATGCCACTGATCCATAAAAGTGCATTTATTCCTGCTGTGGAAAATACAATGGATTTGATAAGCTATGAGTTTAGTACCTTTTTATGCGGTAGTATGTATGATTTTGTATATGCAAACAATTTATGCAGAAAGTGAAGAAAAAAATCCAGACTGCATGAAATTAGGGGGCCGCATATGCTCATATTTTCAGGCAGGATAATTTTCATATAAAAAAAAAAAACGTATGAGTATTTTATTTTTTCTCCACTTATCGTTATTTAATTCAAAATGAAGGCAAATACATAATCAGAAAACAAGGACTGTGACAATAGGGATAGAGAAAATATTTGCAAATAAAAGGAAAAACTAAAGGATACGTACACATATTAAGTTCACGTACGAATTTACATAGATACTAATAATTTTTGGTTACCAAAATTAAGAGTTTGAGGATAGAACAACAATTTTAAATAAATGAAAAATGGAAGAATTATTATGATAATTTTTTTTCTTCTTCATATATTGTAGATATAACATATATACATTCTGGTTGTTGGTAAATGTGAACTGTTTTGTGGCAGGATTCTTAAACGTTTTGAATTTAGTACGTTGTTAGGATACGAACAAAAAATTTCCTTCGAATATATACAATATATGGCATGAGAAAAAAATTCGTTTGCATAAATAACGGCAACAAAGTGGGCTGATATACTCGTAATTCCTTGTACTATTTCTTATTTGTACTCATACTTGAAATTGTACTTATAGAACAGCATCTAGATTTTAGGTTTAGTGTTCTAGTGCACGCAGATAGATTTATGTGAATTTTCAGCTTTGATTTATTTAAGCATAAAATAAGCTTTTGGCAAAAATCAACCAGCATGGCTATGAAACTTAGGAAAAAAAACATTCATGAAAATTATTTATTACATCCTATACTCTGAAATAAGTCCACTTGTTACATGCACAACGTAGCATCACAACGACTTAAACCATCGCTAACATTACCTAGACGATAGGGGGCTGCCGTCAGCATCATCATCACAGCCAAGATTATTTGCAATTCACTTACAACAGTAAACATAAATCCTTCGAAGGATAATATGTCCTTTTTCTACATGACTAAGATGATAAATAGAAACAAAGATAGCATTTGTTATTTTTCTAAACCAGAAGAAGTAAAAAAAAAAAAAAAACAATAAAAAAAAATTACTCTTTAAGCCAAAAAAAAAAACCAACAGAAATTATTTAAAAAAAATCAAGATAATACACCTACTACAACAATAAAACAATAAAAAACACAAGCCGACCAAAAAAAAAAAACGTTAAACATGATAAATAATATAAAAATTATAGAGAAAAAGGAAAATACTAGAAAAAAAAATTATAACATAAAAGGATAAGGATATAATCCACTTTGAAAGTTTCGAAAGTTTTCAATGGAAAATTCTAAGTGCAAGTGAAACTTTAGTGAAAGTAAACCAAAGGACATCATCAGACATACCAGATGCGAGCTTATAACTTTACAAATTACTGAAAAATGGCTTTTTATACTCGTACTTTTTGAAAAATGTGAAATTAATGCTCCTTTCAGTCATCAAAATCCAATTTTAGCCTTTTTCTCCTCCCAATCATATATGCAAACTGCTATAGTCTCTAGAATAATGTCTATATTCTAACTGATTTATGCGAAATAAACTTAATGCCATGTTTAATTTATCAATTGTTTTTATTTTAAGTTTGTTTTTTTTTTAAATTTTAGATTTTCTATACCAGTTTTTTATATTTTATTTCAATTCTATTCAATATACTACATTTGTTATTGAAATTGTATGAAACATGAAAAATGAACATATAATTTTTATACAATTTAGATTCGAATTTGTTGTAGTAATTAATTGTAGAATATTAGAAATTGGTTTTTTTTTTAAATAATCAGTTTATATTTTAACTGTCAATAAAAGCTTTATCAACAAATTAATAAATAATTATCATATTTTCCAATTTGAAATAATATTAAATTCTTTTTTACCATATATAATTTCTTTCAAGTATTGTAAAATAAAGCAAAATTCTTGAATAAATTTTAATATAATTTATAAAAGTTTGCTTCTTAAAAAATACTTCTTTTTTTTTCTGTGAAAAGCCATAGTAGAATTTTTTTTTTTAGAAAATAAATTTTTATTTGATAAATTTATGTCAGCTTTTTTTAGCTGATAGCAAATAAATTTCAAAGAATTTGCAAATAATTTTAGTAAAATCGTTGTTTTTTTTACATTGAATCGAATATGTAACTGAGAATAAATTTGGCTGACGGTAGAAAATTTTCTTTTCATAATCAATTTTTATTGATTATGAAATTTTGATGGTAAAACATTGGAATGAGATATTTGGAATATTCCGAAATTATTTGAGATAGAAAAATTTGATAATAGAAAACAATAATACAATATATAATATCTGGAATATACCTAATTAGTCTTTGTTTGGAATGCGCGTTCTTAATAGGCCTGTCTATATTTGCATTTAATATTGCCCTTTGATCAATAGCTTAATTGTTTTGCAAGGATTTGCTCCTATTTTATCAATTCTAATTTTGGAGAAGTGGCAGTACAGTAATGAGAAGGACAGCACTGAGATCGATTTGGTAATATTACGTACTTTCTTTAAATTGTGGCTTTACACTGTGATTCTCAAACCATAAGTCTCATTTACCGGTTAGCGCATACGTCAATAGACAAAATTGCGATAGTTGAGGTTCGGAAAATAAACAAATATTTATGGAGAAGCCATTGTATCCGGGGTGGTATTTGTTTAGTTTAACGTTTTACAATTTACATTATGAATCGTTCAATTCTGAAACCATGAATCTCATTTATCATTCGGTGTATAAGTCAATAAGCAAAATTGCCATATGTGAGGTTCGGAAAATAAACAAATATTTATGGAGAAGCCATTGTATCAGAGGCGGTTTTTGTTTAGTTTAAGGTTTTCCAATTTACATTATGAATCGTTCAATTCTGAAACCATGAATCTCATTTACCATTCGGTGTATAAGTCAATAAGCAAAATTGCCATATGTGAGGTTCGAAAAATAAACAAATATTTATGGAGAAGCCATTGTATCCGAGGCGGTTTTTGTTTAGTTTAACGTTTTCCAATTTACATTATGAACCGGTCAATTCTTAAACCATGAGTCTCATTTACATCATTAAACAAAATTGCCATATGTGAGGTTCGGATAACAAAAAATTATTTATGGAGAAGCCATTGTATCCGAGGTTGTATTTGTTTAGTTTAAGAAAAATATAATAGCAAAAATTGGACAATAATATGCCACCTTACTAAATGCGCAACTTTAACTTCCCGAAAGTTGAAACGCGCCTATGAGGAACATACCTCATCAAGAGCATGAGTTTATAGGTGGCATTTTTTTAATTTACGCTCCCAATGAATTGATATAAATTGATTTTTATAAAGAAATCCTTAAAAAGCTCGAAAAAAGGCCTCTCGATTAACATAGGACATTGAAGACTATGAAAACGCCCCCTATCACCTCCATCACCGTGGATTTGATCTAAGTTTGCGGAACTTTTCGGGTTTTTCAATAGTAATTTGATACTTTTGATTATTTTCAAATTGAAAATACTCAAAAGTGTCAAGTTGCTATTGAAAAACCCGATATTTGTACTTCAGCGTTTTGATACTGTCATCGGAGAACTTTAATATCAACAACTGATAAAAATTTGGAATGAGTGAAGACTCAAGGACTACTTATTAAAAGTAATGAGTAGTCCTTGAAAGGCTCAGAAAAGAGAAATTACATAACAACTCATCAACAACACGATCATCTCTATTTATGAGTTTTTTTTTTCAGAAAAAGAAATTCCTTTCTATTCATTCCATTTCAGTCCGTGTCACATTTTATTATTTCCTAAAATCAACGAAAAACACCTCAAATTAAGTGATCTTGGTATTATCGATAAAATCCAAAAAAGTGTAGACGATATTAGTTGAGGCCGTTTAGCACTGCTCCGATAACTAGAAACAGCGCCTCCGCCGATTTACTCCGCCGATCTCCGCGGGTAAAGCATATTCGATTTTCGATTTTTGTGGCGTTATGTTGGTATTCATGTCTCTCACTTATGCTGAGTGAGAGACATGAATACCAACCATTTTGTACGTGTAGTTAATTTTTGACAGCTGCTTTGCTTGCACGTGTTTTGGCTCGTCTTCGATTTTTGCTCACTTTCGACCAAAAACAGCATCGCATTAACATTGCTAAGGAGCTGTTGGATTCTGTCCGCGAACACCCAAATTCGCTCCAGAGAGTCATAACTGGTAACGAATCATGGATTTATGGTTATGACGAGGAAACCACAGCTCAATTATCCCAATGGAAGCTGCCGCACAAGCCAAAACTGAAAAAGTCGCCAAGTTCGGTCCAATATGAAGGTTTTGCTTACAGTTTTCTTCGATTGCAGGGACGTGGTGCATCATGAGTTCTTGCCACAGGGTAGAACGGTCAATAAGGAATATTACCTGCAAGTTATGCACAAGTTGCGTGAATCAATCCGCCAGAAACGCCCGGATTTGTGGAAGAACAAAAATTATCTTTTGGCATTTTTGGCCAAAAACAACACACTAATAATGCCGCAGCCACCGTATTCCCCAGATCTGACCCCCTGTGACTTTTTCTTGTTCCCGAAACTGAAGAACCCCAATGATTTTTGAAGTGCTTCGAGGATTGGAAAAACGTTGGCACAAGTGCATAATATCTGGTGGGGATTACTTTGAAGGGGACAAAATAGATATCCATAAATAAATAAACAATTTTTGAAAAAACACAATATTCACGATACTTTTTGAACAGACCTCGTATAACTGCTGCCTTAGGGAACTTTTTTGAAGATGATAGTGTTTTCTCCCACACCTTTTATATTCAAAAAAATAGAGAAAATTTACGTTGATTTGAATTTTTTTTTGAATGGAAAAAAACTGAAAAGACGATTTGAATAGAATTTGTTTTTGTGCCATAAATTATTAAATACTAAAAAAAAAACCATACTTAAACCTATAGAAAAATATTTATTAATGTATTTGACTTTCCTATAAATTCTATAACTTTTATACCTATTTCAGAATAACATTAATTTTATTTTATGCTAATTCGAATTTATACTTTTTCCATTAACTCAACAACTTAATTTAAAGGTAATTTTAGGTAGAAATTCATTTTACCTTCATTTAAAGCTATTGTTAAATCTTGTTTTTCAAAATACAGGCATACCCACTTATAGCTATTAATATTTAAAATTATATGTAAAGATAATAATGCTATAATGAAATAATAGAAATATCACACCACAAGGTACTCATTGGTGATGGGGTAGAATACTAAAATTTTGAAAAGACTTTAAATTCGGAATAGCGTAACATGTATGGGAATTACTGAAAGGGAAATTGATAAAATTTTTAAAAGATTTTTACCGTAAAGCAAATATTTCTGAATCACGATCCGAATCGGATTAAGGAATATAAGAAATTAAATTTGAAATATTTATCATTGAAGTTGCCATAAAACAATTACGTTACATAACATGATTCTCATGGCGGTACAATACGAAAAAGCTTCAATCGCATCCTCAGAATGGGGAGCTCTTCTATATTTCATGCACTCCTCGACGAGTGCTGGATCATTTTTTATTAATCGCATGAGTTGGATGAGCGGGCTACCAAACGTCTCTAGTACATCTTGTTGTTTTTTGTACATACATATATAAAGTCTATACTGGATAATGCTTCCTAAAAGAAAAAAATTGATTTACCAGCTGTGGGAAAAAATAATCAATGGAAAACATCGATGTTGGCTGGAATCAAGGACATTCCGAGCATTGTAAATTGTGGTAGAACCAAGCTATTCGATGTGTACTCGTATAAGAAATGGAATGTTTTCCTACAGCATATTCTGAATTTGCAGACTACCAAAAAATAAAATACAATATCTGCCACATCGAAGAGTTTCTCCATCGTTTCTGGTGAACTGGTTTGTTCAAATTGAGCGTTTGCTTGGCTCTATTTTTACCTTCGATTCATTGAGGACGACAAACCGTGAAATTTGGTATCCTAGCAGAGTGCAGATTTTTTTTCAGATTTTCGTGCACTACTTTACTCTGGGGATTCCGCCATCAATAAATTTTGTTCCCGTGACAAACGTTCTGTTCCGGTCATACTATTTTTTTTTTTTTTTGCTTCCACTTTCAACTAATGTTTTTGTTATATGCATCGCCAGCTTCCAGAAAATCACTATTCCCATTTGTTAGTAGGTCCCCATCCGGGTATCTCAATATATCGACATATTAGTATTTTAGTACATTACTCGGATCGGTTCAAACGTTGATTCGTTATTAAATCACAACCAGCTGAAATGGCGCTTTTTACTTTAGCTTACGGATACGTTTCAACTAAAATAACTTATCGCTGCTGCAACTATCGATTTGATAATATCATTTTTCAATTGCAATAAATAGAATAATTCAAGTGTTTGATATCTTGTGGATCCCATCACATAATATATCATACATAAAGTTTGCGTTTTTTCTTTAACTTTCGAATGTACAAAGTGTCATATCATATTATCCCTAAAGGCATAACAAACCGACCGTAGAGCATAGTACAATTTGAAAAGTCAGTTTCAGATATTTTTAATTATATGGAATTGACTTATATTTAAATTAGTTTATATCAGTTATAGTTTTTTTTTTATTGTATTAAATAACAACCATATCGATGATGAAATGATTTCTAATCAATATTACACTATGAGAAAAAATTCATGTCAAAATCAATAACAGCTTAACTTTGAAGCTTTAAAATACCTGCAAAATTTTAAGTAGAAAATTCTTTTAATTCGAAAATTTTGGTTTTTCTAAATTAAAACTATTGCGGTACAGAGTAAACGACATCGAATCTTTAATAGACATAAACTTTATTTTTATCCAAATGGTGTTCAAATAAAACGGCAAGAAAACTGTTCAAAAAATTGTATCTTTTATTACCAGGTGTATAAGCTTAAATCCATAGAAAGCAAAAACAAATTTATTTAAAGTACTTCCCTTCGCTAGCTACACATTTTTCAATCTCTCGGACAATTTGTGGATACCACGCCAAAAAAATTCCTTCTCTTTCGAGGCAAACTACTCATGAAGCCATTTTCGGACGTCTGCGTAAGAATTGAAGTGCTGCTCAGCGAGCACGTGGCCCATCGACGAAAACAGGTGGTAGTCGGAAGGGGCCAAGTCTGGTAAATAAGCGGGGTAGGGTAGCACCTCCCAGTTGAGTGTCTCCAAGTAGTTTCGGACCATTTTTGATGTGAGCGATGGTGCGTTGTCGTGGAGGAATATCAGGTTGCCACGTCCTTGTTGATAATCCGTCCTTTTTTCACGCATTGCACGGTGCAATTTGATCAGTTGTTGGTGGTAGCGTTAGGAATTGACAGTTTCACCAAGTATCAACATCTCATAGTAGACGATGCCCTGCTGATCCCACCAAACGCACAGCATCGTCTCCCGTCCGAAGCGATTTGGTCTTGGGGAAGATGTTGGATCGAAATATATCCACTTTTCATCGCCTGTCACAATCCGATGGAGGAACGACTTTTTTTTGTCTGGCGAGCAAGATTTTGCATGTGTTTTGGCGTCGCTCCATCTGCCTATCGTTCAATTCATGCGGTACCCATTTTTCGATCTTTTCAATCTTCCCCATGGCACGCAGACGCATGAAAATGGCTGGTTGAGTAAAACCCAATTGCTCCGCGAGCATTTTTTGCGATTGGGTATCGGCTTCATCCAAAAGAGCCTCCAATTGATAGTCCTCAACCTTCCTAGGCCGCTTTTCACACTTCTTATCCCACAAGTCAAAATTACGAAACTGTCACCATAGGCCTCCATAAGCATTCGATGCGATTTGGCAGCCGATTTCTTCAAATTGAAGCAGAAAAGCAAAGCTTTCCGCATATGATCTTTTTCTGTGGCACAAAACTAGACATGATTACCAAAGGAAAAATGTATATTGTTGTACGAAATTGCTGCCAATGTATACTGATTAATGTTGACAGATGTCAAACTCATGGTAGCTTAATACGCTCACTCACGCCATCTATGACCAAACAACGGATTTATGCTTATTACTCATAAGTTAAATTACAAAAAAAATATGTTTCTAAAATTAAAATAAGTTTTAGTTTTTGTTATTGTATGAATTTAATTATTTATTACTAAAGCTACTTTATTTGTTTAGAAATTTATTCTATACTCATAGCGATATGCGTCTTTTGAGAGTCGTCTCTTGATTTTAATATTAAAGAATAAGTATTTTCACAAGATTCAATCCAATTAGGAAGATATCTGGTTCAGCTTTAGCTGATAATTAAACAATTACCAAGTTAAGTGTGTACAAAGATATCTGAATAATTTATTTCAATCTGCTCCTAAAGATACTTGGTTTTAAAGTTGAACTCTTAGGAAATTGTCGTCACTCGTCTTTACAAAAATTGAATTCAGTTTACCCTTTTAAAAGTAAAAATCCCTATACCACGAACAAGACACCACATTAAGCCAATAGAAAACTGTTATCAAACAACGGTAAAAGGTGGTAAAAGTATTTAATTAAAATCTGAGCCGGCAGGTGTTGAAATGCGTCAACCCATTCCAAATGCTCCAACAATATTAAAAGACGTTAATATGCTTTTGAAAGTTTTGCGATTCCAAATTTTAATTAATTCATACTTGAGAATGAGCTTCTTTTTTAAATACATAGTCTCAGCTATAGAACTATACATATCTACCAACCATCTGAACATATTTTTTTCTTGCACTTCAGTTTCTCTCTTCTGCTCTAATATGAAATTTTTAATACTTATAAACGCATTTTAATCAAAAATTTCTTAAACTAATTGCAACTTTTAACTAAATAGAAATGTAAATTGTTTTCAAATGGAAAGGACCGGATTTTTTTTTGCTTTCTTTGTATACTTTTATGAGTATGAAAGTATTTTTTTTCCTTTCTGCACTTATTTTTTTTTTTGAAGGAAGAATCATGCATAATTGATGAACGAAATTTGGAAATATGTTTTGATAAACAAGATGTGGGGAAATATACATATAACTGGCATCAGGAATCTTCTCTCCAAATAGCTTATATAATAGTTCCTCCTAGACTTGCAACACAAGTCTTACGATGTCAAAGCATCGATTTATATTGATGCTAATGAGTAGTCCTTGAAAAGACCGTCGATTTTATATTGATGCTAATGAAGACACTTGGATGCTCCAGAATGACAAAGCCACGATTCAGTTACTTCTCAGCCATTCTCTTCACCTAATCTAAGTCCCATCGAATTGATTTTTATTCTCCAAGATCAAAAAGCACTTGTAAGGGCATAATTTTATTAATATCGATAATATCCAACGGTTGAAACCTTCCAGCACTGCTACGAAGAGGGGCAACAACTTTGTATGGAAAAAAATTGATGCACAAAAATATTGTCAAATAAAATTTTTGAAAAAAAAAATATATGTCACATTAATTTTTTTTGCCATAGCTCATAGTACTTAGTTCAATTTTCAGACTATTTTAAGATAGTTTATCCTAAATATGCAACCTTACGTGTATGTAGGTTACGAGGTCAGTTCAAAAAGTATCGTGAATTTTGAATTTCCGCGGGTTACGTATATTCGATTTTCGATTTTTTGTGGCGTTATGTTGGTACTCATGTGTCTTACTTATGCTGATAAGTTCGGCCATTTTGAATATTCAGTTAATTTTTGACAGCTGTTTTGTTTGCACGTGTTTTGGCTCATCGTCGACTTTTGCCCATTCCAAAAAATGGATCAAAGAATCTGTATCAAATTTTGTGTGAAAAGCCAAATTAATTGCGCGAACGTATTGCGAATATTGAATCTGGCATATGGTGAAGCTATCTTGGACAGAAGCAACGTTTATCAGTGGTACAAAATGTTCTCAGAGGGGCCGAGAAAATGTGAACGATAAAAAGCGTGTCGGACGCCCAACCACGTCAACAACAGACGAAAACATTGATGAAGTGAAGAAAATAGTATTGCCCAATCGTCGAATTACCATTAGAGAAGTTGCTGAGGCCTTAAACATATCGATTGGCTCGTCCCATTCGATTTTTACCAATGATTTTGGCGTGAGACGGGTCGCCGCGAAATTTGTACCAAAATTGCACAATTTCAACCAAAACAGCATCGCATTATCATTGCTAAGGAGCTGTTGGACTCTGTCCGCAACCACCCATCTGTACTCCAGAGGGTCAAAACTGGTGACGAATCATGGGTTTATGGTTATGACATGGAAACCAAAGCTCAATCATCCCAATGGAAGCTGGCGCATTAGCCAAGACCGAAAAAAGCGCGCCAAGTTCGGTCGAATGTGAAGGTTTTGCTTACAGCTTTCTTCAATTGCAAGAATGCATCATGTGGTGCATCATGAGTTTTCTTGCCACAGGGTAGAACAGTCAATAAGGAATATTACCTGCAATTTATGAGCAAGTTGCGCGAAGCAATCCGCCAGAAACGCCCGGCTTTGTGGAAGAACAAAAATTGGCTTTTGCACCATGATAACGCCCCTGCTCACGCATCGTTGCTTGTGCGCGAATTTTTGGCCAGAAACAACACACAAATAATACCGCAGTAACGGTATTCCCCGGATCTGGCCCCCTGTGACTTTTTCTTATTCCCGAAACTGAAGAGTCCCATGAAAGGACGACGCTACACTACGATTAAGGAGATAAAGACGGCATCGACAGAGGAGCTGAACAAGATTGAGGATTAGAAAAAACGTTGGCACAAGTGTATAATATCTGGTGGGGATTACTTTGAAGGGGACGAAATGGATATTCATGAATAAAAAATAAATAATTTTGGAAAAAAACACAAAATTCACGATACTTTTTGAACAGACCTCGTATATTTGCAGAAATATGTTCGCATATACGAAAACCATCTTAAGTTGATTACTGATCAAGTAAGGCGATAGTTAATAAATAACAAACCAATCTTCAATTCAACTTAAAAGTATATAATTAAATTTATTTATATACCATAATTAATAGAAATTTCTCCTACAATTATTCTAAAAATATAAACTATGGTCATTTATACATGACTTTTTAAATGAATCAATAATAAGATTAACTATATATGGAATAATATAATAATTTATGGTTTTTGTTTGAATTATGCTTTTATTAATAATAATAATACATTTTGTCATGTCACAATTCAAAATGTCCAAAATAAATTTATGCTCAAATGTATTTAGAATTTTCATAATTGAAATAGTTTCTTTCAGAATATTATACGCCTTTCGTTCGCATTATATAATTTTCCTTTTGTCATTCAGCTATAGTTCTAGAAAATTTCTTCATAATATAATAATAACAGCTTTTAATAAAATAATAATGAAAATACCATATTTGTTGTAAAAAGAATGTAGAAAATTCAAAGAAAATTATAGTAAAATGTTATAATATTTCAACTATAACAAAATGTATAGTATTTTAAGTTCAAGAAGGACTCACATTCACTACTCATAGTATAGGTACTCGAATTTTATGAATAAGATGAAATTTCTATTTGGGAAGCTATGCAATAAGCATAAAATTGAGTCTATTCTTATGTCGGAGAATTTCTGTACTTGTGAATGACGAAATCTCTTTTAACAACAAATGCTACTTTCAATATCAGAAGGAATAACAGTTCTCGTTTTTTGGTGGTGATACTCAAGGAAAAGAAACTGCTACACAAAGTGTCCTAATTCACTTTCTTCACTCTACATTCAGTTGCAGTTTATAAATTGAACAAATTTCAGATTTTCTCAGTCAATTTAACACTCAAAATAAAGCGGGATATGATTAAATCTGCATATTGCAACGCACACAGAACATTCAAATACTATGAAGATAATATCGTTCCTGAACATGTTCCAACTTTCAAAGAAAATACCGACAAGATATCTGGAGCAGAGAGCTATAAAATGCACTGTCAACCTCACACCACTACCCACCATTGAGAATTTCAATATTTGTTTTGTGTGTAAATTTTCGACCAAGTTTAAAATACGAGTAATAATGTAAATTGAAAAGTTTTTCAAACAAAACCACAACCAAAGATAAATGTATTCCCACCATTATTATACGAGTAGTCTAGAAATTTTACTATTTTCAGGCGTCATTACGAGTATGAGGATTCGTGGCTAAGGCGGTGGCAGTCGTGATCACGAAACAATGACACCATATAATATGAAATAAGTTTTGATATTTCTTCCAAAACGATGTGATTTTCCATTCTTTATTCATTCGTTCTATTCAAAAAATTATATATAAAAATAAATGGGGCAATATTTTGTCTAGCGAAATTATTTCACATAAATAATACTGCACCGTCATCTGACATTTATGCAAAAATTTTACTCTATAGAATAGAACCGATTATGTCGAAGAATTATTTTTACTTCAATAAAATGATTAATTTACATAATTGAATGCATTATGGTGAATAGTTTCTTTCTGATTTATATGAAAGTTGTCAGATATGCTATTTTTGAAGAAGTTTTTTTCTCTATTGAATTTAAAAGAATTAAAAAAAAAATTTTATTTGTAAAAATTTATTATCTAAAAATTTTGAAAAGTAATTATTACACGGTAATCCTTTTAAACAATAATTTTTTTATCATATATAAAATTGTGCGATTAAAACCCCAAAGACAATTCCTATAGGCAGTCTAGTATCGATTTAAAAAATTAAACACAATTTCGAAGAGAAAAATATATAAAAATATATCGAATTGCGGGAATTTTAAAATTCGCAGTCTGAAATTTGATAAGATTTCATTGGCTTAGTTGAATGTATGAATTAGTAATCAATTTAATGGGTAAATAATAGTAGTTTATAAATTATTTTTTATATACCATAATTAATTTGAATGCACTTTTAATCGATAACACTTTATTTTGCGAAAGACTGTTGGTAAACTACAATTCACCATTTTAAATAACAAGATCGGCAGCAAACTATAAACATACCACCTTGATCAAAAAGTTATTGATCTAAATCTATATTGTCCCCTTCCGTATGACCGAATTTGTCCACATAGGGTACTATTACATCTGGCAGAGTGGGGAGTAGCCTCTGCAATATTGGCACTACTACGTTCCTACCTAACTGGTAGAACCTTCACGATACGCGCCAACGGTCATTTTTCGTCAAAACGCGAAATGAAAAACGGCATCCCACAAGGATCCGTTTTTTATTTCGCGTTTTGACGCAACTTTTTGACTGCAGCACCCGCACACTATGTTGTGGAATCTTCCCTTATAGGGCAGCTCCATATTACGGGGGCCATCAAAACGGCAATTGAAATTGCGACCAATATTCCCAGCCAACAAAACGTTATTATTTTTAGCGACAGCCTTGCCGCCCTTGAAGCCATTTGTGGCCCATCGAGTGACCCAGTACTTAGCGCAATTCGTCATAGCCTATCATAATAGGAGTCCCGAGTTGAAATGGGTGCCAGGGCATGTGGGAATTGTGGGTAATGAAAGTGCTGACAAGTTGGCTGGAGAAACACTCCGTCGGCCAGTGATCACAGTCATTCCCAATCTGCATCGCCTACTAACAGAATGGCAACTAACACCATTAGCCATCCGCAGACACGATGACTGGACCAATAGTGACACTTTTTTGTCGACTCATTGGAGAACCACTAACAAACCAGTGTATTCAGCATCCATACCGAAATTCTGGCCGCGAAAGCTCCTCAGAATCCGGATTGGACATACTGCTCTTACCCATAACTTCCTTTTTGGTAACACCAATCGTCCCTTCTGCGAATCCTGTGGCACCCAGTTCACTATCACCCATATTCTACAGGAATGCCACATAACCAAGAACTACTTTGCGAGCAGGATTCCTCCTATTATGAAGCTCCTCGACCAACAACTTCATTCCCTAGTCCCCTATTTAAACTTCTACAACATACTAATCTGCTCCACAAAATATAACAAAATTCTTAATATTCCATACCACTAACCACAGACCAGTCTCTCTCAGATGATTTCCCACACGTACTACGAAGTCGCCAAATGACCTCACGGTCGTGGCGCTATGAAGTGGCCCCTGGCACATGTCTAAGGGACCTTACAAACAAACAACAAATAAACCATATTGTCCCCTTCAAAGTAATCCCCGTCGACTTTAACACACTTATGCCAGTGCTTGATCCAATCCTCGAAACATTTTTTATATTCGGTTTTCGGTATGTCCATCAGTGCTTCCTGCGATTTTTCCATTACTTCCTCTCGGATGTTGAAACGCGTTCCCCATTATGGTTTTCTAACTTGATTGAACAGAAAGAAGTCACAGGAATTCGGTGGTTGTTGGATGGTATTTGTTGCATTTTTCATCAAAAAATTACGAATAATGATGGCACTGTGCGACGGTGCGTTATCATGGTGCAAAATCCACGAGTTTTCTGCCCACAATTTTGGTCTCTTTCGGCGAATTGCTTCACGCAAACGTCGTATAACGCCCAAATAATAATCTTTGTTTACTGTCCGGCCTTCTGGCAAAAATTCATGATGCACTACACCGTTGTAATCCATGAAAACCGTGAGCATTGCCTTCTTTTTTGACTCAAAAACGACGTCGTTTTTTTGGTCTCGGCTCATTTGGTGAACGCCATTCACTTGCTTGATGTCTGGATTGCGTGTCGTACTCATAAACCCACGTCTGGTCTCCAGTAATGATCCTTTTGATAAATGTGGGATCGGATTCAGCCTCGCAAATCATGTCTTTTGCGACGTCAACGCGGTCGCTTTTTCGCATGAAATTGAGGTCTTTTGGCACCAACTTTGCTGCTACACGACGGAAACCCAAATCATTAACCAAAATGTCTTGGACGGATCCATAGGCAATGTTCAAGTCCTCCGCTATCCCTCTGATGGTTAATTTGCAGTTATTGACCAACATTTCTTTTACTTTATCAATGTTTTCGTCGGTTTTCGATGTCGATGGTCTGCTACTGTGTTCATCATCTGCGATTGACTCACGACCACTTTTGAACCGCTCGTGCCACTGGTCAACGACCGTTTTCTTTAGAGAATCGTTGCCGAAACACTTTTCCAACATTTCCAACATTCGCGCACCATTAAATCCGTTTTTTACGCAAAATTTAATACAAGTTCGTTGTTGCAAATTTAAATCCATTTCTAAAATTGTAAAAAATCGCCAAAACACACAGAGATAGATGTACTCTTGGCTACGAGATAGATGAGCGCCACACTCCCATCGTTCCGAGAACTTTTTGATCAAGGTGGTATATCGGCCGAAATATGCCTTGGACTGGAGTGCCAATTTAGTAACATTTACACTCTAACTCTAAGTAAACTTTTTACATATTTATTAAAGTTTTAAATTTACGTTAAATCATATAAGCAATCGTCATTTGCGGAGTTTTATTAGGAAAGAGGAGTAATACAGAACAAAATCAATATAATTTCTTTTGGTTGATACAGAAGGTAATTGCTTAAATTTTCTTGCATATCTTGTGTCGCAGAAGGTAAGGCATTCTATTGTAAAGAGTGGGCCATTTAAAAGTTCCATTTTAAAAAGAAAATAGAAAAAAAACTAGCGTATATTTTTTTAAATTTCTAGTTTTATTAAAAAGATTGAACCTTGAAATTTAAGAATAAAATACAACATCATGTAAATGACTGCCACGGTTGGCCTTACAGTACCCCATTCGCTCGACCCAATTTTTCAGGACATTTTCGATTGTGTGGGGCCTGTATCTCTTCAAAGGCAACTTTGATTTTGTGGTTCAAGAACTCAATTGTCTCTAGATGGCTTGCGTAACATTTATCTTTAACGGCTCTTCACAGAAAATAGTCCAACGGTCTCAAATCACAGCTTCGAGGTGGCCAATTGACATCAGAATTTCGGCTGATTATTCGGTTTTCGAAAGAACTGCCCAAAAGTTGGATTGTTACGTTAAATCTGTTGACAACTAAATGTCGGCCATGCCATTCTCTTCAAATGTGGAAACAAAAATTCGTTGAGAATGCCACGATAGCGCTCACTATTGACCGTAACGGCAGCTCCTTCATCGTTTTCGAAGAAAAACGAGCCAATAATGCCTCCAGTCCAAAACCCGCATGAAACCGTGACTCGTTGTGGTTGCATCGGCTTTTCTATGGTGACGTATGGATTTTCTGAGCCCCAGATGTGACAATTTTGTTTGTTGACATACCCACCGAGGTGGAAATGGGCCTCATCCGAAAAGATGATTTTTCGGTAAAAATGCTCATCTTCGGCCAATTGATCTTGAGCTCATTGGGCAAACCGAAAACGCATCGGACGGTCATGCGGCTTTAGTTGTTGGACTAATTGAACTTTGTAAGCTTTCATACCGAGGTCTTTGTGCAAATTTCTCAACTGAGAAGGGCGAGAAATGTTCAATTCCTGAGAATGGTGACGAGTTGATGTTGATGGATGATCACGGGCATCTTCAGCAACGGCGGCAATATTCTCGGTCGTACACACTGTATTAGAGCGGGAACGAGTTGCTTTGGCAACCAACAAACCAGTTTCGCGAACTCGCTTCACGAATTTGTCCACAAGTTGACGTGATAGCATTCTATTTTTGCTCATTTTTTTTTAAATTTCTCATAGTTTAGGTTGAAGACTCACCACTTTGGAAGCAAGTTCTCAATATTTCCCACTTTTCTTCGAGATTACCATTTCGTAAAAATCAGACTTTCAACTAACAATCTGTCAATTCGTGATGACATTTAACACTCAAGTACTTCAAATCTTAGATTAAAGATAGGCCTCTACACAAAAATTCTGTCAAAATTTTGTTGGCAATACATTCATAGAACGCACACACATGCAATACAACAGAAACGGCGTAAATCATTGGGGGCAAATTTAAAAGTTCAGTATGCGATTGAAGCGGTTCGTTTAAAACCATTTTGCATGTGTGATATCATTTACACATACACGTATGCGTAAAGAAGCAGATTTTTTAATATTGCGGGTCTTGTTTGATGGAATTAGTTTTGTAAATATGCAATAAAACACAGTATTATATTTTTAAATATTTATTTATTTATTATGTATTTTCATTTTATTTATTTCACTGTATATTATTTATTAAAACAGAATTTTTAAAGTGGGGAATAGTATATAAAAATATGAATTGTAAGTTATTTGATTATATGAAAGCAATTATGTGCACAAAAAGATGTTAATCGTATACAATATTAAAGAAAATGTTTTAGAACTAATTTACAAAATAAAAAATTTAATGTACTTAAAAACTTAATAACTAATATTTTTTTAAAATTAAAAAAATATTATTTAGTAAATGCATTATAATGTGGTATAATAGAGCAAGCAAAACAAATTTATTTAAATAATAAACTTACCGATGAAAACAGCAATGGAAAATAGACAGAAAAATTCAGTCCCTTAAACTTTCTTACACACACTTTATATACACCGGCACTGAACTATTTTATGGTAAACATTGAACTGTCAACATCGGATTCACAAATGACAAAGCTAACCCCCAAGTCTCCACTTTCATGGAGAATTAAAGTTTTCAAACTCTCCGAAAGTCTACAAAATTGAGGCGGTTTATATTTGATTGATATTTACGAAATGTATAATAAACCTTAAATAGAATTCCATTTCGTATCAAAAGATTGTACAAAAAATAAAAATTGCCTATTGTTGTGTTTAAATTGTATTTTTGTTTCCAATAACTGAATTAAAATGAATATAAATTATGGTTTTGCAATTCAATAAATTTCCATTACGACACATAGATGGCAGTGGGTGTCATGTCTACATAAAAAATTGTTGACAGTCATATCCCCCTCGTAAAAATTTGTACACAAAATTGCGTATACATATACTTTAAGGGCCTATCCAGGTATTCTTAATGTAAGCTTCAAATAAATAGTGGTTCAAAATGCAACTGCTAGATGGCAATTATATAATCGATTAGGTAATACACGATTTTCTCCTGCTGATGGTTTGCTGTCAAATCGTTTAATTCTATGAACAGTTCTTGGAGATATAACTTAGTTTGCTGATGAAAACACAATAAAGGCATTAATTGATGCAAACCGGCAAATAACAACTCGTGAGATCGCTGAGAGAATAAATTTATCGAAATCGTCCGTTCATGATCATTTAAAACGGCTAAGTTATATCTCCAAGCTCGACATATGGGTTCCTCATCTTATGGAAAAAAAATTGTGCCGTCGCATTGACGTTTGAGATTTGCTTCTCAAACCTTAAGAAAATGATGCATTTTTGAAGCGTGTCATCACTGGGAACGAGAAATGGGTTGTCTACAATAATGTTAAGTGCAAAAGATCCCGGAGCGGAAAAGACGAACTGGTTCAAAGCACTTTGAAAGTCAATATTTATCAAAAAGAGGCTTTAGTATCTGTTTGGTTGGATTTCAAAGGAATCGTTCATTGAAAGATTTACTTAAAGAAAAAAATGCCAGAATTGGTCATTAGGGAAGGTATAGTGTTCCAACAGAATAATGCGAAACCACATACAAGTTTGACCAGTCGGTAAAACCTTTTAGAGCTTGGATGGGATATACTGCCATATCCACCATACTCGCAAGACCTAGCACCTTCCGATTATTATTTGTTTTGGTATCCACAAAATATTTTAGACCATAAAACGTTTTTATCAACATTTTTTAGACGATATAACGTTGATCACTTGGATCAGTTTTTTGCCAGCAAAGAACAAAAATTTTATGAGCGTGGAATCATGCTACTGCCAGTAAGTTGGCAAAGGGTATTGGATCAGACTAGATAACATTTAATTAAATAAAATATTAATTCATTATAAAATAAATAGTCTTTCATTTTTATAAAAAAAAAAACAAATTACTTTCCGAACAACCTAATACAATGATCGTGCAAGTGCACGATATTTGCACGTGAACGCGTAAATTTTTATTGGATTAATAATGTAGAAAGGGAAATGCGGCGAAAATATACATGATTTAATCATGCTTGCTCAAACATATATTATATACGTGTATGACGCCACTTCAAATTGTGCGTTGCGAACTCATAATATGTGCGTCGTTTATTTTGACATATGACAATTCCCATATTTACTGTATGTCTGCATGCAAATAAACTATCAAAATATTTATAAATATTTACAAAATTTTCTATGAAAATCCTTTCGATTCAATAAAAAGGCTTTTAAAAGATAATATAATATTAAATGTTCTAGCAGCCGTTATAATTTTATATTTAAATAGTCGCTTTTTATGACAGGCACAAAACATTGTAGGTCCCAACTGACTTTTCGCGGAGACTTATATAAATGAAATTAAAAGAGACTCCCTTTAAAATGCAACCTTGGACCATATAATACAAAATTCACCAAGTATATTAACATACATGAAAATTAGGCCAAACTGAAATAATTCAACTTCACATTAGCTTTATAATTTCATTATGGCACAAATTTAAATTTACACAGTGTGTATGCCGAACGAAAACTTAAAGAACTTGCCCTATTTAGCTGGGTACATATACAGTAGGAAATTTTTCTCTTATATTAACATAAAGAAAAAAAGTAATTTAATAAATTAAATGCAGAAAAACTAACCAAAAAAAAATTACCTACAATTCCAAAAGCCAAAGCCAAAGCTAAAAGCAGTAATCTATATTTCCTATTCATAATAGGGGAAGCTTTTTCGCATGGAAATTCATTAAAGTGAATAATTACCTAGAGTGTACACACTAAACTGTTTGAGCGCATTAAAGAGTTTAAAAAAGTTCCACGATGGTGAAAAATTTTCCCAACAAAGAAAAAAAATCTGCATTTTTTATTTTCTATTTGCTTGCGCATAAATTTTCTAAATAATTCCGAATATGGAAAAGTTGTTTTTTTTTCATGTAAAATATTAAAGCCGAAAAAAAGCTATGAATTTCCATAAAATAGTTCAGTACATATAGAAAAAAATATAATCTAAAAAAAAAAAAACAACATAGAACAAGGCCACCATATTGAAGAACAACTCATAGAATAATTTTGAGAAAATATATAAACTAAAAGCTACCCCAAACAAACAATATAAATACAATCACACCGCTAGACAATCATGTGTTGTTGTTGGCTTTCCACCTTAGCCCCAAAATATGTTTGTGTATACGTGTATGTATGAACATCGTAGCAAAAGCGCAATTGAACATGAAAAATAGTTCAATTTAAACTTTTACTAAAATCCTCACATAGTCCTCTGATGGTGACGACGATGTGAGCTATACTCGTTTGTATCCATCTACTCCACCTTGAAAGGTAAAAAACATAATAGGTCGACAAAGCCATACATGAAATACTCATTCGATATTTTTTTAACTAGTTTAGTTCTTTTTTGGTATAGTTTTTGTTTAAGTTCTTTCCATTCCTAATGGATTTTGTTTACCATCAAGCTTCCTGTTTGCCATATTTTCCATCACTATCCGCCAATAGTCTTAAAGGCTGACATGATGCTTTATTATTATTACAGCTGCACTCAATTTTTTGTAGGATTTTTTTCTATGTCATTTTCTTGTTGGGTTGATTGGTTATTAAAAAAATAATTTTGGAATTTTTACTCAAAGACTTTTTTGTAAGTTTTTCCCTTAGAATCTTTTATTTTCCATGAGTTTGCTGGAAATGGTGTTTTTTGAAAATAGTTAGAAAAATCAGTAATAAATAGGTTTTTGTATTTTTTTGTTATTGCAAATATATAATGTGTAACTACAATAGAAGAGCCATTGATATATCTTCAACTGGTATGACTATGCTTAATTATTGGGTTGTCCGGAAATTAATTTCGTTTTTTTCCCGCAGAGGAATTAATTGTATTTATTCACAGCCAACTTCACACTTAATCCGCATAATCATATGTATTTTGATAGCTAATATAGCAAGGCTTCCTTGTGAAAAAATTCGATTGCTTCTGGATAGTAGTTTTTGGTTGATACCCTTTTTAATATGGAAAGTGAAAAACAGCATTTTCGAAATATTTTATTTTTTTACTATAGAAAAGATAAAAATGCTGTTCAAGTAATAAAAAAAATATCCGATTTGTATGGAGAAGATGTGTTAAGTAAACGCCATGTGTTAACTGCTTTGTAAAATTTTGATCCGGTAATTTTGATCTCGAAGGTGCACTACGTTCTGGAAGGTCAGTTAAATCTGATGAAGACACAATAAAGGTATAAGTGGATGCAAACCGGCGAATAACAACTCGTGAGATTGCGGAGGGACTAAATTTATTGAATTTGACTATTTATGATCATTTGAACCGGTTAGGTTTAATCTCAAAGCTCGGCATTTGGGTTCCTGATCTTCCTACGGAAAAAAAATTTGTGCCGTCACATTGACGTTTGTGATTTGCTTCTCAAACGCCAAAAAAATGATCCATTTTTGAAGCGTATCATCATTGCAGACGAGAAATGGATTGTCTATAACAATGTTAAGTGCAAAAGATCCTGGAGTAGAAAAGACGTTCCGGCTCAAAGCACTTCGAAAGCCAATATTCATCAAAAAAAAGGTTATGCTCTCTGTTTCGTGGGATTTCAAAGAAATCGTTCATTTTGAGCAACATAAACTGTCATCAGTTAGACAAATTGAATAATTCACTTGGAGAGAAAACGCCAGAATTGGTCATTAGGAAAGGTATAGTGTTCCAACAGGAACATACGAAACCACATACAAGTTTTACCATTCTGCAAAAGCTTTTAGAGCTTGGATGGGGTATATTGCCATACCCATCATGCTCTTCAGACTTAGCACCTTCCGATTATCATTTGTTCTGCTCTGTACAAAATTTTTTAGACGGTGAAACGTTTAATTCAAATGAGGAGATAACAAATCACTTGGATCAGTTGTTTGCCAGCAAAGAACAAAAATTGAATGAGCGTGGAATCATGCCACTGCCAGAATGATAGCGAAGGGTATTGGATCAGACTGGATAATATTTAATTGAATAAAATATTAATTCACTATAAGTAAATCGTCTTTCATTTTTATAAAAAAAAACGAAATTTCTTCTCGAACAACCCAATCATTGGAGTAGCATCACTGAGGACTATCGCAAATTAAGACCTTGTCCGAATTTCAACCTCGTCTAGTAACTACGAGTAGTGCGTTCCGAAAAATAGAAGGGAGGGTGAAATATGGAGGAACAATGTGTCATTAAATTTTTTGTTAAGCATGATGTATACGCGAGATTGATGTACGGAAAGTTCTACAAACGGTATAGTAAATATTTCTGTTCAAGCGCACATACTTTTTGATGGTACAAAGCATTTTTAATTTGGTGGCCTTCAATATGAAAAACTGATAAAAATATAGTACGAATGGAACCTAATGAGTTGTCGTTGGAAAACTCAGAAAAAGGGTTATTTGCATTAGATCAGACAATAAGGATACGTAGATGGACAACGCTCAGCGCATATGATTTTTTTTGTTCCGCAAGATTTAAAAATACTCTAAAGAACATCATCTTGGTACTTTTGATTGCAGTTGAAGGAGAGTAACTGAGCTGCAGAAGCTTTTCACCACAACTACCAGGTGTATAATCTTAAACCAACTGTTTGGTCATAGAGGGCGTGAGTGAGCGTATTAAGCTACCATGGGCACGCCATACTTTTTTTATGAGTTTGACATCTGTCAACATTTATGAGTTTGACATCAGCAATTTCGTACAACAACATACACTTTTCCTTTGGAAATCATGTCTAATTTTGTGCCAGAAAAAGAGCATATGCGGGAAGCTCTGCTTTTCTACTTCAATTTGAAGAAATAGGCTGCCGAATTGCGTCGAATGCTTATGGAGGCCTATGGTGACAGTGCTTTATCGGAAACAAAGTGCGAGATTGGTTTCGTCGGTTCAAAGACGCCAATTTTGATTTGTAGGACAAGAAGCTTGAAAATCGGCCTAGGAATGTTGAGGATCACCAATTGCAGGCTCTTTTGGACGAAGACGATACGCAATCGCAAAAAATGCTCACGGAGCAATTGGGCGTTACTCAACCAGCCATTTCCATGCGTCTGCGTGCCATGGGAAAGATTGGAAATATCGGAAAATGGCGGCCGCATGAATTGAACGATAGGCAGATGGAGCGACGCCAAAACACATCCGAAATCTTGCTCGCCAGACAAAAAAGAAAGTCATTCCTGAATCGGATTGTAACAGGCGATGAAAAGTGGATATATTTCGAGAATCCTAAATGCAAGAAATCGTGGGTTGATCCCGGCCAACCGTCAACATCTTGCCCTAGACCAAATCGCCTCGAACGGAAGACGATGCTGTGTGTTTGGTGGAATCAGCAGGGTATCGTCTACTATGAGATGTTGAAACCTGGTGAAACTGTCAATTCCTAACGCTACCACCAACAAGTGATCAAATTGCTCCGTGCTCTACGTTAAAAAAGGACGGATTATCAACAAGGACGTGGCAACCTGATATTCCTCCACGACAATGCACCATCGCTCACATCAAAAATGGTCCGAAACTACTTGGAGACACTCAACTGGGAAGTGCTACTCCACCCCGCTTATTTACCAGACTTGGCCCCTTCCGACTACCTGTTTTCGTCGATGGGCCACGTGCTCGCTGAGCAGCACTTCAATTCTTACGCAGACGTCCGAAAATGGCTTGATGAGTGCTTTGCCTTGAAATAGAAACAATTTTTTTGGCGTGGTATCCACAAATTGCCCGAGACATGGGGAAAATATGTAGCTAGTGAGGGCAAGTACTTTGAATAAATATGTTTTTGCTTTCTATGAAAAAGAACATGTGTTTTTTTGACTATAAAACAGCGGATTTAAGCTTATATACTTAAAAAACAGCGGTTTGTAGCTTAGGAATAGAAACTACGCATCCGACGATGTATTTTAAAAAGGACAACATTGATGCATAAATAAAAAAAAATTGTTGCAAAAAAAATCCGTCCCATTAGTCTTCTGCCAAATGCTCGTAGTATTCAATTTGTTCAAAATATCATCCCAATTGCACGCCAGAAAAAGGAAGGTCTCTTCTTTTTTTATATTATCTCCATCATATATTTTATTATTTAAATATATTATATTAAATAAATGCAAAAGAAAAAAATCCAAAAAAAAAATTGTTGTCTTTTTTGGAGGGTTGAAAAAGACTCTACATTTTTAGCTTCTTTCGATTCATTTTATTTATTTTTTCCTCCTCCTTCGTTTAAAATTTTATTTATTTTGTATTTTCTTCATTTTTTTTTGCTTTGCATTGCGGTTGTTATAGGCAAACACAAGACCATTTCGTATTCTAGTACTTACGGTAGATCCTAAACAAACAAACTTGGGGTGATTATATTAGATTTTCATAGCGACTCGTTGACTATGGAACTTTGGGGAGTATCGATAGCATCGTGACATGATTTCATTTTCGTCCACTCACAACAATCCATTATAGAATTTATAATGAATATTTTACGAATATATTTTGTTCAAATTTGGTTTTTTTTGTATTTTGAAAATTTATTACTTCTAAATAAATAGAATAAGAAGAAACAAACCGTCTATTATAATTTTATTAGATATTAGAAAAATATTTCATACATAATGTATTGCTTATATTATTGAGAAAAAAAATTTTTAAAACTTTTATTAAATCTACATGAAAATAAATTATAAAAAAATATAATTCCTTAATAAGTACAGTTATCAGGTACTAATGCTTGAATAAAAATTTCAAAAGATACTATGCTATTTATTAAAGGAGCGACAATACCTGTACTAAGAGTTAATATATTTTCGTATTCTTTGGATGCTACGAAAACACCTAATCACTGTTAAAGCTTTCATAATCAACTTTAAAAAAAAAAAATCTTTAATTCTAGATTATTGAAGAAAACTAAGAAAAGCTTTATTTATTTATCTGACAAAAAAATATATATTTTGGTACTTAATCAATTTTAAGCTGATTAAGTCTATAATTGGGTTGTACGGAAAGTAATTTCGTTTCATTACAAAAATACTTTCCGAACAACCCAAAAGTTTGATTATTGGCCTTTTTTCTTTCAGTGAATCATTCAATTTGGCCGACTGATGAAAATACACTTCAGAATTGATCGTTATGTTGCTCGGTAGAAGCTCAAAATGAACGATTTCTTTGAAATCCCACGAAACAGAGAGCATAACCTCTTTTCGATGAATATTGGCTTTCGAAGTGCTTTAAGCCGGAACGTCTTTTCTACTCCAGTATCTTTTGCACTTAACATTATTGTAGACAACCCATTTCTTGTCCCCAGTAACAATACGCTTCAAAAATAGATAATTTTCTAGGCGTTTGAGAAGCAAATCACCGTAAGAAGATGAGGAACCCATATGTCCGTAAGAAGAAGAGGAACCCATATGTCGAGCTTTGGGATTAAACTTAGCCGTTTCAAATGATCATGAACGGTCGAATTTGATAAATTTAGTCTCTCAGCGATCTCACGAGTAGTTATTCGTTGGTTTGCATCAATTAATGCCTTTATTGTGTCTTCATCAGCTTCAACTGACCTTCCAGAACGTGGTGCATCTTCGAGATCAAAATTGCCAGTTTTGACACTGGCGCTCACTTAACACATCTTCTCTATATACATCGGATAATTTATTTCTAGCTTAAATAGTATTTTTATCTTTTCCATAGTAAAAAAGTTAAATATGCCAAAAATCCTGTTTTTCACTTTCCATATTTAAAAGAGTATCAACCAAAAACTACTGTGCAGAATCAATCGTATTTTTTTTTTGCTATATCAGCTGTCAAAATACATATGATTATGCGGATTAAGTGTGAAGTTGGTTGGCAAAAAAAAACAATTAAGTCCTCTATTGGGAAAAAACTAAATTACTTTCCGAACAACCCAATATTATTGAAAGAATAAGATATAGTCCAATGCTATAGATGCTAGGAGTACGGGCACACCAAGGCTTATTGTCGACATAATCCAAAATGCGTGAAATGTGCAGGTGAACACCTTACCAGGGAGTGCAGTAAAAGTAAGGTAATCCCAGCCAAATGCGTTCTCTGTGACGGTAGCCATCCCGCAAACTATAAGGGTTGCTCCACTTATAAGAAGCTTCAGGAGAAAATAAACCCAAACATCAAAAGGAACATTCAATTGACTACTATAAATAGCCAACCAGTGCAGCAAGGTTTATCATTTGCTGCGGTCGTGACAGGCATTTCTAATACTGAGCAGTAACAGCAGAAGCAAAGAGAACCTCAACAACAGCAACAACAGCAGCCACAACTACAACAACCGCAACAGCAACAATATAGCAGTAATAATTATAGTTCCCCTCCGTCATTGTTATCCCAACATATATCCTCAATGTTCTCCCAATTAACCAACACAGTCATAGAGCAACTAAATAAAATACTAACCCCATTTGGAAATGTTTTGATGTCCATTGTGTCAGCTTTATCTGTTCAAAAATAAATGTCGTCGTGCGCCGAAAATTCCCTCTCCATCCTTTTATGGGACGCAAATGGATTGAACCTCCATCGACAATAATTCGACATTCTCCTACATGACAGACGCATCGACATTGCTCTATTAACTGAGACGCACTTTACATCCTGGTCATACTTTACGATACGAGACTACCATACATACAGAACTGATCATACTGACAATACGGCGCATGGTAGAACAGCTATCCTTATAAGAAAATCCATTCAACATAACATTCACTCCAATTTCTCCTCTGAATCCCTGCAATCCACAGTTGTTACAATTGATACCTTCTTATTTAATCTTAATGTAGCATTTGTATATTGTCCTCCCAATAAATCCATAACTGGTTCCGAATTTGTATCCTTTTTATATGCACTTGGAGCATCATTCCTGGCGGGTGGTGATTACAATGCTAAACACCCTCAAGGGGGTTGCCCCGTTGCTAACCCTCGAGGAAAGATTTTTCAAGAAGCTCTATCCTATACATCATATCAAATAACTTCCCCTCCAAATCCAACATACTGGCCAACATCTGTTTCAAAACGACCTGATATCCTCGATTACTTCATTAGCAATTCTTCAATTACCATGAATTCTAGTAGTGAAACTCTTTCCGATTTAAACTCTGATCATAGTCCTGTTCTCCTTACCCTTATTTCTAAGCCAATCTTAAAGACTCTTCGTCCTAGCCTGATAAATGGCAAAATAGACTGGAACAGATTTAGAAACAAATTAAACCAACAGATTGACTTAAACCGAACGTTAAAACAGCAAATGACATTAATGATGCTGTAAATGACCTCACTATATATATACAACACAACCACAAAAACAAAATTTACGAATTAAAATACGGACTTTAATTAATGAAAAAAGAAAAATTAGAATGCAATGGCAACGCGTACGAATGCCTAGCTACAAACAGGAACTTAACCGACTACAACGTGAACTAAAAATGGAAATTAGTAGCCACTATAATGAACACTATAATGATACTCTCGTACAAAAGAACATCACACCCACTGAAACAAAATGACGGTAACTGGGCAAAAACAGACAAAGGAAAAGCTGAAGTATTTGCTAAACATTTGGTAAATACTTTTGCTCCACATAATGATATAGAAGACAAATCGCACACTAACAAAATTATTGAAGAACTAATGTTTCCACTCCCTATGAGTCTTCCTCCCAAAAATTTTAAGCCCTCGGAAATTAAAGCTACAATTCTGCACCTTCCCAATAAAAAAGCTTCTGGTTATGATCTAATAACAGCTCCTATTCTGAAGCAAATTTCCCGAAAAGCTTTAGTTTTATTCACACATATTTTTATCCTGCGTACAACCTATTTTCCCTTACTATGGAAATATTCTGTCATTAAAATGATTCCTAAACCAAAATAAACCCATTAATTCTCCTTCCTCCTATAGACCTATCAGCCTCTTACCAATTCTTGGTAAGATATTCGAGAAACTCCTATTAAAATGACTCTACCCAGTTCTAGTTAATGAAAAAATTATTCCTGATCACCAATTGGGCTTCCGGTCTGAATACTCCACTATCCAGCAATGCCATCGCATTGTTGATTATATTGCATCCTCTCTTGAGAGGAAAGAGTATTGCCCAGAAGTATTTCTAGATATCTCCCAAGCTTTTGATCGTGTGTGGCATCCTGGACTCCTTTGAAAACTCAAGAGCTTTCTTCCTTCAACATACTAGCTTATCATAAATTCATATCTCTCCCAACGATATTTCCAAGTTGCACTTAACTCAGAATCCTCGGAAATATATACTATTCTAGCCGGAGTCCCACAAGGCAGTATCCTTGGTCCCATCTTATATAATATTTATACCCATGACATCCCAGCTTATCCTAATACTATCATTGCTACTTATGCAGACAATACGGCCATACTTGCTACTCATTCAAATCCTGACATAGCTTCCAACAATTTACAATCCCATATCCATAACCTTCAATCTTGGTTTAAGAGATGGAGACTGAAGGTAAATGAACAGAAAAGTGCTCACATTACTTTCACACTTTGTCAAGGTAAACCTACCCCTTTATATCTTAATAGCAACATGATACCGCAATATGATAAAGTGCGTTATTTGGGATTTTACCTGGACAAGAGACTAACATGGAACCCACATACTAGATTAAAAAGAGCTGAAGCTAACAGACGTTACCTACAACTTCTTAGACTACTGGACAAACGCTCGAAACTAACAATTAAAAGTAAACTTCTAATCTACAATACAATAATAAAACCAATTTGGACATATGGAATTGAAGTTTGGGGTTCAACGAAACGTTCCAATTCCTATCGCGTCCAGGCCTTACAATCCAAGATCCTTCGTAAAATTGTTGATGCCCCCTTTTATGTTCGTAACACTGTAATACATCGTGACCTAAATGTTCCCTTTGTTCATGACCTGTGCATTTCCCGATATCAAAAATTTCACTCCCGTTTACCCTATCATCATAATCCACTTGTGAGAGAATTGTCTAGTACAGCCCTCCCCGGAAACACTCATCGGAGACATAAGAGACAATGGCCTAGAGATTTTCTAGAGGAATCTAACTTCCGTTAGTTGGAGAAACGCCGATGGGTGTTTACTCCCACTTCATGATGCACAAGATTGTTAATTAAAATGTTATGTAAATCTGCTCATTACAATAAAATTGTAGTGGCAGATAAAAATAAAAATAAAATAAAAAATATAAAGTTTTGTTATGTCAGCTGTCAAAATACATATGATTATACGGCTTAAGTGTGAAGTTGGTTGTGAAAAATACAATTATATCCTCTGCTGGAAGACAACGAAATTACTTTCCGGGCAACCCAATATTTAAGAATAGTCATACCAGTTGAAGATATATCGATGGCTATTCTAGTTAAACATTATATATTTGCCATAACAAAAAAATACAAAAATCTATTAATTACTGATTTTTCTAACTATAAAAAAAAAACATAATTTCCAGCAAACTAACGGAAAATAAAAGATTCGAATTGGGAAACAACCAAATTACTTTCCGAACAACTTCAAAAGGATTCATATTTTATTAACCCAACCCTCGGTAAAAAACGATAAAACTTTTCTAATATAAAAAAATGTTTTATAAAATTGGAAATATGTTAAAAATTTTATTTTAATTATTATTTATGTACAATTAATCTGCAACAGACAGTTGAAAAATGAACCCACCTTCGTTATACAATCATATTATTAAAGGTAAATATGTATGAAGGCAAAATTGTACCTTCTATAATATTATTATAAATGCTTACGAATATATATATATAAAAAAAAAACTTATTTATAATAAAGAACATTATACAAGCTAATTTGACATTTATAGTCTAACTAAATAGTTTGTAAAGTTTGCTTGCATAAGCTAAAAAGTGAAATATATACGACCAAGACAATACGTCTATTGGGGAAGTCTCTTGAAAGCTAATTAACAATAATGGAAAAAGTTCTGACAAGGAAACATTTCACGCACTTACCTGTCAATCTTATCAATAATTCTTATAGCAATAAATAAAACAAACAAAAATTATATAAAATATTCGAAGCAACTATTGCCATGGACATATCGGTTCAGAGAAATAATGTTCGTCCTTTTATTTTATTTACAAATTTTTTTTTTGTTGGTATGTGAATAGATTTTGTATGTCAAAAACTATTTACAGTCCGGTACACACTTGAATGTCGATTGAATTTTTTGAAATGATTCTTATCAATACAATACAATAGAATCATTAGTGATGAAATAAAAATTCGAATTTGTCCGTTTTATAGTAAAAAGATGAGAAATTCTCAAAGTTTTTATTTGACAATTTAGAGTGGATTCACTCTGAGAAGATGTCATATTTTCATATTGAACTAGTCCTGTTACTGACATTTGTTCAAGTGGATAGACATGGATATACACGTATCCACACAATATGTGCACAGATAACGCAATGGCACTTTCAATTGGTTCCCTTTGACATCTGAAATGGAACGATAAATATCTTCACAGTCCCAATATCTCTAGACCATAAGGCAAAACATATAATCGAACGCACAATAATATTATATTGTGTAAGAAAAAAATCGATTTATTATATAATTTTTCGGTATAGTAAGTAAATTATTAATTAAATAAAATTTTTTAATTCTACTCACATTTTTGATTATACAATAAAAAATTCCCAAATTTTTTTTTCTGCTAATTTATTTTGTTGAAATGGTCCCTTTTTATTGTGGAAAAACTTTTATATAAAAATATCGTATTCTAATACTGTCAATGGATAAACACTGTCATACTATTATTCTATCTTTATAGATAGATTCTATTTTTAACAAATCAAAAGTCAAAAATATAAAAATTTATTAAAAATATGAAAATATAAGGTGAAGTAAAATGTAATCCATTATTTTGTCAATAGATGGCTTTAGGAGTCTGTATCTACCGTTGTAAAAGTGCGATTGCGTTGCACTAGATGGCGTTAGAAAGATAAGATTTCGTACTAAAAAAGTTTTTGATGCAGTTTTGTGATTACTTGACTCAGTATTTTTTTACCACGCGTCAAAGATGGACTCCAACAAAGAGAAAATACGCCATATTTTACAGTTTTTCTTCGATAAAGGCGAAAACGCAAGCCAGGCAGTTAAAAATATGAATAGTGTTTATGGTCCTGATACTGTAACAGTATCCGGTAATTTTGATGTCAAAGATGCACCACGCTCTGGAAGGCCAATTGTCGAAAATGTCGATGAAATAATGGAAATCGTCCCAGGAGCTAAACATTGCACAAAAAACCGTTTGTAACCACTTAAATGATGCTGGATACAAAAAGAAGCTCGATGTATGGGTGGGTGCCACACAAGTTATCGCAAAAAAAACCTCATGGATCGAATTTCCATCTGCGAATCGCTGCTGAATCGCAACAATATCGATCCATTTCTGAAGCGGATGGTTACTCGTGATGAAAAGTGGGTCACTTACGACAACGTCAAGCGACAACGGTTGTGGTCAAATCGCGGTCACCCGGCGCAAACGGTGGTCAAGCCAGGATTGACAGCCAGGAAGGTTTTGCTGTGTGTTTGGTGGGACTGGCAGGGAATCATCCCCTACGGTCGAACTCTTAATTCGGACCTATACTGTCAACAATTGGACCGTCTGAAAGAAGCAATCGCCCAGAAGCGGCCAGCTTTGGCCAATTGGAGAGGAATTGTGTTCCATCAGGACCACGCCAGGCCGCATACATCGATAGTGACTCGCCAGAAGTTCCGGGACCTTGGTTGGGATGTTCTTATGCATCCACCTTATAGTCCGGACCTGGCACCAAGTGATTACCACCTCTTCCTGTCTATGACGAATGATTTTGCAGGTGAAAAATTCGCCTCAAAAGAAGATTGTGAAAATCGACTGTGCCAGTTTTTTGCCAATAGGGACGAGGGTTTCTATGAGAGAGGCATTATCAAATTACTTCCAAAATGGCAACAAGTTACCTAAATCGTATCATTCTATCTATGCTAAATAAAACCTTCAATTTAATGCAAAAATAATGGATTTCTTTTTACTACAACTTATATTAAATCATTCTTAGCAATTTATTAATTGTGATTTTGTAATTTATCTAAATTGTTTCATTGACTGTATTTATACAAGATTTTATTATCAAAAGTTATGGCCGTTTTTTCACATATACAATTAAACATTTTTTTTTTAGATTTGTATTATTTATTTAATCAATTATATAATTTCCATCCGTTCTTATAACCTTCTTCCATCTTTCTATCAACTTATTAATACCATTAGTATAAAATTCCGTGGATTTTGATGCGAAAAATTTAGTAAGGGATATTTTTACCTGCTCTATTGTATCAAATTTTTTATCATTTAAAAAATTTTGCAGTGAACAAAATAAATGAAAATCGGAAGGAGCAAGATTTGGAGAAAACGGTGGATGCTTGATAACATCCCAATTCAACTCATTTAGCTTGTGTTGGGTCATCATAGCCACATGTGGTCACGCGTTGTCGTGATGAAACACTACCCCTTTTCTGTTTACCAATTCTGGTCAATCCTTTTGAAGGGCGATGTTCAATTTGGATAATTGCTGACAATATCATTTTGCTGTAATTATCTGATTGCGTTCCAAGAGTTCAAAATACACAATACCCTTACAATCCCATCAAACACAAAGCATAACTTTTTTTTGATGGATTTCGGCTTTCGGAGTTGTTAATGGGGCTTGTCCAGGTATAGCCCAATGTCTTTTTCTTGTCACGTTGTTGTACACGACCCATTTCTCATCTCCCGTTACCAAACGATGCAAAAAAGGTTCATGTTTTTGTCTCGCACTCAAAGCAACGCACGTTGAAACACGATCTAATAAATTGGCAGCTGACAATTGATGAGGTATCCAAACGTCGTACCGCGAAACCATCCCCATACGCTTCAAATGTCTTAATGAGGTTGTTTGGTTGACTCCCATCATCGACGAGATCTCCGTGGTGGTTAGACGTGGATTGGTGTCAATTATGACTTTTAACTTGTCGTCATCACACTTCAATGGCCGCCCGGTACGTGGTTTATCAATTAGTGAAAAATCCCCAGATCGGAATTTTGTAAACCATTTTCGTACCTGTCGAACTTTGATGACATCTGCTCCATACACTTCGCAAATGTTTTTGGTTGCCATACTCGCGGTATTGTCTTTATGGAACTCATAACGTTAACAATGACGTAAATGCACTTTATCGACCGACATTTTGAAAAAATACAAGGGCTCTTCACTGTACTCTGGCCAGGCCAAAACTGAATAGAAAGTAGAGGGAAAGCATCCTTTATACAATGGAATCATTTAAAAGAAGATACTATTCACCATTTCTGAAGAAAAAATTTTTTTACCTAGGATCATAAAAAACGGTTATAACTTTTGCATCAACCCAATATTTACATGATATTATGCACAAGCAAAGACATTTTCAAGAAATATTAATACAAATTAGTCTTTTTCCAAAAGCTATCAATTTCATCAAATTTCTCCCAAAAATAAAACTCTTGAGGTCTGATCACTTTCAATATATTTAAATGACTCCTCTTATTGAGCGAAAATCTTCCCCTCTAAACTCCCCTGATAATTAGTAATTATTAAAATGATCCCTAAGACCAAGAAATCAATAAACCGACTCACTTCCTCCAATCTTGTTAAAAAAAATTTAAAAAAATATTTCTGCGCCACTCTCACTCCTAGAATTAAGTCATGGAATTCGTTTGCACTTCGGACACCATACCAACCAGCAGTGTCATTGAATCAGAACTAAGGAGATACGGACTGTCTTACATCTAGAAAAAATTTCTAATATACTTAAATCCAAATTGTCCAGGCCTATTTTACGAAATGGGGAAGAAAAGTGAGCAAAAGCAAATTTGTCCACGTTACTTTTACTCTCCGTCATATACCGTGCTTTCCCATATATCTTACTATATTGAGTTATTCGGAAAGTAATTATATGTATAGTTTCGCTGCATTTCCCTTCCCCAGTCTTGCCCCGAGAAAAATTTGCGTATACGTAGGCTACTATATATATTTCTGGCCTAGGCAACACTAAGTGTTGCCAGGTGCGATCTGACATTTCCATTGGAAAGTTTGACATTTTTTAGCATAAACGTACTCAGAACGTTTTGACGTACGACTATCATTTGTGTTGTTTACAGTGACTTGAAAAAATCAATTTGGCAAAAAAATGGAATTAACTCGTGAACATTTTCGTGCGATCATTTTTCACAACTTTCGACGTGGATTATCACGACAAGAGTGCATCGATGAACTTAAATCTTTGTATGGCTATGAAGCACCATCCTATAGCACTGTGAAAAACTGGTACAACGAATTCAATCGTGGCCGACGCTCGCTCAAAGACGAATTCCGTGAAGGTCGTCCAAAAACAGCCGTTGTTCCAGAAAACATCGATGCCGTACGTGAACTGATAATGCAAGACCGTCATGTGACATACCGTGAGATAGAGGCATGCCTAGGCATTTCTCCCACCAGCATACATTCGATATTGCATGAACACCTGGCCGTAAAAAAGGTTTGTTCTCGTTGGATCCCGCACAATTTGACAATCGCTCAAAAAAAGGCTCGTGTGGATTGGTGTAAAGAAATGCTGAAAAAATACGATCGCGGTGCTTCAAAAGACGTTTATAAGATCGTCACAGGTGACGAATCATGGATCTATGCGTATGAGCCCGAAACAAAACAGCAATCGACCGTGTGGGTCTTCCAAGACGAGTCAAATCCAACGAAAGTTGTTCGTGGAAGAAGCACTTCGAAGCAAATGGTCGCTTGTTTCTTTGGCAAAACTGGTCATGTGGCGACTGTTCCGCTTGTGCAACGTAGGACGGTCAATTCTGAGTGGTACACCACCATTTGTTTGCCTGAAGTCTTCGGAGAAATTCGAAAAACGAACAAGAGAAGTCGAATCATTGTGCACCATGACAATGCGAGCTCTCACACATCGGCTCAAACCAGCGCCTTTTTGACCGGACAAAACGTCGAATTGATGGGTCATCCTCCGTACAGCCCTGACTTGGCACCCAATGACTTCTTTTTATTCCCACACATCAAGAAAAAAATGCGTGGTCAACGATTTTCGTCGCCAGAAGATGCTGTTGAAGCATTCAAAAACCATGTTTTGGAGGTGTCTCAATCGGAGTGGAAAAAGTGCTTCGAAAATTGGTTTGAGCGCATGCAAAAGTGTATAAATCTTGATGGAGAATATTTTGAAAAACAATAAAACCTTTTTCGTTGATAAATATTCGCATTTTCATTATTAGGCCAGAAATATATATAGTAGCCCACGTATACGCGCACATATCGTGCACTTGCACGAACATTGTATTGGGTTGTTCGGAAAGTAATTTCGCTTTTTTTATAAAAATGAAAGACGATTTTCTTATAGCGAATTAATATTTTATTCAATTAAATACAGTCCAGTCTGATTCAATACCCTTTGCCATCTTTCTGGTAGTAGCATGATTCCATGGTTTCTCATTATCCTGTTGGAACACTACACTTTTCCTATTGACAGATTCTGGCCTTTTTTCTTTAAGTGAATCATTCAATCGTCCTTTGATGGAGTTCTTCAGTTTTGTGAATAAGAAAAAGTCACAGGGGGGGCAGATCTGGGAAATACGGTGGCTGCGTTATTATTAGTGTGTTGTTTTTGGCCAAAAATGACAAAAGCCAATTTTTGTTCTTCCACAAATCCGGGCGTTTCTGTAAGCAAAAACTTCGCATTCCACCGAACTTGGCGCTTTTTTCGGTCTTGGCTCATGCGGCAGCTTCTATTGGGATGATCGAGCTTTGGTTTCCACGTCATAACCATATACCAATGATTTGTCAACAGCTATGACGCTCTGGAGCAAATTTGGGTCGTCGCAGACAGAGTCCAACAGCTAATTAGCAATGTTAATGCAATGCTGTTTTTGGTCGAAATTGAGCAAAAATCGAAGACGACCCTAAACACGTGAAAGCAAAGCAGCTTTCAAAAATTAACTGAACATTCAAAATGGCCGAACTTGTCGGCATAAGTGAGAGACATGAGTACCAACATAACACCACAAAAAAATCGAAAATCGAATACACGTAACCCACGGAAATACTTTAGAACAGACCTCGTACATATGATTATGCGGCTTAAGTGTGAAGTTGCTTGTGAGAAAATATAATTAAGTCCTCTGTTGGGAAACAACGAAACTACTTTCCTATGTTTACTCTCCATAGGCATTCACATTAATTAATACTATTATCTACATCGTTTTGCTAATACTATCTTATGACTGTTGATATCTGTAATAATAATTTAAAAAATCTAGATGAGTGAAAATAAATTTCAAAAGAACTTTTTCAGTTTTATATGTTACCAAAAACTATACAATCGATTAAAATAGAATAAATATTTTCTGAATTACTAGTTTAAAAATTTTATCTTTTATTGAAAAAAAAACAAGTATCTCTAGTAAAGTTTATTTTAATGAAAACCTTATCAAACTAAGATTCAAAATATAGTTTATTAAAGAACTATTCTAGTGAATTAATTATTCTATTGTAGAAGATTCTAGAAAAGCGATCTAGATATGGTAGTTCCAGAGTATTCCAGAAAGTTCAATTCCGTAATATTCTAGAACGCCTGATTGAAGTCGGTAATAGAGTGAACGACGAATAAAGTCGGAAAGTGTAAACGAGAAACACTATTGGACTGATCGGTGGATTAAGTGAGATCTGAGAAATACAGTGTGCAGCGCAAAAAAAAACAGCGAGAATATTCAAGTAGGATTTGGGAGTCCAAAAACAAACAAAACACTTGTGAAATATAACTTAGTCAAATAAAGAAAATCCTAAATAAACAAAAACAGTTTTTTACTCTATCCATTGAATCTACGTAATATCGTAACAATATCATATAAAAATTAAAGTTCAGATAATAATATTATTTTCTCAAGAAACATTTTCAATTATCCCATACCAACTATGTATCCTGATAATAATCCCATCCAATAGTCATACGATTTATGTATATTAGATAAATACTCCTGCAATCATAAAATAATAATTATCAAAATTATAATCGATGCGGTAGTTTGCTTATATTTATCTGTTCAGAAAATTACATCCTGTACTCCATAAGTTAATCAATTTATGAGGGTAGGTATATCCTTAATATGTTCAATTTAAGGAGTCAACGGAGAAATTCATCATCTAATCAATTAATAACTGCTCCCTTGATATCAGTTTTAGAAAATCAGATAAATGAAAAATCCTTTTTCCTTAATAACAATATCAGAAGGAAGAGCAACAAAAAAAAACAAATTTTAATTAAAATCTTTCTAAAGAACTCTTTTGATTAGTTCACTCTATTTTACGAAAGAAATTTGGATTAAAAAAAAAACTTCAATTCATAAAACTTTCAATTTTGAATTAATTTCATTGTGAAAATTTGAAAATTATTTAATTAATTTATATTAAAAGAATCACGAATTATAATCTCTTATTTAACTTATTTTGTTTTTGTTTTTTTTTTCTTTGCGGGTTTCTTATTTTCCTATACAAATTCATATAAAATAAAATAGAAAATTTTGTAAGTTTCAATTAAACTAAACACTTG
The DNA here is from genome assembly GCA_958298945.1 of Atherix ibis. Taxonomy (NCBI): domain Eukaryota; kingdom Metazoa; phylum Arthropoda; class Insecta; order Diptera; family Athericidae; genus Atherix; species Atherix ibis. The sequence goes on from OY282606.1 coordinate 33,489,257, forward strand.
AGTTCAAGTGAAGATGAAATGAGTTGAGTTCATAAAAGCTGATTCCTTTTGTCTTAGTCAAGTTAAACATCCCCCATTCACCAAAATATAATTAACTCCTATGAATATTAAAATGATAAAATGTATTGTTATCTATTCCATTAGGAGCAGAGATAAAACAAAATTGACTCTGTTGAAGAATTTTTTTTCTTTATTTTTGTAAAGTTTCATTACGAAAGCAACAATTTACATTGAAATTCCCAAGGGGATCCCTTACATTATTGTAGCAGATGCACAAGTTAAACTTTTTAACATTTTCTAAAAGTATAGGCAAAAAAAAGGACTCTTTTTAGTCTCTATGTGACAATAAAAAAAAAAAAATTAAAAAAAAAACCAGAAAAACAACTTTTGAATAAAAACAATTAAGAGAAAACAATTTTTGTGTGCATTTTACCCAAAACAAAATAGGAGCTTTTATAGGCAGCGATGATAGATTGTCTAGATTTAGATCATTTTTAATTGAGAATCTTTTATTCATTCTCATAGATAAAAAAAAAAACAACTCCAGCTATAACTAAATTATCAAAATGTATAATCAAAAATATACAATTGAAATATCAAAAAGCAATAGGGAAGGTGGTTTTATGGTAAAAACTTTTATAGGAAAGCTTTTTGGAAAAAATATCGTCTCATTATTATTCCGGATCTAGAATTATTCAGTGAATAATTGATCAAGTAATCACTCAATTTTGTATGTACATAAAAGCTTAATGAAAAAACCAATTAAAAAAAAAATAACTTCTATTATTTTATCCGAGTTTTGTTGATTTACCACTTCATCATTCTAGAATCTTGTTGAACTCAGTTGCCATGAAATATAAAATAATTCCATTTGGGGGTATATATTCCTATAGAAATTATACAAAATGTTGTTTTTTTGGAGAAGGGGGTAAGCTCAACTAATATTATTACATTCAATTTTCATATCAAATGCAAACTTGTTGAATTAATTCTTATATATTGTAGTAGCCGCCTATCGCTAACCAATAAAATTCCAAAAATTTTATTAAAGTCAAACAGTGCTCATATTACAACAAAATAAAAAATTTAATTTAATCAATACTATTTAGTATGTACGAAAATTATTTAACCTTTAAATTTAAAGATAAACATTAATTTATATTGTACAACAAAAACAAAAAAAAAAACAAATTTTAAATATGGAAAATAATTTAATTTTTAAATTTCAGTTTTGCATTATTATCCACATTTAAATGATTATTCAAATATATTTGTAATTTTAAATTATTTATATTTATATAAGAAAATATAAGTATGATATACCATAACAAAAACTTAATTTAGGGGAGGCAGATCGGTAATGAGTCTGACATTATTGAAAGTGACCTAGAAATACTGCAAACTTTCTTTTCGCAAAGCTTGTAAGTGTGTCCCTCCAAGACGTACAGTACATGTTTTAACATCATCCGGTAACTGTGTGACTCCATTAAGCATCATAAGTGAAGTTGTGTTTTTGGAGTGTGCTACGAAAAATGGAATAACGAAATTTGGAGCAACGCTACGCCATCAAATTTTGTGATAAGCTTGGTAAATCTGCAAGTATATTATTACCATTAAAAGTTTTACAAGAAGTCTGTTCTCAGCAAAATAACTCTTCTTTTTTTTTACCAGGACCTTAAAGTGTTAAGGCGATAATAGAATAATAAATGTGTGTCTAGTATACGATCTAACGGTAAAATTTCCCTACGATCTAAAGATGATGGCACTATCATTTTAATAAATTTATTTATAAATTTAAAACGCAAACAATTTTTTGCTATATTTTATTTTTCAATTTTCATTAGGTAATCTCACTTTCCATTATAAAAATAGCTTGAAATTATAAACAATAAATATTAAAGTCATAAATTAAATAAAATTTCCATGAATTATCATTTTACGAATAAATTATTATTCTATTGTACATGCACAGAGTAATAATGGGAACTGTCAAATGACAAAATAAATGACGCGCATTTTGACGAGCAATTTCTCCTTCTCCTTGCTTACCACGCGCAAAACTGCGCATCTACGCGCAATAATCGTGCAATCCTAGACGCTATGATCAAAATGGCGAACCACAGGAATATATTTACGACAAAAAAACTCGTTGATGGAGGCAGGAAGCGTTGTCATAGTGCCTGCAATTACTAATCCGAAGAGATTAACACTTTTCTAAACATTTCAAGGGACTATTCATCACTTACAATATTAATTGATGGTCTGAACTCACAAGATCCTTTGCACCGTTCTACATTCTCATCAGCTTTCAATGTTGAAAACCTTCCTTCAGTGAGGCTCGTTTGCTACTGGCTTCTCAATTCTCAAAAAATCTTTTATAAAAGCTTTTGAAACAAAATAATTTCTAAAAGTAATGATATATTTGTAAGCAAGTGAACCCATTTATTTAGATATAAAAATATAAATGATAAAATTAATAACAAAATGAAAAGTAAGTATTTAAGCTTTGAAAATTACCACCTTTAGTAAATATATTGGGTTATATAATTTAAAAATGCGGGATTGACAACAGATGGCATAACTTTTACACATGGTTTGTGTTAATAATAACTCATATGGCATTTTGGAGGTTAAATATCTGTCATTCATTCTCGATTAGTCATTGAACGAAATAGTGTAAACAACAAAGTTTTTTTTTGCTTCAAAAATGTCGAATTTCGTACCAAAAAAGTCCCATTTGCGGGAAGTGTTGATTTACTTCTTCAATTTGAAAAAAAATGCAGCTGAAGCACATCGATTGCTCACCGAAGCTTATCCTGAATATGTTCCATTGATTTCAACGTGCGAGAGATGGTTTGTGCGGTTCAGAAGAGGTGATTTTGACACGAAAGACAAAGAACGACCAGGTCAGCCAAAAAAGTTTGAAGATGAAGATTTGGAGGCATAACTCGACGAAGACTGTTGTCAAACTCAAGAAGAAATTGCAAAATCATTAGGAGTCACTCAAGCAGCCATTTCAAAACGTTTGAAAGCAGCAGGATTCATCCAAAACCAAGGAAATTAGGTCCCATATGAATTGAAGCCGAGAGACGTTGAAAGGCGATTTTGCATGTCCGAAATGCTGCTTGAACGGCAGAAAAAGAAGTCGTTTTTGAATCGAATCATTACTGGCGACGAAAAATGGATTCATTACGACAACCCAAAGCGTAAAAAATCGTATGTGAAGCCCGGCCAACCAGCCAAATCAACGCCAAAGCCAAATATCCATGGCGCCAAGGTAATGCTCTGTATTTGGTGGGATCAGAAGGGTGTGATCTATTATGAGCTATTGAAATCGGGCCGGACGATCACAGGCGACCTCTAACGAACACAATTAATCCGTTCGAAGCGAGCATTGGCCGAAAAACGCCCGGAATATGCGACCAGACACGAAGCCATAATTTTCCATCATGACAACGCTCGGCCTCATGTTGCAAGACCGGTTAAAAATTATTTAGAAAACAGTGGCTGGGAAGTTTTGCCTCACCCGCCTTATAGCCCAGACCTTGCCCCATCCGACTACCATTTGTTTAGATGCATGCAAAACGCCCTCACCGGAACACGCTTCACTTCAGAACAGGGCATCAAAAATTGGCTCGATTCATTCTTGGCCTCAAAACCGGAGCAGTTTTTTTGGCGCGGAATCCATATATTGCCAGAAAGATGGGAAAAAGTAGTGGCTTCCGATGGACAATACTTTGAATAAAATATATTGTAACAATTTTTCAAAATAAACACTCAAAGTTTGCCAAAAATCCCGCATTTTTAAGTTATACACCTAATATTTTCAGAAATATTATAATTAAAAAAAATATTCGTTTACAAATGAATATTAAATAATAACGATTCGTATAAAAATAAATAAACTTTCTTAATACGAATTGAAATTAGAGAAGAAATGTTGGGTTAACTATCTACCTTGTATTAATAAAATTATGTTGCTACGTATAAGGAAAATTTTTAATTTGCCTTTTCTATTCGCTCGTTTAGTTATTTTAAAAAATCGTAATGTGGCGGCATATCGTTATAACGAAAAATCCCATTTCAGATTTGTACATTCTACCATATTAAGTTCAATAATTGTTACGCATCTTCGGCGCTTTGAAATAGAAAGAATATAAAACGGACTCTGGGGTGGATGGTTTTGAGGTTAGAGATAATTACATTGTCGACAATTTAAGTTCATAGCATTTTCCTAATTTTCTTTAATTATATTATATAAATTTTTGGTTCAAATTTCCATTTCGATGTCAACCTTTAATGACTAAATTGAAAATGATGGAAAAATTCAATCTATTATAGCGCTGGTCATTTTCATTTTCTAATTAATTAAAGACTCTCTATTCGAATCAATAGTAATTATATACAAATGTCTACTGACAAATTAGTCTTCTCCCATTTGAATAGAAATTACAAACAGAACAGAAAATGTGATAAATTTTTAACTCTTTTAATATTGACAAAGACTGTTTTGTGAAAATCAATCACAATACATGCATTACGTTTACACTGTTCAGATAGCTATTATAGTAGATTCACTTACATATTAACTACAATAATATCTAAAAGACTAAAATTATATTCATTTTAATAAAATTCAAATAAAATATTTTATTTATAGCAAAATTATTCATTTATTCCCCTTATGTCTTTATAAGATAATTTATTATTTATAATCCTTAAATTAGGTCAATATTTATATATGCATAGTCCGCTTTCAGAATTTTTAACCTTTCAACCAAACCTATTATCCTTACTCTAACTAATTATGACGCAAAATACGAATTGATTATTTATCTTAGAAAAATAATTCAAATAATATTTACGCTCATGCAAATTAACACAAAATAGTATAAGTAATATAAGAATATCTTGACTTTTGATAAAAAATTATTTGCATTTACTAAAAACCACCTAAAAAAAGGGAATTTTTTTTTTTTGGAAAAGTTAAATAGTTTTTTTTACTCATATGATTAAAATACATATTTCTAATACTATATTCTATCAAATACGTCTGCGAAATTATCAAAACAAATACAAAATATTAGTTTAAAAAAAATAGACTCCAATTGAAGCAACACATGAATTCCAATGACTAACGCACTTTTTAAAACACTTCTTAAAAGCGTGTTTTAAAGGGTGCGTTATTACCGCACCTTCAGCTATTACCGCACCTTCTCCTTTGTCATTTCAATCAACTGAAAACAAAGTATTAATTTCATTTAAGGAATAAGACAAAATTACATGGAGTCATATCTATTCAATTTGTTGATTCGTTGTTCAGCCCTCGTTGGTTTCCAATGATCCTTTTGCATAACATTCACATCCTTCGGAACGAACAGTGCTGCAACGAACAAATTATGTAAATTATGTCCAAATCCTGAGCCATCTCTCTTAAGATATAATGACAAATTTCCATCACCAATGACTTCACTTCATCTATATTTTCGTCAGTTAAAGATGTTGAAAAACTGTATACAAACTAATTTGCAGATCACGCCAAAACTAATTTACAGATCACGCCAAAACGTTTTTTTCTGTTAAGTTGGTAATAGTTTTTTTGAAAAAAATGAACAATTCCAGATACTTACGAGATCAAAAAAGTATCGCGAATTTTGAATTTCCTCGGGTTACTTATATTCGATTTTCGATTTTTTTATAGCATTATGTTGGTACTCATGTTTTTCACTTATGCCGACAAGTTTGGCCATTTCAAATATTCAGTTAATTTTTGACAGCTGCTTTGCTTGCACTTGTTTTGGCTCGTCTTCAGATTTTGCCCATTCCAAAAACTGGATCAAAGAATCAGTATCAAATTTTTGGTGAAAAACAAATTTAATTGGGCGGACGCATTCCGAATATTGACTGTGGCATATGGTAAAGCTGCCTTGGACTGAAGCAACGTTTATCGGTGGTACAAAATGTTCTCAGAGGGCCGATAAGATGTGAACGAAAAAAAGCGTGGCGGACGCCCGATCACGTCAACAACAGACGAAAACGTTGATGAAGTGAAGAAAATAGTATTTTCCAATCGTCGAGTCACCGTTAGAGAAGTTGCTGAGGACTTAAACATTCGATTTTTACTAATAATTTGGTCGTGAGACGGGTCGCCGCGAAATTCGTACCAAAATTGCTCAATTTTGACCAAAAACAGCATCGCATTAACATTGCTAAAGAGCTGTTGGACTCTGTCCTAAATTTGCTCCAGAGGGTCATAACTGGTGACGAATCATGGGTTTCTGGTTATGACGTGGAAACCAAAGCTCAATCATCCCAATGGAAGCTGCCGCACGAGCCAAGACAGAAAAAAGCGCGCCAAGTTCGGTCGAATGTGAATGTTTTGCTTAGTTTTCTTCGATTGCAGGAGCGTTGTGCACTATGAGTTCTTACCACAGGGTAGAACGGTCAATAAGGAATATTACCTGCAAGTTATGCGCAAGTTGCGCCAAGCAATCCGCTAGAAACGCCCTGATTTGTGAAGGTACCATGATAACGCCCCTGCTTACGCATCGTTATTTGTGAGCGAATTTTTGCCCAAAAACAATACACTAATAATGCCGCAGACACAGTATTCCCCAGATTTGACTCACTGTGACTTTTTATTGTTCTCGAAACTGAAGAGCCCCATGAAAGGACGATGCTACGTTACGATTGAGGAGATAAAGACGGCATCGAAGGAGAAGCCGAACAAGATCACAAAAAAAAGTACTTCGAGGATTGGAAAAAACGTTGCCACAAGTGTATAAGATAGAAATTCATAAATAAATAAATAATTTAAAAAAAAAACACACAAAATTCGCGATATTTTTTGGCAAATAAAAAATTTTTTAACAATAACAAATCAACAAAAAAAGAAAAATGTACGGAAAAAATCAATAAGGACACAATAATACCATCATAATGACATTTGAAAGGATAATTAAGTTATTTTATCTATAATAGGAAAATTGTAATTAATACAAGAACATTTGAAAGCTTTCATTTACAATAGAAAAGCCGATGTAAAAAAAAAAACCATCATCACATATAATTTTATTGGACGATCAACAAAATTTCATTTACACATTATATCGAACTCACCTATTATTTTATTACCTTGCACCCAATTTTATTCAGCCCACCATCACCAAACTATTGATTAATCATTCGCTATAATCTATTTAATCGAAAACTAACATTGTACTATAACTACCACAGTCACAATAGAAGAAAACATTTAAAAGGGAAAATAAACTTTGTTTTTGATGATGCCCTATAATTTATACTAATGATGATTGTATTAGTCCTAATGATCTCTACTAGTAAGCTATTAGTTAGTTGGGTAGCCATCTATTAAATAACGAAAACCAATAATATCAAAATATAATAAAACTCTTTACCAATACTATTACATGGTTTTTATTAATATTTTTATTTTTTTTTTAACTTTTCTCTTCCATGAAAATGTTATAATCTATCAACGCTAAAATTATTGATATCAAAGGTCTCAACTATAGGTTCATAATAACAGCTACATTAAAAATCAATGTGGTAATGTGTTGGATATTAAAGGTAACTAAACTGTTATTACTACTAGTATTGATTTACTAATATTTATTTTAAGTCTTCCTTCCAATGTAAACGCATTTCGATCAAATGTTATACTTTGTACGCTGATAACATAAATATTCAATATCAATATTATATTATTATTAATTGAATTCTTAAAATAGAGTAGTTTCGCTAGGTTTTTTTATGGTTTTTCTTCATATATAAATTATTAAATACATTTTATTATCCCTAAAAAGGATAAAATTCTATGAAAATATACTTACTTATTTGAAGGTATAATAATAATTATTATATAGTAAAATTATCAAACACTCGTATTTAAAGGTCTCTTAACATAAATAATTTTACAACAAAAAAAATACAAGATTCAAATAAGCCCAGCTATATAAATGAAATTTAAATCTTTCTATTAAGTTACGAGTAATTAGTTTATTTTTGAGAAATAATAATTGTAATTTTCCATTTTTCTCAGAAAGACTTACTTTTGTTTAGATAGAACTAAGCAAACAAAACATTAGGACTTAAAAAAATTAATTTCATCCAAATAATTTAATAGAATTCAAGACATTTGAAAAAAAAAAACGTAACAAAAATAATTTATCAGAAATGAGATACATCCTTTCCGGTTGTTCAACAACCTGGGTGACTATGCTGAACTGTGTGCCATCAAAATGGCAGTCGGCATTCCAGTGAATTTCCCAGACAATCGTACTAAACTTATTTTGATCGATTGTTTTGGAGTCTTTATAGTTAAATGCGTGTTATGTTTCAGGTCGAAGTTCTTTTTTAATAACTTTTAAATGAAATAAAAGTTGTAGTAAAAAGTAATCCATTATTTTGCCAATAGATGGCTTTAGGAGTCTGTATCTCCCGTTTAAAAGTGCGATTGGGTTGCACTAACTGGCGTTAGAAAGATAAGATTTCGTACTAAAAAACGATAATTAAAGAAAATTAAGAAAATGCTATTAACTAAAATTGTCGACAATGTAATTATCTCTAACCTCTAAACCATCCACCCCAGAGTCAGTTGTATATTTTTTCTATTTCAAAGCGCCGAAGATGCGTAACAATTATTGATGCGTAACAATTATTGATCTTTCGTATTAAGAAAGTTTATTTATTTTTATATGAACCGTTATTATTTAATATTCATTTGTTTACGAATATTTTTTTTAATCATATTATTTCTGAAAATATATTTACTTAATGTGATAATTTTCAAAGCTTATTAAATACTTACTTTTCATTTCGTTATTAATTTTATCATTTATATTTTTATATCGAAATAAATGACTTCATTTGCTTACAAATATATCATTACTTTTGGAAATTATTTTGTTTCAAAAGCTTTTATAAAAGATTTTTTGAGAATTGAGAAGCCAGTAGCAAACGAGCCTCACTGAAGGAAGGCTTTCAACATTGAAAGCTGATGAAAGGATCTTTTGAGTTCTGACCATCAATTAATATTGTAAGTCATGAATAGTCCCTTGAAATGTTTAGAAAAGTGTTAGTCTCTTCGGATTAGTAATTGCAGGCACTATGACAATGCTTTCTGCCATACGAACATCTCCATCAATGAGTTTTTGTCGTAAATATAAGTTGTAGTAAAAAGTAATCCATTATTTTGCCAATAGATGGCTTTAGGAGTCTGTATATCCCGTTTTAAAAGTGCGATTGGGTTGCACTAAATGGCGTTAGAAAGATAAAATTTCGTACTAAAAAAGTTTTTGATACAGTTTTGTGATTACTTGACTCAGTATTTTCTTAGCACGCGTCAAAGATGGACACCAACAAAGAGAAAAGACGCCATATTTTACAGTTTTTCTTCGATAAAGGCGAAAACGCAAGCCAGGCAGCTGAAAATGTGAATAGTGGTTATGGTCCTGATACTGTAACAGCCAGTTATGCGCAATTTTGGTTTTGTCGATTCCGTTCCGGTAACTTTGATTTCAAAGATGCACCACGCTCTGGAAGGCCAATTGTCGAAAATGTCGATGAATTAATGGAAATTGTCGAGTCCGACCGTCACGTAAGCACTGTTTTGATTGCTTAAAAAACCGTTTGGAACCACTTAAACAAGCCTGGATACAAAAAGAAGCTCGATGTATGGGTGCCACACGAGTTATCGCAAAAAAACCTCATGAACCGAATTTCCATCTGCGAATCGCTGCTGAATCGCAACAATATCGATCCATTTCTGAAGCGGATGGTTACTGGTGATGAAAAGTGGGTCACTTACGACAACGTCAAGCGACAACGGTTGCCCAGCGCAAACGGTGGTCAAGCCAGAATTGACAGCCAGGAAGGTTTTGCTGTGTGTTTGGTGGGACTGGCAGGGAATCATCTACTATGAGCTGCTCCCCTACGGCCGAATTCTTAATTCGGACCTATACTGTCAACAATTGGACCGTCTGAAAGAAGCAATCGCCCAGAAGCGGCCAGCTTTGGGCCAATAGGAGAGGAATTGTGCTCCATCAGGACAACGCCAGGCCGCATACATCGATAGTGACTCGCCAGAAGTTCCGGGACCTTGGTTTGGATGTTCTTATGCATCCACCTTATAGTCCGGACCTGGCACCAAGTGATAACCACCTCTTCCTGTCTATGACGAATGATTTTGCAGGTGAAAAATTCGCCTCAAGAGAAGATTGTGAAAATCGACTGTGCCAGTTTTTTGCCAATAGGGACGAGGGTTTCTCTGAGAGAGGCATTATAAAATTTTTTCCAAAATGGCAACAAGTTATCGAACAAAACGGTGCATATTTGGCCTAAATCGTATCATTCTATCTATGCTAAATAAAACCGTCAATTTAATGCAAAAATAATGAATTTCTTTTTACTACAGCTTATATAATTTTATAATTTATATTTTATCAATTAATTATATGGTCTTTAAGATTTTGTACTGAAGATAATGTTGGTTAAATGCCCGCCTCTGGCCATGGTGCAAAGGCGAGCTCTTTTAAGCACAATTTTCATTACATTTTCGAAGACTTTTTTGTTATTTCAGCAATTTCGTTTCGAATGTTATCCTTAGGCATTGAGATTATGGCTGGTTTGTTAGTGTAAACGTTTTCCTTTAAGTATCTTTACACGAAGAAATCGGGAGGGTTCAAATCAGAAGATTGTGGGGGCCAGTCGATATCACCAATTTTTGATATTATTCGGCCGGGAAAAATTTATCTCAAATTAACATATGCGTCATAGCATAAGCTGTGTATCATATAGCACCTACTTGTTGGGACCACATGTTCTGTAGGTCTAATTAATCCAATTCGGGCAGAAGAAAATTTGCCAACATTTTTCGAGAGCGGCCCAAATGCAGCATCACACAGTTACTCTGCAAGGGTATTGTGGTCTTTAGTATATCAGTTGAGGGTTATCAGTGCCCCAATAGCGGCTATTCTATTTATTAACAAAGCCAGCCAAGTTGAAGTGTGTTTCGTCGCTCATAATTATTTTTTTCCAAAAATGGCGGTCGTCTATACTGTGCTGTAAAACTCAAGCCATCCAGTCTCGCCGCCATTCATGAGCATTTGCCTGTACCTGTTGTTTTAATTGAACTTTCTTCAGGTAAAAAAGGAAATTCTTTTTTAAGAATTTTTAACAAACATGATGGAGATATTCCCAGTTCTTGTGCACGGCGTCGATGAGAGGTACTCGGACATTCAGCAACACGCTGCCTCACTCCAACAATCTTTTCAGATGTACGAGGTCTGTTCAAAAAGTATCGCGAATTTTGTGTTTTTTTTCAAAAATTATTTATTTATTCATAAATATATATTTTGTCCCCTTCAATGTAATCGCCACCAAATATTATACACTTGTGCCAACGTTTTTTCCAATCCTCGAAGCACTTCAAAAAATCATTTTTTGTGATCTTGTTCAGCTTCTCCTTCGATGCCGTCTTTATCTCCTGAATCAAGAAAAAGTCATAGGGGGGCAGATCTGGGGAATACGGTGGCTGCGGCATTATTAACGTGTTGTTTTTGGCCAAAAATGGCAAAAGCAAATTTTTTTTCTTCCACAAATCCGGGTATTTCTGGCGGATTGCTTCGCACACCTTGCGCATAACTTGCAGGTAATATTCATTATTAACCGTTCTACCCTGTGGGAAGAACTCATGATACAACATGCCTTTACAATCGAAGAAAACTGTCTTCGAAAAAAAAAACCTTTACATTCGACCGAACTTAGCGCTTTTTTCGGTCTTGGCTCTTGCGGCAGCTTCCATTGGGATGATTGAGCTTTGGTTTCTACGTCATAACAATAAACCCACGATTCGTCACCAGTTATGACTCTCTGGAGCGAATTTGGGTCATCGCGGACAGAGTCTAACAGCTCCTTAGCAATGTTAAGACAATGCTGTGTTTGGTCAAAATTGAGCAACTATCGAACAGGACCCAAAACACGTACAAGCAAAGCAACTGTCAAAAATTAACTGAACATTCAAAATGGCCAAAAATCGAAAATCGAATATAGGTAACCCGCGGAAATTCATAATTCGCGATACTTTTTGAAGAGACCTCGTACGTTAGCTTTATTGTCGCCCAGTTTTTGCTTTATCTCCCAGTATAGCCATATTTCCAAAATAAATCATTACACGCTGAATGGTTGACTTCCTGGGCATATGATTAACACCAAAAAAGTAACATATTTTTCTCCGCATAGTCACAATTGAACAATTATTTAAATAAAATTTTTAAACAATTGCAACATAATCACTTTTTACAACTGTCAAATTCCAACAGTCAAGTGTCAGCCAAACCAAAATGGCGGCCAAACAAAATCGACGTGGAATATGAAAAGCATATTGTATATATTTACATTAAGCAACAAATGCGATGTGAAATGTTTCTTATTATAAGACTAGAAACACAGTTGCTAGTTTTATAATTAGAAACATTTCACATCCCATTTTTTTCTTTAGAAAATTATTTATGAACGTTTGGCAGTGCTAAAGTATTTATATGATGCTATGACATATAGGTCATAAATAATTTTCTTACGAGATTTTTTTTCTTTTTAAATTGAATTAACAAATAAAACAGTCAGTTCCGTGCAAATTTAAATCTTGGAATAGTTCACAAGTGACCTTTACATCCTAACAAAATGACACTATGATGCACACGTTGATCAAAATAAGTCATCGAATCCTAGTATTTAAAACTGGCAATGTAATCAAATGAATAGTAAAAACTACAGGAATTTATTTTTCTAACAAAAACGTTATATTGTAAAACATCCACTTTCTGACATTAAAAATATTTGTTATAAGCTTTCCCAGTACAACTCATCAGCTTCAATTTTAATTATTATTCAGTTGTCTTCTGAGTACGTTCGTAAGTGGCTGTGTTTCTGTAGAATCTGACATTAATTAATTTACCAATTTTATTGTCCTCCCTCATCCTAGTCCACCACCGAGAAATATTTTGAATGTTCATCAGTTATCCATGTTGAAAAGCTCCTCGGCTGATGCTTCTCTTTCATTGGTTGATAGTTCCTAATAATAAAGGGCATTCCACATAAGCTCGTTGCGAACTTTCCGTAAATCAAATTCACGAATTCACCAAATTTAATAAAAAATTATTACTAACTTCGTTGCATTTGCGAGTTTCTGTTGTATTTTTCGTAATGCATTATAAATACACGAAATCACTTATCATGTTCTACGAGTATAGGTTAGTGCACTTACCGAATAAGATTCCAACTTGCACCACAAGTCTAGGTGCAAGCTACAATATATGGAAAGGAAGCACGCAGAATTGCCAGATTGCTTTCAGCTTTATCTAATTGATATTTTAAAAAAATTGTTGTTAACAACCAAAAAATATGAAATCCTTTATAATATAATTCCCTTATAATAGGTTAAGCAGAATTTTTAATAGCACAAAACTTTTCATTAAAACTGGCAAAATTCCAGAGAAAAAAAATCTATGCGAATAAGGCTGAAATCTTAAAAACATCATCAATCTAAATGTCGTTGTTGGAGAAGCATTCTTCAACTTGGAATTTATTCATTTCATTTTCAGAAGCAATTCATTTATATTTAAGAGAATTCTAGTTAATGGTCTTTTGAATATGTTCCTTTTTTCTCAAGCAAACTAATAAATTCGGTTTAGTTTGTATGTAGTTTGTGATTAAAAAGCAAATTTCCTCAACAAATAATTTCCGTTTTTTTTTTTCATTTCATATTAGTTCCATCAAATGATTATGAAATACTTGAAAAACATTCAACCCAACTTTTCATACACAGAACTTGTGAATTTTGCAAATAAATAAACAAATGGAAAAATCAGTATTAACAAGCAATAAAGATTTTAGAAGATGGGAAACTTTCGCAGGATGCCACTACTTATCGCTTTTGCTAACCAAAATTATTTATTTTTGATGAGTGATATCCTCTATGATAAGTGATGTATAATAGTTTGGATAAAATGTGATGTAGTTGATGATAATGATAATGATGACGGTGATGATGAAAATGATGATTAAAACCCAAATACTACTTGTGGTAATATTAATACTACTATTTAAATGGATAAAACGATTTTATACTACTTACTTGTGGGTTTTTGGTAAATTCAGTGGCTATAGAACTGATGATCTTCTCAACTGAGCTTTTGAATATATGTAAGTAGGAAAATATAGTCATCATTATTTCAAATATGTATTCTAGGTAGTGGTCCTGATGAAAAGTTTGTTTTCTTGTTTGGTCAGAAAATGTTTCGTTTAAGTGCCTTCTTATTTACTTGGTGGAAGAACTATAAAAAAATATCCGAGTTGCATGTTTAACCGCAGTACACTATTAAATACACTCATCAAACACATTCACACAATAAGCAGAAATATATACGAATACAGAAACGTTCCGGCATCAATAAGACGGCGATAACCGTAACGCTCTCTCTATGAACATATATGTCGAACATAAGTCTCCATTTCTATGTTAACGAAAAAGTAAATTACGCCCGTACGTAAATCTATAAGAACTTTCTAAAAGCAGGAAAACTCTTCGTATCCGGCGTACAGAATAGTACCCAAAGCTTATCCTATCCCATCAGCCAACAGTATACCTACTATATAAAAGGAGGAGTACGATTAACAGGATATTTCTTGAGCAGATTTTAACGTGCCGCTGCGATAAATCCTCCCATAGAGTGCGAATTAGGTTTATTGTGGTTGCTCTGATGGAAGACATTATCCTTCTTAGCCTTAATGCCTCCAATTTTAGACTTTGCCACTACTCCAACCAAATATACATGTACATACTACCTTGTACTTATCTTATGAACAAAAGGAACACTATTTTCACTGTTTGCATTTTACTTTGCACAATTTTTCCATTCATACTCGTATGTGATTCTTTTAATTTAGTGCAATTTATTTACTTTTATTTGTTTTTTTTTGTTTCATCATAATTTTTTTTAGACTATTTCTTTTCATTATTTAAAATATTTCTATTAAATTTTATGTTTTAATTTAACATTTTCCTACTACTTAAGTGGGAGTGCCCGGGTCGATTTTATTTTAATAACAACAATGTTAAAAAAAAAATTTACAAAAACAAATTTCATTGATTAAACAGATAATTAGCAATAATTATTGCCAAAAAAAAAAAAAAAAAAAGAAAAATTTTATTCTTTAGAATTGATAAAAGGTTGTAAATATAAAAGATTGACTTTAAGTAGATTTTTTTCTTAATTACCAATAAATAAAAGTATTAAAAATAAAACTAACTTTAAATGATGATTTCTATAAAGAGATCTTTTTTACTTTTTCTTTAATTATAAAAATCAATATTTTTCTTTTGAATTTTTCGCAAAAATTGTTACTTTGCAAATACTCATAAAAGTCGGAGAGCTTTTGTTTTGTTAGAGCTTATTATGAACGTATTCAAATTTAGTTGCAAAAATAATATAACATATAAATTCCAACTTTAAGTTTATTAAATAATACCTTTACTTATTTTTAATTAACTAAATTATTAGTCCCCATTAACTAAATTAAGAACAAGAAAATCATCCTCTCAAAGTTTGAATAAGTTTCTAATGACTTTTATGAAAATAATATCAATTCTACGAATTATAATCATATAAGATATTTATAGAAAATCAAAATAAATTATTATTAAAATAAATAGAATTTCAAAACTTTATAATAAAAATATTTGTATTAAAAATGTCTTTAAAAAACTGTTCTTTACTCGTGTATATTGGCAACTATTTCCATTTTCTTATCGAATCTTTAAAGTTACTAAGCTTAGTTATCGGATAAAATTTTCAATATTCCATTTGATAAATACTTAATTTGCATAAATTAAATTCTTAATTACCATTTCGATTAGCCAAAGTCTTTTCTCTTAGTCGTATTAGTGTATTTTACAATATTTATTTTTACGTCCCCGTTTTTTGTGCGATATTCTAGAAATAAATAAGGATCGAAAAAGTTTTCCATTCCAGCCTAAATTGTGTTAAGGACTCATTAAGTTAAAGGACAAATTTACCGCCTTTAGCTATATAACATTGCTTCACAAAATTGCGGTTAATGAGAGATTACTATTTTGGAGTGTATGTGCGGTAAATGAAAATGAAAATTTATGAGGTCAGACTAAAACAGAAGTCGATAATTAGCCAAATGCACTAACTGTCAACCAACTTATGTATTTTCATAATTTTTTTTTTTGGTTTTTTACCAACTATTTGTATAATTAATTAATATTATCAAAAGTCATGTTATAATATGCGCCATATTTTCTAAATATTATTTATATTTTTGTCAAAAATTAATACTTAAGCTTTCAATACATTTGAATATTTTTACAGGTAAATTTTTCAACTTTATAAAAAATTCTAATAAATTATTAATATATCTTGACGATTGTTTGTTTTATTATATATTTATCTTAAAGATAATTTATCTTTTCAGTATTATAAGGTGCTATTAAAAATAGTTAATAGATGTGAATATTTTAAATTTCTATAAAATACGAGGTCTGTTAAAAATTATCGCCAATTTTGAATTTCTGCGGGTTACCTATATTTGATTTTCGATTTTTCTTATGGCGTTATGTTGGTACTCATGTCTCTCACTAATGCCGATAAGTTCGGCCATTTAGACTGTTCAGTTAATTTTTGACAGCTGCTTTGCTTGCACGTGTTTTGGCTAGTCTTCGATTTTTTAACATTCTAAAAAATGAATCAAAGAATCTGTTTCGGGAACAAGAAAAAGTCACAGGGTGCCAGATCTGGAAAATACGGTGGCTGCGGCATTATTAGTGTGTTGCTTTTGGGCAAAAATTCGCGCACAAGCAAGGGGCGTTATCATGGTGTAAAAGCCAATTTTCGTACTTCCACAAATCCGGGCGTTTCTGGCGGATTGCTTCGCGCAACTTGCGCATAACTTGAAGGTAATATTCCTTATTGACCGTTCTATCCTGTAGTAAGAACTCATGATGCACCACGCCCCTGTAATCGAAAAAAACTGTAAGCAAAACCTTCACATTCAAGCGAACTTGGCGCGCTTTTTTCGCTCTTGGCTCGTGCGGCAGCTTTCATTGGGTTGATTGAGCTTTGGTTTCGATGTCATAACCATAAACCCATGATTCGCCACCAGTTATGTCCCTCTGGAGCAAATTTGGGTTATCGTGGACAGAGTCCAACAGCTCCTTAGCAATGTTAATGCGATGCTGTTTTTGGTCGAAAATGGGCAAAAATCGAAGACGTGCCAAAACATGTGCAAGCAAAGCAGCTGTGCAAAAATTAACTGAACATTCAAAATGCCCGAACCAAGAGACTTCCTGCATTTTGAATGTTCAGTTAATTTTTCCGAATTTAAATATATACCAAGAGACTTCCTGCAGGAATTGATCCTTTTGTAGTAATTTTTTAAAGACTCTTTCGCATTTTTTTTAACCTGGAATTCGGCGATGACTTGAAGAACACTGCTTTTCAAATATTCGTAAATACAATTTTTCCATTGTGTTTATAAGCATTTAAAAACCCTAAAATAAAATCTTATTGAACCCACAAGTAATCCAGATAAAAATATTAAAATTTATATCGTAAAAGGTTGGTTAGTTGACTATTGCAGTCTCCTTTCTTGGACATTTTCAAAAAACTACGGGGCAATGAACTATCTTCATACCAAAATGTACACCGGAAATAATTTTTTTTTATACTTACTTGTTAATTTCCGAGTACAATTATTATTTAGTAACTAAATAAAAATCCAAACATAAAATGGTAAACTATAAACTTAATAAATATTATATTAAATGAATGGCAGTACTTTTCAAAACACTGAATAGGTAATTCTTTAGTTTTATAGAAGGATAAAATATTAGATAAAGTAAAAATTCTCAAATCAATATAATTAAAACTCTAACTTATATATTGTTTTTAAAATAAGACTACTAATCCTATTATAATAGTAGTAAATAATAAAAATAAAATATCTTTAATAATAGAAATTGTAGTTCTTGGATAGAATTTATTTAATACAAAATCCAATTATTCTGAATAAGATCTAAAAATAATGCCAAATAATAGAGGAACATTTACGACTACTACACTATTCTACTGCATTTTGGCTACGATTTTTTGGCAAAAGTTTCCCTAACAAGTAAGTATAATATTCGATAAAAATTTAGGCCAAAACCATATCAGAATCAGTTTGCTAGTTATTTGTCTAGTTGAGTATTTCCTCGTTTTCTTTTTACTTCCTTACTACTCCTTGTGACTGTATGATTTTTATTACAAATCTAATGCAAATGAAATGAAAATGATAAAAAAATACTTATTCTGCCAAAAATTTTGCAATATTATTTGACTCAGATACTTTAATGGATGAAAATTATGCTTGCAGATAAAAAAAAAATATATTGCAACTTATAGAATATTAACGATAAGAAATATTAAATAATAAAAAATATAATATTATCATACAACCACAAAGTAAGAATATATTTATTATACGTCACTTACTACTTAACGAAATCAACAAACGAGTTGCCAATAGGAACGTTGAAGTTAACGTTGATGTTGTTGTGGGGTTGCCTTGACCTTAGTTCTGAAGATTTATTCATTGGCTGAAGTTAACATTGTAACGCACAAGTCAACCAAACTTTGCCAGCAAAAGAACTCCTGAAAAGAGACGGTGAAAGAGAGCTGTTGACGTTTCTTCCGTCATGCCGAAGTAGGTGCATGTGAAAATTTTTTCTTAAAAGTATCTTTTTTATTTTTGGTACAATCATTAAATTTTATAAGAAAAATACAATTAATTAAAAATTTAATAATATTCTAAGTAATTGTTTTGTGTAAAAAATAACAATTTTCTTTAAACTCAATGAGTGACATTTTTTTTTTTTAATTTTCATATTTTTACTCCGAATTATTGAACAAAAACGAAAAATTTCGTCTTCGGTCCATTCAATTCTCTCTGTCTCTCTCGCCCACCGTTTCGTTGCTCTATTATTTTGCGTTCCTGAAATATTTTTTTAATTTTCATAAACCGAATTTTATCCTTCTCCCAATTCTTATATTTCTCAAAACCATTCCTTATTTCATCGTCCGCTCTGTCTCCTTTCTATTCAATTTTTTTATCTCATTTTTTGGAGAACCAATTTTTTTATCTCATTTTTTGGAGAACCAATTTTTTTATCTCATTTTTTTGGAGAAGTTAAATTTTATATACGAGGTCTGTTCAAAAAGTATCGCGAATTTAGCGTTTTTTTTTCAAAATTTATTTATTTATTCATGAATATCTATTTTGTCTCCTTCAAAGTAATCCCCACAAGATATTATACACTTGTGCCAACGTTTTTGCCAATCCTCGAAGTAAAGGGTTTTCGAATAAGAGTGATATGATTTCTTTTAAAAAAAAAACACACACACTAATTATTAAGGAAATTCAAATGTTTTTTATTTAATGTGAAGTACAATCGATATAATTCAGTTCTGAATAAAACGACATTCAAATGGCCTCCACGAGTTCTTTTGCAGGAACGAATTCGATGAACGCAATTTTAGTGGACTTTTTCCACTAAATCAAGTCGTATGTCATGAATGGCACGTTCAATATTGACTTCTAAAGCTTGAAGAGAATCTGGTTTATTGCTAAAAACCAATGACTTCAAATAAGCCCACAAGAAATAGTCTAATGGTGTTAAATCACAACTTCTTGGAGGCCATTCAATGTCACAATTTCTTGAAATAATCGAATCTCCAAACTTTTCTCGCAATAATTCGGTTGTTGCACGTGCTGTGTGGCACGTAGCCCCGTCTTGTTGGAACCAGATTCAATTTCGGCCATAAAAAGATGGTTATCATCGATATATACCGCTCTCCATTGACAGTAACGGTGTTACCAGCTTCATTTAAAAGGAGTACGGACCGATGATTTCACCAGACCAAAAACCACACCAAACTGTCAATTTAGGTGAATGTAATGGGTGTTCATGAATAATTTGTGGATTTTCTTCACACCAGAATCGACAGTTTTGTTTATTTACCGCACCACTTAGATGAAAGTAAGCCTCATCGGAGAAGAAGATTTTCTTAAAAAAATCATTATCGTTTTCAAGTTGTTCCAAGACAAAGTCAGCAAATTCACGATATTTACGGTGGTTCAATGGCTTCAGTTCTTGAGTAATTACAATTTTATATGGATGCAAGCCCAAATCCTTTTTCAAAATCAGCCAGGTTATGGTTTGAGATAATCCCAATTCTTGAGAACGTCTTGGAATCGACAAATTGCAGTCTTCAGCAACACTTGCCTGAACGGCAGCAATATTTTCATTACTTCGAGCAGTTCTTTGTCTTATTGGCACTTGAACGTTGTGTAAAGAAAATGTACGCTCGAAATTTTTAACAATTCGACGAATAGCGAGCACAGTTGGACGATTATTACGACCATAATATGGCAAAAGCGCACGAAAAGTTGCAATTGGAGAACGATTATTTTGATAATAAAATTGAATAATTTGTAAACGTTGTTCTTGCGTATTTCTTTCTATGATGAAATTGTAAACATCACAAAAAATGATAGCAAATGACATATTACAAATGGCCGAAACGTCACTTAGAAATCATATCACTCTTATTGGAAAACCCTATTTATTTTTAATTAATACTTCAATATAATATGTTTTTTTTATTATATATTCAAAAAGGTTAAAAAATGGAAAGTTTTAATCTGTAGCTTTAAAAATGAAAATTTTTTTATTATTTAATTGACCCTAAATGAAAGTATTACTCCAGAAAGAACAAATGTACGAGGTCTGTCCAAAACGTGTTTTTTCAAAAAATTTTTATTTATTCATGAATATCTATTTTGTCCCCTTCAAAGTAATCCCCATCAGATATTATACACTTGTGCCAACGTTTTTTCCAATCCATGAAGCGCTTCAAAAGATCATTTTTTGTGATCTTATTCAGCTCCACCTTCGATGCCGTCTTTATCTCCTCAATCATAGCGTAGCGTTCATGGGGGTCTTCAGTTTTGAGAATAAGAAAAAGTCACAGGGAGCGTGATCAGGGGAATACGATGGCTGCAGCATTATTAGTGTGTTGTTTTTGACCAAAAATGGCAAAAGCAAATTTTTGTTCTTCCACAAATCCGGGCGTTTCTGGCGGATTGCTTCGCGCAACTTACGCATAACTTGCAGGTAATATTTCTCATTGACCATTCTTCCCTGTGGCAAAAACTCATGATGCACCACGCCCCTGCAATCGAAGAAAACTGTAAGCAAAACCTTCACATTCGACCGAACTTGGCGCGCTTTTTTCGGTCTTGGCTCATGCAGCAGCTTCCATTAGGATGATTGGGCTTTGGTTTCCACGTCATAACCATAAACCCATGATTCCTCACCAGTTATGACCCTCTGGAAAAAATTTGGGTCATCACCGACAGAATCCAACAGCTCCTTAGCAATGTTAATCCGATGCTGTTTTTGGTCAAAATTGAGCAATTTTGGTACGAATTTCGTGGCGACCCGTTTCACGACCAAATCATTGGTAAAAATCGAATGGCACGAGCCAATCGATATGTTTAAGTCCTCAGAAACTTCTCTAACGGTGATTCGACGATTGTCCAATACTATTTTCTTAACTGCATCAATGTTTTTGCCTATTGTTGACGTGCTCGGGCGTTCACATATTCTCGGCCCTGAGAACATTTTGTACCACCGATAAACGTTGCTTTGGTCGAAGGTAGCTTCACTTTATGCCACAGTTAACATTCGGAATACATCGGCGCATTTAATTTTGTTGGTCACACAAAATTTGACAGAGATTCTTTGATCCATTTTTTGGAATGGGCAAAAATCGAAGACGAGTCAAAACACGTTCAAGGAAAGCAGCTGTCAAAAATTAACTGAACATTCAAAATGGCCGAACTTGTCAGAATAAATGAGATACTTAAGTACCAACATATCACCACAAAAAATCGAAAATCCAATATACGTAACCCACGGATATTAAAAATTCGCGATACTTTTTGAACAGCCCTCGTAGTCTGGCATAATTTTTATTTTTGTTATGGTGGTCGTAATTGACCGTGCTCCTCTAGATTCTTACATTCGTTAACTTCCTTTACGTTTCTTATGTACCTGTTGCACCTTTCCCCTACCTTCCTACTTCAACATACAAAATATCAGTTCAGAATTGACTGCAGCATTTGTACCTAGGGAAATTAAATGCTTTAACACAACCTATTTTCAAAAATATATCAACTTTTGT
Source organism: Atherix ibis (assembly GCA_958298945.1). Classification (NCBI taxonomy): domain Eukaryota; kingdom Metazoa; phylum Arthropoda; class Insecta; order Diptera; family Athericidae; genus Atherix; species Atherix ibis. Next base: position 33,511,585 of record OY282606.1, read on the forward strand.
TTCTATAAAAATAATCATTATTGTTAAATTTAAAATATATCTAATATTAATTATAATAAAATAATATTTAATTATTGTGACTTTAACTATTGTGGTACTTTAAAATTAAAATTTCTGTACTAATATTTCTTGAGAGAAAAAAAACTAAATTATGGTCTTAGTCAAAACTATCCCAATAACTACATTTGTAGTTGATTAAAAAAAACAAATGTAGTTAAAAAAAGCTAACTAAAATTCTATAATATCAATTGAAAATTTTTTTATAATTCTTAATATTTAGAGTATAAATAATAGTTATTTAATTTCTTAGTTATTGAAGATTACCAAAAGCTTTTGTATAATACAGGATGCGTTTTATGTTCCAGATCAAAGTAAGTTTTGTTTTTTTAACTTTTTTTTTTTAATAAAAAACGTTTTTAATAAAAGAAATAAAATTTTATAATTTCTATTTTATTGATTAATTATATAGTCTTTAGCATTTTGCATAGAATATGATGTCGGTCAAATGCTCACCTTTGGCCACGGCGCAGGGGCGAGCTCTTTTAAGCATATTTTTCATAACATTTTTGCATACTTCTGGTGTTATTTCAGCAATTTCGTTTCGAATGTTATCCTTAAGCATCGATATTATAGTTAGTTTGTTAATGTGTACCTTTTCATTTAGGTACCTTCATACGAAGAAATCACCACTTTTTACCATTATTGGGATGGAAAAAATTTCTCTCAAAATTTCCATCGTAGTACGAGTTGTATATGGTGTGGTACCGTCTTGTTGGAACCACATATTCTGTAGCCTAATTGATCCAATTCGGTTACAAGAAAGTTTTCCAACATGTCCCGATAGTGTCCATCAGTAACTGTTACAGAATTGCCTCAACATTAAGGATATAGTGGTCTTTGGTGTATCAGTTGAGAGTTTCAGTGTCCCAACAACGGCTATTCTGTTTATTAATAAAGCTAGCCAAATCGAAGTGTTTTTCGTTGCTCATAATGATTTTTTGTCAAAAATGGTCGTCGTCTATACCGAGCTGTAAAATTGGAGCACTCTAGTCTCACCGCCGTTCATGGTCATTTGCCTGCAGCTGTTATGTAAATTGAATTTTAAGAATACTTAAGAAATATTTGCTTTACAGGAAACAAATCTTTTTTGAGAACAGCGTCGATGAGAGATACCCGGACATTCAGCAACACTCTGCCTTACTGCATCAATCTATTTTCAGGTGTAAGTTGGCTTAATTGTAGTCCAGTCCCAGTGTATGTATATTTTTAAAATTATTTATTACACGCTAAATGGTTGACTTGCTCGGCATATGATTAACATCAAAAAGGCATGCAATTTTCTCCACGTATTCATAATTGAACAATTATTAAAATAAAATGTTTTAATCATGTCAACACGTTGTTGTGGCGTTAGACGCTTTATAATAAATTGTTATCGATCACTCTCTACGGTTGTCAAATCCCAACAGACAAATGTCATTCAAACCCAAAATGGCGGCCAAACAAAATCAATCTGAATTATTAAATGCACCTTGTATATCGCTAGTGAAAAAATAATGGATTTCTTTTTCACCAAACTACAATAATATTAACCATATCCTCTTCAAATTTATTACTATTTTTATTAAATAATGATAAATTGGAAGAAAATATCTATTTTATAAAAAAAAAACCCAATCTAAAGAGCATTTGAAAATATTCGAATATTTATACTCCAGTATAAGAAGAAATGAATTTTTTTTATAAATAGTCTATGTAAATGGTTAGCAAGAAAAAAGGTGAAAGCTTATCTTTAGTACACCCTGTATACTTTTGCCAAAAACCAAACAAGACCTCTTCTATTTAAAAACTATTTCCGGAACAACAGATGCTCATTTATATAATTTTTTAACAAAATTATTTAAGTAATTTACTTAAATAAAATGTTTTAATAATTTTAATGTGTTGTTGTGGTCTTAGATATTCTATAATAAATATTGGGTGTATAACTTAAATATGCGGGATTGACAACAGATGGCATAACTTTTACACATGGTTTGTGTTAATAATAACTCATATGGCATTTTGGAGGTTAAACATCTGTCATTCATTCTCAATTAGTCATTGAACGAAATAGTGTAAACAACAAAGTTTTTTTTTGCTTCAAAAATGTCGAATTTCGTACCAAAAAAGTCCCATTTGCGGGAAGTGTTGATTTACTTCTTCAATTTGAAAAAAAATGCAGCTGAAGCACATCGATTGCTCACCGAAGCTTATCCTGAATATGTTCCATTGATTTCAACGTGCGAGAGATGGTTTGTGCGGTTCAGAAGAGGTGATTTTGACACGAAAGACAAAGAACGACCAGGTCAGCCAAAAAAGTTTGAAGATGAAGATTTGGAGGCATAACTCGACGAAGACTGTTGTCAAACTCAAGAAGAAATTGCAAAATCATTAGGAGTCACTCAAGCAGCCATTTCAAAACGTTTGAAAGCAGCAGGATTCATCCAAAACCAAGGAAATTAGGTCCCATATGAATTGAAGCCGAGAGACGTTGAAAGGCGATTTTGCATGTCCGAAATGCTGCTTGAACGGCAGAAAAAGAAGTCGTTTTTGAATCGAATCATTACTGGCGACGAAAAATGGATTCATTACGACAACCCAAAGCGTAAAAAATCGTATGTGAAGCCCGGCCAACCAGCCAAATCAACGCCAAAGCCAAATATCCATGGCGCCAAGGTAATGCTCTGTATTTGGTGGGATCAGAAGGGTGTGATCTATTATGAGCTATTGAAATCGGGCCGGACGATCACAAGTGACCTCTACCGAACACCATTAATCCGTTTGAAGTGAGCATTGGCCGAAAAACGCCCGGAATATGCGACCAGACACGAAGCCATAATTTTCCATCATGACAACGCTCGGCCTCATGTTGCAAGACCGGTTAAAATTTATTTAGAAAATAGTGGCTGGGAAGTTTTGCCTCACTCGTCTTATAGCCCAGACCTTGTCCCGTCCGACTACCATTTGTTTAGATCTATGCAAAACGCCCTTACCGGAATACGCTTCACTTCAGAACAGGGCATCAAAAATTGGCTCGATTCATTCTTGGCCTCAAAACCGGAACAGTTTTTTTTGGCGCGGAATCCATATGTTGCCAGAAAGATGGGAAAAAGGAGTGGCTTCCGATGGACAATACTTTGAATAAAATATATTGTAACAATTTTTCAAAATAAACACTCAAAGTTTGCCAAAAATCCCGCATTTTTAAGTTATACACCCAATAGTTAGCGACTTTTCCCTCCGATTGTCAAATTCCAACAGAAAAATATCATTCAAACTATTGTAAAATGGCGGCTAAATAAAATCAACCTGGAATATAAAAATCACCCTGTATAAATGTTTACTATTGCCTAATGATCTCACAGTACCATATAGAAAATATTTTCCTAACAAACATCAACTCAAATAATCGTATTTTATTAATGATTTGTCAAACTTTATATGCACATATTACTATATAAATAATTATCCTTAGATTGCATAATTAAATTGATTTAAAAATCAAACATGTTAGCAAAATGTTCAGTATTCCAAAATAAGTATAGATAGTTAGTACTGCTTATGTATTTTTAATTGGACTTTTATTTAAGAAAATTCTAATAGTGCGATTAAATGTTCTAAATTATAGTTGAATCTTGAAAACGATTTGATGGCAACAGGCATAATATAATATTATTTGAAATTCTAAAAACCATCATTGAGTAAGTTGCGTCATCGTATATTCTCTTTCTACAATAGTATTGTTGATTGTTATCAGAAAATTTCTTCAAACAAAATCTTCGTTATATCAAAATACTTGAAAAATAAATAGCCATACTCTTATATTGGTGTTAAGCTATATGTATATACTGTAGGCTCTAATTGTGTTATGCAACGTATTAAATCCTCTCTAAATAATTAACTAAATGAAGCCATCGTTTTTGTAAATTCGTAAAAACGAAGCGAACTTTTAAGCGCTAATCGACCATTAAACCCAATGTTCCATTTTGTATAATGTTCATGAAAGTTAATTGTCCTAATGCCAATGTTGCTTGACTTGAAAGTTCATTTGTAGTCTTAAACTCTTGGCATAATTTAATATATTTTCAAGTTGCAAAATTCGCACTGGATGAACAGCACCAACCAAAATGGTATGGGTAAAAAGTACTTAAAAATCTGAATACTTTTATTTAGAAAAGGCAGAAAACTATGTAAAATACAACATGATGCCATGATGATAATGTCGACGAGAACGGTGACAACATTGGCAATGCTAGCTAGAAATTTCGTAATGATAACGAAAAATAACTCGTCCTTGGGTAGTACCCTTTCTATCCGGAACGGAATCAAAATTGGTAACAATGATGGCAGCAATCATTATTACTACCAGCATCTATTAAAAGGAGTATCTATTCCGTGGAGTAACAACAGCAGATGGGATCTATATTTTATGATCGTGTCAAAAAGGTGAAACACTCTGTTTATTATGTATAATGAAAACGAGTGCGAAACAGTTTAAAGGTGTTACGATACTAGAATTTTTGCTATAAAATCTTTATACAGCTTTTCATTTAATGGACCATTTCATGTTAAACAGTATCGTATCAATTCTAGTCACGTGGAAAATAACTACTAAAAAATTATTCGAATTCAAATGCAAAAACGTTTAATTTAATCGCAAATCGTTGAATATTTTAATTCCTGTAGCACAGGTTGTTACAGAAACTTTTCTATAATATTGCCTAAAGTTCAAAAAACGAAAATCTAATCAATTGTTAGTATTTATGTAAAAACTTCCATTCAAGATATTCAAATCAAATCTTTTAATTGCTTCAAAAATAATTATGAACATTTAAATTTTTATTTGAACAATTTTATCAACAATCGTTTAATAAAGGATAATTTCGAGCATATGTGAAACATAAAAGTACTTCAAATTCAATGATATTAATGGATTTGGATTCTCTTACTTAATTCTATTTTTATCTGTTATATAATTCAATAGAAGCTTATTCTAATTTCATTCTTATTACCATGTCTACTACAATATGTCTTCAACGACACGTTGTCTAAAACACTTAAATGCAAATAGCAAAAATACTCTTCTCATTTTAAATATCGGAATATCTGAATATAAATTCGTATATTTACGATATGTTCTTTAAAAATTCAATTTATCGTATTTTACTAGCGTAGATATCCCAGTAAACCGATTTAGATATATTTATGTAGCCCAGACACAGAAATTTATACGTTCTTGGATGATAGTGTAAGTTGAAGGAAAAAATTTACTACAAACGATTCTAATTGCACCATAAGACTTCTCTCATCTTACTCCAACGACTTCTTCATTCTAACTGATAAGGTGATATGAGGATATGTCTAGACCTCTTTTCAACAAAAAAAAATCAAAAGAAATAAACTTTTACCAGCAGGACTCAATTCCGAAAACAAACAATAACGAAACGAGTCTATGGTGAACATTTCAGACAAATTATGTCCAGACTTTTATGTTTGTTATCATTAGAATTTTAAGTTGAGCTGCTAGAGATTAAAATAAAATAAAATAATTTAAAAAAAATAACAATAAATTCATTCTTTAAGTTAAGGATAAAAACTTTTAATAATTTTTAAATGAAAATAGCTTTGCTTCACTGGAAATTTCACAACTTTTTCAATTAATAAGAGAACGCGCAAAGAACCAAAAGTTAAACATTTGACTTGTCGTACACGAAACTCATTAACATCGTGGTTTAATTAATTCTTATTAAGAAAGGATATTTATATTATTTAATTTTTTTTTGTGTGCACAAATATGAAATTTTTTTCAGCAAAAAAAAAATTACTTTTATTTTGGAAAAAGTTATTTCAAAGACAAATTTCTAAGAGTTACTAGATTAAAAGTTACAGTAATTTTTTTTATTGAAACTATTAAAAAACGCAAAAAATATATATATTGTATATTCAAAGACTTTTCAATTTTTATAATTTCTTCACATCAAAGTATTCACTATTTAATATGAAAACATATATTTCAAGGTAATAAAATTCAAACGAAGCTTAAGAAGCTTCTCTTATAGAGCTGAGAAAAAAAAATATTACCATCTTACTTAGATTCAATGGATAGAATAAAAGACTGTTTTTGTTTATTTAGGATGTTCTCAATTTGACTAAGTTATATTTCACAAATAATTCACAAGTGTTTTTTTCATTTAGGAGTCCCGAATCCTATTTGAATCTTCTAGCTATTTTTTAAACTGCACACTGTACGAAAAGTATCGCGAATTTTGAAGTTCCGCGGGTTACTTATATTCGATTTTCGATTTTGTGTGGCGTTATGTTGGTACTCATGTCTCTCAGTTATGCCGACAAGTTCGGCCATTTTGAATGTTCAGTTAATTTTTGACAGCTGCATTGCTTGCACGTGTTTTGGCTCGTCTTCGATTTTTGCTCAATTTCGAACAAAAAAAGCATCGCATTAACATTGCTAAGGAGCTGTTGGATTCTGTCCGCAATGACCCAAATTTGCTCCAGATGGTCATAACTGGTGACGAATCATGGGTTTATCGTTATGACGTGGAAACCAAAGCTCGATCATCCCAATGGAAGCTGCCGCACGAGCCAAGACCGAAAAAAAGCGCAAAGTTCGGTCGAATGTGAAGGTTTTGCTTACAGTTTTTTTTGATTGCAGGGGCGTGGTGCATCATGAGCCTTGCCACAGGGTAGAACGATCAATAAGAAATATTACCTGCAAGTAATGCGTAAGTTGCGAGAAGCAATCCACCAGAAACGACCAGAATCCGCCAGAAACGCCCAAAAACAACACACTAATAATGCCGCAGCCTAGGTATATAAATTAATATGGTAAGATATTGCGCATGTATCATTCCATCTCCCTCTCGCAATTTTTTGTCAAATGACGTAGTTCAGGAAGTACAATTCTTTAACCGGGTATAAACAAAACAAACTTATTAACTGAAGTAGCGTGTTTATTTAAAGTTGATTGTGTTAACATTTCGTTTATATATTAAATAAAGCAAAAAGCAAGTGGTTTATTATAAAGTTAAGATGGCAATCTGTGCAATGCTTCAATGCAACAGCAGCAACGACAAACGGCTGAAAAGAAATCAAGACGAATGTGTTAGGAACAGTGTAAAAATTTTTAAATTTCCTAAAGACAAATTGTATGCAAGACAATGGCTACAAAAGTGCAAGAGAAGTGATAAAGTGAATATCAATAATGCTTACGTTTGTTCGAAACATTTCAAACCTGAACACTATTTGCGAAACCTGCACGAATTATTAAATTACTCACCTAGAAGCTGTAGAAAATTCAAATTAGATGCAATTCCAACCGAAAATCTGCCAATTGGAAGTGTAAAGAATGAAGTGAAGGAGACTGTTCGTCAGAAAAGACAGGATAGAAAGAAGAAAAAAACTCAGATTGTGAATAATATGCTGTAAGTATTTTGCTTGAAATAAAGCGGTGTACACCTTTAGTCATGCGTGCGAAAGGATAAGACATATCGCCTTAATCAGGATCCCCTCGAAATGTTTTTTGGCGTCATGCGTGCGAAAGGAGGACTGTACGACCATCCAACAGCTTTGCAGTTCAAATATCGCCTAAGAAGTTTCCTGTTGGGTAAAAATGAGAGCATAATATCACAGCATAGTAATGTGCAGTGTGATGAAACAAAAAATGTCAAAATGGATGTCGACGCAGCTTTGAGCCACTCCCATTCGCTTAATAAATCCAACACTCCGCAATTGGGAAATTCATCGGTCGAATTTAGTTCACCCGAATTTATAGAGGAGTATGTGGATTCAAGAATGTTCGACGGCAGTGAATTCGATAAAGACGACGATTTGGTAGATGAAATGTTCGATGTTGGGTTCGATGATTTAAATGAAGATGCTTCAGAAGAGTTGTCTTCAGGTTACGTGTGCCTGACTTCAAATCTTCTAAAAGATCTTACCAAAGAGACCACCATTAATGCCGCAGAAACAGATTTGAATGTAAGTGCAGGAATGTATGATTTAGATTACCTAGAATACGATGGTTTGGAGCATCTCGCTGGCTACATTATTCACAGATTAAGATTTAAAATTCCAAACATGCTTGAGACATATTGTGAAATTGACCCAACAATAAGCTTGACATGGATGGATACAGTAACGGAAGGCAGGCTACGCAAACCCAAATTGCATTTTATGGAAAATTTAATCAATCTTGAAACGATATTTAAAAACTACAACATGAATACATTAAAAACTGGCCGTGATTATATTAAAAATTTATTGCAACTTGCTGAAAATATAGAGCTAGAAACAGAAATAAAAAAATTATTTTTTAGATGTAACATGTTTTTTAAAATCAGAATATTAAATGCGGAGATGGTTGAAAATGCGAATGCAAAAATAAAGAAAAATTAATAAAACTATAAAATAAATGATTTCATATGCACATGCTTACATAATTTATTTTTATTTAACCATTTTACAATATATTTCGTTTAATTTTTTTTAAAAGATAGTAGCGAACACACTTATTTCAAATACGCTCGCTCGTACACACAACATATTCTACTTCCTGAGTGACGTCGCTGCGCAGTAGATTTCAAAAATTGAACGCAGAATATCTTACCATATTATTCTATATACCTTGTGCCGCAGCCACTCTATTCCCCAGATCTGGGGAAACTAAAGAGCCCCATGAAGATAACATCGAAGGAGGAGCTCGACGATTGAGAAGATAAAGACGGCATCGAAGGAGGCGCTGAACAAGATCACAAAAAATGTTTTTTTGAAGTTCTTCGAGAATTGGAAAAAACGTTGGCAAAAGTGTATAATATCAGGTGGGCATTACTTTGAATGCGCCAAATAGATATTCATGAATAAATAAATAATTTTTGAAAAAACACAAAATTCGCGATACGTTTTAACCGACCTTATATTTTTCCGATCTCGCTTAATCCACCGAGCACTCCAATAGTGTTTCCCGTTTACACTTTCCGATTTTATTCGTCGTTCACTCTATTACCGACTTCAACCAGTGATTCTAGAACATTCCGGAATCGAAATTTCTGGAATATTATAAAGCCGTCTAGTGTGCTTAATCTAGAATTTTCTAGAACTACCAGAGCTATAGAACGTCGTAACAATCGAATAATTTAAAATAAATGAACTCGGATCATTTTCCTTAAATCTACTTAATATGATGAGAAGAACTCAAATAATTAAAATTAGCTACCGTTACCAGTAATTAAACTTGCCCACCATTATCATAAATTGAATTTTAATTTGCAAATTTTTTTAAGCGTTAGGCTTCAAATATTTCAAAACCTTCGTTAGGCTTCAATGATATTTTACTTTTTTTAAGTGTAAAATATCTTCCACGGAAAATTCCAAATGAGTAATTATGAGTATTCAGATTTTTTTGGAATTTCAGATCAGGCTTGTAACTATTGCCTTCAACTTCTTCTGCAAAGTCTTCGTTAGGGTTCAATGAATATATTTTCATCTTGATCGATGGCATCCATTCAGTTTTTTTACTAAAAATTTGTGTTCAATCGACAGAGCATTAATGTGCAGGAAACTCTAAGAATTTTTCTGCACAAATCTTGCTTGTTGCGATGAACACTCTTTCTTATAATAATTGGCTTTCACCTCTGAAAAGAATTTTGAGAGACCTATACCACGATTATAGGTCGAGCCACTTCAAAACATATCTTTTTTTAGTTTCGGCTCCTTATGGAGTCGCCATTTCAAAACTTCTTGAATGGTTTATTTCGGGTGATTTTTTTTTTGCTTTCATGTTTTTATTTTTGACAGATTACGCATGACACGTGACGTGTGTCAAAGTCAAAAGTGCTCAGTTAGCATTGCCATTTAATAATGGAAAGACACTACATCTGAACAATATTTACAAGTTATTGAATTTTATTATCAAAATTCGTACTCTGTAAAAATAAAAATGTGTTTCGCGCACTTCGACATTTTTATGGTAATCATAATCGACCTACTGAGCAAGCAATTCAAGCCATAATGACAAAATTTCACAGAAATTTGACGGTATTGGACATCAAACCCGCGTAGAGTGCGTACAGAGGAAAATATTACTGCCGTTCGCCATTCACAGGCAATTGGGATTATGCCACTTGACTATGTGGAAGATTTTACGTAAAGATCTTGGTCTAAAAGCATATAAAATACAGCTCGTGCAAGAACTGAAGCCAAATGACCTGCCAGAGCATAGAATTTTTAGTAAGTGAGCCTTAGAAAAATTTGAGGAAAATCCGTTTTTTTTATCAAAAAATTACGTTTAGAAATAAATCTCATTTCTGGCTGAATTGGTATGTGAATAAACAATATTGGTTGATGAGCAGGTAGAATCGTTTTTTTTTTGCTCAGCACACAGCACTTGAAATAATGGACATATTGAGAGTTGAGGTTCGGTGAGCAATTTATCTCACGTTTCAGAGCATTGACTTGGCTGCCTAGATCGTGCGATTTGACGCCTCTAGACAACTTTCTATGGGTCTACGTAAAGTCACTCATCTAAGCATCACTTACAATCTTGAAAGACAAAATTACATGTGTTATTAGCGAGATACCAGCTGAGATGGTCGAAAAAGAATTGTAGTTCAAAATTATACCGCTCGCATGGATCACTTAAAAAGTTATTGTAGCCAATATTTGCATAAAATAAGAAATAAATGGCAAACATTAATTAATCGATTTAAATAAAAATTTTGTACTTTTTTGTAATTTTTCTTTATGTTTTTAAAAGTTTAAAAACCAAACACTTAAAAAATCATTCGGTATTATGTAAAACGGAAAGGAATACTATTTTTTTTATGAGTCACTTTACAATAAGTTTGGTACCGGTTGCCATTGAGTTAACACGTTTTGGTTTATATCATTTTAAAGTTCTATTAGTAATATTTCTTTTTTGACATTTTTTTTATTTTTTTTACTATAGTAGAAAAATGCAGAAGCTTAAAATTGCCATGAAACATTTGCGATATTTTATAATATTTTTATTTTACAAAGGACATCTTGAATCCTCAAAAGTCTCAAAAATGGTGATAGAAAATTATAAACTGAAAGCAGGGAAGCTTCTTAAAATCTATGATGAAACGGTAAAGTCATTGGTGTAATCCGATCCGCGCAAAACGATCAAGGAATTGTCAGAAGACTTTGATTGTCCGTTTACAATAGTACATGATAATTTAAAAAGGGTTTTAAAAAGGAATAAGCATGCATGATTTTTTTTATATTGTAAATAAAATTTTTATTGCATTAAGAAAATAATACTTCTTTCCGTTTTTTGATATTTCTTTCCGTTTTGGAAAGCGGCCAAATTGGGTTGTCTTCAGCATTCTTTTTGCGATGATCTTTTTGAGAAAAGTTCATTATTTTTGGCTACGACGTGATTTATGCTCAAAATACTAATTTTGTCCAGATCTTGAGCCACTACTCTACAGCTAGAATTACAAGAAGTTCTTATAAATGGGTACAAGCATTTGCCCGACTATAAAGTTATTTTGTTTAAATTATTACAAGATGAAAATATCATAATTAAGCCTAACCTGTATCATTTTTTAAGTGGCAATTTTAGAACGTTTGACCCAAAAGTCAAATCAGGCTTTTTGCAAATTCTTTTACCAAAACAATTAAACTTTTACAAAATTGAGTTGTCGTTTTACTATAATTTGTCCCTTCAAGCTTTCGTGAAAAGTGGGGGTTTTACTGACAAGTTAATAGATTTTCTTGTCAAATAAGGATTACTTCATAGTACAGAGTCATGAATATGTTAACAATATTTTTTTTTAAAAAAACTCAATATTGTATTGATAAAATTATATTTGCTAGTATATTCTAGTAGAACATAATTGATGGCAAATATTAATTATATTAAATAATAATCGATTAATCATGTACATTTTTCTATGTAAATATTCTAAACGAAAAAAATATGATAAATGTATAGAAATTAAAAAAGGAATATTTACAGGATTTTATTCCTGAATTGTAATCTTGCATTCAATAGCATTAAAGCATATTCAATTGATATATTTGGAATCGAACATTTGTAATTATTTTGAGATATTTTACGTAATTTCCAAAGACATGAAATTAAAGTACAAACAGAACCAATGTACATATGAGCTTAACAAAATTGCTAGCATTGTCATTAAATCAATCATTATGGTTTATAGTGTTTTAGTTTTAGATTAGGTATTACGATAGTTATCATCATTATTTCATTGTGCACGAACAGCCCATACCTGGTGCTATCATCCTCCACAGCCGTTATTGTCTAATATAATCAATTCAACTTCAGTTCTACTTTGTGGCAAACTGCATAATATGAAATTGGAGCTAAATAATTTGATAGATAGCTTCTAAATTGATTATCATAATGAGCGAATTGTATACACACGTGTCAATGCAATTTCATATATTATCGAAAGCTTTGAAATTACCTATTCCCAATGGATATTATATCGTTTGTATATTAAGCTACTCATATTTAATATGCTGCGTGATATTTTTTTTATTCATTTTAATTCCCCTCCCATGAGAAATCTTTAGTTAGTTTTCTTCAATATTTAATGTTAACCCCGTTTTTTTGTACACTTTTTATTATTTACAAAAATATAAAATTATTAGAAAAATTTACTATAAAAAAATAGTTAATGTTAAAGAAAATGAAATATTCGAGATTTGACGTTTTTTGAATACAATTTTTTTTTGCCTTATTCTTTAGATAATAGTTTAATTTCAATTTATTTTTTGTTAATTATTTCTAAGCGAGACAATGAATGAAATTTTGAATACTCACTTTAATTTTTTTGTAATTTTAAACGAGTTTCTGGCATGATCAATTTAAATTATTTAAAAAGCCCGCTAAAAGTATTTTAAAATAAATGATTTGCTGTTAAGTTAGTACTAATAAACCTAAATGTCACGTAGAGTTAAGAATTGGCGATCTGTCAACTAGTTTGATTTTGTTAGTGTGCTCTGCGATTTTAAATATGGAGAAAATATAGAATATAAATTGCCTGATATTTTCTATTGCCAACGGAATTTCATGTTGTCGATTCTTGCCTAAAATAATGAAATTTATAAGCATACACACGAAGAGTAAAAAGAATTCCAAAGTGTATACTTTCTATCCGTGAAAAACTTGCCTCGTTCCTTTGGAACGTCAAAGTCTGCTACTATCGAAAACTTTGGCAAAGTATGGTCAATAGTAATGAAAAATGCTCATTCTAGCCGAATCAATTTGGAATGTTTTTTTCCCCAAAATTACCAGTATTTAATGCTAACTATTCGTAAAATTTTATATTGAAGATACGTTAATAATGAAAACATTAGGGCTACCAATAGGTCGGGCGGTTTCAAAGATACTAAATGCAAAGATCCTATAAAAAAGACGGTTGTAAAGTAGACACTTGGCTTTGTATTATGATACAATATTGGAATATACGAGGGTCGTTCAATAAGTCCTTAGAAAATCCAAGAGATTTTTTTTTTGTAAGTAGCATTATAGACAGGAAAGCTGTCAAAATTTCAGCTCGATCCATAGCGTAGGTCAATTTCTATCGTCGATTAAAATTAACGACATTTATTTGTGCATAACAATGGAAAAAAGCTAGTTTAGGGCTGTCATCAAACATCTCCATTTGAAAGACTTAAGCCCGAAAGAAATCAAAGCCGAGGTGGATGCAGTTCATGGCACAACTGCACCTATGTTTGCGACGGTTTACAATTGGGTGAATGAATTTAAACGTGGCCGTTCATCCACATAAGATGAACATCGTTCAGGATGCCCAGTTGAGGTGTCTACTCCTGAAATCATCGACAAAATCCACGATCTGATTTTGAACGATCGGCGAATTAAAAATCGCGAATTAGTTGAGGCCACGAGCATATCACAAGGTACAGTCGCTTCAATTTTGCACGAAAAATTGTCTGTGAAAAAAATTTCGGCAAGATGGGTGCCGCGTTTGCTCTCAGAGGAGAATAAGCGCAATCGTGTAGTGGACTCTGAGGCTATGTTGGCACTCTTTCATCGCAATCCTGCCGAATTCCTTCGTCGATATGTCACTGTGGACGAAACCTGGATACACTACTACACTCCAGAAACGAAGAGACAGTCATCACAGTGGATTTTCAAGGGTGAACGGGCTCCGAAGAAGGCAAAAACGGTGCCATCGGCCGGCAATGTGATGGCCACGGTCTTTTGGGATTCGCAGGGCATCATTTTTATCGACTACTTGGAAAAAGGAAAAACAATAACAGGAGCGTATTACGCGTCGTTATTGCAACGGTTGAGTAAGGAAATCAAAGAGAAACGCCCCCATCTGAAGAAGAAAAAAATCCTCTTGCATCAGGACAATGCGCTTTTTCCATGGCCAAAATTGTGGAATTGAGAATGGAATTGTTGCAGCATCCCGCTTATTCACCAGATTTGGCCCCGAGTGACTATTTTCTTTTCCCCAATCTGAAGAAATGGCTTGGCGGACGACGGTTCACTTCCAACGAGGACGTCATTGCTCAAACGGATGAGTATTTTGCAGAACTTCCGAAATCCTATTTTTTGGACGGGATAAAAATTTTGGAAAAACGGTTGGGAAAGTGTTTAGAGCTAAAAGGAGATTATTTTGAAAAATAAAAAAGTTTTTTTTTAAAAACAGTTTTTTTCCATCTTTTTCTAAGGACTTATTGAACGACTCTCGTAATAGATTTGGGTGGTAATTTTGGTCCCATTCACTTTTTTTGCCAAATGTACTATCGTCAAATAACCATTTACTCCGATTATTACAGAGGTTACTAAATACAAAATATTTCAAATCTTTGGAGGACTACAAAAAACTACCTTTACAAATATTTCATAGAAAAAAATATTTTTTTTTTCGAAGTATGGAATTTTTAATTACCTGGAAAATGGCGCCAGTTATAAGAAAAAATTAATACATTCTTAAAATAATTTTCTTCTATTAAATATTTATTCAAAAAAAATAATGTAAATAATATCCAAACACAAATGAAAAACTGAATTTCATCGTTTAAGAGTATAAATGGGAAAACCTCCGTTTTCCAATAGATGGCGCCAGTAGTAAATGCTAGTCCAAAATATCGGATCAGAAATATCAAATTGTAAGCTTAGGTATCTGTCAACAACTACTCATCATTACATTTGTTGACTTTTTATCGGCCTTATATATTTTTTTATGCGTGAAAATGTCAAAATTTGACCCCAAATAGGCGTCATTTGTGGAAAATTTTGCCTTTTGCCTTCAGTTCGAAAAAAATCTGCTGCTGAGGCGTGTTGGTTGATTGTAGAAACTTATGGTGAGGCATTAGTGAGAGAACGTATCACGAATGGTTACAACACAAGGAGCGTCCCGGGCCGGTAAAAAAGTTTGAAGATGCATCCATTTTCAATCGTTTGAAAGCCTTGGGGATGATCCAAAAGCAAGGAAATTGAGTGCTATACCAGTTGAAGCCGGGAGACTTCAAACGACGTTTCTTCACGTGCTAACAGCTGCTCCAACGGCAAAACAGGAAGAGTTTTCTGCATCGTATTATGACTGGCGATGAAAAATGGATCCATTACGATAATCCAAAATGAGGATAAGCGTGGGCTCCAAGCTCATGCTATGCATTTGGTGGAACCAGGTCGGCGTGGTATATTATCAGCCGTTGCAACCAGATGAAACCATCGCAAAAGCTCGCTACCAAATACAACTGATACGTTTGAGTCGAGCATTGAAGGAAAAACCGCCACAATACGAGCAAAAGCACAACAAAGTGATTTTGCAGCACGAAAACCTTCCTGGAAACATTGAAATCGGATGTCCTGCCCCACCCATCGTATTCTCCAGATATTGCCCCTTCCGACGACTACCCCTTTCGATCGATGACACGTGACCTGGCTGAGCATAACTCTTCCGATCTTACGAAGAGACCAAATGATGTGTCGATTTGTGGATCCCCTCAAAAGACAAGCAGTTTTATCGATGGAAAAAGGTTGTGGCTACAATGGACAATACTTTAAAGAATGAATATATAAACATTTTTCAACAATAAGAAAAGCCTCAAATTTTGAGAAAAAAAACCGGCTATTTTCCATTTGTACTCCCAAGCGATATCAAAAATTTAAACGTGCCTGATACATGTAAAATCCATGTAACTATTATATTGTATTAAAAAGTTATATTTTATTACAAAATAGCGAACATTTATGAAATCTGTAAAAATTGCCCTCGTTAACAACATGAATGACACTAACCCTAAAATGTACGTCAGCTACTTCCAGGCATAACATAAAAAAAAAAAAAATATGACATGCTCTATAACGACAGTATTTAAGTTAAAACGATAGATGAAATGCACCCCTTGTCGAAAACTTTTTACAAAGTTTTCAAAACTGGAAAAGGGATCAATTGTGCGCATAAAAAAAAATAACTAATACAATACGAGTATACGTGCAAGTGCTTCTCAATGGTAACACTCCCTTTATTCAGTCATTATAACTTAAAAGCAGTGTAAACTTTATTCAAACTAAAAATTGTTCGTATTTCTTTTTTAATAAAATAAGTTAAGTTTGATTTTTACCCATCGAAATATCTTCCTGTTATTAGGGTAGTAATATCATCGAAACGGATACTTCTAAAAACTCATCCCAACATCATTTCTTATTATTAAAAACCAACTTTAGCGAAGTTTAAAAAAAAAAAAATCTCCGTCTTTAAAATTTTATCACCATTATTGTTAGTACCATCCATATTTGCGCTTTGTTCACAATCCCTGTTCGAGTTCAAAATCCCCCTCATTTCATCTAAATTTTTAAATGTTCGTCAACTCCCCATATTTTATTATTGCGGATTCTTAGATATGTCCTTTTGCCAGTTTTATCTGTACAACGTCTCTAATGTATACACATATTCACGATATCTTGTCCTCTGTCACGATCATAAAGACAATATTATTCTAAAATATGTATGGTGAATGGAATAGCAAGGACGAAAGCGGTTTTCTTTTCTTGCTATTATACGAATTTAATACTAAAGCAACGGGAAATTGGAAAATCCCTTACTGGGCTATTTTCTTCTGCCTACTCAGTTTATGGTAATTCGTATACAATGTAAATGCCAAGCAATGTCATAGTATACAGCTCAATACATCTTAAAGAAGAAGTAAAAAAAAAAATAATACCAATAAGGATATAAACGATAGTCTTAGATAAATAATAATAATAAAAAAAAAAAAATTCATAATGAACGCAAAAAACTAGTAGATGGAAGTGATGAAAAAAGAATTGACTTATTATGCCCTGGAGGGACGTTTATTGAGGATGCTAATGGCTTTTATAAGGTTTTAATAAAGAATATGGAACATGAATTCAAGTGTTTGACTGTTTATTTAACCTTAGCACAATTTCATGCAAATTATGAGAAAATTCTTAAGAAATTATTGTCGTCATTCTATCATCGTTAGTTCACGGTGCTTTTTACTCTATACTCGTATATCACACTCTATAGCCGTCTATATAATATGCAGAAATTGAATTTTAATTACAATCGTGAACTTTCAGGATCCCATTTAGTTCCGCAAGTGTTCACTTGCTTGTCCTAACAGACCAGCCCACAAATTTATTCATTTCTTTAACAATCTATTCACCCTCTCTCACATCAAATACTTAGCATCTCTTTTGGCAGTATCTTTTCTTTATTGTCGATTATTGTTGGGAAAAGAATATTTTTCTACAAAATTCCTTTTTTTTTTGTTCCTTTTATTTTCCACATCACAAGAACACCAGAAATCATAAAGGTTTTCTGTTTTCGAAAGAACTCCAACGGCCAGCAAATAGTGAATATTGGCTTTTACCATCTTAGCTTTAGATACTAAACATTTGACGGCTCTTAACTAAGAGCCAACCGTCAGCAAAATTGTTTCAACAGACTGGTTTATCGAAGGCAACACGACATTCCTCAGCTGCCACCCTTAATGGTCTTTTCTAATATGTTCTCTATCCAATTTAGGATGAATAGTAAAAACGTGGAACTTTTCCTCGTTTTCGATATGAATTCGTTTTTACTTCCTTTTCGGAAGTCTACCACTACTCAGGCAATGTGCTGGCAATTTTTATCTTTTCTGCTGACTGCTGCCACTAAAACCAACACCGTTCCTATAACTGATGTTGATGATACCCATTTACCACTCCATTATGTTATTCCTCCACAATGCTGTCCTGTTACTAATTTCTCCAATTGTCATTTGTTTTCTCCAGCTTTCAATTTTCCCTTAACTGTTTATTAGTTCTGGCTTTTCTATCACGTGTTTTGCTTCATTTAACATTCGATAATTACTTAATTTTTCCTGGGAATTTTTTCCTTCCTATTCTTCGATAGCCTTGTCGAATACAGAGGTTGACCGGTCACAAACAATATGCTCCATCAGATACACAATATACAATATATTTACAAGAACCGATGTTCAAAAATATATATAGAAATAAAAATTTACTATTTATTATTGAAGCAATTATCTACATTTGGTTTGTAAGAAAAACAGTCGTGTTTATTTAAATATATAAAATACAAATACAATAATACGGAAAAGTTTTCTCTGTCATTTAACATTAAATGTTCTAGGAAAATAGGCTAATTTGAAATTGATCCCAACCTTCCTTTGATGTTCTACGAAAAAATTACTTCAGAAGAAATTTATAAAAACTTTTTTTTTTTTTTTTTTTAAATGATATTTACAACTACTTATGCTAGTAACAAGCAGATTTTTTACGGAAATATTCAAGGACATGAAGACATGTGGAGGAAAACACCCATCGATGTTACCTCAGAACAGGGTAATTTTATTCTATAATATTAGAGAATCTCTCGGCCATCGCCGTTTTAAACGTCGATGGGTGTATACTGGAAGGGTGGGAGTGAAAAATTCCCTTCCTAAAAGATTAGGGTGGAAGGATAGGTGCGAATGGAATTTTGTATATCGGGAGATGCATAGTTCACGAACAAATGGAACACTTAGGTCACGGTGGATAACAGTGTTTCGCACATAAAAGGGGGCATTGACAATTTTACGAAGGATTCGGGATTGTAGGGATTGGATTGGTAGGGAGTTGGAATGCTTAGTCGAACCCCAAAGTTCTAGACCATATGTCCATATTGGTTTCAGAACCGTATTGTATAGTAATAGTTTACTTGTTGTTGTAAGTTTTGATTTACTGTCTAGGAGACGTAATAATTGTTTGTATCGTCCGTTAAGTTCACGTCTTTTAGTTTTCGTATGAAGGTTCCAGGTTAACCGTTTGTCGAATATAAGTCCAAGGTAATGTACGCTATTTTTTTGTGGAATAATACTGCCATTTAGGGTTATGTCGGGAATTTGTTCTCGGCAGAGTGTGAAAGTTACATGAGCAGATTTTTGCTCATTTACCTTCATTCTCCACCTTTTGAACCAAGTTTCTAAGGAGTGGATATGGTTCTGTAGGATACTAATGGCTGTGGAAGGATCTTTGTGATGTGTCAGGATGGCTGTATCTTCAGCATATGTTGCGGTTAGGATGTTGTTGTGGCAAGGAATGTCATGGGTATAAATGTTATATAGGATAGGAGCTAGGATACTTCCTTGAGGGACACCGGCGGAAATTGGATAAATGTCAGAGTACTCCATATTTTCAGCTACCTGAAAATATCGGTCTGAGAGATAAGATTTAAGGATGTGGAAATAACTCGAGGGTAGGACTCGCTGCAACTTCCAAAGCAATCCAGGGTGCCATACACGGTCGAAAGCATGCGAAATGTCAAGAAACACGCCTGGGCAGTATTCCTTTCGCTCTAGCGAACACGCTATGTAGTCGACTACGCGATGACACTGCTGGATACTGGAATGCTCAGGTCGAAATCCAAACTGATGCTGAGGAATGACACCCTCTTATAAGAACTTGAAATTGTTTTTATTAAGTTATTTGTAGTATAATTGGAATCCAGCTAGTTTGTCACTAGCTGGATTCCAATTCAAAACTGCTGCGGTCTATAAGCATACACGTACTTTCCATCATCGCTAAACCAGAGCAAAATTTCATTTTTTGTACAATTTATAATTTAATAATTTGTCTAACTTTCCCAAAACATTTTAATACGCTCCATGTCATTTTCCAATTACTAACTTTTACTTACATTTAACTATCGATTAGTTTCATTAAGGAAGCTTACAACGCCGGCTCACATGGTAATGACTGTGACACTTATCTTAGAGACCTTAGAAAAATTTTCCTTTCTAATGTATGTGTAATATCGGAAACCTGAAGTTGATTGTATTGTTCTTAGTTTCAGAAGCTCACGGCATGCTTACAATAGTGGTCCGATCAAACGTGCAGAATTCTGTGTCCAACGAATTCAGAAAGCACACGTTTAAACGTTCGTAATTAGATATATGAGGACTGTTCAAAAAGTATCGCTTATAAAAAGTATAATATTTATTTATTCATGAAAAGTATAATATTTATTTATTCCCCTTCAAAGTAATCCCCACCAGATATTAAACACTTGTACCAACGTTTTTTCCAATCCTCGAAGCACTTGAAAAAATCATTTTTTGTGATCTTGTTCAGCTTTTCCTTCGACGCCGTCTTTATCTCCTCAATCGTAGCGTAGCGTCGTCCTTTCATGGGGCTCTTTAGTTTCGGAAACAAGAAAAAGGCACAGAGGGCCAGATCTGGGGAATACGGTGGCTGCGGCATTATTAGTGTGTTGTTTTTGGCCAAAAATGCCAAAAGCCAATTTTTATTCCTCCCAAATCCGGGCGTTTCTGGCGGATTGCTTCGCGCAGCTTGCGCATAACTTGCAGGTAATATTCCTTATTGACAGTTCTACCCCTGTGGCAAGAACTCATTATGCAACACGCCCCTTCACATTCCACCGAACTTGGCGCTTTTTTCGGTCTTGGCTCATGCGGCAGCTTCCATTGGGATGATTGAGCTTTGGTTTCTACGTCTTAACCATAAACCCATGAAACGTCATGAGTTATGATCGTCTGGAGCAAATTTGGGTCGTCGCGGACAGAGTCCAACAGCTCCTTAGCAATGTTAATGCGATGCTGTTTTTGGTCAAAATTGAGCAAAAATCGAAGACGAGCCAAAA
This sequence comes from Atherix ibis, assembly GCA_958298945.1. Classification (NCBI taxonomy): domain Eukaryota; kingdom Metazoa; phylum Arthropoda; class Insecta; order Diptera; family Athericidae; genus Atherix; species Atherix ibis. Next base: position 33,532,782 of record OY282606.1, read on the forward strand.
CACATGCAAGTAATGCAGCTGCCAAAAATTAACTGAACATTCAAAATGGCCGATCTTGTCGAACTGAACATTCAAAATGGTCGATTAACTGAACATTTAACGCCACAAAAAATCGAAAATCGAATAAACGTAACCTGCGAATATTCATAATTCGCGATACTTTTTGAACAGACCTCGTATATTCAATTTCATTGTTCTTTACCAGCTCAAGTTTGAGTGTGGGATGGGTTTTCGAACAGTCCTAGACCAGCTTAACTTTGAATATCTGCATTTTTGCTCTTTCAGATCAGCTTGTTTTGACAAGCAAAACTCAACAAACTTTTGTCGTGGATTGACAATTTTCTTTCAATATTAATTGGATACAAATTCGGAGCACATCTCACGTCGACTTTTTGAGGTTAATTAAATTATATTTTTGAGGTTAATTAGAACAAGAAAATAGTTTCTAATAAACCGCCAACTCTGTTTTGATTTTAATCATAGTGTTTACATTTTTACCAACTTAGTTTTATTTTCTTTGACAGGTCCTTTCATAATATTATAGACAAATATTTGATTTAATTTTAACAATATCTGAATCAGAAAGAGATCCATTCACCCTTTCTTTGATTTTCCAAACTCGTCTTCCACACCTGGAGTAGAAATCGTGGTTGGAAGTGAAATTGAAGATGTCTACGTCACTCAGCAGGTACAGTAAGGCAAAAACCGATCCGTCTAGCTGCAGGAAATTGTTCCTAGAACTGCTGGATGGACTTGGTAAGTCATTCGTAAAGTTTGCGGATGCTGTCGTTGATGACCATACAAGATCTTTTACTGGCACCCAGGTTGTCGGCAATATGCACCGTGAATTTTTCCAGCTATAGGCTTCCTATTCCATACCGAGTTGTGAGTGTTTAAAACGGCTGTTGAGACTGTGAGCAACCTTCCAGTCAATAGCAAAATATATACATTTTTTGGCATTCGTCTAAAACAGCAAAACCAGTCTACTCAACCGCCATTCCAAAATTCTGGGCAAGGAAACTTCTCAAAATTCATATTGAGCATACCGCACTTACCCATGATTTCCTCTTCGGTAACCAACCTTACCCTTCATGCCATTCCTGTGGCATTCAACTAACCATTCCCCATATTTTAAATGAATTTAACTTAGAAATTAAGTCAGAATTCACTTTCGAATAGGTTCCATTGGGGAGCTTCCAGATCCAACAATTATTTTTCCAAGCCCTTTTTTTAAACCTTCTTAATCATTTAACATTGTCTGACTTTTCCCTGCAAATAATCATCGACAAGTTTCATTTAGGTAGCAGGCAATGATCAATCTACATGTAAAATGAAGTCGCCAAATGGCGTCATGGTCGTGACAATACAAAATAGCCTCTGTCTCTTATTTCAGACACCTTACAACATATAAACAAACAAAATGGTCAAATTGTTTATCATTCATTTTACGAGTATTATATAAATTAGTTTACACCTCACTTGGCAACCATTTAGTTATCAAAGAAAAATACTGCACATGTATTTTAAACGCAGCGATGCACGTACAAAAATTGGTCGTTTGATCGTACTTAAAGTCCAATGTACGAGCATTTTTTATGAATGCGAATTTTTATATGCGTGCATTTTTCATGCGCCTACATTTTTTTTATAAACCGGAATTTTTTATGTTCAGTTTTTATAAGCGCCCATGTTTTTGGAGTTTATTTCTTATGATTGAACATTTTATATGTACGTACATATTTTATGTTCGTGCAATTCTTATGGTAGTGAATTTTTGAGAAACGTGCATTTTTATGTATGTGCATTCTTTATGTGCTTGCAATTCTTCACAAACGTGTATTTTGTACGTGTGCATTTTTCATGCGGCTAAATTTTTTTTATAAAGCGGAATTTTTTATATATGTACATGCATATTTTTGTACATGTTTTTTTTATATCTGTTCATTATTTATAAGCGTGCATTTTTGTGTGCGTACGATTTTTATGTGCGTGCAGTTTTTATGAGCCAACATTTTTGGGCCTATATTTGTTTTAATGAACATTCTATACATGTATACTTTTTTTATGCCGTTGTGAAAGACAATAATTCCATAATTCTTAAGTGGTGAATTTATGTACGAACATTTCCTTTACATGCATTTTGTATGCGTGTATTTTATATATGTTCGCCTATATTTTGTGTGCGTACAATTTTTATGTGCGTGCAGTTTCTATAAGCGTGCATTTTTTTTAAATATATTTTTTATGAACGAACATTTTATATGTGCATACATATTTTATGTCCATGCAATTCTTATGTCCGTAAATTTTTGAGCAGCGTGCATTTTTATGTACGTTCATTATTTATGAGCGTGGTATTTTGTGCGCGTACAATTTTTCTGTGCATCTAAATTTGATGAGCGTGCAGGCTGCGATGCAAATATTTTTTCCCAAGTTTATATTTTTTTAAGAGGAAATTTTATTACTCAGAGCAAATTTTTCTATAAGATACTGAAAAAAATCCTCTTACAAAAGTCTATAAAAATAAATACTATTTTTCTCAATTTATTCCCTTTACAAAAATTTTGTAATTTTAAAGAAAGTGAATTCCCAATAAAATTGAATAATCTGATTTCTGATATTTTTGAATATCATCGTTTTTCAATTTCCAATCCTACTTTAGATTTAATTTGTACAATTTTCAACGATCGCTTATTTATGATGATGGTGGATCAACAACTTTCACAAATTAGTTTGATTCTTCTTTTTATACCCTTAAGATAAATAGGATTTTAATATTTCATATTACCAAAGAGTTTAGTAGCTATATTTAGTTGTTAATAGGAAAATAATCGATTAACATACTGTGGATTATACTAAGAGTATCTATGAACACTTTTATCCTTATCCACATTAAATTCATATATATGTGTATGTCTGCATGCCAACCTGTTTATTTTACTTCAAAAATCAAACACACTAACAAGGGACTAAATATTCGGTTTTTTTTTTGATACAATATGGAATAGTCTACATAAATATTCGGTTGTATAATTAATCGATATTCCCTAGAGCACTTTTCCATTCTATAGCTCTCCTTAATATAATGATGTATTTTGTGTGATTAATAGCAAGATATTCTTCTGATATTAGCAATTATGTAAACATGTCGATTTGGTTTTTCTCCTCCTTTTATTTTCTATTATATTAGTGTTCCTTTTTTCCTTATTTCATTTACACTGATCCATATATTCGTACGAGTATTTTATACTATCTTCAGCTATACTTATGGGACTTTCCAAGCATCAGCCTTATTATTAAAATTATTGATAAATTGCTTGTTCAAATTTTTATGTCTTCATTTTCTTTTTCAGTTAAAGTATTTTATTATATTAACTTTAACCATAAAATTGATAACGTTACGTCTTTATTACATAATTTATGACGATGACGTAGTATCTTAACAATGACTTTTTGCATAATGTTTGCTTGATTCTATAAGAATTTTTGACAATTTTCAATTCATATAATTAAATGCATAGTTTTTTCTAATGAAAAATAACGTAGGCAAAAAAATAATGTATAGTACACTATCGGGCAAAGGGTTTGGGATTTTTTTTATATTTCTAATGTATTATTTTTGTATCTTTTATGTATAGGACAAATATTTTAAATTCAGTCTATTTTCAAAAACTTCAACTATAGTACTTTTCGGGGCTGTATTTTTTTTGGCCTATTGGTAAAAGGATGCTGAAGACCTGCTTGCTTGACACTATTAATTTTTATATGTTTCGAAGTACTTATACAAATAGATTTTGTTACAATTACACGAACACATAGAAAAGTGGGCTTCAAAAATATAATGAAAATAGACTTTTACAGTGATTAACTATCAAATTTTAAATTACATTCAAAATAAAGATTTTATTTCACTATGAAATATCTGATTTTTTACTTTTAATTTAATATGATGGAGGAAAACTTTATTTTTGAATTTCTTTCAGAGAGAAAACTGTTACATTCAATCAAAAAAATACCCAATTTTTCAATTAAAAAATACACATTAAAATTTATTCATAGAAATTTTATTAAATATTTGAGATATCATAAAACAACAATTCTACTTATCTGAAAAGGTACTATATTATTCTAAAAGAATTCTTTAGTCAAAGGCAAATTAAATAAATCAACAAAAAGAACCTGAATAACATAAATAAAGTCTAGGAGAGCACATTTAATTACCTTAAATATAGAATTATAACAAATTTTTTAAAAAAAGCCAATTAATAAAGTTCAGAAAAAAAATCAAGTTATATGGTTGGTTACCTTTCACATTAATTAAAATCTTTTCAAATCTTAGCAAATGCATTTTGGGCTTTTTTTTGTATAGGCATTATTGCTATAGAAGAACAAAACTAAAATTGTTGAAATTTATTTTTATGTAAAGGTAATAGCACGAATGCACAAAAACACTTTTGTACACTTTTGAACTTGCTTACACTTTTCAGCATAATAAATTTTCCATTCGAAAATATGCTCAAGTTTATATTCGTTTTTGAGCTTTGACTTTAGTAGCACCTGATTTTCAACTTATATAGCTATTACCCATAAGTAAAACAGCAAGGATATTATAAACTTGGAATAATATAAATGCAAAATGCTGTACAATATTCAACAACTGGTTGTTTTCAGCATACTCGTAGTCTGACAAACTATACATTATTTCGATTGTTTTATTTTGTACTTTGAACAAATATTTAAAGTAAAGTTTTTTTTTCTTTTTCATACAATCATTTAAATATGGTCTGTTAATTATAAAAATGTACAAAAAAAAAATTTCTTCTTTTCTATTTACCAGGTGTATAAGCTTAAATCCGCTGTTTTTAAGTCAAAAAAACACATGTTTTTTTTATAGAAAGCATAAACAAATTTTTTCAAAGTACATGCCCTTGCTAGCTACACATTTTTCCCATCTCTCGGTAATTTGTGAAGACCACGCCAAAAAAATTCCTTCTCTTTCGAGGCAAACCACTCATCAAGATATTTTCGGACGTCTTCGTAAGAATCGAACTGTTGCTCAGCGAGCGCATGGCCCATCGACGAAAACAGTTGGTAGTGGGAAGGAGCCAGGTCTGGTGAATAAGGGAGGTGGGGTAGCACCTCCGAGTTGTGTGTCTTCAAGTAGTTTCAGACCATTTTTGATGTGTGCGATGGTGCATTGTCGTGGAAGAAAATCAGTTTGTGATGTCTTTGTTGATAATCCGTCCTTTTTTCACGCAGAGCACGGTGCAATTTGAGCAGTTGTTGGTGGTAGCGGTGGGCTTTGACAGATTCACCAGGTTTCAACATCTCATAGTAGACGATAGCTGACGCCACGAAACGCACAGCATCGTCTTCCGTCCGAGGCGATTTGGTCTTGGGGAAGATGTTGATGGTTTGCCCGGATCAACTCACGATTTCTTGCACTTAGGATTCTCGAAATATATCCACTTTTCATCGTCTGTCACAATCCGATGCAGGAACGAATTTCTTTTTTGTCTGGCGAGCAAGATTTCGCATGTGTTTTGGCGTCGGTCCATCTGCCTATCCTTCAATTCATACGGTACCCATTTTCCAATCTTTTCAATCTTCCCCATGTCACGCAGACGCATTTTTTTACAATTCTAACGCATTGCTTGCTCGTTAAACAATCCATAATATAAAATGATAAACTTTGATATTGAATATTTCATGAAAATATTTTTTTTTTTATAAATTAAATAAAATTCAATTCCATTTATAATTTGAAAATTCCACAAAATCCATAGCTTATTTTGCTAAACTATTTAAAAAGATAATCAAAAGATATTTTTAAAAAAGTATATTTTTTTCCCAAATTTCTTATGTGTATTCACTCTATTGGTAAATATTCTCTCAAGTTAAATGTCTATAATTGCACATAAAAATTTTTTTCTAAATTCTACACCATCTAACCTATTACCAAGTTTGTTTTATAAAAAAATAATGTTCCAACTGAAACATAATTCATTGTAACAACAAAATAGAAAATCTACTTTAACATAATATTTTTTAAAACAATCTTATGACAAAAGTTCACAATACTTTAGAGAAGGAAAAAAAAACAAAAAAGAATATCTTACAATATTCTTACACAAAAAATAATATGTAAAAAGTATAGTGCGAAAAAATATTCAACGCTCAGGATAAAATATAGGATAATATTGTGAAAAACAATAAACTGTCTTGAAGTAGTTTAAATTCTTTATTATTATACATTTCCCCCATAGAAAGGGAGAAAGTATGAAATGAAAATGGATCCCAATATGACAAACAATAATAAAAAAATACTATTTCTACTCTTATATTCAGAAATGTCTCCAATACGCAAGAAACATATCAATACGCCCAACTATACCCTCTTTCCGGCAACTTCCTCTAAAATTAGTTAAACTAGACAAACTTAAACTCTCCCTGGCTGAACTTTATTTCCATTAAACTTAACAAGATTTCTTGTTATGTTCATACCATCATGCTAGTCAGTTTTATTTGTTTCGTCGTTATTCTAAACGACAAATAATTTTATTTTTTTATTATCATTTTTTTTTTACCCCAACATGTCTTGTTTTTTAATCAACCCTCTCTTACTTTATAGTACTGTAAAAGTTCAAAATCGCGTTTACACTTAAACTGAAACGATAAATAGCACTTTTTTTTAAGATTCTTCCTATTAAAAATATAATGGATAGACTAGAGAAAGTTTGTATATTGGGGGAAGCAAGTTGAAATGTGGGGTAAATATTTAAAAAATATAAAAAAAATTCATAATTTTCAACTGAATCATTTAGCGATTGTTTTTGATAATGTACTTTTTTTTTGTTGCATTCTAAAGAAGAGCTCCGTTAAGATTCATCGAAATTACTCGTAGAAATAATATTGAAAATGATAGAATTTCATAAAGAGTTTTCGACTAAGCGTGATATGATTGCTTTTGAAAAAAAAACACACTAATTGTTAAGGAAATTCAAATGTTTTTTATTTAATGTGAAGTACAATCGATACAATTAAGTTCTGAATAAAACGTCATTAAAATGATTATCCAGTTCCAACACCCAATTTTCGAGCACTTTTTCCACTAAATCAAGTCGTATGTCAAAAATAGCACGTTCAATATTGACTTCTAAAGCTTGAAGAGAGTCTGGTTTATTGCTAAAGACCAATAACTTCAAATAACCCCACAAGAAATAGTCTAATGGTGTTAAATCACAACTTCTTGGAGGCTATTCAATGTCACAATTTCTTGAAATAATCGAATCTCCAAACTTTTCTCGCGTGGTAATTCGGTTGTTGCACGTGCTGTGTGGCACATAGCCCCGTCTTGTTGGAACCACATGTTGTCAAGATCAACTTCTTCCAACCAAAAACCACACCAAACGGTCAATTTAGGTGAATGTAATGAGTGTTCATGAATAATTTGTGGATTTTCTTCGCACCAGAATCGACAGTTTTGTTTATTTACCGTACCACTCAGATGAAAGTGAGCCTCGTCGGAGAAGATGATTTTCTTAAAAATATCGTTATCGTTTTCAAGTTGTTCCAAGACAAAATCAGGAAATTCATAACGTTTACGGTGGTTCAATGGCTTCAGTTCTTGAGTAATAACAATTTTATATGGATGCAAGCCCAAGTTCTTTCTCAAAATCCGCCAGGTTGTGGTTTGAGACAGTCCCAATTCTTGAGAACGTCTTGGAATCGACAAATTGCGGTCTTCAGCAACACTTGCCTGAACGGCAGGAATATTTTCATTACTTCAAGCGGTTCTTTATCTTATTGGTGCTTGAACGCTATGTAAAGAAAATGTACGCTCGAAATTTTTAACAATTCGACGAATAGCGAGCACAGTTGGACGATTATTACGACCATAAAATGGCAAAACCGCACGAAAAGTTGCAATTGGAGAACGATTATTTTGATAATAAAATTAAATAATTTTTAAACGTTGTTCTTACGTATATCTCTCCATTATATAATTGTAAACAAAATTGAATACAATGAAAGAAAAATGACAGAAAATGACATATTACAAATGGCTGAAACGTCACTTAGAAATCATATTACTCTTATTGAAAAACCCTATATTTTATATTAAGACAAAGTACTAAGGAAATACTGTCCACTAGAAATGTAAAAATTGAGAAAAAAATTTAAAGGTTTTTAAGTTTGGTAAGTATTATTTAAAGGTTTTTTTAAGTTTGGTGGAATTAAAAAAAATTCATTTCTCTAAGATAAACAAAACCTTATTAATACAGGTCTGTTTTAAAGGTAAGTTTCTACCTTAATTTGATGCTATTTTTGGTTATTTGTCATTGCGTGAAGAAATCGGGTCGAAATAACGTAAATAATTTTGAGAATACGGGCTTAGAACTGGATGATCAACTGAGAATATTGCTGCAATATGTAAAAAAAAATGGTTGAAAGTGTTCAAAGCTTCATGAGGCATCGCGCAAAAGTATTGAATTGTTTTCAAGACGTTGTATAGAATATTTTGCATAAAGATTGGAATTCATACCCGTTAAAAGGTCAGATCATACAGGCACATTAGCAAGAAGACCAAAAGATCTTAAAAACGTCAGAGAACTCTATAGATTATCAGTAATTAGTCAACGGGTTCTGGGGTAAATCTAGACCTTTATATTCTCCTAAAATGACTGTGTAGTGCCTTCTTTAAGCCGGAGGTGCCATTGGTCCATGTTTTTTGTGTACGCTGGTGGAAATTCTGTTGTGCTAATGGTGAAGTGATATAGAACGATGCCAATTAGATAAATTGGTATTGAACAATGCGTGGTCCAACCAAACTGCCACCGATGATGTTGATTGACCCCTTTCTACCCAAATTTAACTACTTCTGATTTCTTCCTGCGAGGATACTTAAGGTATACGCTAAGCAATAAAAGATTGGGGGCAATTGAAGAAACCAGACGTACCGAAACAAATGAAACTAACCCAGAAATCTGTGTATGGGTAAAAAATTATCAAAAGAGGAGACAAAGCCAGAGGTTGCCATTCTCCGATAATATTTTTCATAAATAATTTCAAAGTCTTTGCAAACGGTCCAATTATTGACAGTAGAAGTCTGAATTGAGTATTTGGCTATATGGAAGCAGCTCATACGAGATGATTTCTTTCCAGTCCCATCAAATGCACAGTAAAACCTTCCTGACCATTAGTACTGGTTTGGCCACCCTTTGAGCCGCTTCACCCTCAATGTGTCACATATGATAATATTTTCGCACAAATGTGACCCATTTCTCATCCCTAGTTACCACCTGTTTAAGAAATGGGTTGATTTTTTTCCATCATGTTTTTTGCGTCAATTCGTGTGGTATACAAATATTGAGCTTCATTTTGAATCCAGATAATTAAAAACTGTTTTGTGGTCGATCTTTAGCTCCTGAGTGATGTTACGACTGCTAACATGCCCATCTACTTAGATCATTTGCGTAATTTTATCGACATTTTCGATTACGCGCCTATCTTTGCGTGGCATGCAATTGATGGTTCCCAACCTTCTTAGGCCGATTTTCACGCTTCTTGTGCCAAAAGTCAAAATTGCCGTCTTTGAACCGACAAAACCAATCTCGGCACGTTGTTTCCGATAAAGCACTGTCAGCATAGGCGTTCGATGCGATTTGGCAGCCGATTTCTTCAAATTGAAACAGAAAAGCAGAGCTTCCTGCATATGCTCTTTTTCTGGCACAAAACTAGACTTGATTACCAAAGGAAATATGTATGTTGGTGTACGAAATTGCCGACAATGTGCACTGATTAATGTTGACAGATGTCAAACTCATAAAAAAAAGTATGGCGTTCTCATGGTAGCTTAATACGTTCACCAAACAGCGGATTTAAGCTTATACACCTGTTAAACCGAATTTTTTATTAGTAACTTTCATCTTTTAAACTCTATAACTCACAACTGAATCGATAATTAAAAAATTGTAAAAGAATTTTTTTTTGTAAGAATTGTCACTTTTCCAACGAGCATAAGACTGAACTTGTTTGATCAATAATTTATGAGATATACAAAAAGAGTTTTAGGTCGAAGTTTTTTCTTCATAACTTTTAAATCAAAGATAATTTTATAATTTATATTTTATTAATTGATTATATGGTCTTTAGTATTATGCAGAGAATATGATGGCAGTCAAATTCTCGTCTCTGGCCACGGCGCAAAGACGACCTCTTTTAAGCACATTTTTCATAACATTTTCGCAGACTTCTAGTGTTATTTCAGGAATTTCGTTTCGAATGTATTAAAAAAGCATCGATGTTGTGATTGGTTTGTTATTGTATACTTTTTTAACTTAAGTACCCTTATACGAAGAAATCGGGAGGGTTCAAATTAAGGGAACGTCGGGATGAGTACTTTTTGCCATTATTCAGCCGGGAAAATTTTTTCTCCAAATTTTCATCGTTGTACGAGCTGTGTGTGATGTGGCATCATCTTATTGGAACCACATTTTCTATAGGCCTAATTGATCCAATTCGCGTAGAAGAAAGTTTTCCAATATGACCCGATAGCGGTCACCATTAACTGTTACAGTATCGCCTCTAGCATTCTCAAAGAAATATGGCACAAATACTGCACCACACAGTTACTCAACGAGGGTGTAGTAGTCGTTGGTGTATCAATTGAGGGTTTTTAGTGCCCCAATAGTGGTTATTCTGTTTATTAAGAATACCAACCAAGTCGAAGTGTGCTTTTGTGGTCGTCTATAACGAGCTGTAAAACTCGAGACGAAAATTGTGGTCGTCTATAACGAGCTGTAAAACTCGAGCACTCCAGTCTCGCCGCCGTTCATAGTCATACGCCTGCAGCAATTAAAAAAAATTTTTATAACAAATTTAACAAAAATAATAGAGATATTCCCACTTATTGTGCATGGAGTGGATAAGAGGTACCCGGACATTCAGCGACACTGTGTCTCACTCCATTAATCTTTTTGTTGGCTTAGTTGTCGCCCAGTCTTCGCTTTATCTTTCAGTGTATATATATTTTCAAAATTATTCATTACAGGCTGAATAGTTGCCTTGCTCGGCATATGATTAACATGAAAAAGTTATGTAATTTTCTCCACGTATTCACAATTGAACAATTATTTAAGTAAAATGTTTTAAGAATTTCATCACATTGTTGCGGCGTTAGACGCTTTATAATAATTTGTTATAGATCACTCTCTACGATTGTCAAATGCCAACAGACAAATGTCATTTAAACCAAAATGGCGGCCAAATAAAATCAATCTGGAACATTAAAAATAATGGATTTCTTTTTCACCAAACTAATATTAACCATATTCTCTTCAATTTTATTATTCTTTTTATTAAATATTGATAAACTTGAAGAAATAATCGATTTTATAAATAAAAAAAAATCGCAAATTTAAAGTGCATTTAAAAATATTTATACTCCAGTATACCATAAGAAGAAATATTGTATATAAATAGTAGTCAAGATAAATACAATCTTCCACCAATTCCGATGTTTATCAATATTAATTTTCCTTATAAACATTGGTCTGGCTCATTAAAAGTACATGCAAATGTTGAGCAAAAGAAAAAGCTCTTGAAGAGGTCTTGTTTGGTATTTGGCAAAAGCATCTTTAGAACACCGTGTATGCTTTTGCCAAACACCAACCAAGCCCTCTTCTATTTTAGAACTATTTCCAAAATAACAGATGCTTATTTATATAATTTTTTTAACAAAATAAACTCAACAAACAGTTAATATTAGTACATAGATTTAAGCAGTACCTAAAAATTATATATATTGCAATTCGTATCGATGTAAAAACTTTAAATTTATTCGTAAAAGTTTTGAAGCTTTCAGCATTTATCTTCAAGTAGAAACTCTGGCAAACAGGTGTGTCATGAAAACTGTGAGTATACACGTAATACTCTCTCTCTATTTAAACTTCTCGCACTACTATATTTGTAACAAATTTGAATTTTGAAATATTTATTAATGCACTAATGTAATTAAATGAATGGGAACCCATTTGAAAATTCTTAAAAATTATCTGAACATCAAACAAGCTTTCCATATATGCTTATGTACAGTGGTTACTTTTAGATATAAAGGAGGATACTGCATGAGCATGCAACGAATGCATTTCATAATCCCAATAAAATTTTTATTCAATATCTAAAAACAATTATTCCGATGGGTTGACGCACTTTGCAATCTATAAACTTCTAAAATTTATAATTCAGTGTTGTTTATAAAACATTAAAAAAAATTATAGACAAAATTATATACCAGATTGAAAATAATTTATAATAAAAGAAGGCTTATGCATTCCTCACCGGAATTTTACTTATGGTAACTTAAGTAGAAGCGAAATTTTCCGTATTGTCAACAACGAAACCGAAACGATGTAAAATGTCCAACTACGAGTATTATACAAATTATTCACAGAAGAGAAAAAAGCACAGTGTTACACTGGAAACGTGTTCTTATTTTTTACACAAAATTCCAATATCCAAAACTGCACCTTACACAGTATTTTAAGAGGAAGAAGAAACCGTCAAAGACTTTGCATTTCATCCGCATTCTATAAAAAAAAAACTTCAGGCACAGGTGCTTTTTGAGTGCTGCTTCTGAATTTCAAATAGGTTCAATCTGCTACTTTCGTTTAAATGAAATTGTTGGAAAAATCCTTTTTCGTCTCTTGAATTTTTATGAATAAACCATCAAAAGTTTTAATTCATTGGATTTGCCTGAATAGTATATTGTAATCTGTTCTAAAATAGAAGAAAAAAAACCATTTTTAAGATGCCATTTAATAAGTATCTGCAGAAAATTTCCAAAGTTTACTATTCAAATTGGCCAATTTATTATAAAGTCTAATGCGTTCACTTTTTTATCTATATTTTTAAAAGGGATCAGACTTTAAAAGCTACAAAAATTGTTATAACGATTAAAACTGAAATAAACGTTATTGTTTTTTTTTATATTGTATAATTACGCTTATCTCAGAAATAAACTATAATTAAAAATAAACCAAAAATAAATTTAAAAAAATTAATTCTTAATCAAAAATGGAATTTAATTTACTTTAATTGAACAATAAAACGCACAATTTTGCATAATTCTAAATTAGTTATTTATTCATAATTTTATTTAATTTTAGTTATTAACGTCATTAAAGAAGAGTTTCGATATGGGATGTGCAATCTCTAGACTCACTTGGTGAAGGATGTTGTGTTGATCTCTCGTATGGCTTGAACTCGAATTAACTGACTGAGAAGAACTCTAATTTTACTTGACTATTTACTGGACTAACTTCCTTCCACTGTCGGAGCCCTCTTAGATTATAGAAGAACAGGATAGTCCTCTAAACAAAATTCTGTCAAAAAATGAAAAATAACAGAAACGGCGTAAATCAATGGGCGCCAATTTTAAACTTCACTATCCCAATTGAAGCGGTTCGTTTAAAACCATTTTCATATTGACGATTTTGTTGTTTGATGGAATAAGTTTTGGGAATTTGCAATAAAACCGCAGTATTCTGTTTTTAAATATTATTTATTTATTTAGTATACATCAAGTGTATAAGCTTAAATCCCCTGTTCGATCATAGATGGCGTGAGTGAGCGTATTAAGTTACCATGGTTATGCGTTTGACATCTGTCAACATTAATCTGTGCATATTGTCAGCAATTTCGTACAACAATATACATTTTTCCTTTGGAAATCTTGTCTAGTTTTGTGTCAGAAAAAGAGCATATACGGGAAACTCTGCTTTTCTGCATCAATTTAAAGAAATCGGCTGCCGAATCGCATCGAATGCTTATGGAGGTATATGGTGATAGCGCTTTATCGGAAACAATGTGCCGAGATTGGTTTCGTCGATTCAAAGACGGCAATTTTGACTTGTGGGACAAGTAGCGTGAAAATCGGCCTAGGAAGGTTGAGGACCATCGATTGCAGGCTCTTTTGGACGAAGACGTTACCCAATCGCAAAAAATGCTCGCGGAGCAATTGGGTGTTACGTAACCAACCATTTCCTTGCATCTGCGTGCCATGGGGAGGATTGAAAAGATCGGAAAATGGGTGCCGCATGAATTGAACGATAGGCAGATGGAGCGACGCCAAAACACATGCGAAATCTTGCTCGCCAGACAAAAAAGAAAGTCGTTCCTGACTCGAATTGTAACAGGCTATGAAAAGTGAATATATTTCAAGAATCCTAAACTCAAGAAATCGTAAGTTGATCCCGGCCAACCGTCAACATCTTCCCCAAGACCAAATCGCTTCGAACGGAAGCCGATGCTGTATGTTTGTTGGGATCAGCAGGGTATCGTCTACTAAATATGAGATGTTGAGACCTGATGAAACTGTCAATGCCCACCGCTACCACGAACAACTGATCAAATTGCGCCGTGCTCTGCGTGAAAAAAGAACGGATTATCAACAAAGACATCACAAGCTGATTTTCTTCCACGACAACGGTCCGAAACTACTGGGAGACACTCAACTGGGAGGTAATACCTCAACCCGCTTATTCACCAGATCTGGCCCCTTCCGACTACCACCTGTTTTCGTCGATGGGTCACGCGCTCGCTGAGCAGCACTTCGATTCTTATGAAGACGACCGAAAATGGATTGATGAGTGGTTTGCCTCGAAAGGGAAGGAATTTTTTTGGTGTGGTATCCACAAATTGCCCGAGAGATGGGAAAAATGTGTAGCTAGCGAGGAAGGGCAAGTACTTTGAATAAATTTGTTTTTGCTTTCTATAAAAAAAAAACATTTCTTTTTTGACTAAAAAACAGCGGATTTAAGCTTATACACCTGGTATTTTCATTTTATTTATTTCACTATATTTTTATTTATTAATCGAAAATTATAAAGTGGAAGAGCATAGAAAACTATAAACTACAAGTTATTTGATTACATCAAAACAATTATGTGCCCAAATAAAAATTCATTCCAAAAATATAAAATGTATTTAATAAAATGTTAAGTCGAGAATTAACAGAAATGAAAGTATTTCGTGCACTATTAAAATACGTTCCCTTAAATTTTCTTACACGCACTTTACGTACTCCAGCATTGAACTATTTTCTTGTAAACATTGAACTGTCAACATCACATTTGTTTACATTTATTAAATGACGAACTTTTCACATTTTAACAACTTTTTAGACTAAATAAACCATTAAAAGCCATTTAAACACATTATAAACTAAATTTTTGCTAATTTCTGTAGTAAAAATGACGATGTCAACTTGCCGAAAGAAAGAAATTCCCGATTTCCTCATTCCGTTGAATGACCAGTAATCCTTCATAAAACACTTTATGTTCTGAACAATATAACTATTCATATAAATACTTCAAAAAAGATAAAAACCACGCTTTCTGATAAGTGCCAAAATAACAACTTGCAAAACAACAAAAGTATGCAAGTATTTCGGTATGCTACCACTTTCACGGAAAATGGCGGGAAAGTCATTTTCAAAAACACTTCGAAAGTATACAAAATTGAGGCGCTTGATCATATCAAAAGATTGTACGAAAAATTAAAATTGCTTGTCGTTGTTTTTAAATTGTATTTCCTTTTTTGCAATAAGTGAATTAAAATGAATATTAATTATGGTTTTGGAATTCAATAAATTCCTATAACGAAAACTAGATGTCAGTAGGGTTCATGTCTACATAGAAAAATCTATACAAAAGTATGCAA
Source organism: Atherix ibis (assembly GCA_958298945.1). Taxonomy (NCBI): domain Eukaryota; kingdom Metazoa; phylum Arthropoda; class Insecta; order Diptera; family Athericidae; genus Atherix; species Atherix ibis. The sequence continues at coordinate 33,548,505 of OY282606.1, forward strand.
GCGTTACGATTTCTTGCCACTTTTGCAATAATTCAGCCGGAAAATTGCCTATACATATACAAAAATCTGACGTACGGGCCTATCCAGACATACTTTAATATAAGGTAGTCCCCAATTTATACATTCCCAATGACAGCAGAAACCGTTTTCTTAGTGAGAGCTGTTTTTAGGATTGAGGGAACTATTACCGATCAGTCTATCGATCAGTAGAGGCAACACTGAACGAAAATGCAAATCATTTTCCCATTGAATAAGACACTTTCATCAGCGGTTACAGAAGTATTAATTAACAAACAAGCCAATGTTATTAAACACTAACGTAGTTTTGGGTTCTCACAAACCAATGCCAATGGCACCTCCAAGCAAAGCTCTTAGAACTTCCGTATACAAATCAAGCTCCTAGAACATACAAAACAAGGTCTTAAGTGTACCTGCGAAATATTCAAACCAGGTCTATATATTTAGATAGATCAAAAGCTTTAGTTTTGATTGTAGTAATCCTATCGGTGACATTTGGGGTCACTAAGCTTACGGTCTAACTAAATCTACGGTTCATATTTTACACTTTGGTGATTTCTAGGTCAATTCATTAAACTGCTCGATGGAAGCGGGTTCTGGTCTTTTGGCAATATTTCAAGCACTTCTTCTATTTAGAGTAGAATGTGATCCTAGCTTGTTATTTTGGTAATCCACACACCAGATCAAAAGCAAAAATACACTCTTAGGGCTACCCAATCTTTTGGTACCAATTCATTCTCTCGGGTGAAAATTAGAACTTTTATTTATTCGTAACAGAGTACGTGGGCTTACGGTAATACTACAGCACTCTTCCTCCGTTTTGTTGATAGAACATAAATGTTTTCGAGTAAACCAATACCGCTTTTGATTAGACTATAGCAGAATGTGTGGTTCTTGTGACGGGGTCATAACCACAGGGTTGTGACGGGAACCACGAAACACGTCTTCTGTTACTGTACCTCTTTCCGAGCAGAAACAAAGGAAGTACAGAAGTATGTTGGCAGGCCCTTGACGCCGGAAAACATCGTGTCCTCGATGTTGCGCTCGACAACGGCTTGGAAGGCTGTACAAAGTTTTTGGTTCAACTGTCCTAAAAATACTCCCTCAGGATGAGTGGGAACGAAACAGTAGCAGTAATCCATCCGACTAATGGTTATTTATAATTCCCAAACATATAGAAATGTGACCAAAGTAATTTGGTTTTGGTGGATTAGAGGACACACTTTGTTTTTCGATGATTTCCACCTCAATATAAAAAAAACTCTTGGATTGATGAGAAGATAAATCCAAATTACATATGACTATATATAGAGTTTTTCAATAAGAGTGATATTATTTCTAAGTGACGTTTCGGTCATTTGTAATATGTCATTTTCTGTCATTTTTTTCGTTACATTCAGTAATGTTTACAATTTCATCATGGAGAGATATACGCAAGAACAACGTTTATAAATTATTCAATTTTATTATCAAAATAATCGTTCTCCAATTGCAACTTTTCGTGCGCTTTTGCCATTTTATGGTCGTAATAATCGTCCAACTGTGCTCGCTATTCGTCGAATTGTTAAAAATTTCGAGCGTACATTTTCTTTACATAACGTTCAACTACCAATAAGACAAAGAACACGGCTCGAAGTAATGAAAATATTGCTGCCGTTCAGGCAAGTGTTGCTGAAGACCGCAATTTGTCGATTCCAAGACGTTCTCAAGAATTGGGACTGTCTCAAACCACAACCTGGCGGATTTTGAGTAAGGATTTGGGCTTGCATCCGTATAAAATTGTTGTCACTCTAGAACTGAAGCCATTGGACCACCGTAAACGTCGTGAATTTGCTGATTTTGACAAATAATTACTTTAGGATTTTTTCAAAAATTTACGACCTCAACAAAATTTTAATACATAATCAAGTCCACTGAACGTTTCATTTTGTTTTTTTTTTGTCTTGTTTTTGCAAGTAGAATTTTTTTAAATTCAAAAATGAAGGTGACAATTGAGGTGATTTGACATTGAAAAGTATTTTTTGTATTTGAACATGAATTGCAGAATTGAATCAAGTTCTTTTTGTATTAAATTTTTCTTTTTTGGACTTTATTAATTTAATAAGTTTCTCCATACAGATTCCCATAATAAAATTACTAGTATTGGAAATAGTCGACTATCGATAATTGGTAATAAAAATTTCAAAGACGAAAATAAAATAAATTTAATAAAATAAGATAAGCTTAAGTTGTATAAAAAGGTTTTTTTTTTGTTATTAACAAGCAGATTTTTATGACAAAGACACTACAATGACAGGACAGAAACATGTGAGGGTAAACACCCATCGGTGTTTCTCTATCTAACGAGATTTTAACATTTTGAGCAATTACGTGGCTGACGAGTGTTAATGGGGAAGCTAACAGAGGAAAGTTTTTTAATGAGAGGATTATAGTGATAGGATATTCGAGAATGAAACTTTTTATAACGAGAGACGCACAAATCATAAACGAAGGCCACATTTAGGTCACGGTAACTAACTTTGTTACTAAGATAGATTTTTTTGGAGGATTTTGGATTGAACGGATTGGACGCGATAGGAATTGGAAGCCTTTTAAAATTGTATTTTAAATTAAAAATTTGTATTTTAAATTAAAAATTTGTTCTTTAGTGTCAGTTTCGATGGTCCAAGAAAGTCGTTTAGCTATCTTTAGTCCCAAGTATGTCGCCATTAAAGTCTTTTTTTATTATTTGTCTTTTGATTGAATAATGTCGCCATTAAAGTATATTAGGATGGGCGGGACCTTGGAGATTTCTCTCCCATATCAAAAATCTCCAAGACAACAAGTCTTGGAGATTTATGATATGGGATTGTAGGTTTCTGAAAGCGATTTTGATAATAGAGTGGGATGCAATAATAGCGGTGGGATTAGTTGAGATATCAAAGGTATAAATATTGTATAGTATTGGACCAATAATACTGCCATGAGGAACACCAGCTGTGATAGGGGATATTTCGGAATGGTTAGTATTAACTGTTATTTGGAAATAATGTTGGAAGAGATATGATTTGAAAATAAGGAAGTATGTCGAGGGAAGGAAGCTCTTGAGTTTCCAGAGCAGTTTAGGTATCTAGGAACTCTTTTCGCTCAAGAGAGGACGCAATGTAATTAACCATACGATGACATTGTTGGGTTATAGAGTGTTCTGATCGAAAACCGAATTGGTGATCGGGAATAATTTTAGCGCATCTTCAAGGATAGGATAAAGGCGTGTTAAGAGGACTTTTTCTGGTAACAAGCTGATAGGCCTCTACGAGGACAGGGAATTTACTGTTTTTTTTTTTTGGATTTGAGTATCATTTTAATAATTGAAAATTTCTAAAGGAAAGGAAAATAGGGATTGAGAGTTTTCATGGAGATTTGTTTGAGAATAGGAGCTGTTATTAAATCATAACCAGCTTTTTTATTACGAGATTGATAGATTAAAATTTTAATTATGGATTGGGTAAAATTTTTGTTTAGAAAATGGAATTTTGAGTTTGTCATAAATTTACTGGGAGTGCGTTTTATCTTCTATAAGACGCACTGATATACGTTTTATCTTTCTTTTAAATTAATCTATTGATCTAATTCGTATCGAAATGCGTTCCAGTCGTTTGTTCCATTTATGTATCTGGGAGGAGGATTTTTGATAAAAGAATTCATTTTAAGAGTAAGGAGAACAGGACTATATATGAATGAAAACCTATGGAGTGAGAGGTAATAAAGTAGACAAGGATATCAGCTCGTTTAGAAGGAGATGTTGGCTATTAAGTTAGAGGTGGAGAAGAAATTAATTCATAGTTTATATAAGATAGTGCGTCTTGGACTATCTTATACAAACTATCAACTAATTTCTTTTGAGTGTGCTTAGCATTATAGTCACCACCCGCGAGGAATGATGCCCCAAGTGACTAGAATAAGTATGAAAAGTAGGAAGCAGAGTATACAGATACAATTTTTAGGTTAAATTGGGATGTATTAATTGTAACAACTGTGGATTACCGGGTCTCGGAGGTGAAATTGGAGTAGATCTAATGTTTGATAGATTTTCTTATAAGGATACCTGTTCTACCATACGCAGGATTGTAAGGATGGTCTATTCTGTTTGTATCGTATAGTAAAGTACGATCTTGACGTGAAAGGGCATCTCTGTTATAAGTGTTAAGTCAATACATTTATTGTGGAGTAGTATGTCTAGTTCCTATCGGTTGAAGTTGACATTTATTTTAGAGTAGTTGATCCTAAATTGAACACAACCGACATTAACATATTAACAAGGGGTGGATCTCTTAGATTACAGTGCTTATGAATTAGATGAACAGTATAAAAAGCTTAATATCATAGTTTTATCAACAGTCAATAATATCTCAATTAGTCTTTGAATTTTTTTTTTCATTTCTTCAGAAATAATCTTTTATTATATTCAAATTGTAAAATGGATTACAAAATAATTTGCTCTCTTAAAAAAGAAAAAAAATACTTTTGCGAGTTATCTCAGTTTACGTTTTTCTTATAGAAGAAAAATCATTTTTAAAAATTAATTAAATAAGATTACAGAATACAAAAGATAATTTCCCTTCAAGTCTAGTTAATATACAATACTTTCTTTAAAGCATCTCTCCAAATCAAAAGCATTCCTCGCAAATTTTTTCCGACAACTCTCTCTATTAGCATAAACTTTTAAGATTGCCCACCCACTTTCATTTCTATAACATTTCACCCATTCCATAATACAATATAATTTAACTTATTGTTCGTTTTTCATATATCTTTTGCGTTCTTGTTACCTTGTCTAATAGTCCTTTTTAGTTTTGTCTATTTCTTATCCATAGTCTTTAAAAAGAATCATTTATATTCTTTACCAGCGTACAAATATCATTTCATACTCGTATTATTACTTTTCGAAGGGTAGGCGGGTAATATACTCGTATATAATAAACACATTCTTCGTATAGTCGTTCACTCATTCGAATACAGATTTTTACAAGGACTATAGATGAATAGAGAAATCTAGATGATTTTCCACACCTCAGTACACCATTTTATCCCAATCCTAAATTATCTTTATATATGTGTACGTTGGCATTAGATTGGAACCGTTTCTCAATCATACCCACTCATACTCCTTCTACTTATGTTCGCTCCTTACTACTTACTTACCCTTATTCCAAGAGATTTCTTCATTTTGCCTAGACTCATTTCTATTCCATTTCAATTGGCATTTTCATTTTCATTTTGTCTACGGATATACATTGTTGAATAGTCTTTACTGTCTTACCATCGATTTAATATTCAGCGATTCATTGAAGACTAACGTACTATAGAGGGAGTGAGAGAAAATGAGACAGAAAAATCAGTAGACAAAAATGAAGGATAAATCGAAAAAATCCTTAAATTAAATTGATCAAATGAGCTTCCTCTTCGTCTTAGACGTATGCACATACATACAAATATAAAAATTCCAATAAAGCTATATTCATAGTTCCATTTATACATATACTAATCGTGATGGGGTAATAAGGTTGAGCACAACCGGGGCAAAGACGATATCAATAGTATTCGTAACGATGGTGCTAGCCGAGCTAAAGAATCTAAAATGATGGGAAATAGACAATGAGCATAGAAGAAAAAAAATTGAATATCTTTTCAAAGGCAATTCACTGAATTTAAGATAAAAACCGTACCTGTACCTGGATAGTATCATCATCATCATCATCATTGATTGATTGAAGTCGTTAGATGTAGTCAAAGAATTGTGAATACGGAAAAGCTTTATGTGAGATGAGCCCGAGTCTCCCATAGTTTACTTCCTGGATTCTACGCTCTAATATGGCTTATTATAGCTGCGTCATATTTCACGTACTATACTCACTCATTGAATTCAAAAACATTGACCATTTATCAATAGTAATTACTTCGCCATAAACTTGATTTGTTTGCATCAAAACTTTATTTATTATAGGATAATGGAGGGACCTGCAAAAAACAGTCAATTCAATAAAAATAAAAAAAAATACGGTTACATAGATGTGTCTTTATAGAGAGAAGATGCCTTCTTACCCATTGTTGACAGTTAACGCACCGAATATATCCACGTACTCGTATACGGTTACCATTGCCAACGTCTACGTACGATTTACTGATCAATTGTTCCGACTGTATTAAGGTGGCGTTGCCAATCATTTATATGCTTCACTGATTTCAATTTTCTTCTAAACTGATCTATCGGATTCGACTATTATCCTCGAATATGTTAGACACTTGCACATTTGTTTCCAATTGTTTTTTTCTCATGTTTTTTTCTTAATTCTAAAATAACATTTCACCGTTGTGTAGGCTGGTTACTATGGTTAATATTTCTTAGCAAAAAAACAGTATTCTAAAAAAAAAAAATGTCCTTTCCATAATAGATACTTTATTACCTTCAACTTCAATAAAATGTCACTAAAAATTTAAATATCACAGAATAAATTTCAAACTGAAAAATATTCGTCTATGAGTAACAGTTCGGCTGAAAAGTTTATAAGGTTGACGTCTAGATGGCGCCTCTTGCAAAAATCTACTTAATTATCACAAAGCACCATCCTTCAAATGATTCCTGTCAATCGATCGATTGGTTCGTGAGATATAGCATTTTGAGTGAAGCAACTTTTGTTATTGAAAAAAAAAATGGATAAAGACGAAGTTCGTGTATTGATAAAGCATTGTTTTTTGATGAAAAAAAATACAGTGGAAACCAAAGCATGGTTTGACAAACGTTATCCGGACTCTGCTCCAGCTATTTCAACTGTGGAATATTGGTTTCGTCAATTTCGAACTGGTCGTACGAGCACACTTGATGCAGAACGCAGTGGACGCCCAAAAGAGGTGGTTACGACAGAAAACATTAAAAAAATCCACAAAATAATTTTAAATGACCGTAAAGTGAAGATGAGCAAGATAGCTGAGACTCTGAAGATATCGAAAGAGCGTGTTGGACATATCGTGCATGAATATTTGGGCATGCGAAAGCTGTGTGCAAAGTGGGTGCCGCGTGAGCTCACTGTGGACCAAAAACAACAACGTGTTGATGATTCTGAGCAGTGTTTGGAGCTGTTCAAGCGCAATAAACCCGAATTTTTGCGTCGATATGTGACAATGGATGAAACATGGCTCCGTCACTACACTCCAGAGTCCAATCGGCAGTCGGCAGAGTGGAGAGCGACCGACGAACCGAATCCAAAGCGTGGAAAGACGCAACAGTCGGCTGGCAAGGTGATGGCGACTGTTTTTTGGGATGCGCATGGTATAATATTCATTGACTATCTCCAGAAAGGAACAGACGATCAACAGCGACTATTATATAGCGTTATTGGATCGTTTGAAGAAAGAAATCGCTAAGAAACGACCTCATTTGAAGAAGAAAAAAGTGTTGTTTCACCAAGACAATGCACCGTGTCACAAGTCGATGAAAACGATGGTCAAACTCAATGAATTGGGCTACGAATTGCTTCCCCATCCACCGTATTCTCCAGTTCTGGCCCCCAGCGACTTTTTCCTGTTTGCAGACCTCAAGAGAATGCTCGCTGGCAAGAAATTTAAGACCGATAATGAAGTGATTGTCGAAACTGAGGCCTATTTTGAGGCAAAACCGAAAAAGTACTATAAAAATGGTATCGAAAAGTTGGAAGATCGCTATAATCGCTGTATCGCCCTCAAAGGCAACTATGTTGAATAATTAAAATGAATTTTGCAAAAAAAAATATTTTTACTGTGTTTAGTTCAGCCGAACTAAAAAGAAATTAAAAAAAGAATGATAATATAAATTTAAATAGATTAAAACTGCCAATTTAATATGATATGTGCCAGAAAAGTAATGAGATTGGCATTGGGCAACACTGTTTTCAACCTCGTGAAATTTTGTGCGTTATTAAAAATTTACAAACACAATTTGAAACAATAATGACCCATTCAATTTTGTGTTAAACTTGACAAAGTTGACTTATGAATAATAGTAACGAGACTGTGAGCAATATTCCTTAATATGAGCAGAAATTTTTCGGTGGCATAAAATATATTTAAGGGACTAAAAAGCAGTAGAAAACGAATCTAGGTTAGGGAGACCATTAACTTACTCGTAAATATTGTTGAGGGCTTTTTTACGGTAAGAGCATCGATTAACATTAAAGCTGAGGAGTAGTGTGTCAAGATTAGTGCCAAGATGGTGCCGCAAAACCTCACGATTGTACAGGAAGACAATTGGAAGAACATGTTCCTTTTTGATAGAATCCTCCATTCGCCTGATGTTAGTCCGTATAAATTGTTTTTCTGTCCCCGAAATCAAAAAATACATTTGATACATTTGATACGTGTATTTAAGAACTTTGGAAAATAAATTTCAGCAAGTACCAATGAATACCTAATATTCCAAAATTTCTCAAGGTACTCGTAGTATACTCAGTCCACTTCTACAAAAGGTGCTATGTTTTATGATGCTCGTAATACAAAGTGTGTTTTATGTTCCAGGTCGAAATTTTTTCTTTAATAACTTTTAAATTAAATATAATTTTATAATTTATATTTTATTGATTAATTATATGGTCTTTATGATTATGAATGGAATATGATATCGGTCAAATGCTCACCTTTGGCCACGGCGTAAAGGTGACCTGTTTTAAGCACATTTTCGTTTTGAATGTTGTCCTTAAGCATCGGAATTATGGTTGGTTTGTTAGTGTACACCTTTTCCTTAAAGTGAGCCCATATGAAGAAATCGAAAGGGTTCAATTCAGGGGATCGTGGAGTTCAATTTAGGGGATCGTGGGGGCCAGTCGATATCACCACTTTTTGCCATTATTCGGCCGGGAAAAATTTTTCTTCAAATTTTCATCGTTGTACTAGCTGTGTGTGATGTGGCACCGTTTTATTGGAACCACATTTTCTGTAGGCCTAATTGGTCCAATTCGGGTAGAAGAAAGTTTTCCAATATGTCCCGATAGCGGTCACCAGTAACTGCTACAGTATTGCATCTAACATCCTCAAAGAAATATGGCCCAATTATTCCGCCAGCTCAATTGCCGCACCAAAGATGACTACTCAACGTGGGTGTAGTGGTCTTTGGTGTATCAGTTGAGGGTTTTCAGTGTTATTAGGGTTATTCTGTTTTTTAACAAGCCAGCCAAGTATGCATCGTAGCTTATAATGATTTTTTACCAAAATGGGTAGTAGTCTATTCGAGCACTGCGGTTTCGCCGCCGATCATGGACATTTGTCTCAATTCAATTGAATTTTATACTAGTAAAAAAGCAAATCTTTTTTGAGAATTTTTACCAAACATGATGTAAATTCTCTCAATTATTGTGCATAGCATAGATGAGATGTACCCGGACATTCAGTAACACTCTGCGTCACTGCATCAATCTTTTCAGGTGTACGTTGCTTAATTGTCGCTCAGTCTTTGCTTTATCTCCCAGTACATACATATTTTCAAACTAATTCATTATACGCTGAATGGTTGACTTGCTGACTGGGCATATGATTAAAGCCAAAAAAGTTACGTAACATAATTGTCTCCACGTATTCATAGTAGAATAAAATGTTTTAATAATTACAACACGTTGTTGCAGCGTTAAATGCTCTATAATAAATTGTTATCGACCTTTCTCCATGACTGTCAAATACTAAAAGACAAATGTTATCTAAATCAAAATGGCGGCCAAACAATCCATCTGGAACATAAAAAGTATATTTGATTTTCAATTTTTTTGTGGCGTTATGTTGGTACTCATGTCTCTCACTTATACCGATAAGTTAGGCCATTTTGAATGTTCAGTTAATTTTTGACAGCTGCTTTGTTTGCACGTGTTTTGCTCCTTAGCAATGTTAATGCTATGCTGTTTTTGGTCGAAATTGAGCTCGTCTTCGATTTTTGCTCAATTTCGACCAAAAACAGCATCACATTAACATTGCTAAGAAGCTGTTGTACTCTGTCCGCGATTATCCAAATTCGCCCCAGAGGATCATAACTGATGACGAATCATAGGCTTATGGTTATGACGTGGAAACCAAAGCTAAATCATCGCAATGGAAGCTGCCGCACGAGTCAAGACCGACAAAAGCGCCAAGTTCGGTCGAATGTGAAGGTTTTGATTATAGTTTTCTTCGATTGCAGGGATATGGTGCATCATGAATTCTTGCCACAGGGTAGAACGGTTAGTAAGGAATATTACCTGCAAGTTATGCGCAAGTTGCGGGAAGCAATCCGCAAGAAACGCCCGGATTTGGGAGGAACAAAAATTGGCTTTTGCCATTTTTGGCCAAAAACAACACACTAATAATACCGAGCTACCGTATTCTCCAGATCTAGCTCCCTGTGACTTTTTCTTGTTCCCGGAACTGAAGAGCCCCATGAAATGACGAGGCTACGTTATGCGCAAGTTGCGGGAAGCAATCCGCAAGAAACGCCCGGATTTGGGAGGAACAAAAATTGGCTTTTGCCATTTTTGGCCAAAAACAACACACTAATAATACCGAGCTACCGTATTCTCCAAATCTAGCTCCCTGTGACTTTTTCTTGTTCCCGAAACTGAAGAGCCCCATGAAATGACGATTGAGGAGATAAAGACGGCATCGAAGGAGAAGCTGAACAAGATCACAAAAAATGATATTTTGAAGTGCTTCGAGAATAGGAAAAAACGTTGGCTCAAGTGTATAATATGTGGTGGGGATTACTTTGAAGGGGACAAAATAGATATTCATGAATAAAAAATAATTTTTGAAAAAACACCAAATTCGCGATACTTTTTGAACAGACCTCGTACATTTGTTCTTTCTAGAGTATTACTTTAATTTTGGGTCAATTAAATAATTAAAAATTTGTAGCATTTTATTTTCTAATTTCATCTGAGCAAATAATTGTACTATTAAAGTTGTGGCTCCCTTCCCAACAAGTTATACGCCATTTTTCTCAAGTGGGAAGAGAGCTTAAAAAAATCAATACCCAAAAAGTTATATTCCAAAGCTATTAGTTGTAGAAAAATTATATTGATCACATTTTTAATTTGTTAAAAAGAAAATTTTCAACCTGTTTTCCTAAAATACTTTTTAAAACCAATTTCTTATATGTTTTGTACTTTTTTGATTATGTTGTCCGAGCAGAACTTATGTTAATATAATTTTTTATGTTCCAATGAAAAATACCTATCCTAAAAGATTACTAGAACACAGTGTAGAACATTCCAAATCAGTTTTAACTCTTTCTTAAATATGACTCCATATTCGATGAAACTATAAAATTTAAATTCAATCTTTAAAAAAAAAGATAGAAAAAACTATAGCCTAATAAAAAAAAAAACAATTTTAAATTCAATTTAAATTTAATTCTATAAAAATTGTGATATAATTTTTGCTTCGGTAAATAATCTTAACCAATTTAAATACAAAAGAGAAAGAATTTGTCAAAATAAAAAATGCAACATATCCTGCGGAAGTATTTTATATTTTATTTTTATTTTTCATTATATTGACAGAGAAAAAAAAATAACACCAGTTATAAGAAGAGCCCATTTTCTGGGTATTTTTTTTTTTTATAAAAGGGATAAGGTAGTTGAAAAAAAGTATTAAGTAAAATTGTTGTTGAAAAAAGGTAGCAATCAACTTTTAAGGACAATTTAAACAAGTACATCGCTCTCTATTGAATCATCGGGTGTACGCGTAGGATTTTTTTCTTTCTTCTAAAGTAATCATAAATTGGATATAGTCAAGGATAATAGTGTTCATTTGGAATAGAAGCAAAACCCTTTTTTTATATTAACTTCATTTTGTTCCTTATCCTTTTTCCTTTTCTTTGTTGATATTCTTTATTGTATGTATATAGACCTATTTTAGAAAACCTAAACAATCAAAATGAAATGTTTGCAGAGAAGCCAACCCTGACAAATATCCGCGGCAGTAACTTTTAATGACTTTCATTTTTAAGGAAATAATATTAAATTTGTTCCTGGTTGCTACCTCGGACATTTCTTTTTCATCCTCTTTATAGAAAATTTCAATACAATTCAATATCACCAGTTTTATTCTTCATTCAAATATTTTTCCTTATATATTCTTGAGGGATGCAGCAACAAACCAAATATATAAGTATGTATGTGTATATTAATGCGTTTGAATTTGTATTTTTTATTTTTAAACCTTATTTGGTGGTTCATGTATTGTTATTTTTTTTTTGTGTAAAATAGAAGAGCCCTAGGGTAGAAGGAAAATAAAAAAAAAATGAAATTTCTTCTAAACGTTCTCGATGAGACAATTATTGGCGACATTTATGCCTTTATTAAATTTTTATGTAAAGCTGCGATACGCGCCTTGAGCATTGATGATGACTATATTCCAAGGATGAAGAAAGTTTCTGATGAGTTTTCAAATTCACTTTTTCCGAGGACCACTTTTTAGAGAGTCTTAGCTATTTAAGAAGAATTCGCTTTGCATTGCCATCAGCAGCCACTTATAATATCAAACCACTTATAATATCAAACCCCAGTTGGATATTTGCGGTTTATAATAAATTTAAAGTGACCAAAATTTTAACTCATACTTTTTATAGTCGTATTTATGAAATGTAAGAATTTGGATGATAGGGCGGATTTGCAACCTCAACAATAAACCATTGAACTGGCGCATATCATAATTTGTCATCACATTCATTTAATGATTATTAATACATCTTTACGGAGAATTTCCTCCCAGTCACTTTAGAATTCAGATTCTGAGTGCAATGAAAATATTATTTTTATCATCTAAATTCTTTTTTGAGATAGAAAAAAGACAATCGTTAAAAATTTACAGGTCATAATACTGAATAAAATTGAATTCTCTTAAAATATCAACATTGATTTGGTAGCATTAAATAACATAGAATTTTTTTGATGGTGTGAATTATAAAATTTGCTTAAGAATTTAACATTTATTTGACTTGTATCAAGATATTAAGATTTATTTGCTTTTTTTAGCTATTCTTATTTATTAACTAAAATGATATATTTTACAAAGGTAGATGAAGATATTGTAATTATTTAAAAAATAAGCTGAAATACAAATATTTTTTTTGTTATATTTAGATTAATTTTTATTCATTTTTAGCAAGCTTAACGCTCCGAAACTGTTGCTGACAGAAACTATATCGTATCGTATAGAAGGTGTATAAGCTTAGTCAAAAAAAAACACATGTTTTTTTCATAGAAAGCAAAAACAAATTTATTCAAAGTACTTGGCCTTGCTAGCTACACATTATTCCCATCTCTCGGGCAATTTGTGGATACCACACCAAAAAAATTCCTTCTCTTTCGAGGCAAACCACTCATCAAGCCATTTTCGAACGTCCTCGTAAGAATCGAAGTGCTGCTCAGTGAGCGCGTGACCCATCGACGAAAACAGGTGGTAGTCGGAAGGAACCAGGTATGGTAAATAAGCGGGGTGGAGTAGCACTTCCAACAAGGACGTGGCAACCTGATATTCCTCAACGACAACAATGGTGCGTTGTCGTTGAGGAATATCAGGTTGCCACGTCCTTGTTGATAATCCGTCCTTTTTTCACGCAGAGCACGGTGCAATTTGATCAGTTGTTGGTGGTATCGGTGGGCATTGACAGTTTCCCCAAGTTTCAACATCTCATAGTATACGATACCCTCTGATCCAACCAAACGCAAAGCATAATTTTCCGTCCGAAGCGATTTGGTCTTTGGGAAGATGTTAAAGGTTGGCCGGGATCAACCCACATTTTCTTACGTTTAGGATTCTCGAAATATATCCATTTTTCGTCGCCTGTCACAATCCGATTCAGGAACGACTTTTTTTTTGTCTGGTGAGCAAAATTTTGCATGTGTTTTGGCGTCGCTCCATCTGCCTATTGTTCAATTCATGCGGCACCCATTTTCCGATCTGTTCAATCTTCTCCATGGCACGCAGACACATGGAAATGGCTTGTTGAGTAATTGGGTATTACCATTTTTTGCGATTGGGTATCGTCTTCGTCCAAACGAGCCTGCAATCGATGGTCCTCAACCTTCCTAGGCCGATTTTCACGATTCTTGTCCCACAAGTCAAAATTGCCGTCTTTGAACCGACGAAACTAATCTCGGCACGTTGTTTCTTCAAATTAACGCAGAAAAGCAGAGCTTCCCGCATATGCTCTTTTTCTGGCACAAAACTAGACATGATTACCAAAGGAAAAATGTATGTTGTTGTAAGAAATTGCTGTCAATATACACTGATTAATGTGGACAGATGTCAAACTCATAAAAAAAAGTATGGCGTGCCCATGGTAGTTTAATACGCTCACTAACGCCATCTATGACCAATCTGCGGATTTAAGCTTATAAACCTGGTAGCAGAAAAGTTATGAATAGCTTCAGCTCCTCGGTTATATTCTTTAATAAATAGTTCCAAGATGAAAACCTCTAAAGTGGTTCTTGAGGGGGGGGGGGGGGGAAGTAATCAGGTGAATGGGGGAGTTAGGGAACCCCACAGAGATCCTTCTGCTGACAAAAATCTTTTAGACAAGGATGTTGTCATAGTGGAGCATCTATTGTATGTATCGGCAATGTCCATTCTGACATGGATAGCCGTTTTCGTAACCCTCTCTGCATATCATCAACGGTAATCAATGGTCTGACCTGATAAGAGCCCTCAGTTGTTCCACATATTCATCAGTTTTCGACGGTGAAGTCCTATCTAAGTGCGATTCATTTTCTTTTTCTTCTCATTCCTCTAGAAGTGCTGTAAGCCACAAAAAAAGTGTACAAAAAAATGAGCCACAAAAAAATTGATAAGCAATGTTTCCCGTAGACTCATTGCAACTTTTCCTAAGTCAAACTTGCGAATTCATCAAGCTTAATATAAAATTTAATTGAGGGACTATTGACTCTGGAGGGACTATGTTATTTATAACAAGGAAGGACTATTTATAAACTAATTCGAAATTAAGTGTTACTCTCAGTGATCCCAGTCTCTCTATTTTATTGAGTTGTTCGGAAAGTAATTTCGTTTGCTGATGAAAACACAATAAAGGCGTTAATGGATGCAAAACGGCGAATAACAACTCGTGAGATCGCTGAGAGATAAAATTTATTGAATTCGCTCGTTCATTATCATTTGAAGCAGGTAGGTTTAATCTCAAAGCTCGACATATGGGATCCTCATCTTCTTACGGAAAAAAATTTTTGTGCCGTCGCATTGACGTTTGTGATTTGCTTCTCCATTTTTAAAGCGTATCATCACTGAAACGAGAAATGGGTTATCTACAACAATTTTAAGCGCAAAAGATCCTAGAGTAGAAAAGATGAACCGGTTCAAAGCACTTCGAAATCCAATAATTATCAAAAAAAAGGTCATGCTTTCTGTTTGGTAGGATTTCAAAGGAATCGTTTATTTTGAGCTTCTACCGAACAACATAACGATCAATTCTGAAGTGTACTGCCATCAGTTGGATAAATTGAATGATTCACTTAACGAAAAAAGGGCAGACTTGGTCAATAAGAAAGGTATAGTGTTCCAACAGGATAATGCGAAACCACATAAAAGTTCGACCACTTGGCAAAAGCTTTTAGAGCTTCGATGGGGTATATTGCCATACCCATCATACTCTCCAGACCTAGCACCTTCCGATTATCATATGTTCCGGTCTCTACAAAATTTTTGAGACGGTAAAACGTTTAATCTGCAGCTGTGCCGTCTTGGATCCACCGGTTTTCGTCCGATCACCGAAGTTAAGCAGGACTGGGCGTGGTTAGTACTTGGATGGGTGACCGCTTGGGAACACCGCGTGCCGCAGGTTTAACCGTGTGTGTGTCGAACGACCCGCTGCCGCCATCTCGTCATGGTGCCGGGGTGAGAGGCCGACTACAAGCCTTATATGTAGTCCGTAGGGTCCCCCAACGTCACTGAAGATTACTTCGCTGGCCTGATAAGCCGCAAGCTATAAAAATCACCTTATCAAGAAACAGCACAAGAAGAATCAACCGGACCGTACCTCAGGCAAAAAACTCATCTGGTTTTCATCGAACAGCCCAAATAGGTACCTGGAACGTGCGGGACTCTCTCCCAAAAACTTCTCGACTGGCTTCTCTCCCAAAAACGCTTACAACCTCGACATCCTGGGAATCTCCGAGACAAGGTGGAAACATCAAGGGAGCCCTCACAACGCAGACGGGTGAACACTTCATCTACAGCGGCAACGACAAAGGCCACCACTGTGAAGTTCGGATTGATCCTATCGGCCAACGCAAAAAGAGATCTCTCTCTCTCTTACAAACGCTTACAACCGGTCTCCGACCGCCTTCTGACAGCCAGGCTCCACTCGAAGTTCCGAAACATCACCATCGTGCAGTGCTATGCCCCAACCGAAGTAGATGATGACGACAACAAAAAGAAGCCTTCTACCACCAACTGGAGACGTGTATTGTCTGTGCCGCTATATGCTCCATAGGAGCGACTGTGTCTCATGACTATGTGTATATGTGTTATAATGTATAATGTAGAAATGAAACCTGTCAAATAAAAAAATAAAAAAAAAAAAAACGTTTAATCCAAATTAGGAGGTAAAAAATCACTTGGATCAGTTTTTTGCCAGCAAAGAACAAAAATTTTATGAGCCTGGAATCATGCTACTGCCAGAAAGATGACTGGAGAATATTTAATTCAATAAAATATTAATTCACTATAAGAAAATCGTCTTTCATTTTTATTTTTAAAAAAATTACTTTCCGAACAACCCAATCATTTCGGTTACACTTCATACAAGTCATTCAGGAGTATTTCCTTAAAATACCTAATAGAAAATTTGCAAAATCAAAAGTGTTTAATTTATTTCAAAAATATCTTTTGTCATTGAATTTATAAATAAAACTCAATTTTATATGTAAATCTTTTCAAAGAAATTAATAACATTTTGTTATCAGAATAGAAAATTAGTTAGGCTTCTCTGAAAGATCATTTTCGAAAATGATTTTATTTATGAAAAGGAAATTATTACAATGTACTCGTATTAAAGGGTTTTACGATAGTACTGATGAAAATAGTGACAATTTCAGTAACAATAGCATAATCGCTTTAAATAATAGAATTCCATCTAAGATAATGTAAAAATACTCTTGGCCAGGTATATGGTATAGATATGTGCTTACATTGGACTCATTAGTTGATGTTGAACGAAACAATGAGTGAATACAAAGCTCGGTACTAAAAAGTGTTTACTCTTGAATCTCTTCTGCCTTATTCGTTGTCCTTAGTTCCCTCAACAACAACAAAAAAAAACGAAAAGTCCTCCTGAACAAATTAAATTTTGTTGTTTCTTTTTTGTCATTTCCATAGAGAAACAATTAGCACGACAGTTCTGTACTCACACAACAAACTGAGTTATCAACTGTGCACTGAGCTCATAACTTTTACAACTTCCACCAGCATACCAAACATACAATACCACAATTGTCAACAAACAATTTCGGCCATAATCGTCAAAATAAACAATTTACATATTAGATAATAATATAGGTCAGTTATAAAGGAAAACAATTTAATATAAAATATTATACACGTAAAGAATCTCTCTTATGAAATTTGCCAGCCTTTTTACTGCATTTTCTTGCATGCTCTATTCTATGGAAAAATGATAAAAGATTCAAAAGAAACTATTTCGGAAGCTTTTAATTTTGTTTCTGCTTTTCCATTAGAGGGTGAAATATTCATATCATCTCAAAAATTGTTCAAATTTCATTTTTTGACAATATGTTATATATAAGGTGTAGTAAAAAGACATCCATTATTTTTACATTAAATTGAAGGTTTTATTTAGCATAGATTTAGGTCAAATATGCACCGTTTTGTTTGATAACTTGTTGTCATTTTGGAGGTAATTTCATAATGCCTCTCTCATAGAAACCCTCGTCCCTATTGGCAAAAAACTGGGACAGTCGATTTTTACAATCTTCTCTTGAGGCGAATTTTTCACCTGCAAAATCATTTGTCATAGACAGGACTATAAGGTGGATGCATAAGAACATCCCAACCAAGGTCCCGGAACTTCTGGCGAGTCACTATCGATGTATGCGGCCTGGCGTTGTCCTGATGGAACACAATTCCTCTCCTATTGGCCCAAAGCTGGCCGCTTCTGTGCGATTGCTTTTTTTAGACGGTCCAATTGTTGACAGTATAGGTCCGAATTAAGAGTTCGGCCATAGGGGAGCAGCTCATAGTAGATGATTCCCTGCCAGTCCCACCAAACACACAGCAAAACCTTCCTGGCTGTCAATCCTGGCTTGACTACCGTTTACGCCGGGTGAACGCTATTTGACCATGACCGTTGTCGCTTGACGTTGTCGTAAGTCACCCACTTTTCATCACCAGTAACCATCCGCTTCAGAAACGGATCGATATTGTTGCGATTCAGCAGCGATTCGCAGATGGAAATTCGGTCCATGAGGTTTTTTTGCGATAACTCGTGTGGCACCCATACATCGAGCTTTTTTTTTGTATCCAGCCTTATTTAAGTAGTTCCAAACGTTTTTTGGGCAATGTTTAGCTCCTGGGCAATCGAAAAAGTGCTTACGTGACGGTCGGACTCGACGATTTCCATTATTATATCGACATTTTCGACAATTGGCCTTCCAGAGCGTGGTGCATCTTTCACATCAAAATTACCGAAACGGAATCGACGAAACCAAAATTGCGCATAATTGACTGTTACAGTATCAGGACTATAAACACTATTCACATTTTCAGCTGCCTGGCTTGCGTTTTCGCCTTTATCGAAGAAAAACTGCAAAATATGGCGTATTTTCTCTTTGTTGGTGTCCATCTTTGACGCGTGCTAAAAAAATACTGAGTCAAGTAATCACAAAACTGTATCAGAAGCTTTTTTAGTACGAAATCTTATCTTTCTAATGCCATCTAGTGCAACCCGATCATTTACAACGGGAGATACAGACTCCTATCGCACTTTTAAAACGGGAGATACAGACTCCTAAAGCCATCTATTGGCAAAATAATGGATTACTTTTTACTATAACTTATATTATTAAAAAATATTCTGAAAAAATATTTTATTTCATCTGCATTTAATAATTGAAATTCAGCATTTTCGGAAATATCTAATTCTATTTTTTTTGAACAGTTGCACTTGTATGCGTTGTCGATTCTTAGCGAGAATTCTGATTCGACTGAAATTGATTTAAACCGTTAGATTACTGTATGATTGATGGTTAATACACATTTTTTTTCGTATTTGTGTCAGTTTTTTTAAACTTTTAAAACAGTCAAAATGTGTGAAGAAAAAGAGTTCCAAAAAAAAAGGAACAACGCGATGTGGAGGCGAAATAAAAACTTGTGTGGCGTGTTTGGAAAAGACGCAGTAAAAGCTCAAACATGCCAGAGATGGTTTGCAAAATTTCGTTCCGGTGATTTTTCTTTGAAAGATGAACCCAGATCAGGAAGGCCATCAGATCTCAATTATCAAGTGCTACACAGTATGATCAGGAAAAATCCCATTTTAAATTCCACAGAAGTGGCCTTTCAAGCTTGGAATTCATCAGACTACTGCTTTAGAGCACATTAAAAGGCTTGGTTTTGTGTCCAAACTCTCCGTTTGGGTACCACACGAATTAAGCGAAAAAAAATTTAATGGATTGAATTTCAATATGTTCTTCAAATCTTGCTCGTCACAAAAGGGAACCGTTTTTGGACCGCTTTCGTGACTGGTGATGAAAAGTGGATATTTTATAAATATGTGGTAAGAAAAAGGGCATCTGCTTACAAAGGGGAGATTTCCACCGACCCCTTCCAAAGCTGGCGTGCATTAAAAGAAATTTATGTTTTGTTGTTGGTGGGATTGGAGGGGTATATTGTCCACTATGAGTTGCTGAAAGAAATTTATACGGTCGATGCATATTTTTTTCAGATTTTTCAGCAAATACGAGGTCTGTTCAAAAAGTATCGTGAATTTTAAATTTCCGCGGGTTACGTATATTCGATTTTCGATTTTTTTTGTGGCGCTATGTTGGTACTCATGTCTATCACTTATGCCAACAAGTTAGGCCATTTTGAATGTGCAGTTAGTTTTTGACAGCTGCTTTGCTTGCACGTGTTTTGGCTCGTCTTCGATTTTTGCCCATTCCAAAAAAATGGATCAAAGAATCTGTTTCGGGAACAAGAAAAAGTCATAGCGGGCCAGATCTGACGAATACTGTAGCTGCGGCATTATTAGTGCGTTATTTTTGGCCAAAAATTCGCGTACCAGCAACGATGCAAAAGTCAATTTTTCTTCTTCCAAAAATACGGACGTTTCTGGCGGATTGCGTGGCGCAACTTGCGCATAACTTGCAGGTAATATTTCTTATTGGCCGTTCTACCCTGTGGCAAGAACTCATGATGCACCACGCCCCTGCAATCGAAGAAAACTGTAAGCAAAACCTTTACATTCGACCGAACTTGGCGCGCTTTTTTCAGTCTTGGCTCGTGCGGCAGCTTTCTTTGGGATGATTGAGCTTTGGTTTATACGTCATAACCATAAACCCATGATTCGACACCAGTTATGACCCTCTGGAGTAAATTTGGGTCATCGCGGACAGAGTCCAACAGCTCCTTAGCAATGTTAATGCGATGCTGTTTTTGGTCAAAAATGGGCAAAAATCGAAGACGAGCCAAAACATGTGCAAGAAAAGCAGCTGTCAAAAATTAACTGAATATTCAAAATGACCGAATTTATCTCTCACATGAGTACCAACATAACGCCAAGAAAAATCTAAAATCGAATATACGTAACCCGCGGAAATTTGCGATACTTTTTCAACAGATCTCGTATACACATACTGCCCTTATTTAGCAAAATCGGAACTTCTGCTACTAGTCCGTAGCGGTCTTGAGCTCGAACCAACTATTGTAGTACCTTAGCTGGGCGCCATTTAGTTGTCGGTTCCTCAAATTAAATGTCATTTCAAAAATTTCAAAAAAAATAAAAACATTAAATTTAAAAAAATATTACCCAGTTTGTGAAAGAATTAAAAATGTTTAAATAAGCAATTTTTTTTTTTAAATAGAATTATTCAATAATAATCAATTAAGGATTCTAGCAAAGATCTTAAACTTACTCAAGAACAAAACCAATTATGTTTCTAGCTAAAAGTAAAGAGTTCCTTAAAAGTATAGAATCATACTTTCATGTGCATGTATGTGGATGTGTACATACACAAAAAAAAATCCTACAAATAAAATCATAACTAAACTTTTATTTGGCTTTTTCTATAAATATACTCGTAAATGTATTTTTTTCATTTCTCGGGCCTTTTTCGTTTGGATTTCATAAAAGGCAACTAAATAAACAAGGGTATAAATCAATTGTTTCAAGCCATATCGGAGAATATAAAAATGTAATGCTTTAGGCTATTACCAAAAAAAAAGAAACAAAAAACAGGTCAAAAATTATATTTGTCCCTTTGATTCGTATACATAAACCCTCTAACGAATCGATTGTTCAGTTCATTTATTTCTACTAAAATAAGCAAGTTTTCAAATAGTCATAAAAGAAAGGATCAATTTTTTTCCTGTAAAATTTATATTATTTGAGAAGAATTCAATGTAATTTTTATATTAAAATAATAAATTGCTTACATGTGCGGAAATGAGAATTTGGAAAATTCTATATAGAAATGTTGCTTTAAAATAATTTTTTTAGTTATACGAGTACGAGTAACAAATACACATATGTGCTAAAAACAGTTTTAATTTTTTATTTTATTTTAAAATATTATATATCGAAAGTTGGTAATGAAAATGATATTTATAAAATGTTATTTTTGCACATATGCATTAAATATATTTCAACTGAAGAACTCTTCTTAATTTGCAACAATATTCATGGAATTAAATTGTGATTTATTTGATTATCAAGTTTGGAGTGAATTTGATTAGTGACTTTAATATCACTTAATAAAGTCTTTTTCGATATTTATTTTATGAAATAACCTCAACTTAGAGTATGGACATAAACAATAAAAATTTAAATATCGCTGCTAGAAGAAAATCATGACGCCAAAAATTTTGAACGAGAGCCAGGTCGAGAGCCAGGTCGAGAGGCAGGTCGAGAGGCAGGTCGAGAGGCAGTTCGAGAGCCAGATCGAAAGTCAGGTCGAAAGTCAGTTCGAAATTATTGATTAATTTTTTTACTGTTTGGTTTTTCATATTTTACGTTTTGACAGATCAAGCGTGACAGTGTCAAAAGTGCTCAGTTAACATTGCCATTTCATCGTGGAAAGACTTACATCCGAACAACGCTTACCTACTGAGCAAGTAATTCGTGGAAAGACTTACATCCGATTATCGACTTACTGAGCAATTAATTCAAGCCATAATGACAAAATTTTACAGAAATTGGACGCTATTGGACATGAAACCACCAACCTGTGTGCGTAGAATGCGTATAGAGAGATATAATATTGCTGCCGTAGCGTCCAGTGTTGGTGAGGAGCGTGATTTGTCAATCCGTCGCCGTTCACAGCAATTGGGATTGTGTTACTCGACTATGTGGAAGATTTTGTGCAAGAATCTTGGTCTGAAAGCGTATAAAATACAGCTCGAAAAGGACTGAAGCCGAAACGTCGAATTTTCGTCGAGTGGGCTTTTGAACAACTTGAGGAAAATCCGTTTTTTTATCAAAAAATTGCTTTTAGCGGCACAAACTCATTTCTGGCTGAATGGGTATCTGAATAAGCCAAATTGTCGCATTTGGTCTGATGAACAACCACAGGCAAAACAAGAACTGCCATTGCACCCCGAAAATTGCACGGTTTGGTACGGTTTATGGGCAGGTGGAATCGTTAATGTCAATGGCGTCCACTATCGCTCGATGATTTCGAACTTATTTTTGCTCAAAATGTAACAACTACATCTGTTCGACAGGTGGTTTTAACAAGACGACGTTATATGGCACACAGCATGTGAAACAATGGACATATTGAGAGATGATTTCGGTGAGCAATTTATCTCACGTTTCAGATCGATGCGCCTAGATCGTGCAATTTGACGCCTTTAAACCTTTTTTTTATGAGGCTACGTGAAATTACTTGTCTATGCCGATAAACCAGCATCACTTGCAGCCTTGGAATACAACATTACATGTGTTATTAGCGAGATACAAGCCGAGATGGTCGAAAAAGTGGATCAAAACTGGACCTCTGGCATGGATCACTTAAAACGTATTTATGGCTAATATTTATATAAAATAATTCTTAAAAACTAAATGGTAAGCATTGATTTATTAATTCAAATAAAAAAAATTTAAAATTTTTGTAACTTTTTTTTTTTTTTTTTTTGGAAGTTTCAAAACCAAACATTTAACAAATCACCCGTTATGTGGCAGTTTTGAAATTGTGTTTGTAAATTGGCTAAAATCAGGTTCCTGTTCGCATACTCATTTTAAAATCTTTAAAATCAGTCGAAATAGATCATGCCTTAAATTTGCAATTGTAGCTCAAGTATTGCCATAAATTTTAGTGTTTTTTTTATGTGGAAGGCTGTTTTTTAACAGTTGAAAATTGAAATAGAAATAAGCTAATTGAAGACATTATTTGAAGTTACATTAACAAATTGAATTAAACAACATTTATAAATAATAAATTTTATTGCATTTGAATTTAATTGGTTAATTCGGATGAAATTCGTTAATTTTTGATGATATTTGGAGTTAAGTTTGCAGTTGCCTGTGTTTCTAACTTATCAGTAGAAACATGTGAAATTTGCACTGAGCGATAAATGCGAAATAGATGCGAATTAAAACTGAATAGATGCTAATTTATGCAAAAGTCATAATATGTGAAAAAAAGATGATAAAAATAGCAATTTTTTGTATAAAATTGTTGGCTCTATAGTGTTATGGCGTGGCCATATTTTTATGGTGGCAATCTCCAACGTGTCCACGTCCCCCTTGTAGTATACCGAATCATCGAGAAAATTGCAGCCATTCAAAAAGCAATTATTTTGAATGAGAAGGCGAAGTGATTTTTTTGTCACAAAAATGCTTGCTTAAATCCAAAATTTCTTTGGAAAAATTGATCGATCCAGCAATCCGGGAATATTTACGTAAATACATTGAAAAATTAGGAGATTTGACCTCTGCTCATCGTCGTCTAAGAAGACTATTGTATATATACCAGTATGTGGTAATGAAATTAAACGAGATATTAAAAAACTAATCAAATAGAATTGGACACTGTGTGTTTGCATTTTTGTTCCAGACTATTTGACCATTAACTAAACAAATCACTTTTTTTAGTATCATGCTCCAGATTTTGTTTTCATGTCCTATTATCACACGATGGAAGTAATGGTTCTAACATAGTCTACAAAATATTTAGATGGTTGTTTTTTTGCTTTAATAAAAAAAAAATTCCAAATGGCAAAACCATAAAGTGTACACAAAAATGCATTAATTGAGATCTACAAGTTTGACCCTATATTGTGAAGAACTCAAACTAAATTTGTTGGTGAAAATTGTATATTAATCTAATTAGTATATTGGAAGAATCTTCCTATTATTTTGCTCACTTACTATGAGAGGAAATTGAGGACTTTACTATGAGAAAAAAAACAATATCAACGGGATTTTCCCCGCTGAGACGAAAGAACTGCTATCTTCCAAAAGTAATAAAAAAAAGGAAAGCTTTTGCAACCATTTCAGTTGATAAAACCAAAAGTAATAGAAAAAAAAGGAGCACTTTAAACATGTTGCGAAAAAAAACTCTTTCAAAACTAAACTCATACACTGCATTAAGTACAACAAACATATTTCTGAAAAACTTGAGCAAATCTTCTGTGGGAGTAAAATCTGAGCAACTAAGTATTCATCGTCATGAGAAATGGTTTAAAACCAGATATACTGCAACTATTAGTGACCATAAAAATTAAATACACCGAATTTGGTAGCGTTGCAATACAAGCAATTTGGTATTCTGTGAACACTGTGGTTGCTGAAAGATTTTTTAGCAAATATAATTTAATAGTGACTGATACGTCACTTTTATGTATATTTTATGCTTTTTTTCATTTTGAATTGTTATTTCATTTGTATTTGTTTTTGTTCTAGGTTAAATGCAGGATTATAAGCTTAAATTCGCTGTTTAATCATAAATGGCGTTAGTGAGCGTATTAAGTTTTCATGGGCACGCCATACTTTTTTTTATGAGTTTGACATCTGTCAACATTAATCAGTGCATATTGTCAGCAATTTCGTACAACAACATACATTTTTCCTTTGGTAATCATGTCTAGTTTTGTGCCAGAAAAAGAGCACATGCGGGAAGCTCTGCTTTTCTGCTTCAATTTGAAGAAATCGGCTGCCGAATCGCATCGAATGCTATTGGAGGCCTATTGTGACAGTGCTTTATCGGAAACAATGTGCCGAGATTGGTTTCGTCGGTTCAAAGACGGCAGTTTTGACACGTGGCACAAGAAGTGTGAAAATCGGCCCAGGAAGGTTGAGGACCATCAATTGCAGGCTCTTTTGGACGAAGACGATACCCAATTACTCAACCAACCATTTCCATGCGTCTGCGTGCCATGGGGAAGATTACAAAGATCGGAACATGGGTGCCGTATGAATTGAACGATAGGCAGATGGAGCGACACCAAAACACATGCGAAATCTTGCTCGCCAGACAAAAAAGAAAGTTGTTCCTGCATCGGATTTTGAGAATCCTAAACGCAAGAAATCGTGGGTTGATCCCGGCCAACTATCAACATCTTCCCCAAGACCAAATCGCTTCGGACGGAAGACGATGTTGTGCGTTTGGTGGGATCAGCAGGGTATGTTGAAATCTGGTGAAACTGTCAATGCCCACCGCTGCCACCAATAACTGATCAAATTGCTCCGTGCTCTGCATGAAAAAAGTACGGATTATCAAGAAAGACATGACAAGCTGATTTTCCTCCACGAAAACGCACCATCGCACACATCAAAAATAATCCGAAACTATATAAAAACACTCAACTGGGAGATGCTATTCCAACGCGCTTATTGACCAAACCTGGCCCCTTGCGACTACCACCTGTTTTCGCCGATAGGTCACGCGCTCACGGAGCAGCACTTCGATTCCTACGAAGACGTCCGAAAATGGCTTGATAAGTGGTTTGCCTCGAAAGAGAAAGGATTTTTTTTGCGTGGTATCCACAAATTGCCCGAGAGATGGAAAAAATTATGTACTTTGAATAAATTTGTTTTTGCTTTCTATGAAAAAAAACATGTGTTTTTTAACTAAAAAACAGCGGATTTAAGCTTATACACCTGGTCCACTGCCTTACAGGCTTTTGTTTTTTAATGTATTTGTAATGCGTATAATAAACCATTTTAAACAGTATTTTTAATAGTAAATTTTATATAGGATTTATGTTAAAATTAGATATTTGTATAGCTACAAAATGCTAAAATCATAAATCAAAATGTTAAAATTGAGAAAAATAGATTCTAATTTCACGTGTCTGTACTTATCAGTAAATCATATTCTAATTCTACGATCGTTCATGATATGAACCCATTGGCTGATATAGCATATAAATAATATAAACAATTTATATATTTTTCTTCTTATAATATTATGACGACAACGAAAACCGACAACTTCAATTGCTGCCAAAAATTAACGTATCTTGTCCGATTCAATAAACTAAACACAATACAACGACTTAAGAAATGCCATCTGATCAGTTTATTATTAGTTAAATTTTTAAGTTCACTGTCACATTACAAAAGATATACTACATCGTCACCGATAGAAGAAATGTAGAATGACATTTCTTCATTGTTTTATTTGCATACTTATTTTTAGAAATAAATTATTAAGTTAAAATCATGTTTTTAAATTATTGATTATTTCTGAGAAGGAAAAATATAAAATTGGGCAGAAATTGCTGCTCTTCTGTTAAGAAATGTAGATGTGCTAAAGATATTGGTGCAAAAGATGAAAAATTGCTGCGCATTAAGCTTAGATTACACTGTGCAAGTAATGCACGATTTTCACTAATCGTGTGAATACACGTTGTTTGCTCGTGGACGCGCAATTTTTCTCTTGTGGTAAGCTTGGTGAAGGGTAAATTTATCGAACGTATACGAGGTCTGTTCAAAAAGTATCGTGAATTTTGAATTTCCGCGGGTTACGTATATTCGATTTTCGATTTTTTGTGGCGTTATGTTTGTACTTATGCCTCTCACTTATGCCGATAAGTTTAGCCATTTTGAATCTACAGTTAATTTTTGACAGCTCGACCAAAAACAGCATCGAATTAACATTGCTAAGGAGCTGTTGGGCTCTGTCCACGACGATCTAAATTTGCTCCAGAGGGTCATAAGTGGTGACGAATCATGGGTTTATGGTTATGCCGTAGAAAGCAAAGCTCAATCATCCCAATAGAAGCTGCCGCACGAGCCAAGACCGAAAAAAGCGCGCCAAGTTCGGTCGAATGTGAAGGTTTTGCTTACAGTTTTCTTCCATTGCAGCGGCGTGTTGCTTCATAAGTTATTTCCACAGGGTAGAACAATCAATAAGGAATATTACCTGCAACTTAGGCGCAAGTTACGCCAAGCAATCCGCTAGAAACGCCCGGATTTGTGGAAGAACAAAAATTGGCTTTTGCACCATGATAACGCCCCTGCTCACGCATCATTGCTTGTGCACGAATTTTTGGCCAAAAACAACACATCAATAATGCCGTGGCTTCCTGTGACTTTTTCCTGTTCCCGAAACTGAAGAGCCTCATGAAACAACGACGCTACACTACGATTGAGGAGATAAAGACGGCATCAAAGGAGGAACTAAACAAGATCACAAAAAAATATTTTTTGAAGTGCTTCGAGGATTGGAAAGAACGTTGGCCCAAGTGTATAATATTTGGTGGCGATTACTTTGGAGGGGACAAAATAGATATTTATGAATAAATATTTTTTTTTGAAAAAACACGATACTTTTTTAACAGACCTCATACATGATTCAATCGTGCGTGCTCGTTAATATTTTACATACAACGTCATTCACGTTGCTCGTTTCAAACTCAACATTTGCGCGTCGTTTATTTTGACATTTGACAATTTCATTATTTACTTGAAACTGTCAAATGTCAAAATAAACGACGAGCATATGTTGAGTTTGAAACGTACATTTTCATTTAATCGTATTTATTTTAAACAAAATGAAGATTATTTAATGAAAATTAAAAAAAGATTTATGCAAAATGAAGATTATCTAATGAAAGTTAAAAAAAAATAGGAAAAAATAATGTAGTGTAATGTATAGTAAATAAACGTTTTCGTATAAATTTATATATTTAATAAAATGACGGTGCCAGTGGAACATGAAATATTTAAGTTGAAATTATTATTGATTGAATTATTGAAACAAAATATTAAATGTTTACTAAAATTAATAAATGAATTGAAATAATTGAAATAAATGTGAAAACATCTTATGTAAATAAAATAAGAACAGCAAGCGACCAACTAAATAGTTCACTAATAAAAAATTATCGAACCGTCACACCATAGACTGATCGTGAAATACACAAACTTTGTTTGCAGGAGATCTGCACAATCCCGTGCACGTGCAAAATGCGTGTATATGCTCGCGCATATATTATGCTGTCAGACGAGAGGAAGGGATAATTTGTTAATCGAAATTAAATGTCTTGTTAATCGCGATAAATTATTCATTTAGATTGTGAAATATACAAACTTTATTTGCTGCGAACCTGTACAACTCCTTGCACATTTTTCTGATAGATAATTTGTTCAAAAGAGCTGAAACAATTGACAGATGGGAGAAGTTTAAAAAAACATTATTTTTCGCAAACAGCTGAAAGTAAAGGTGGACGTGTCACTAATTATTGAAGAGTGGACACGTCAATGTTTACATGAGCGATATTTGCATATTCAAAATTGCTGACCTGGAGTTCGTTTAAAATTTTTCTCGTTACGATTTTATTTTATTCATTTTTTATGAATATTTTGAGTTTACTAATAATCGATCCTTTTTTTACACTATGTTTACTAAATTAAACTTAAATATAAAAAAGTTTAATATAAAAAATAAATATTTTATTTTATTTTTAATAAAAGAAAAAAATAATTTTGTTTTATAAAAGAAAATATTATATTTTTTTCTTTCAAATGAAATAGCATCAAAAATCAATTTAAATGCGTGACTTATTTTTAAGACTAACTAAACTACTCAATATGCTCATTCGTTTAAGCATATTGTAACTATTCAAATTAGGTCAAAAATTATGCCCATGAATTTTCGACTATATAAACATAGAATAAAGAAGGTATAATTTTTCGATAACATTTTCAGTGTCAGATTTAAGGAAAACACTATTCCGATTAGAATTTAAACCATGAGAACAAATATATTCGTGTACAAGTTACTCATAGTACGAGACTAATCATTTTACATTCCCTGAATTAAATTCATTTGTATACGGCTACCTCTAAACTAATTGAAGTTATTTTCATTTCAGGAAATGTACATAAAAAAATAATAATTGTAAGTTTTTCTTAAAACGAAAATTAACCGAAATGAAATGTAAAGGTAGAAGAATCTATGGGAATATTAAGGTAAAATATTCGCAATTTGTAGAGGCAATTTTGTCATTAAATTTGTTTACATAATTTCCTATTCGTTTTAGTTTTCATTTTATAAAATCTAACTTCAATTTCTTGCACAGCATAAATTCTTTTTTAATCCTTCTCTAGTTTATACCATCTAGAAACAACAAGTTGAATTTGGTTTAAGAGGAAGAACAGTAAGTTAACTTTGTAGGGAACACAAGGGCATTAGATCACAGTTGGAACACAATCGGATAAATCTGAACAGTTCAGATAGTGAATAAACTAGAACTGGGACATCATAGTAGTTCCTACATACTTGTATGTCTGGGCAGTTATCCTAATCAAGATAAACACAGACCATTGCAAATCTTTTTTAAGGAATAGAAATGGTTATTGTACGGCTATGCTGACATCAATATGCACGTTTCTACATAAAATCCATAAGTGCGCACGTAATTGTTGCTAAAACTTTTTTATGGCCAAAGTTAAATTAACTTTTGCTAAATTGAGAATTGTTTGACTCTTGGTTAAACGAAGCGGCAACATTGTATGCGGGGGGGGGGGGGGGGGGGGACAGAGGACATGATATTCAAACTGAAAGTGGCATTTGGCAATCGTAACTCTAATAGCAATACCGAGAATAGCCGTTGTTTGCGGCCTAGTCAAATGGGCAAGACATCCTATGTGTAGACAACCCATCCCCATCCGCTCCATATGACAGTGTTGTCTGCCTCGGCCAACCAGGTATTTATAAAATTCCAACTGATGACTTCTCAAACAGTTAACAGATGTCTGACCATAGCGTATTCATTAGGGACTATCTGTACCACTCTATTGGTAGTGGGTAAAAAGTCCTAAATGCACTCGATTCGAGAAGTCGTTTGGGGAGGCGTTTGTTCAAATGATGCATGAGCTGTGCCCATCATTAACTAACAAGACAGCAGGTCCAGTGAAGGGAATGGATATCTGAGGGATAGTACGTAAACGCAATTAAGTGAAAATCCATATGGTGACTGCTATACTTTCCGTTCTGCCTTGTCAAGCAACAATTTCCACGGTGTTTGACATCGCTTCCATTTGCATATTACTGACGCGTTTTATTGTTAAATGACCACCAAGTGTGTGTGTCCTACTGATTGTCCTGCGGATATTCTGTGGGTGTACACTGACAAACTGTCGATGCTTTTCAAACAGAAATGCACTCATAAGCTTTGCGGCCCGCCATTGATTCAATTAGAAAATTAAATTCCGGCTTTTAGTGATAACACAATTTATGATTCCTGCATTCAACATCAATACACCACCTCCCCCCCAAATATATCCTGCACATACCAAACGTGTGCACACGTAAAATAAGTAGACTAAACGGAAAAATGATAGACGACGATTTTTATCGTTCTTAGATGACCTTTTGCTATTTTTTTTGCTTCGGAAAAGAGCCAACCATCTATTATCACGCAACAATAAAAAAAAATGCCAGTGAATAAATAGATAAAGACATGATATTATCATCACCTAAACAACAAGAATACACAATAGTTGCTGCAGCAAAAGTTATTGAGGCACTTTCATAACTTTTTTTCCGGATCGTGTCTTTCCTTAAACTTTCCTTAAACGATGAAAAAGCGCATTTTCCAAAGAATTTACGCCTTTGCCAGGAAAATTTTCTATCAGGAAACTTTGAAACTTTTCACCGAGTACATTTCAATAATAATTTCAATTACAAATGGCGGCACTTTTTCATATTACGACAAAGTTTCTTTCAGCAAACTAATTTTCTGAAATAAGACATTTCAACAAAGCAAAAATAAAAAAGATATTTTATGTTATCTATAAATTAATAATTTTTCTTGGATGGCAAGTACATTGTTTATTTATCATGGTTTTTTTATTTTTATTTTTATTTTTATTTTTTCTTCACATCAAATATTATAAGTATTCTTCTACAAACTTTATAAATACAAGGTCTGTTCAAAAAATATCGCGAATTTTGTAAAAAAAATTAATTTTCACAAAATTTTATATTTAATTTCTTTTTAAATAAAATAATTTTATTATTATTTTTTTAAATATAATAGAAAATATTATTTTTAATTTAATTTATAACTTTTTAGATTTTTCTGATTTAAAAAAGAAATAAATACGAGATCTGTTCAAAAAGTATCGCGAATTTTATGTTTTTTCAAAAATTATTTATTTATTCATGAACATCTATTTTGTCCCCTTCAAAGTAATCCCCACCAGATATTATACACTTGTGCCAACATTTTTTCCAATCCTCGAAGCACTTGAAAAAATCATTTTTTGTGATCTTGTTGAGCTCCTCCTTCGATGCCGTCTTTATCTCTTCAATCGTAGCGTAGCGTCGTCATTTCATGGGGCTCTTCAGTTTTGGGCATAAGATAAAGTCACAGAAGGCCAGATCTGGAGAATACAGTATTATTACTCGTAGTGTGTTGTTTTTGGCCAAAAATTCGTGCACAAGCAACGATGCGTGAACAGGGGCGTTATCAAGGTGCAAAAGCCAATTTTTGTTCTTCCACAAATCTGGGCGTTTCACAAATCTGGGCGGATTGCTTGCCGCAACTTGCGCATAACTTGCAGGTAATATTCCTTATTGACTGTTCTACCCTGTGGATATAGTAATCGAAGAAAACTGTAAGCAAAACCTTCACATTCGACCGAACTTCGCACGCTTTTTTCGCTCTTGGCTCGTGCGGCAGCTTCCATTTAGATGATTGAGCTTTGGTTTCCACGTCATAACCATAAACCATAAAGTTATGACCCTCTGTAGCAAATTTGGGTCGTCGCGGACAGAGTCCAACAGCTCCTTAGCAATTGTCAATGCGATGCTGTTTTTGGTCGAAATTGAGCAATTTTGGTACGAATTTCGCGGTGACCCGTCTCACGCCAAATCATTAGTAAAAATCGAATAGCACGAGCCAATCGATATGTTTAAATCCTCAGCAACTTCTCTAACGGTGATTCGACGATTGGCCAATACTATTTTCTTCAGTTCATCAATGTGCTTTTCGTCGTTCACATCTTCTCGGCCCTCTGAGAACATTTTGTACCACCGATAAACGTTGCTTTGGTCCAAGGTAGCTGCACCATATGTCACAGTCAATATTCGGAATGCGTCCGCACAACTAATTTTGTTTTTCACACAAAATTTGATACAGATTCTTTGATCCTTTTTTTGGAATGGGCAGAAATTGAAGACGAGCCAAAACACGTGGAAGCAAAGCAGCTGTCAAAAATTAACTAAACATTCAAAATGGCCGAACTTGTCGGTATAAGTGAGAGACATGAGTACCAACATAACGCCACAAAAAATCGAATATACGTAGCCCACGGAAATTCAAAGTTCGCGATACTTTTTGAACAGACCTCTTATATTGTATATAAATTATGAAAATTGTTGTAAAAATTCATGAAGATATTTTCTGAATTACATTTTAAATGGTTTGGCATCTATAAATCTCGGTCATTTCCATGTTATCAATATTATTCGAAATGAATTTTTTAAATGTTTTTACTCATTCAAAAAGGACATATTTTATTATAAAAAAAAAACACATAATTTTTAGGGAAAAGAATATTTTTTTATTTTTTAATATTTTATAAATTTTAAAATACAATAAATTTCAACAAAAAAAAAAAACCCTAAACTTATGACGAACAATTCATGAAACAGTTTTTTTTTCTTTCAATATTTGAACTTTAAATTAAATATTTTCAATAATATTTTTGTGTAATTTTTTCAAGATATTCTTCAAAACAAACTTTAGATAACAAAATGTGCATATATTTTTCTATAGACAGAATTAAATACTACAATCAAAAAAAAAAAAAAAAACTAAAATAAAACAATTTTTTCGTAAATATTAATATTTTTTTGTGTATGATGGAAACGAACGAGTTCACCAAAATACCAATGCATCCGTACATCTGGAGTCCAGAACTCCTTATCGGTCTTTTGAATTTGTATTTTTATTTTATTTTTTTTTGTATTTTTAATGCAAACAGATTGTTATATATATAAAAAAAAGAAGGATCGAAAACTTTCCAAACTATGGAAATTTCACAAAGTTTTATCCAACGAATTAAAATTCAAACTTTTGAATATCCGACTGTTAGCATCCATTTACCAATTCACTTCATCTCGTCCTGTCCAGTCTTTTCCAACTGTTTAATTTGGTATCTGCAGCCGGATTCTGATCCTCAATGCAATGCATTTTAGACTTTTCCGCTCTAGTACCTACCTCTCTTGGTATCAATTTATTCCTTTTTAGTTAATCTCTTATCCTTAAACAAATTCTACGATAATCGCTTTTTTTTTGCCGCTAAGTTTGTTGTTATAAAGTTATGTACATACATACATATATATATCTATGAGTGTATTTACACTAAATTGCTATTTTAATATTGGCTTGATGTCCCCTTTCTTCTTTGCGCCCTTTTTTAATTTTTTTTTTTTTTTCTGCCGTTACCAATTTCTCTTTTGGTCTCTGGGTCTCTGTGGTCGCCAACAATTTACACGGCTTTGTGCAAGGACTAAACGACTTAAGCAAATTTTTCCAATTAAAGTTTTCTTTTCGTCGTGGAATAATCGTCCACGAGTTCACGTCGCGCAACGTCGTTCCGATTTCTTCATTTCAAGTAAACAAATTTTCCAAAGGATTAAAATATTTAAATAATCTTCCCAATGGTATTCCACCTTCAGTTCCATTATTTCCTTAATTTTTTTCCTTGTGTGATATTTTTATTTTTTTTGAATTCCAACATTATGCGACAATGGCCATTATAGCTTATTTAAGTGAATTGTAGACTGTTCGGAATTCTT
The DNA here is from genome assembly GCA_958298945.1 of Atherix ibis. Lineage (NCBI taxonomy): Eukaryota > Metazoa > Arthropoda > Insecta > Diptera > Athericidae > Atherix > Atherix ibis. The sequence continues at coordinate 33,582,998 of OY282606.1, forward strand.
TAAATACAAACTAGTTTTGAATAATTTTCCACGAATAAACGATGATAATTGCAATTGTATTTGTTCATTTTTAATTACAATATAATTAAAAATTTTAATCAATATGCAAAAGACGAAAGTTAATATATTATTTTTAAGTTAAAAGTGTACTGTTATCGCTTAATAATGTTAATGGACAATTTTTAATAGTAATTCGCATATAATATACAATAGGAGGGTGGATTTAAGAAAATGAAAATTTCATAAAAAAAAACTGAAAAGTGATGATAAAATTTCGAACGGAAAGTTTGGTTTATGATTTACTTCAAAAATTGAATAGGAGAGAAGATGGGGAAATACTTTTTCATCGATTCCTAGGACATAAGGCGTGGTTTTTAAATTTTTTTTCCCTGTTATGTAGAGTTTTCCAATAATAATGATATGATTTGTAATTGACGTTTCGGCCATTTGTAATATGTCATGATCTGTCATTTTTTTTCATAATTTTTGTTTACAATTTTATCATGGAGAGATATACGTAAGAACAACGTTTACAAATTATTCAGTTTTATTATCAAAATAATCGTTCTCCAATTGCAACTTTTCGTGCGCTTTTGCCATTTTATGGTCGTAATAATCGTCCAACTGTGCTCGCTATTCCTCGAATTGTTAAAAATTTCGAGCGTACATTTTCTTTACATAACGTTCAAGTACCAATAAGACAAAGAACTGCTCGAAGTAATGCAAATATTGCTGCCGTTCAGACAAGTGTTACTGAAGACCGCAATTTATCGATTCCAAGACGTTCTCAAGAATTGGGACTGTCTCAAACCACAACCTGGCGGATTTTGAGAAAGGATTTGTGCTTGCATCCATATAAAATTGTTATTACTCAAGAACTGAAGCCATTGGACCACCGTAAACGTTGTAAATTTGCTGATTTTGTCTTGGAACAACTTGAAAACGATAAGGATTTTTTAAAGAAAATCATCTTCTCCGATGAGGCTTACTTTCATCTGAGTGGTGCGGTAAATAAATAAAACTGTCGATTCTGGAACACCCATTAAATTCACCTAAATTGACAGTTTGGTGTGGTTTTTGGTCTGGTGGAATCATCGGTCCGTAGTTCTTTCGAAATGAAGCTGGTAACACCGTTACTGTCAATGGAGAGCGGTATAGATCGATGATAACCAACTTTTTATGGCCGAAATTGGAAGAAGTTGATCTTGACAACAGCTGGTTCCAACAAGACAGGGCTACGTGCCACACAGCACGTGCAACAACCGAATTATTGCGAGAAAAGTTTGGAGTATCGATTATTTCAAGATATTGTGACATCAAAAATGGTCTCCAAGAAGTTGTGATTTAACACCATTAGACTATTTACTGTGGGGTTATTTGAATTCATTGGTCTTTAGCAATAAACCAGACTCTCTTCAAGCTTTAGAAGTAAATATTGAACGTGCTATTCATGACATACGACTTGATTTAGTGGAAAAAGTGCTCGAAAATTGGGTGTTAGAACTGGATGATCATTTGAATGACGTTTTATTCAGAATTAAATTGTATCTATTGTACGTCACATTAAATAAAAAACATTTGAGTTTTCTTAATAATTAGTATGTTTTTTTTTAAAGAAATCATATCACTCTTATTAGGAAACCCTTTACTTGCCTTTAAGGAAACCAAATTAAATAATAACAAATATTGAATACTTAATAAAAGTTCGGTATATTCTTAACTAAAAGCACTTGTTTTAAAAATCTTCTTTAGCAATAAAAATTTCGTCTAATGCCCATAAAAATTGATTAATTACTTTTTCATTATTATTTATGCACAACCTAATAAGAAGTTTCTTTTTTTTGTTAATAAAAATAAATTCGATATTGTGAGCAGAATCCAAATTTGATAGACTATCCTGAATTAGAGTTTTTTCTTTTTATTTTTAATACTATTCATAAAAAAAAAGAAAAACAGGAGAAAACCAAACAAATAAAACACATTCATTTGAAAGAGAGAAAAAAAGTTCACCTTTAATCTTATATATGTAAATATTTAATAATAATAAATAACAAAATAATATTCAGCAAATATTAAATGAAAAAGAAGAATTATTTTTTTTCCAGGTGTATTTAAAGAGAAGGAAAAAAAAAAGAACATAATAAAATATGAAAATAATATAAACATAATTGAGAATAAAGTACAAATTTAATACTACATATTTACATTAGTAAGAAGTTTTGTATTATGAGTATTGCTTCTTTTCAAAATTACGGTCATTGCGTAAGAATTCAATTTTATTATTTATTTATACTTATTTAAATACTTATTTTCTCAACAAAAGAAAAAAAAAATTAATTAAACGTTTCTAATTATTCGATTATTTTTTTATGTAATTTTTTTATTTATTATTATTTTTACAATATTTGTACTTTTGGTATGGAATCGTATCTAAATAACGATCATATCCAATTAATGTACATATGCGATCATTTCAATATCAATTAAATGATTCTTTTTGGGGAAAATAAAAAACCCCGCATAATTTCAAATTTCTAACTACTATATGAACTAGCCAAAAATGCAAAAAAAATCCAAATTTGGATTAAAATTGACAAAGCAAAATTCCATACTTTATATATTTATAAAATTGCATTTAGAAAAAGTGACATTATCCAAGCTGAATGCGTAACTTTTCCAGTTGAAAAAAAAACTCAAACGAAAACCCCACAGATCTGATGTGCGATTCCATTGGGCAGACCAACTTGATCCCCAGTAAAAATGTAGTCTCCCATTATAAAATGATCAGTAAAGATGTGGTTTTCGATTTCGACATTCAGCAACTAATTAATACGATTTCTTAAATAGTACTTTACCAAATCAATACAAGCCTGTGCATCCTCTGCACTGTCATGACCCTTTTCTGCAATATATTCAATAAAAAAAAGAACAAATTTTATAATAACTGCAAAAAAAAATAACAAAAACAATTGTTTTTTTTTACCATTTTCCTGAATAATCTTTTTTAAATTTTCAATGCACAGTGTTTTTAGTGCACGTTTTTTCGGTGGACCCATTTTATGCGGAAATAATACGGACGTATCGACAACTTGACTGTGAATTAATTTCAAAGCTTTCATATCACTTTCCAAACTGTGTCCGATTAGAATTGTTCTTGAATGGAACATTGATAATAGAACAGCTTGAATATCTCGAAGTGTACGCGTTTCTTTCTCCAACATTTGTTCGGTTATACCTGAATAACTATTAAATTCGAGAAAAAAAAATAAGAATATATTTTTTATTTTTAAATTTCTTATAATTTTTTTTTAATTCAAGCTCACTTTGTATTATAGTCGATTATTTTATTTTCTGGTTTTACAAGAGAATCATAGACAACTTTTGAATTAATATCAACAACAGTAACACGAGTTAATTCTAGTCCATGAGTTGTATAACACATTTCACAATCCAAGGCGTAGATATCTTTACGTGTGGGTGTGTAATCTTCTTCGCAATCGATTGTCGAAACAAATCCTGTCAACTTCTGATAATCAATATAATCGCTGACATGATAATCAGCATATGTGCAACCTGGACTTCCACCTGACTGTTGACAACAAAGGTGCAAATTATCCGTAAAGCCTTAAAAATATTATTTAAGAAAAAAAAAACGTTTCAAAGAAAATCAGAAAAGAAGAAGTATACAAATGCCCTACCGCGTTTATAGCCTGTACTCTTCGGATGATAAATGCATTGGTCGACTAATATTTCATCATATTGCGACATGTTGAATAGTTTCGAACACCTGCAGCAGTACCTTTCCATTTCGTTAGGAGGCTTCACTGTACGGTAAGTTGGCGTTATCATAACTGTGCCTGGTTTCGGTCCGGGTCTTGGATAACCATTCTTGTCTAGTTGTAGTTCACTGAGACAACATTCACTAATTAACTGGTACGCTTTTGTACCTGCCGAAAATAAAAACAATTATATTTGTTACATTTGTGTTAAATTTTTCGTATAATTTTGGAAATTAGAACATACCTGGCAGCTTATCAAATGCTGTCGCACCAGACGACGCATCGAGCTTTCTATAAAAATGAAATTAATTTTTATGAAAAATCCATCACACATACTTAAACTTCTTAATATTTACATTTTTTTATTTACACTCCATGAATTGGATTGTGCTGACTTTCCAGCCAATATAACTTCATGAGACAACACTTTGTTCTTTTCTGTACCAATATGACCAGCACCTAAACCGATACAATATATAAATCGTTATTAAAAAAAAAATTGTTACAAATTTAAAAGTGAATAATTCTCCTTACTTATGGCTTCCTTTCGTAGATTGTTAACTGTTAGAAGTACACTTTTCTTATATATTAAGGGCGTTTTGCACTTATAAAAAACTGCCAATTCCTCTGTTTGAGCCTACAAATAGACCGTGTAGTTACTTGGAATATAGTAAATTGTATTTAATTTGTATTACCCGCTCCCAAGCATCTTCACAATTTATATAAATGGTTAAACAATGCTTAACCATCATTTGGTAATACTGTGTTCTTAAATTGTAGGAAATTTTGGTTGAATCTGGCTCCAAAATAGGTGGTGCCATTTTCTCTTCTTTTTTCTAAATCGAAAACATCAAATATAATAGCTCGTATGCTTAGAAATATTTTAGAAGAATCGGTATAAATTACCACAGGTTCCGCGCTTTTATGAGCAATTCGTGTTGCGTTTTTGGATAGAGTTTGGGATATTGTAGGCTGTTTCATTGCCCTCAGCATGTCTATTTTCTTTTTTGCATTTTCCAAAGCGAGTATATTGGATACTGGCGCAATTGATCGTCCTCCTCGCGGTGGCATCAAATAGCTTCGTGGGATTAGAGGTGTCATTGTGGCTGCTGGTTGGTCTAAACTATGGTTGGCTTGATATTGTGTCATCTTCTCTTCAGCTTCTTTAACCGCTTTTTCTGCTAAAGCTTCTTCCGCTTCTTGTTGTTTCCGCACTAATTCCCGCCTTTGCGCAATCGACTTAATTTGATGTAAAATATTTTTAAAAGATATCAAAATATCAATTTACTAACCATACCTGCATAGCGTTATGTATATGGTTGGGCTTGCGGACATATTGTTGAATTAAGGGTTTCGCTGTTGCGGATTTCTCGTGAGCTTGGCGTTTCTTTTTTGTTTGATCTTCATAGTCATCTATATCGATTTCTGTTCGAATAGGCCGTTCCGATTGTGATGGTAATTCAGTAGGCTTGTATTCTTCGAAAATAACTTTACATTGTCGCATAATTTCATCTTCATCACTCGATAATCCCGCAAGTTCAGGAGGCAAATTCATACAAACTGTATCACGGTCTTCTGATTTTTTCTTTTCCTTTCTACGGTGGGATTCGGAATGATGCTCACGCGATGATGAGACCTTCGATGAAGACGAGTGTCCTTTGGTACGACTAGTCTTATCCCTATCACTTTTGTCTTTGTCACTTCGTTTCTTACTGGAAGACGATTTGGATCGATCGTGGTCACTAGATTTAGATGAAGACGACGATTTATGCTTATGTCGTGAGCTATATTTATTACGATCCTCCCTAGATTTATCCTTTTCACGATCGCTGTGTGAATGTGAACTTTTGTGTCTATGACGATTCGAATCCGAAGATGATTTACTAATTCTTTTATCACTTCGAGAACTCGAACTTGTGTGATGTCTACTTTTATATTTTTCATAGTCCGCTTTACTTTCTTTGCTCTTTTCTTTTCCTGTAGATTTTTCCTTATGTTCTTCAAATTTCTTGTCCGAACTATTTTTCTCTGACTGCTTATGTTCTATATTCGGTTTATCTTGTTCTTTAATAGACTCGGATTTTTTTTGTTCCACCAATCTATTTTCTAATAAATCTTCCACTTTAACTTTCGGAGGTTTTTCATGTTCATCAATAAGGGCATCCCCGTTACAATATTTCTCAGAAACTTCTTCGAAAACGACATCTTCTACCAGTGTAGCCTCTAGACCTTTACCATCAGAATTTGATGGTTTCAATGAATTTGAGGGTATATATACGGGAACATTTTTGTCTTCAAGTGTATAATCTTGTTTTGGCGTTGCATCATTTATTTCCGGCATAGTAGGTACATATTCAAGCTTGGGTTTTTTTGTGACCGGTTCACTTAATGTTAAAAGCGTAGGAGTACGTGTCTTTGGTGTAGGAACATAGATGGGTTTAGTTGCTTCCGTTTCTTCATCTTTAAATGTTTTAATAATAATTTATTGAGAATATTTAGGAAATTATGTGAACCAGTTTAATTTACCTTTCTTTGCGTGTTTAAAATGACAATAGGGCCGGCGACAACCGACTGTTTCAAAATGTGGGCATAGTATTTCCCGGAATAGTCCTGTTGAAGGTAGCATCTTCAGCTTAATTGCTAAAATCTTCGATTTTTTAATGAAGAAAAATCCTCAAATTACTTGTTTGCGCTTTGTTTTGTACCGCTGACCCAACAACTGTCATTGCTTCAAGAATTTTGACATTACACACAACAAACAATTCTCGGTCCCGAAGGTACGGATTTTATATTGATTTCCATATTCATTCAAATGATTCAATTTCATTCATTATATGTTTTAATATTGTTAATATTTTTTATATAATTTTCAAATTTCCTTAATTTCAATATTCCGCGCATTTCAAAAATTTCGACAAATTGTGTAAAACCGAAGAAATTCATACTAAAGCACTGCACTATCATCAAAATTTATGAAGAGCCGCTGCAATTACATTAATACAAAAATGACAATTTTCTGAACTGACATTTAGCTGTCAGTGTTTTGGAGCCGAGTTCAAGCATAAAAGACAACTAAAATCGTGTTATTACTTTTATCTTATTTAATACTGCTATATCGCTACGGTCTCCTTAACTTTAAATTTGAAATATTCGAGTTTTGAAAATACTTTATTTGTGTTGAAAATTTCTTTATAATTCATTTGAACGTATACATTTTACGTTTATTTATATCAACATTGTTGTTGCTGCCACCATTATTGAGAATTAATATAATAGATTAATAAAAGAAAGATTAATATTATATTTTCTATACTTAAAAAATATAAATATACTATATTTAAGTAATTAAAATTGACATTATGGATAGAGTTCAGTTGAAACGGATAGCACTGGACAAATGGTCGGTGCGGGAACAGCTTTGCTTGGCATCGTCAGTTTTCTGTAGTGGCGACCAAAATTGGATGTCAGTTAGTCGCTCATTAAAAATGCTTTGCGCAAATCGTCCCACAGACTGGTTTTCACAGAAATCTTGTGCTGTTCAGTATGGGGAATTATTGGAAAATGTCGAGACTCCAAAACGTAAAAAACGTGCCGGTCCAGAACGAGACTCTCAAACAACAGAAACACCAACTGAATCGGTTTTACGAAAACTGACAAATGAACGAGTTGCTGAGCTAAAAAAACTAATACAACAAGAGCAGCAAGAATATGCTCGCATTAAAGAAGAACTACTTGCAATAGAAAACGGCACCGCTAACGAAGCGCAAATCAAGCAAATGTGGGCACAAATTGAACAGGAGCGCATTCAAAAAGAGCAAGAACAACAAAAATACATACAATGGCTGAAGGAAAGAGAAGAACGTAAGATTGAGATGCAAAGGTCTGCACGTCCAGCCGGATCACAAAGTCAACCTGGAACTCCTACCGGAGGTTCTCCGGTCCATAATAAACCATCATTTATTAATTTGAAAAAGAATTATGATGACATGGAAACCGAAGAAGCTAGTAGCAAACAGGGAGCGTCGCCATTACTCACATCTCTACTGAAGTCCCCTTCGAACACCAGTTCATCTATTGTTTCTGTTCATACAACGGTTACTAATAGTAGTCCTTCGAATGTCCGATCAACAGCTCCGACCATAACAAATCTTTTAACAGGAGTTACAGCTGCGCAAGCTTTGGCCAATACTTGCACTACTCAAGCAAGTCATTCGATAACATCACAACCATTAACAGGTCCAGTACCAACAGAAGCTACGCCTCAGGTATTTTGGATACAGAATATTTTTGGGTATATTATTTTAATTGAAGTTATTTCAGATTGTCCGAACACCTTCACAATCAGCGCCAACAATTTCTATGCTTCTTGAGTCGAAAATCTCAAGAAAAACATCCTCAGAACCCGAAAAAGACCAACTACAAATTGAAGTGAAGCCGGAACCTATTACTCCGCAAACCGAACCAATGGACACAGAAGAGGCACATGGCTCTCCTTCAAAAGAAGAAGAAGAACAATTAATGGAAGTATTCAATACTTTGATTCCGGATAATGTCGATCTCGACGAAATACTTACGAATAACAATGCGATGATTCTCAACGCAGATTTACTTGAAGAAGATGCCATTCTAAAAAACGTTGAGTCCCTAATGGAGGTGGATTTCGATGAAAAATCAAACAGTCCAAAATCGGATATAAAATCACAAGAGAGCGATTCAAAAAACGCGATTGAGTCTTTACCTGTAATCAAACCAAAAGATGAAGAAAAAACAGAAAATGATAATGCATTGGATCCGAACATTAAAGTTAAATTGGAGGACAGTTCTGGAGGACCATCAGCAGACATTAAACCATTGATAGATAATAGTATAGAGGGCAATGAAAAGACAGATATAAAACCGAAAGAGTCGAATTGCTCTGAAGAACCAGTGATTTTAGATGAAAAAATTAAATATAAAGAAGAACCGCCCAATAATTCCGAACAAATTCAAGTCATTGATGATTCTAGCGAAGAAACTTGTGTTCAAGAAGTTGGGGAAAACTGTGAAGGCGAGTCCAGAAATCCATCCGAATTACAAACAAAACAAACAAATTCGGAGAAAATTACAAAATCAAATACAGATTTTGATAGTGCTTTTAGGCATAGTATCGAAACAAAAGACAGTCAATCGGAAAGTGTTGTTACAACCGAGAATAAAACAACTGATGACGAGAAGCAAAAACAAACGAAAGTATCTGAAGTGGTTGAAATTAAAGAGGATGAATCGAACGATTCAAAAGCAAATATTGAAAAACTCGAGGAATTAAATGAAACGCCAATGGAAGACATTAAAAGTGAGGAATCTGTTTCTGTTGAAACAAAGAAAGTCGACGAAGCTAAAAAACAATCACAATCACAATTTCCTAATACCATAGATAAAGAGGAAGATTCTTCAATATCTGATTCTAAGATGTCTGAGGATAACACAAGCGCTGACAAATCGACGAAGGTCACAATTGATTTGGGACAGTTTCTCAGTGAGCGCTCAGCTACAATAACGATTATTGATACTGATGATGATTCACCAATTGAAGTAATTAAAGAAGATAAAATTGGTAAAACTAAGAGAGATTATTCACGTAGAAAGATAGACACGCCAGCTGAAAAGAAAGTTGAAGAAGGTAGCGATGATAATCGATCAAACTTGAGTGTCCGTCGATTAAAGGAGCGTGATGGATCTGAATCGCCTCTGGTTGACGATGATAATACTGATTCAATACCCCGTACTCGTCGACGATACTCATCAACACCGGTGATTGACAGTATTCCTAATTCACCAGCATCTAGTGACGATCGCGAATATAAAGCATGGAAAAGGTCCGTATTGACGGTCTATAATCGTCTCTGTAATAGTAAAAATGCTTCGATGTTTTTGCGTTCAATATCCGAAGACCAAGCACACAATTATAATTATAAACTTGCCATTCTACGACCCATGGATCTTCAAATTATCAAACGTAATATTGATTCGGGCGCAATTCGAACAACTGCTGAATTTCAACGAGATGTTATGCTTATATGCTGTAATGCATATATGTATAGCAAAAAGCATGATACAGTTAGACACGTGGCTAGAGATTTGGCAGCAGAATGTGCTCAACTGATAGAAACAATAATCGATGGGGCCAAAAAAGACTCAGACCGTTCACAGGGTAGTTCGTCGACAACAAAAAGTCGAAGCAGAAAAAGTACAAGAATTACATAAATATCCATACAAATGTAATATACATCATCCGATTAAATGACCTTTTTTTATATATAAAATACATTTAACTTGTTTTCTTTTGTTCGTCTTTTTTTTTTAATTTCATATTTTATCGAATATGATTTGTTGTACAGTATGTGTTGTCAATTGAAGACACCGCTGCAAAAAGGAGGCAACTCCATTTTTTAGCGATTTTTTTTTTCCAGTGGATATAAATTATTCCAAAGCTGCTCTAACAATTAGTGGAAAAAATTAAGGCAGCTGCCTTAATTCACTGCGGAAATATAAAGGATATGTAGATGGCCTCTTATTGAATCCCGTGCAAAAACGAAGCAGCTCCGGAGTTGCCTCGTTTTTGTACTAAATTAACATGCATGATCAATGCTTGCAATAGTTTATAATTTCATATCAATGTGAAAAAGGATCTTGTAACTGAAAAATAGGTACACGAGAAAAAAGCAAAATATTTCTATACAAAAATTAAAGAAGACACCGCAGAAATTCCAGAGAACAAGGATGAGATGGAGCTGTTAGCTTTCGATTTCCAACAAAATATGCCTTTCCCGCATGTAAGTTAGTGGTGACATTTTCTTTAAACGGTAACTGTGGGAATATAACTTTTGCATTTTTGCAGCTAGTTCTAGGAAATCGTACTTTTTCATGTACGATGAAACCATAGCCAAGAACTTTTTAGTACCAAAAATCAGAAAAATATATCTTTATTCCGATAACTGCAGCTCACAAAATAAAAACAAAGTCTTGGCTCAGTACCTTATACACTTCTTGCAAATACTAACAGATTTTCTGAAATAATACACAGATTTCCAGAACCGGGGCAAAGTTTTCTTCCTTGCGACAGGCGCTTTGGATTAATCGAAAAAAGGAAAAGAAAACGGAAAAGGATCTATTTGCCAGAAGAATGGGTTCAACTGGTTAAAAATACAGGCCCGCAAATTTATAGTAGTTCCAGTTTCCCAAGATATGATTTTAGATTTCACTGGGCATTTGTAAAAAAACAAAAGGAAACAAAAATATTGGGATATCTTCCTACCGTGTCATGGCGTATACAGCAAAAGGCGTAGAATGCATCAGTGTTGCCTCTGCCTTGCTAAAGGACTTGTTTATCCTTCAGAAACATGGCGTTACGTTAACTATACCTGCTTTTACATCTCTCTTCTACTCTGGGCCATTACCACTTAAGCGCTCCAAATATCTACATGTCTGAGAACTCGCAACAAAATATGTGCCCGCAGACTGTATGTGGTTTTATGACCAGCTGAAGAGCCAAGAAGAAGAGCAAACTGTTGGGCACGAAGAAGATAAGCTAACAGACTAATGTAATGTTACTTTATTATGTACTTTTGAAAAAAAATTGTTAATATTGTACATAACTTGAAATTCATTATTGAATTTTTTTTTCGCATCCTCCGGTGCAAAAAGGAGGCAGCTCCATCGTTTTATTTTTTATATTATTATTGGGTTGGTGCAAAAGTTATGACCGTTTTTTATGATCCCAGGTAAAAAAAATTTTTCTTCAGAAATGATTTATAGCATCTTCTTTTAAATGATTGCATTATACAATACAATATAAAGGATGCTTTCCCTCAACTTTCTATTCAGTTTTGGCCTGGCCAGAGTACACTAAAGAGCTCTTGTATTGTTTCAAAGTGTCGGTCGATAAAGTGCATTTACGTCATTGTTTACTTTATGAATTCCGTAAAGACAATACCGCGAGTGTGGCAACCAAAAACATTTGCAAAGATGGTTTACAAAATTCCGATCTGGGGATTTTTCACTAATTGATAAACCACGTACCGGGCGGCCATTGAAGTCTGATGAGGACAAGTTAAAAGTCATAATTGGCACCAATCCACGTCTTACCACCAGGGAGATCGCGTCGATGATGGGAGTCAACCATACGTGTACAACCGTATTAAGTCATTTGAAGCGTATTGGGATGGTTTCGCGGTACGACGTTTGGATACCGTCTGCCAATTTATTGGATCGTGTTTCAATGTGCGTTGCTTTGAGTGCGAGACAAAAACATGAACCTTTTTTGCATCGTTTGGTAGCGGGAGATGAGAAATGGGTCGTGTACAACAACGTGACAAGAAAATGACATTGGGCTGTACCTGGACAAGCCCCATTAACAACTTCGAAAGCCGACTTCCATAAAAAAAAAAAGTTATGCTTTGTGTTTGGTGGGATTGCAAGGGTATTGTGTATTTTGAACTCTTGGAACGCAATCAGACAATTACAGCAGAACTATATTGTCAGCAATTATCTAAATTGAACATCGCCTTTCAAAAGGATAGACCATAATTGGTAAACAGAAAAGGAGTAGTGTTTCATCACGACAACGCGCGACCACATGTGGCTATGATGACCTAACACAAGCTGAATGAGTTGAATTGGGATGTTATCAAGCATCCACCGTATTCTCCAGATGAAAATCGGAAGGAGCAATCCTTCCGATTTTCATTTATTCCGATCACTGAAAAACTTTTTAAATGATAAAACATTTCATACAATAGTGCAAGTAAAAACATCCCTTTCTACATATTTCGCATCAAAATCCAAGGAATTTTACACTAATGGTATTAATAAGTTGATAGAAAGATGGGAGAAGGTAATAAGAACGGATGAAAATTATATAATTGATTAAATAAATAATAGAAATTAAAAAAAAAATGTTTAATTGTATATGTAAAAAAACGTCATTACTTTTGCACCAACCCAATATCTATCCAAGTTTCCAAAAGGAGTAATTTCAGAGTATATTATGTATTAAGTAGTAGAGTTTAACTCCACATAAGAATAAAGTAAAAAAATCCACAGAATTTGCAGTGATACAGTTTTTTGCTTCTCCTTTTTGCAGCGGTGTCTTCAATTGCCTTTGGCAATTAACACTACAAATGTTAACTTGGTGGCAGCACTGGACTAGAAAGCTTTTTGTGTAGACATTTGTAAGGTTTCGCCAAGAAAAATATTGAATGTTGTACAAAAGTCATTTAAATATCTACAAAATTTGAACTCTTCATAACAAATTCAATCCATTAAAAATCCAATACTTATCGTTTTATGAATTAACTTGTAAAGTGTCGGCTTTTTACTAAACAAATATCCAATTAAAGCAAATATAATCAGTACTTTTCTTTATTTACTATGTAAAAATTAAGTTGATAACCGATCGATCGCATGTGCCAATCTCAAGATACACACGGTCATATGAGCACTTTTGCAAAGATAATGAGATCTTCGTCAATTATCGGTCCGACCTCTGGTTTGAAATATGATTTAGCAATGGCTCATGATCGGTGGTGGACTATCCCATCTCGTGAGGCTCGGTACTTGTGACACTACAAACATCGAAATAAATAATTTTACAATATAAAAATTTCGAGACGATGCCTATTAATACCGTTTTACTAAAGCCTAGGACCTAATACTAACAGTTTGTATCGTGATTTGATTATTTATTATTGTATATACATATGCTTAGTTAAAAGCATTTTCGGTGCTCGTAAAAGTTAAAAAAAAAATTATTATTACTCTCCCAGTGAATGGCATCGATTTCACAATTCCGTACATGTTAGAAAATTGTCTACTTTTTAATTTTATCATTAATTTGAGTAATTTTTTTCCTTGAAAAGTTATTATTAAGATTAGTTGGTAAGATTGAATATTTTGTTACAAACAGTTTGGACACGATAAATGGTTGGTAAGATAATATCAAACGAATAGAACGATTTGTCAATTACAAGAGTTGATGCAATCGTTAATGTTAATGCTAATACCTTATATACAATAGTTTAGTAAAGGTACACACCCGCAAAATATGTCGTAAGAGTATTGATTGGAGTTCACGGTTGCACATCTATTAGTTATTAATTTGCTCATATTATTATTACCTGTTAGAAAAGCTGCATCTTGTTTCTGGGTAGCTGCACGCCAGCAGAATCGCAATATTATCTGCAGGAATGAAGCTAAGCGGTAGGTGGACTTTGGCTTCTGTCTTCCACCCTGGGGACAAAGAAAAGCAAACGAAATTAGCTCCAATAACTCTCACTGTCGGCGGCTCAAGTTCAAACCCGTTCGAGATCATTTCGTGCGGTAGTCCATGCGAACGACAACACCTGCCATAATAAAATTACGAGTACAATAATTACCTTAGCTACAATTATTCTGCTAGTGATAGAAATTGTTGTCCATAATGTCCGATTATAAGGTAAATATCGCCATTGAACAGAAACTTGTTTTCGGTGGCACAGTCGTCCAAAGGTTCGGGGTTACATCGTTGCAAGTGCTGAGCACATCAATTCTATTTAACTTCAATATCGTATCTGATTTTTATCATGTTTTTTTTTTATTAAATAAAAATATTAGTTTTTTTATTGTATTATAATTAAGAAAAAATTGAATTAAATAAACTATGATCAATAAAAGACAATTTGAGAAAGCACAAAAAATTGGGCTAAAAAGTTCGCGCACAAGCAACGATGCGTGAGCAGGGGCGTTATCATGGTGCAAAAGCCAATTTTTGTTCTTCCACAAATCCGGGCGTTTGTTCTTCCACAAAAAACTTCCGCATAACTTGCAGGTAATATTCCTTATTGACCGTTCTACCCTGTGGCAAGAACTCATGATGCACCAAGCCCCTGCAATCGAAGAAAACTGTAAGCAAAACCTTCACATTTGATCGAACTTGGTGCTTTTATCGGTCTTAGCTCGTGCGGCCGCTTTAATTGGGATGGTTGAGCTTTGGTTTCCACGTCATAACCATAAACCCATGATTCGTCACCAATTATGACCCTCTGGAGCAAATTTGAGTCGTCGCGAAATTTGACAGAGTCCAACAGCTCCTTAGCAATGTTAATGCGATGCTGTTTTTGGTCGAAATTGAGCAAAAATCGAAGACGAGCCAAAACACGTGCAAGCAAAGCAGCTATCAAAAATTAACTGAACATTCAAAATGGCCGAACTTATCGGCATAAGTGAGAAATATGAGTACCAACATAACGCCACAAAAAAATAGAAAATTGAATATACGTAACCCGCGGAAATTCAAAATTCACGATACAGACCTCGTAATATTGGGTTGTTCGGAAAGCAATTTCGTTTTATTTTTATAAAAATGAAAGATGATTTTCTTATAGTGAATTAATATTTTATTAAATTAAATATTCTCTAGTCTGATCCAATACCCTTTACCAAATTTTTGTTCTTTGCTGGCAAAAAACTGATCCACGTGATTTTTTACCTGCTCATTTGAATGAAACGTTTTATCGTCTAAAAAATTTTTTAGAGACCGGAACAAATGATAATCGGAAGGTGCTAGGTCTGGAGAGTATAGTCGGTGTGGCAGTATATCCCATCCAAGCTCTAAAAGCTTTAGCATTATCCTGTTGGAACACTATATCTTTCCTATTGACCAATTCTGGCCTTTTTTCTTTAAGTGAATCATTCAATTTGTCCAACTGATGACAGTACACTTCAGAATTGATCGTTGTGTGCCTGTTCATCTTTTCTACTCCAGGATCTTTTGCGCTTAATATTGTTGTAGACAACCCATTTCTCATCACCAGTGATGATACACTCA
The DNA here is from genome assembly GCA_958298945.1 of Atherix ibis. Lineage (NCBI taxonomy): Eukaryota > Metazoa > Arthropoda > Insecta > Diptera > Athericidae > Atherix > Atherix ibis. The sequence continues at coordinate 33,598,619 of OY282606.1, forward strand.
TCATCATTTCTTGGCGTTTGAGAAGCAAACCACAAACGTCAATGCGACGGCACAAAATTTTTTCCCGTAAGAAGACGAGGAACCCATTTGTCGAGCTTTGAGATTAAATGTAGCCAACAATCATGAACGGTCGTATTCGATAAATTTAATGTTTCAGCGATCTCACGAGTTGTTATTTGCCGGTTTACATCAATTAATGTCTTTATTGTCTTCATCAGCAAACGAAATTACTTTCCGAACAACCCAATAAATAAATCTTATTTCGAAAGTAGGTTATACTTAAATAACGCGATATCATAGTTTGGCAAGTACACAACCCTATTATCATTTGACAATTGTCAGACGTAAAAATTTACCATTTATTATTATAAATTTTTCAACTATCCACCAATGCTGGAAAATTATTAAAACTATAGATAAAATTGGTAGTTTTGCCGTGGTCACGTTTTACAAGTTAAGGAAAAAATCGTCTTCATTAATATTGTTCATATTTGTAATAAGCAAAATTTCTAGATTGAGGCTCTGAAAACCTACAAGTGACTGTGGAGAAGCCATTATATCCACAAAAAGTGACTGTCAGATGAAGATGTTATTTGCCCGTATTTCTATCAATTCTAAGATTGTAATCTGGATAAGTAATGTTGTAAAAACATTCTATAAAAGTGATAATTCTGTCGTATCCACGTTTCGAGCAAAATTTCCATATATGGGGCTCTGAAAACCTACATCAAGTGACATACATCTACGAAACGTGACTTGTAACATTTAATTTGCAGCTTTTAACTATGTGTTTTTTGGCTTAAACTTGAAGATTTTAATTTGAACAATATGTGATTTTAATAAAACGGCACCACAAGCTACACAACACAGTAAACTTTATTAATTTTTAATTTGGTAATGGCCAAATTACAGTTCGTCCGAAAAAGAGATCGTGGTCAAAAATTACCTCAAAAGGATCGTGTCGTATAAGAAGTCTTATACAGGGTTGCAAATTTAAAAGTTGCATTTTAAAAAGTAAATAAAAAAAAAACTAGAAAGACTGAACCTTGAAATTTAAGAATGAAACACAACATCATTGTTGTCTGGGCCTGTATCTCTTCAATGGCAACTTTGATTCGTGTTTCAAGGCCTCAATTGTTTCTGAATGGCTTGTGTAACATTTATCCTTAACGGCTCCCCACAGAAAATAATCCAACGGGGTCAAATCACAGCTCCGAGGCAGCCAATTGACATCAGAATTTCGGCTGATTATTCGGTTTTCGAAAGTTCTCAATATTTCCCAGTTTTTGGGAATGATATTGTGTTTTATTCTTAAATTTCAAGGTTTAGTCTTTCTAATAAAACCAAAAATTTGAAAAAATATACACTAGTTTTTTTTTAAATTTACTTTTTAAAATGCAACTTTTATATGGTCCATCCTGTAGTAGTCATTTAAATAATGTTATTTTTTGATACACAATGGAAAAAATATTATATATTTAATACAACAAAAGTTATTTAACTTTTGATATTCTAAAGCACAAATTGGACGATAGCCCGTTATCTTAGGAAACTGAAAAATTATATCCAAGTTTGCATAATACGAGGGTCTTCAATAAGTCCTTAGAAAATCCATGAAATTGCGCTCGTAGTGTCGGTGAAGATTTTTTTTTGTAAGTAGCATTATTGACAGAAAAGCTGTCAAAATTTCAGCTCGATCCATAGTGTAGGTCAATTTCTATCGTCGATTAAAGTTAACGACATTTATTTGTGCATAACAATGGAAAAAAGCGAGTTTAGGGCTGTCATCAAACATCTCCATTTGAAAGGCTTAAGCCCGAAAGAAATCAAAGCTGAGTTGGATGCAGTTCATGGCACATCTGCACCCATGTTTGCGACGGTTTACAATTGGGTGAATGAATTTAAACGTGGCCGTTCATCCACAAAAGATGAACATCGTTCAGGACGCCCAGTTGAGGTGTCTACTCCTGAAATCATCGACAAAATCCACGATCTGATTTTGAACGATCGGCGAATTAAAGTGCGCGAATTAGTTGAGGCCACGGGCATATCACAAGGTACAGTCGCTTCAATTTTGCATGAAAAATTGTCTGTGAAAAAAATTTCGGCAAGATGGGTGCCGCGTTTACTCTCAGAGGAGAATAAGCGCAATCGTGTAGTGGACTCTGAGGCTATGTTGGCACTCTTTCATCGCAATTCTGCCAAATTCTTTCGTCGATATGTCACTGTGGACGAAACCTGGATACATTACTACACTCCAGAAATGAAGAGACAGTCATCACAGTGGATTTTCAAGAGTGAACGGGCTCCGAAGAAGGCAAAAACTGTGCCATCGGCCGGCAAGGTGATGGCCACGGTCTTTTGTGATTCGAAGAGCATCATTTTTATCGACTACTTGGAAAAAAGAAAAACAATAACAGGAGCGTATTACGCGTCGTTATTGCAACGGTTGACCGAGGAAATCAAAGAGAAACGCCACAATCTGAAGAAGAAAAAAATCCTCTTGCATCAGGACAATGCGCGTGTGCGTACCTGCGCTGTTTCCATGGCCAAAAATGTGGAATTGAGAATGGAATTGTTGTAGCATCCCGCTTATTCACCAGATTTGGCCCCGAGTGACTATTTTATTTTCCCCAATCTGAAGAAATGGCTTGGCGGACGACGGTTCACTTCCAACGAGGACGTCATTGCTCAAACGGATGAGTATTTTGCAGAACTTCCGAAATCCTATTTTTGTTTACTTAACAAGATGTTTACTTAACAAAAAAAATTATATCTTCCTATAGTAAATCTATAAGATATTGTCCAAAAAAAATACCACATAATCAATCTAATTCTGATATACGAATGGTAATCACCGTGAAATCTTACAGCCCCGTATCTGTACATTAACTACTATCAACTTATTAACAAATACGACACAAATTAAAAATGGACACAATTTTCAAATAGGGTCCAACAAAAAATTTACCACAATAAATCTCTTCATTGATGAAAAACACAAATAATGAAAAACCTCAGATTATTAGGTAATCCGTAATTGCGACCATCTTTGAGTCCATCCAATCTTTACTATCAAGCCACAATTGTCGTAAGTCATCATCATCGTCATTATTCATTCATTCAAATTTTCACGCAACTTACTCTCTCATATTGTTCTGTTAAATAGTACGCAAAAATAATAATATAAAAAAAAAACTTAACAAACAAATAAACAAATTTAAAGAAGAAAGAAAAAAAAACAATTTTAGTCAAAAGATATTGGCCCAAAACTCGATCAATTCGTGCTGAGATTCTCGCAATCGTTAAATAAAATGATTTGTAAATTTACAGCTTCTCTTTTAATGTAATCGTATTTTAGGTAATATTACTTCTTTCTCTTTTTGACAAACTTAATTTTTTTTCCAATATACTCATACACTTGGTTATATACATATATTTGTATAAACGTTTTTATTTTTATTACTATTGTCTTCTTTTGTGAATTGTTAAAAGGGTTTCCAATTATTACAACATAACAAATAAGATAATAACTACTTACTATACGTTATTCGAGCAGAAAAAAAAAAGAAGAAAAAATTCATTCATTACTTTTCAACTTATTTCATATTAAAACGATGATTATGGAAATTAAATAAACAAAATAATAATAACAAATAAAAAATATGTACAAAAACATTTTGCCAAATCTTTCTTTCCATTTTCTTTCTAATTAGTACATATTTGAACAGACTTTATGCTAGTTTTTGCTTGAACATACAAAATATTACTTTTACTACGAGTACTGCTATTTTAATTAAGATGACTTTAATAATTACTACAATTATTATTGTTAATAGAAGAAAAAATAATAAGAAATCTTATAACTACTACGGTAAGAGTATAGTCGAATTTTAGGTTAAAAATTTCGTTTCATTGAGACAGCAGCAGAGGTGCTTGGCTGTCTGTCTAGTCATAAATTTACATCTAAAAATCTTCATTAATATGAAATTAATTTTTTGCGAAAATTTTTTTAAATATATTTTTTTCGTTTTTTTTTTTTTTAAATATTTTTGCAATGACATACATACTAACAGCAGGTGGTTAAATGTACATAATTATGATAACTCTGATTATACTTTAGGTAAAAAAAAAATATAATCAAAATAGAAAGAGGAAAATTATTATTGTAATAATAATTAATAATAATAATAATAATAATAATGAAGATTCTTTAAATATGTTATGTATATGAATACATTATAGAAAAAATTTGAATTTCAAAAAAAAAAAATATAAAATACCTTATTTATAATACGTAAGATCTTGTAATACGTATGCGTTGTAAGATTGGTGATAATAATAATAAAAATAATAATAGCTATAATAGTAATAATAGAAATTATTTTTCAAAAAAAAAAATTATACTACTGTCAATATGTTGTGACCTAAATAAGAGTTGTTTATTTTTTTTTTTGCGAGAAGAAAACGCACATTTTCATATGTACTCTTGCACAATAATTAATGAAATAATAAATCGAAAAAAAGGTTTTTTAAATATTGCAAACACAAGTAGTTCTTCTTAAATTGTTAAGGGCACTTTTTGTTAATTAATAATAATCTATTAAATTTATTTATAAATTTTTTTGAAAATATTTTTTTTTTTGCCAACATTCCACAGCATTATTATAAGAAGTAATAAATACCGGATTGTTCATTTTGTAATTTGGAAAGTACTGTCCTATCATTTGACAATTATTAAATATTGTATATACAAAATTATGAATAATATTTGTTAAGCTTAAAGTTTGCCATTTTACAATATATGAGGTCTGTTCAAAAAGTATTGCGAATTTTTATTTTCCGCGGGTTACGTACGAGTTAATTCGATTTTCGATTTTTTTGTGGCGTTATATTTCTAATCATGTATCTCACTTATGCCGACAAGTTCGGCCATTTTGAATGTTCAGTTAATTTTTGACAGCTGCTTTGCTTGCACGTGTTTTAGCTCGTTGCAGTCATTTATATTAAAATCTAAATTTAAAATGTATTTTATCTAAGTATATTTTCCAAAGCATTAATTAAATAATATAATTAATTACCAAAAAAATTATTGTGATTTATTATATTATTGTTTATATTTGATTTTTTTAATTAAAAATTCATATAAAATAATTAAGAAAATTATTTGATAATAAAAAATTCAAACAAAACCTTACAAAGTAACATTTAGTAAAGTATTGTTGACAGGTAAGAGATGTTTTGAGTAAAATTAGGTAAAGAAGAAGAAGAAAGCTAACTATTCGAGTTGCAGTTCGTTGATATCTCCCGGTCGCCTACAAGGTCAGAAAAAATAAGAACGTTTTATAAATTAAACAAATAAAATTTAGAGCATTTAGATGGATAAATATGAATAATTTTTTAAAAAATGATTACTCACGCACATTTATTTACACTATTCAAATATACTGGTAGGCACTTATGTTAAGTGTCACTAACGTATTCTTTCTAAAAAATTATCAAATTAAAAAAAAAACCCAAAAAATGCTTTTTGTTTTTATTATTTTTTTACTCGTTATTAATATAGGGTAAGGTTATCTCATAATTTTTTTTGTTATCATAAAGTTTGTCAAAACTTTTCTCCAAATAATTATGCTGTTATATTTATCCAGGTCATAAAGAAAAAACGAAAATTTTTAACGATTGTGAAATAATCATATCGTATCATCGTATTGCACTCGTATTTATTAAAAAATATTTGCTTTATTAAACTAACAACTTTAAAAGAATAAGCAACAATAAAATATTTGTGATAACATTTGACACACAATAATATCTTTTATATAAAAAAAAAAATTTAGAACATTTTATAAAAATAAAAAAAAATTAATAATAGTATGCACTGTAAAATGATTTATTAATCTGAATTGGCTTATGTTAATTAATTAAACCCAGTTTTAATACTATTTGGAAACACCTAATTTTTTAAAATTTAAATTGTTATCTAAAATTCGATACAATTTGTAATAAGCAGATTTTATTTTTTGGAAGAAAAATACAAGGACATGAGGACATGTTAGTACATTTTAGTTTTACTGAAAACAATAATCGATGTTTGCTCAAGAACGGGACGAACTATGTTTCGTAAAGTTTAGATTTAATGGGAATTGGAATGATAAGTCGAATCCACTAGTTCGAGTCCGTATGTCCATAGCGGTTTCAGTCTCGTATTATATGAGACTTTTTTTGCAGCAATTTTACATCTTAGTTATCCCAATTAAAAATAGTTTCCTTTGGCGCAGAGTCATTTTTTCCACTCCCCCCAGCAGTGGTGGAAGGTTATAGGTGGAATTGTCTTCAGAATCTTGATTACTCCCTTTTAGATGTTATCGACAGTACCAGGATGATGTTCTTTGTAGTGTTTGTTGATCTTGTGGAACCAAAAAAATCACATGAACTTTGATCAGGTCAGTAGGGTAGCTGAAAAACCAGAGGAATACTTTTTCCGACAAAAATTTGTTGATGAAAATGATAGTGTAACAAGGGGCGTTGTCATGAGAGAGCATCCTAGTATCTGCAATATCTGATCTAATAAAAATAATTTTTTTCTAAGCCTTTCAAGGACTTTTCTTATGAAAAATTGGTTAACAGTTTGTCCTGAAGGCACAAGAGCTCATGATCGTTTCAAATTTTCATCAGCTGTTTATATTAAAAGTCTCTCTACCCTCAAAAATGCTCTGTGCCATTAAAAATATGTATTCTTGTTAAGCGATGTTCTCCATAGGGTCTGGTAGTTACCGAACGAGGTTGAAACTTGTTTTGTCAGTCAAAGTAGTAATAATTTACTTATTATTTTCAGTATTGACCTTCTAAATGCTTAAAATAGAAATCTTCTTAGTTTCGTGTGCGGGTTCTAGGTCAACCGTTTATCGAGTATAAGTCCTACGATTAAGTACGAGGTCTGTTTAGAGGGTTACGTATATTCGATTTTAGATTTTTTTGTGGCGTTATGTTGGTACTCATTTTTTTCACTTATGCCGACAAGTTTGGCCATTTTAAATGTTCGGTTAATTTTTTACAGCTGCTTTGCTTGCACTTATTTTGGCTCGTCTTCGATTTTTACCCATACAAAAAAATGGATGAAAGAATCTGTATCAAATTTTGTGTGAAAAACAAATTTAATTGGGCGGACGTATTCAGAATATTGACTGTGGCATATGGTGAAGCTACCTTGGACCGAAGCAACGCTTATCGATTGTACAAAATGTTCTCAGAGGGCCGAGAAGATGTGACCGACGAAAAGCGTGCCGGACGCCCGAGCATGTCAACAACAGACAAAAACATTGATTATTTGAAGAAAATAGTATTGGCCAATCGTCGAATCACCGTTAGAGAAGTTGGCTCGTGCCATTCGATTTTTACAAATGATTTGGGCGTGAGCCGAGTCGCCGCGAAATTCGTACCAAAATTGCTCAATTTCGACCAAAAACAGCATCGCATTAACATTGCTAAGAAGCTATTGGACTCTGTCCGCGATGACCCAAATTTGCTCCAGAGGGTCACAATTGGTGACGAATCATGGGTTTATGGTTATGACGCGGAAACCAAAGCTCAATCATACCAATGGCAGCTGCCGCACGAGCCAAGACCGAAAAATTGGCGCGCCAAGTTCGGTCGATTGTGAAGGTTTTGCTTGCAGTTTTCTTCGATTGCAGGGACGTGGTGCATCATGAGTTCTTGCCACAGGGTAGAACGGTCAATAAGGAATATTACCTGCACGTTATGCGCAAGTTGCGCTAAGCAATCCGCCAGAAACGCCCGGATTTGTGGAAGAACAAAAATTGACTTTTGCACCATAATAAGGCCCCTGTTCACGCATCTTGTGATGCGAATTTTTTGGCCGCATTCCCCAGATCTGGCTCCCTGTGACTTTTTCAAGAGCCCCATGAAAGGACGACGGTACGCTACGATTCGGGAGATAAAGGAGGAGCATCTAAGGAGGAGCTATATCTGGTTGGGATTACTTTGAAGGGGTCAAAATAGATATTCATAAACAAATAAATAATTTTTGAAAAAACACAAAATTCGTGATAATTTTTTGGACAGACCCCGTACTTTTGTTCTTTCTGGAGTATTACTTTCATTTTGGGTCAATTAAATAATGAATTTTTTTTCATTTTTTAAGCTACAGATTAAAAATCTTCATATTTTCAGCCTTTTCGAATATACAATAAGAAAAACATTTTATTTTGAAGTATTAATTAAAAATAATCCAAATTAAAGTATTTAACCTGAAATCTGTAGTATTTTTTTAATATTTATAACCGTCCAATACCAGTCATAAATGTTAAACAATACTACAGATTACTCAATAGAAAGGTAAAAAAAAAAGTGGAAATGTCTTAAAGATATTTTTGTTGTTTTTTTTTATTGCGAATAGCTTTTATAAATAAATAAAATTTTTATGCAAATATTAACATTTTAATCAGTGTTTTCAAGGTTAGCTAAAAATTTAATTTTTTTTATTTATTTACATTTTATTCTCTACTCTCTATGACCCCACAATAAAGATTGTTTTCGCTCTACTCTTATTTTTTTTATATATAATTTTAAAAAACTCTATGTTATTATGAAACCTTTTATTAGAAAAAAAAACCAAATATGATATTCCCTTACAATTGCTATTGTTAGTCTAAAGTGTTAATATACATAAGTTACTTAATCGCAATAATTTAACCAAAGAAAAACTATCTTCTTTTTTTTCCACCTTTAGTCGAGGTCGTTACAGTTTATTTAGTGATTTAGAAAAATTACTGACCTGTCTACAACGACTTATCCATCACACATCTTTCGATGTGTAAGCTAAATAAAATATAGTATATTCCGGGAAATGGTGTTGACCCACTCATCCAAGTGTAAATGTTCATAGCAGTAGTGCTCGTTAGTACACATTTTTCAATTTCATCAACACTTTGGTTTTTGGATTTTTTCTTTTCTAAACTAAAAAAAGAGTATCTACACCTTTACTAATGAGGTTTTTTTTCTCATAATTTTTTTAAAGATTCATAGATAAAATGATTTATTTGCATTGGAAAGTCATGAATTTGAGCGCTTAAGAAGTACCAAAAGCAGTTTTTTCTCTTCTTTCTGTTATAAAATTGTATTTACATACGCCTGAGTAGTTTAATTTGGTATGAATTTTGTACTTTTACATAAGAAAATATTTACTTTTATATAAATCAAATTAGCAAATTATTATTTTTTATTACAATTATGTAAAAAAAAATATATTTATGAAATATTTGAACAAATAAAGAAGATATACTGTCCTAATAAAATGAAATTAAAATAAAATCTATTCACTAAAAAGAATAAGAAATGACCAATTTTATCGAAATTCACACACTTACAGACCGCCAAATAGCCTCACGGTTGTGGCACCATTTCATGTCCATGTGGATCATGTTTTAACGGGCCCACGCATAGGCCAACTTGGTCGACCAACTAGTCAAGTACAGGGGCACTATCTAGGCAAACTGATAAATATTTACAAATGCAAATTAATTGTCTACTATGATCCTGAATAGACAGCCGAAGGGAAAAAAGAACTGAATAGACAGGAAAACGGACCAAGAACGGCAACAAGTTAAAGAGTTTTTAGAAACTTTGGAATACACTCATTTTTCTATAGCCTCTAAATATATTGTATTAATATTTATTTTTATGTTTAGAAATTTTTGAAATTAGTTTATTTAATTGGTTAGGTAAAAATGCATCTAATAGAATAGTCAGTTTTATTGATAAGCTAATTTTTTTTAAAAAGCATCTGGAAAGAAAAGTTTTCTGTATGATAAGGTTTCATAGTTTTGATACAGCGATTGTAATCGTCGGAATTGTGTTCAATATTTACCAGAAGGAAAGAACAAAATTGCTACGACAAAGAAAGCGACATTTAGTTGTCGCTGTCAACATTTTAAAACTTTCCATAACCTTATAGGGATGATGTCAGAATTGTGGTCTTATTTGCATCTGTAGTACCTCAATGAGTTTCGTTATTCCATATTAAGAGAGTTGTACACATAAAATTCCTAAATTAGCATAGACCTCTCTATCTGGTAAAAATACCAGATGGTAAAAAATACTTCAATGGTAAAAAATACTTCAATGGTAAAAATTCTTTTTTTTCTTCCTATTTCTATAAACACTGCTTTTGACTTTCCACAACTCTGGAGAATTTTCAAACTCCTCAAAAAACTCTCTCTAAAGTTCATTATTAACAACAGCCATTTGTCGAACACTGCGATATATTCAACACAAAAACCGAAAAATAAATGATTTTTTGACATAGGGTTGTCACAACTTGCCAATACACAGCCAACTTCAGCTACCAACCATTAACTCCGCCCATAAAAATCAAAATATTTTCATTTTCTTCCAACCAACTTACCAACCATCAAAATAGTCGGTCAACTGCCCCACACACGATACAATTTGACTAGGTGGCTGCCTGTGTGTGGGCCCGTTTAGGGACCTTTAATATAAACAACAACAAATAAATAATATAAAAATAATTGAATTTAATATAAAAAATTTTTCTAAGATTTATTAAAAAATTTATATGGTATAAACTGAGGAGTTATCCAATTTGTGCTTTGAAAACTACCGTTTAATAAACTAGATGTCAGTGGGTCTCATGTCTATATAAAAAAAAATTTATACAAATGTATGCAAGTAGTACGAATTTTCGCCGCTTTTTCAATAATTCAGACAGAAAATTGTGTACACATATACGAAAATCTGACGTACGGGTCTATCCAGGTGTTATTTAATCTAAGGTCCAAAATATCGGCTCAGAAATGTCAAATCGTAACCTTAGGCATCTGTCAACAACTCCTCATTATTACATTTATGACTTTTAATCGGCTTTATATATATTTTTTTAAATAAAAATAATTGAATGTCCTATAAGAAAATTTCTAAAATTTATAAAAAATTTATATGGTATAAACTAAGGAGTTATTCTATAAACACCTTTCAAATTTAGATTTTAATTGAATTTTTATATAATTATATTATTAGAAAATTGCCATTATACATCAAATATAACATATTTCGTATTTAAATGGCTGCAAGGAGGCTTTTTGCCAAACTCAATGTTTTTGATCGAATTTTTAATAATTTTTCTATATATTTCAAGTAATTTCTTAACGGATGTTTATTTTTAGTTACTCTAAAATTTAAGAATTCTCTGCGTAAACATAATTTTTTACATAACCCTACAAGAAAAAGTCGAATGGCGTCAAATTTCACGATATTGGGGCAAATTTCAAAAATACTGCGTCCTGAGCCAAAATTCATCTTGATGTGTGGCTTGTGGTGCCGTTTTGTTGATATCACATATGGTTTAAATTAAAATCTTCAAGTTTAAGCCAAAAAAAGACATACTTAAAAGCTGCAAATTAAAAGCCACAAGTCATGTTTTCTATATATATATCACTTGTAGGTTTTCAGAACCCCATATATGGAAATTTTGCTCGAAACGTAGATACGGCAGAACCATCACTTTTGTAGAATATTCTTAAAACATTACTTATCCAGATTATAATCTTCGAATTGATAGAAATACGGGCGCAAATTACACCTTCATCTAACAGGCACTTTATGCGGATATAATGGCTTATCCACAGTCACTTGTAAGTTTTCAGATCCTCAATCTAGCAATTTTACTTATTACAGAAATGAACCACATCAATGAAGAGAATTTTGTTTTTAAAACGAAATTAAAAGCTGCCAATTTAAGCTAACAAAATGTACAAGGATACAGTGACTTTTCGTAGATAAAATGGCACCTCCACAGCTACTTGTAGGTTTTCAAAGCCTCATATATAGATAAACCATTAAGAACAGTTATCGAATTATCGGCAGTAATAAAAAGAAAATTTCTAAATATAATTTCTTTTAACTTTTATAATAATATTTTTTATTTAATAAATTTATTACCTTATTTGATATATTTTATAAAAATTATGAATTAATAATTATCAAAATTATGTATAATTATTGTAATAAAATTTCGCAATTGTTTTAGGTTTTTTTGTTGTTGTTGTATTTTATCCCTTCTTATTTAAATTGCTATTATTTTTTTTGGTTTTATTCTATTTTTAAGTTATACTAATAAAAATATATTTATGAAATTCTATCAAGGCTAAAAATTATCTATTTAGAACAATAAATTATTAATAATTGTAATTAAGATAATAATAGCCATATTAGTTTTAAATAAAATTTCGTATTAATTATTTTACCCTGTGATATAATTTTTACCAAATACCCTCTAGTAGATTTGTTATAAATTAAATGTAATAAATTAATTATGACAAATGGTGACACTAATAATGGTGTGGGCTTATGAAACCTTCAAAAATTTTGATAAGACAGAAAAACTAAAATTTTGAAATAAACAAATAACAAAAGTAAATATTATGTTTGAATGGCTTTTTTTTCCTGGCCCCACTGTAATAACGAATCAATGCATGCATGCTCATAATACACCAACAACACCTTCGTCACTACTTCATATTGATAAGCGCACCACCAGAAACCGTCATTTTCCTATAGCATCGCGTACAATCGCACAGTATCGCATCCCAACGAACTGCTTTGCTTTTTACTCTCAATAGGAAAATTCACTTTCATCGAAATAAAATTGAGATAAAATTGAGAGTGGCTGTTTTTGTTGTTCAACTTATTGTATATATGAGTAAAAATAAAATAAAAATAAAAAAATAAGCAAACAAAACTTAAGGTCGTTTTGCCTGTAGAAAAAGAATAGCCAAAAGATAACGATGAAGAAGAAAGAAATGGCGGGAGGGTGGGGATGTGGTAAATATTGTAGAAGAAAAATGAATAAAATTTACCACTTCGTGCAGAGTTGGTTAATTCGTTCGATGTTTTTAGCTTTTAAACCGATGCAATTGGCGGTTTTTTCAGTTTGTAACGCGCATTCAGATTCGAAGGAAGTTCGTTCGTTACTCTATGTTATGTTTGTTGCTTTATGCGAAAATAACATATAAACATTTCCGCACGTTTTAAACAAACCGTTTTGATTTTCCACTCCTTGTTTTTTTTTTTTTTTTAATTAACATTTTCCTTAATATTATTTTAATAATAAAAATAATTCGATAATTGTTATTAGCAATTTTTTTCTTCTGTTTTCATTAAAACATAAAAACTAAGTTAATAGTTAACAAATTTTTGTATTTTAAATATTAATTTAGACAACATATATCGTTATTTTTATGCTACTAATGAGAATTTTCAAATAGACGTAAATCTCCAAATTTTTTTTACGGAAATTTTTTAAAAATTAACAACAATTTGTGATAGCCAATAATTAAATATTTATTTCCAATTGAAAAAAAAAAATAAAAATAATACTTAAAATAAAAAGTAAAATATAATTTTTATAAAAAAAAAAACGCGCAATTATTTGTGATGAAAAGATTTAGTGTTCATAATAATTACGATTATAATCGTATAATCGTTTTGTGTTTATTAATTTGGATCACAAAAATTTCATTATGTCAGTGTGAGTATCTTAAAGAAAAATTTTAAAACAAACAAAATTAAATTTGGAATTTTTTATTTTTTTTTAGTTGTATTTTATATAATTTATGCCGGTAAAAATTAGTGTTAAATAAATTTTAATATAAACAAATCTGTTTTGTAAATGCTGTTGTTAGGTTTATCCGCGGTTATTTTTTGGTAATTTTTATTGTATATAAGTAAAAATGCTATTTTATATTATTTTTTTTATCTAATATTATTAATTTATAAAGAATATTATTTATTTTAATTATAAATCGAAAAAGAATGAAAATTTTCATAATTAACCTAATTTTAATAAAAAAAATTGATTTTACAAAAATTTAAAAAGCTAAACTTTTTGGGTGTACAATAAATAAATAAAAAATTATAAACAAACGTTATCTATTCTCACTATTATATTTGCATAAATGTGCACGTGAAATATTATTAACAACACTTTTTTTTAATTTATTGATAATACTAAATATAAACGTATGTAATAATAAAAATATATTTGCAACAAATATTAAAAGTCAATATCAAATGATAAAAAATTGATCAGAAGTTGATACAAAACAAATTACTTAATTATGCATATATAAAAATACAATGAAATTAACAAAAATCTGAAAGTATTTTGCATAATTTCTGTTTTTAAAAAAAAAAAAAAAAAAAAACAATTATTACTTAAATTTTGTAAAAAAAAAAAACATTTCAATGACATCTTTAAGTAATGTTAATATTCTTTTGTAAAGTAAATAATGGAAAAATTTTGTTTTTCTTATTAAGAAGTGCAAAAGTTAATTTCGAAATTCTTAATAAAGAGAGGATGTGAGAGTTTTTTTTTTATGGGAAAATATGGCAATTTATATTTATTTTAAATAAAAAGTATTTTGGCATTGATTTAATAAAATACATTTACTCAAAAGAGGTTTTTAACTAGTCTTATATAATAATTAAAAGCCAATTAAAATTCCTGCATCTAGAAGTGATAATCGGCAATTGTTCCGCAAATGCATCGCAACGCAAATGCTGTCTCGTGCAATTCGTAAATGTGGTAAAGTTTCGGGGCTAGCTTGGGACATGTTTCTTAAGCTTAAAGCTCACTTATTGAGTACATGCATTTTTGAAAATAAGGGGTTATCCATTTCATGGTTTAAAAAGTACATCGATTCCATTTAACAATTACGTACAATATATGTTATATAAGGTAAAATTTATTTAGCTTAAAGTTTGCCATTTTATATTATGAATTGGTTGTTTACTAAATTATAAAATATTTCTACAAAATTGGTAATTCTGTTTCGAGCAAACTTTTCTTTCTCACTCCAATAAGGAGAATTGCCTTATATGGAAGCTCTGAAAACATGCAACTGATTTCCTAGAACATATAATTTCAAGATTTGCTGATATCAATTCGCCTCCAAGATCGTGCAATTTGACGCTGTTAAACTTTTTCTTGTAAGCCTACCTAAACGATTTTATTTTTCCAGACAATCTTTAAACGTCAAAGTATTTTAAAACTAAAATCCGTCAAGTAACAGAGAAATTACAGACCAAAATGTGGTAAAAAGTCATTAAAAGGATTGAGTCTTGCAAGAAGTCTCGTAAACAATATTTTATACATTATGGCAACGCTGACTTAAATACATTATATTCTTTATATAACATTATTTTCCAAAGCACGTAATAGGATATTCCTTTATTTTCAGCGTATATAATATCCTCTATTGGGTAGTCATTCAAAAAATATAATTTTCAATTATTTAAAAAATATTATTGGAAGTACAAATGGGGAAATCGCCAATTTCCAATAGATGGCACCAATAGTAAACTCTGGTCTAAAACTTAGATTATAGAAGAACTGGAAAGGCCTCTACCTAAAAATTCTGTCCAAATTGTTGCGGGAATACATTCATAAGAACGCACACACGTGAAAAACACTTCGTATTCTGGAATAAAAATATCCTACTTATTGTTGTAAAGAATAAAACTATTTATGCAAAGTTATTAATTTATACTAACTTCTTCGTAAATTATTTAAAATTTAATAAAACCGCACTTAAAATTTCATTACGCGATAAGTATCTAAATGTCAACATTAAGCAATTATTTCGGTATGTTACCATTTCATGGAGAATGGCGTATTTTAAAACTCTCCGAAAGTCTACAAATTGAGACGTTTAATAATTGAATATTCAAAAAATTTCTATTACAAAAAATAGATGTCAGTAGGTGTCGTATATACAAATGTATGCAAGTAGTACGATTTTTCGCCGCTTTTTCAATATGTTAATTCAGACAGAAAGTTGTGTACACATATACGAAAATCTGACGTACGGGTCTATCCAGGTATTCTTTTATCTAAGGTCCAAAATATCGGTTCAGAAATGTCAAATCGTAACCTTAGGCATACACATATGTCAACAACTCCTCATCATTACATTTATGACTTTTAATCGGCGTTATATATTTTTCTGTGCATAAAAATGTCGAAATTTGAACCAAACAAGCGTCATTTTTGCTTTTTACCTTCAATTCCAAAAAAATCTGCGGTTGAGGCGCGTCAAATGATTGTAGAAACTTATGGTGAGTCTTGTATTAAAGAGAGAACGTGTCGCGAATGGTTCCAACGCTAAAAATATGGTGATTTCGACGTGGAAGACAAGAACTTCCCGAAAGTTTGAGGACGCAGAATTGGAGGCATTACCGAATGAAGATCCATAACAAACGCAGCAAGAACTTGCAAATTTTTTCAGCATGACTCAACAAGCAATTTAATATCGTATAAAAGCCTTGGGAATGATCCGAAAACAAGGAAGTTGGGTAAAATACGAGTTGAAGCCGAGAGACGTCGAATGGTAAAAAGGGAAGGGTTTTCCGCATCGTATTGTGACTGGCAATGAAAAGTGGATCCATTACGACAATCCAAAGAGAAGAAAATCGTGGGCTTGAAGTTCATGTAGGAGCTCACTACTGAACACAACTGATGCGTTTGAGTCGAGCATTGAAGGAAAAACAGTCACAATACGGCAAAGTGATTTTGCAGCACGATCGATGACTCGTGACCTGGCTGAGCAGCACTTCCGATCTACCGAAGAGACCAAAAAATGGGTCGATTCGTGGATCGCCTCAAAAGCCGATCAGTTTGTTCGACATGAAATCCGTATGCTGACAGAAAGATGGTAAAAAGTTAAGGCTAGCGATGCCTCAAATTTTGAAGGAAAAAAAAACGGCAGTTTAAAATAAAGCCTCAAATTTTGAAGAAAAAAAATGGCGGTTTTCCATTTGTACTCCCGAAATCTATTTTCCAACCCCAATCACACTGGCAATTTTAGCTTTTTACTAAATTAACAATTCAATATCAATTAAATTTAAATAATCTTGGTAAGATATTTTTTTTAATTAACTCCATTATTTTTACATATTGTAGCATAAAAATAAAAATAAAATAAAAAATATGTACAATAATTCCAACGATTTTTGCATAAGGTCGTAAATGATTGAAAAAAAAAAACTTTTCATTGCCAGCAAAATAAAACTGTTTGTTTTGTATACTTTTTTAAATAATTTAAATAGATTTGCATAAATTTGTTAAACAACAAAATGTTCCCAATTGAATATTGTATGGAGAAAATATTATTTAGCCAATATGACTGACATAAACATAATCGGTTTATTTTTAATTAATAAACTTTAATTTGACAAAAACCATAATAGAAAAGGTGGCTTGAAATTTTTCCACATCAAAGAAATAAATCCTACAACACCAAAAAAAAATGTGTCAAAAATCAAAATTAATCTATTTTGTTCAATAGAAATCCCTTTTCATTTTTGTTATTTAAAACTAACAAATTTTTCCAAACAGTCCCAATTTATTTTAGAGAAAAAAAAATCTTATAATGTATTTCCGGTTTTATTTACTTTCATTGAACTTCCTCATCCTTCATGACAGAGTATTTTTTTTTAAATTTTTATCATGTATGCTTTCTAATAACAAAATAAATACATTAATCAACAAAACAACATAAAATAATAATGAATTTTGTTGTAGAAGATATTTTTTCAAGGTAAACAGATCACATTTGCATTTTGGCACAATTCAACCAACCTTTTTGGGATTGGAGTCTGGTTTAAAATAAATTTCAAAATTCACTTGACTGGCGTGATAATCTGTGTAAAAATAAACAAACGTTTGTGCTCTGATTGCACTTGAAATTTAATTGTCATCAGACATTTTTTAAAATTAACTTAAGTGTTTTAATGAAATTTTTGTTTTTCTCCTTTGTCGCCTGTTGTTCATATCGTAATTGAAGGAAAACAGGTGCCTCTTTGACCTATCGATATTTTGGTCAGGGTAGAAGAAATGTGCAAAGATCAGATAAGTCTTATTGATCAACTCACGTATGGAATACCAAAAGGCAGTCCGTATAGTCCAGTACTTTTCACTGATAATTTTAATAATTTTTTATCAAAACATCACTCGTAATCTTTATTGAAAATATTTTTTTTTGTTACTGTATTAACTCGATTTATTTGATATCTTTTAAAATAGTTGAAGTTATTTTTTTTTTTTTGCCAAATAACTATTTATTTTTTTATGTCGTTTCTATTTAGAAAGTGAACTTTTTTTTATATAGACAATTTATTAGTTTTTGTTTTGTATTTTTTTTAATGAAAAATTTAATGAAATTAAAAATATTATAATAAAAATATTTGAAAATTATTATTTTAACATACTTTGCTGATTTTGTTTATCTACTTATTAATTTTTCGATTAAACTTTTGGTTGAAAACAGCTACTATGGTGAGGGGATTTTTTTTCAATGTCATTTCTAGTAATCTTTATAGAGAAATGTAAATCAACTCAGACTTGTTGGTGGTAATTAAATCAACACCCCGGCTTTGTCATTAACTGGATTCGACGAACTCAAGACCTCTCAGTACCAAATCAGGGGATTATTGAATAATAGGAATTTTCAGTAGAAATTTTTTTGTAGAAATTTTTAGTAGGAATATTTAGAAGAAATTTTCAGTAGGAATTTTTGGTAGAAATTTTTAGTAACATTTTTCAGTAGAAATTGTTTGTAGAAATTTTTAGTAGGAATTTTAGTAGGAATTTTCAGGAGGGATTTTCCTTAAAAATTTTCATTAGAAATGTTTAATAGGATTTTTCTGTAGAAATTTTCAGTAGAAATTTTTAGTAGGTATTTTCAGTAGGAATTTTCAATAGGAATTTTCAGTAGAAATTTTCATAAGAAATTTTCAGTAGAAATTTTTAGTAGAAATTTTCGGTAGACATTTTTAGTAGCATTTTTCAGTAGGAATTTTCGAAAGACAATTTTAGTAGGAATTTTCAATAGAAATTTTCGGTACGAATTTTCTGTAGAAATTTTCAGTAGGAATTTTCCTTAGAAATTTTTCAGTAGAAATTTTCTGTAGAAATTTTCCATAGAAATTTTCCTTAGAAATTTTCAGTAGGAATTTTTGGTAGAATTTTTTAGTAGCATTTTTCAGTAGAAATTTTTAGTAGAAATTTTTATTAGGAATTTTAGTAGGAATTTTCAGGAGGAATTTTCCTTAAAAATTTTCATAGAAATTTTCAATAGGATTTTTCGGTATAAATTTTCACTAGAAATTTTTAGTAGAAATTTTCGGTAGAAATTTTTAGTAACATTTTTCAGTAGGAATTTTGAGTAGAAATTTTCATTAGAAATTTTCAATAGGAATTTTCGGTAAGAATTTTTTATAGAAATTTTTAGTAGCATTTTTCAATAGGATTTTTTAGTAGAAATTTTCCTTCCTTTTTTTCAATAAGAATATTCAGTAGAAATTTTCAATAGAAATTTTTAGTAGAAATTTTCAGTAGAAATATTGAGTAGAAATTTTCAGCAGAAATTTTTAGTAGAATTTTTCGGTAGGAATTTTCAGGAGAAATTTTTAGTAGGAATTTTTCTTAGAAATTTTCATTATAATTTTTCAGTAGAAATTTTCAGTAGGAATATTCTGTAGAAATTTTCAGTAGGAACTTTCAGGAGGGATTTTCCTTAAAAATTTTCATTAGAAATGTTTAATAGGATTTTTCTGTAGAAATTTTCAGTAGAAATTTTTAGTAGATATTTTCAGTAGGAATTTTCAATAGGAATTTTCAGTAGAAATTTTCATAAGAAATTTTTACTAGAAATTTTCGGTAGAAATTTTTAGTAACATTTTTCAGTAGGAATTTTGAGTAGAAATTTTCATTAGAAATTTTCAATAGGAATTTTCGGTAAGAATTTTTTATAGAAATTTTTAGTAGCATTTTTCAGTAGGATTTTTTAGTAGAAATTTTCCTTCCTTTTTTTCAGTAAGAATATTCAGTAGAAATTTTCAATAGAAATTTTTAGTAGAAATTTTCAGTAGAAATATTGAGTAGAAATTTTCAGCAGAAATTTTTAGTAGAATTTTTCGGTAGGAATTTTCAGGAGAAATTTTTAGTAGAAATTTTTAGTAGGAATTTTTCTTAGAAATTTTCATTATAATTTTTCAGTAGAAATTTTCAGTAGGAATATTCTGTAGAAATTTTCAGTAGGAACTTTCAGGAGGGATTTTCCTTAAAAATTTTCATTAGAAATGTTTAATAGGATTTTTCTGTAGAAATTTTCAGTAGAAATTTTTAGTAGATATTTTCAGTAGGAATTTTCAATAGGAATTTTCAGTAGAAATTTTCATAAGAAATTTTCAGTAGAAATTTTTAGTAGAAATTTTCGGTAGACATTTTTAGTAGCATTTTTCAGTAGGAATTTTCGAAAGACAATTTTAGTAGGAATTTTCAATAGAAATTTTCGGTACGAATTTTCTGTAGAAATTTTCAGTAGGAATTTTCCTTAGAAATTTTTCAGTAGAAATTTTCTGTAGAAATTTTCCATAGAAATTTTCCTTAGAAATTTTCAGTAGGAATTTTTGGTAGAATTTTTTAGTAGCATTTTTCAGTAGAAATTTTTAGTAGAAATTTTTATTAGGAATTTTAGTAGGAATTTTCAGGAGGAATTTTCCTTAAAAATTTTCATTAGAAATTTTCAATAGGATTTTTCGGTATAAATTTTCACTAGAAATTTTTAGTAGAAATTTTAGGTAGAAATTTTTACTAACATTTTTCAGTAGGAATTTTGAGTAGAAATTTTCATTAGAAATTTTCAATAGGAATTTTCGGTAAGAATTTTTGGTAGAAATTTTTAGTAGCATTTTTCGGTAGGATTTTTTAGTAAAAATTTTCCTTCCTTTTTTTCAGTAAGAATATTCAGTAGAAATTTTCAATAGAAATTTTTAGTATAAATTTTCAGTAGAAATATTGAGTAGAAATTTTCAGCAGAAATTTTTAGTAGAATTTTTCGGTAGGAATTTTCAGGAGAAATTTTTAGTAGAAATTTTTAGTAGGAATTTTTCTTAGAAATTTTCATTATAATTTTTCAGTAGAAATTTTCAGTAGGAATATTCTGTAGAAATTTTCAGTAGGAACTTTCAGGAGGGATTTTCCTTAAAAATTTTCATTAGAAATGTTTAATAGGATTTTTCTGTAGAAATTTTCAGTAGAAATTTTTAGTAGATATTTTCAGTAGGAATTTTCAATAGGAATTTTCAGTAGAAATTTTCATAAGAAATTTTCAGTAGAAATTTTTAGTAGAAATTTTCGGTAGACATTTTTAGTAGCATTTTTCAGTAGGAATTTTCGAAAGACAATTTTAGTAGGAATTTTCAATAGAAATTTTCGGTACGAATTTTCTGTAGAAATTTTCAGTAGGAATTTTCCTTAGAAATTTTTCAGTAGAAATTTTCTGTAGAAATTTTCCATAGAAATTTTCCTTAGAAATTTTCAGTAGGAATTTTTGGTAGAATTTTTTAGTAGCATTTTTCAGTAGAAATTTTTAGTAGAAATTTTTATTAGGAATTTTAGTAGGAATTTTCAGGAGGAATTTTCCTTAAAAATTTTCATAGAAATTTTCAATAGGATTTTTCGGTATAAATTTTCACTAGAAATTTTTAGTAGAAATTTTCGGTAGAAATTTTTAGTAACATTTTTCAGTAGGAATTTTGAGTAGAAATTTTCATTAGAAATTTTCAATAGGAATTTTCGGTAAGAATTTTTTATAGAAATTTTTAGTAGCATTTTCCAATAGGATTTTTTAGTAGAAATTTTCCTTCCTTTTTTTCAGTAAGAATATTCAGTAGAAATTTTCAATAGAAATTTTTAGTAGAAATTTTCAGTAGAAATATTGAGTAGAAATTTTCAGCAGAAATTTTTAGTAGAATTTTTCGGTAGGAATTTTCAGGAGAAATTTTTAGTTGAAATTTTTAGTAGGAATTTTTCTTAGAAATTTTCATTATAATTTTTCAGTAGAAATTTTCAGTAGGAATATTCTGTAGAAATTTTCAGTAGGAACTTTCAGGAGGGATTTTCCTTAAAAATTTTCATTAGAAATGTTTAATAGGATTTTTCTGTAGAAATTTTCAGTAGAAATTTTTAGTAGATATTTTCAGTAGGAATTTTCAATAGGAATTTTCAGTAGAAATTTTCATAAGAAATTTTCAGTAGAAATTTTTACTAGAAATTTTCGGTAGAAATTTTTAGTAACATTTTTCAGTAGGAATTTTGAGTAGAAATTTTCATTAGAAATTTTCAATAGGAATTTTCGGTAAGAATTTTTTATAGAAATTTTTAGTAGCATTTTTCAATAGGATTTTTTAGTAGAAATTTTCCTTCCTTTTTTTCAATAAGAATATTCAGTAGAAATTTTCAATAGAAATTTTTAGTAGAAATTTTCAGTAGAAATATTGAGTAGAAATTTTCAGCAGAAATTTTTAGTAGAATTTTTCGGTAGGAATTTTCAGGAGAAATTTTTAGTAGGAATTTTTCTTAGAAATTTTCATTATAATTTTTCAGTAGAAATTTTCAGTAGGAATATTCTGTAGAAATTTTCAGTAGGAACTTTCAGGAGGGATTTTCCTTAAAAATTTTCATTAGAAATGTTTAATAGGATTTTTCTGTAGAAATTTTCAGTAGAAATTTTTAGTAGATATTTTCAGTAGGAATTTTCAATAGGAATTTTCAGTAGAAATTTTCATAAGAAATTTTTACTAGAAATTTTCGGTAGAAATTTTTAGTAACATTTTTCAGTAGGAATTTTGAGTAGAAATTTTCATTAGAAATTTTCAATAGGAATTTTCGGTAAGAATTTTTTATAGAAATTTTTAGTAGCATTTTTCAGTAGGATTTTTTAGTAGAAATTTTCCTTCCTTTTTTTCAGTAAGAATATTCAGTAGAAATTTTCAATAGAAATTTTTAGTAGAAATTTTCAGTAGAAATATTGAGTAGAAATTTTCAGCAGAAATTTTTAGTAGAATTTTTCGGTAGGAATTTTCAGGAGAAATTTTTAGTAGAAATTTTTAGTAGGAATTTTTCTTAGAAATTTTCATTATAATTTTTCAGTAGAAATTTTCAGTAGGAATATTCTGTAGAAATTTTCAGTAGGAACTTTCAGGAGGGATTTTCCTTAAAAATTTTCATTAGAAATGTTTAATAGGATTTTTCTGTAGAAATTTTCAGTAGAAATTTTTAGTAGATATTTTCAGTAGGAATTTTCAATAGGAATTTTCAGTAGAAATTTTCATAAGAAATTTTCAGTAGAAATTTTTAGTAGAAATTTTCGGTAGACATTTTTAGTAGCATTTTTCAGTAGGAATTTTCGAAAGACAATTTTAGTAGGAATTTTCAATAGAAATTTTCGGTACGAATTTTCTGTAGAAATTTTCAGTAGGAATTTTCCTTAGAAATTTTTCAGTAGAAATTTTCTGTAGAAATTTTCCATAGAAATTTTCCTTAGAAATTTTCAGTAGGAATTTTTGGTAGAATTTTTTAGTAGCATTTTTCAGTAGAAATTTTTAGTAGAAATTTTTATTAGGAATTTTAGTAGGAATTTTCAGGAGGAATTTTCCTTAAAAATTTTCATTAGAAATTTTCAATAGGATTTTTCGGTATAAATTTTCACTAGAAATTTTTAGTAGAAATTTTAGGTAGAAATTTTTACTAACATTTTTCAGTAGGAATTTTGAGTAGAAATTTTCATTAGAAATTTTCAATAGGAATTTTCGGTAAGAATTTTTGGTAGAAATTTTTAGTAGCATTTTTCGGTAGGATTTTTTAGTAAAAATTTTCCTTCCTTTTTTTCAGTAAGAATATTCAGTAGAAATTTTCAATAGAAATTTTTAGTATAAATTTTCAGTAGAAATATTGAGTAGAAATTTTCAGCAGAAATTTTTAGTAGAATTTTTCGGTAGGAATTTTCAGGAGAAATTTTTAGTAGAAATTTTTAGTAGGAATTTTTCTTAGAAATTTTCATTATAATTTTTCAGTAGAAATTTTCAGTAGGAATATTCTGTAGAAATTTTCAGTAGGAACTTTCAGGAGGGATTTTCCTTAAAAATTTTCATTAGAAATGTTTAATAGGATTTTTCTGTAGAAATTTTCAGTAGAAATTTTTAGTAGATATTTTCAGTAGGAATTTTCAATAGGAATTTTCAGTAGAAATTTTCATAAGAAATTTTCAGTAGAAATTTTTAGTAGAAATTTTCGGTAGACATTTTTAGTAGCATTTTTCAGTAGGAATTTTCGAAAGACAATTTTAGTAGGAATTTTCAATAGAAATTTTCGGTACGAATTTTCTGTAGAAATTTTCAGTAGGAATTTTCCTTAGAAATTTTTCAGTAGAAATTTTCTGTAGAAATTTTCCATAGAAATTTTCCTTAGAAATTTTCAGTAGGAATTTTTGGTAGAATTTTTTAGTAGCATTTTTCAGTAGAAATTTTTAGTAGAAATTTTTATTAGGAATTTTAGTAGGAATTTTCAGGAGGAATTTTCCTTAAAAATTTTCATAGAAATTTTCAATAGGATTTTTCGGTATAAATTTTCACTAGAAATTTTTAGTAGAAATTTTCGGTAGAAATTTTTAGTAACATTTTTCAGTAGGAATTTTGAGTAGAAATTTTCATTAGAAATTTTCAATAGGAATTTTCGGTAAGAATTTTTTATAGAAATTTTTAGTAGCATTTTCCAATAGGATTTTTTAGTAGAAATTTTCCTTCCTTTTTTTCAGTAAGAATATTCAGTAGAAATTTTCAATAGAAATTTTTAGTAGAAATTTTCAGTAGAAATATTGAGTAGAAATTTTCAGCAGAAATTTTTAGTAGAATTTTTCGGTAGGAATTTTCAGGAGAAATTTTTAGTTGAAATTTTTAGTAGGAATTTTTCTTAGAAATTTTCATTATAATTTTTCAGTAGAAATTTTCAGTAGGAATATTCTGTAGAAATTTTCAGTAGGAACTTTCAGGAGGGATTTTCCTTAAAAATTTTCATTAGAAATGTTTAATAGGATTTTTCTGTAGAAATTTTCAGTAGAAATTTTTAGTAGATATTTTCAGTAGGAATTTTCAATAGGAATTTTCAGTAGAAATTTTCATAAGAAATTTTCAGTAGAAATTTTTACTAGAAATTTTCGGTAGAAATTTTTAGTAACATTTTTCAGTAGGAATTTTGAGTAGAAATTTTCATTAGAAATTTTCAATAGGAATTTTCGGTAAGAATTTTTTATAGAAATTTTTAGTAGCATTTTTCAGTAGGATTTTTTAGTAGAAATTTTCCTTCCTTTTTTTCAGTAAGAATATTCAGTAGAAATTTTCAATAGAAATTTTTAGTAGAAATTTTCAGTAGAAATATTGAGTAGAAATTTTCAGCAGAAATTTTTAGTAGAATTTTTCGGTAGGAATTTTCAGGAGAAATTTTTAGTAGAAATTTTTAGTAGGAATTTTTCTTAGAAATTTTCATTATAATTTTTCAGTCGAAATTTTCAGTAGGAATATTCTGTAGAAATTTTCAGTAGGAACTTTCAGGAGGGATTTTCCTTAAAAATTTTCATTAGAAATGTTTAATAGGATTTTTCTGTAGAAATTTTCAGTAGAAATTTTTAGTAGATATTTTCAGTAGGAATTTTCAATAGGAATTTTCAGTAGAAATTTTCATAAGAAATTTTCAGTAGAAATTTTTAGTAGAAATTTTCGGTAGACATTTTTAGTAGCATTTTTCAGTAGGAATTTTCGAAAGACAATTTTAATAGGAATTTTCAATAGAAATTTTCGGTACGAATTTTCTGTAGAAATTTTCAGTAGGAATTTTCCTTAGAAATTGTTCAGTAGAAATTTTCTGTAGAAATTTTCCATAGAAATTTTCCTTAGAAATTTTCAGTAGGAATTTTTGGTAGAATTTTTTAGTAGCATTTTTCAGTAGAAATTTTTAGTAGAAATTTTTATTAGGAATTTTAGTAGGAATTTTCAGGAGGAATTTTCCTTAAAAATTTTCATTAGAAATTTTCAATAGGATTTTTCGGTATAAATTTTCACTAGAAATTTTTAGTAGAAATTTTAGGTAGAAATTTTTACTAACATTTTTCAGTAGGAATTTTGAGTAGAAATTTTCATTAGAAATTTTCAATAGGAATTTTCGGTAAGAATTTTTGGTAGAAATTTTTAGTAGCATTTTTCGGTAGGATTTTTTAGTAAAAATTTTCCTTCCTTTTTTTCAGTAAGAATATTCAGTAGAAATTTTCAATAGAAATTTTTAGTATAAATTTTCAGTAGAAATATTGAGTAGAAATTTTCAGCAGAAATTTTTAGTAGAATTTTTCGGTAGGAACTTTCAGTAGAAATTTTCTGTAGGAATTTTCAGTAGAAATTTTTAGTTGAAATTTTCAGTTATTTTTACTTTCAAAATGCCTACCGGGGTATAAGCTTAAATCCGCTATTTGGTCATAGATGGCGTGAGTTAGCATATTAAGCTATCATGGACACGCCATACTCTTTTTTTATGAGTTTAGCATCTGTCAATAATAATCAGTGCACATTTTCAGCAATTTCGTACAACAATATACATTTCTCCTTTGGTAATCATGCCTAGTTTCGTGCCAAAAAAAGAGCATATGCGGGAAGCTCTGCTTTTCTGCTTCAATTTGAAGAAATCGGCTGCCGAATCGCTTCGAATGATTATGGAGGCCTATGGTGACAGTGCTTTATCGGAAACAACGTACCGAGATTGGTTTCGTCCGTTCAAAGACGGCAATTTTGACTTGTGAGAGAAGAAGTGTGAAAATCGGACTAGGAAGGTTGAGGACCATCGATTACAGGCTCTTTTAGACGAAGACGATACCCAATCGCAAAAAAAGCTCGCGGAGCAATTGGGTGTTACTCAACCAGCCATTTTCATACGTCTATGTGCCATGGAGAAGATTGAAAAGATCGGAAAATGGGTGCCGCATGAATTGAACAATAGGCAGATGAAGCGACGTCAAAATACATACGAAATCTTGCTCGCCAGCCAAAAAAAGGAGGTCGTTCCTGAATCGAATTGTGACAGGCGATGAAAAGTGAATATATTTCGACAATTCTTAACTCAAGAAATCGTGGGTTGATCCAAGCCAACCATCAACATCTCCCCCAGGACCAAATCACTTCGGACGGAAGACAACGCTGTGCGTTTGGTGGGATCAGCAGGGTATCGTCTACTATGAGATGTTGCAACCTGGTGAAACTGTCAATGCCCACCGCTACCATCAACAACTGATCAAATTGCACCGTACTCTGCGTGAAAAAAGGACGGATTATCAACAAAGACATAACAAGCTGTTTTTCCTCCACGACAACGCACCATCGCACACATCAAAAATGGTCCGAAACTATTTGGAGACATTCAACTGGGAGGTGCTACCCCACCCCGCTTATTTACCATACCTGGTTCCTTCCGACTACCACCTGTTTTCGTCGATGGGCCACGCGCTCGCTGAGCAGTACTTCGATTCTTACGACGACGTCCGAAAATGTCTTGATGAGGGGTTTGCCTCGAAAGAGAAGAAATTTTTTTGGCGTGGTATCCATAAATTGCCCGAGAGATGGGAAAAATGTGTACCTAGCGAGGGCAAGTACTTTGAATAAATTTGTTTTTGCTTTCTATGAAAAAAACATCTGTTTTTTGACCAAAAAAACAGCGGAATTAAGCTTATACACCATAATTTAAAACTGACTCATTAGTTATATATAAAGAAATACTTCAAAATTGAACATAAAACCCCATAAACAACTTGAATTTTTGTAGTAATAATGATGAGCAAATTTATTTTCGTTCGTTTGAAGACATTAGCGAACGATTTAATGATGAGCAAATTTAGTATCGTTAAGCTGATTCAGAAGGCAATCTTGTCTGGGCTCATATCTTCACTAATATCTGTCGAGTTTTGTATAGATAAACTGAACTTTCTATACTAATTTGATGTTGTCTGATGTAACCGCTGCCGCAAAAATACGATTAACCTTGGCAGCAACAGTGACTTAATTGGGCTGGGGCTGTTGATCTGGTTAACCGGTTTCTGAATTTTTCGTTAAATGTTCGCTTCAAAAAAAAAATTAAAAATGTTAACGGTGATCGTTAATTTTTATTTTTAGGTTATCTTGTCAAAGAACATCTCCGTAATCAACCAATCGAAATGAGCCTCAGCATTAAAGAGCGACAAATTAAAAACGATATCAAAGAAGCTCTACGACATGTAGCAGATAACGGCACCCTCGATCATATCATTCCAAAACTGTTCAATCTATCCATCACGGATCCGACGTATGTCTTCTTATTGCCGCAAAATAGGAAGATCGTAATGCGTAAAAGCTACTTTCGTAAGGCAGTATTCCCAAAAATATCTAAAGCCTATATTCAGTTGAGCAGAATGGCTAATGATGAAGACTATCTTCAACGAAAATTTGACAACGAAGCAAAGTATGCATTACCAAAGCCAACCACTTCGTCGGAAGCGTTCTATTCCGATTGGGAAAATGATAATGAGCAAAATGCCAATGCTGTGCTCAAGAATGTCCAGACCGAACGGAACTTCATCGAATACATGGAGAAACTTAATAAGAAAGGCGCATCCCTAATAGAGGCAGAAAGCAGTAATCCTTTCGATTTGGTAATGTCTGAATCGAAAAAGTTTAACAAATACTACCCTTCGAAGTATCAGCCTACAAAAAGCCATGAAAACGATTGGGATACGTTAGGATTAACCGGCTGGAAAGGAGAGCTTTCCATAACTCCTGATCAATTGCATGGGTAATTATATTGTACAAAATTTACAATTTTCTCTTCTAAAATTATCATTTTTTTCCGGTAGTGGAACTTCTCCGAATTTCTACAATCCAGATAACAAGGGAATAATAACAAAGAAGAACAAAAATCATCCTGAATTTCTAGATGAACAGAAGCATCCATCCTCTTCTGATTTGGATAATTCATTTTTGAATGTACAATATAATTTCTTGGATAATCCAGATGATAATGAAGTATGGGATTTACCCGGAAAAGTCTCAAATGATCTTTTACAATTGATATCGGAAGAGAATGAAGCACTTAAAAATATGACCAAACAGCTTGACATTAATCACTCACCAAATTGGCCAATCACCAATAGCAGAGAGCTCCATAAGGATGAGGACGTTTTTATCGGACGAGCTAATGATCCTTTTGGCTATTCAACTAAATGGCAACTGAGGTAAAAAAAAAATATTTTCCGCATTTTTCAATATTGAATTTTTGATAAAAAATCATGATTTTAATATATTTTTTGTTGTTGTTGATTGTTGTGCAATTAAATTAATTCTGCTATTTTTAACCAGTATTTATCGAATTAAATAGGCGAATTTATTATTTTTATCAAAAGTAATCAAATTCAAATGCATTCGAATCTTATAATCAAAATTACTGTTAAAAATAACACCTTAAAACACGTACAATGTAAAGGGTTATCCGATTCTTGCTTTGCAAAAACACACTTTAAATTCAAAGTTTAACTTTTTACCATAAATGCTCTAAGTTTGAGGATTTTCTTAGTAAATACGATTTTTTGCATATCTCTACAAAGAAAAAGTCCAACGGCGTCGAATCGGTCATTCTTGGAGGCTATTTAACACAAACAATTCTAGAAATTCGCTTAATAAAACCAAAATTTGCCATGCTGTGTGCTTGCGACACCGTCGTTTTATTGAAATCACATATTATCGAGTATTAAAATTTGCAAGTTCATTCTTTAAAAAAATAGGCCATCGTACGGCCATAGCGGCGAGAATTAACCGTAACGGTCTCTCCTTCTTCATTTTCTATCAAATAACGTATCCATTGAGCGAGACCACAATTTCCTCCTAAAGCGCAAAAGGTGGCAACAACGCCGGAATCACAATTTTTTACAGATCGTCTTTACATTTTTAACATATTGTCAAAAAACTCCCAAAGTAAAATGGCGAATGGTAAGCTAAACAATGACGTATATATTTGACAGCTGTCATATAACATGGCTGTACTTTCCTTACATCATAGAAGTACTGAATAGGCCTCTACACAAAAATTCTGGTCAAATTTTGCCGACAATATATTTGTAAGAATGCACAATCATTCAAAATTACAGCAACGGCGTAAATCAGTGGGCGCCACATGCATACGCAATTTTCTATCTGAGTTAATGCGAAAGCGGCGAGAAATCGTACTGCTTACATACTTTTGTATAGATTTTTTTATATAGATATGACATCCACTGACATCTAGTTTTCGTAATAGAAATTTTTTGAATATTCATTTTAACTCAATTATTAAACGTCTCAATTTGTAGACTTTTGGAGAGTTTTAAAACACGCCATTTTCCATGAAGTGGTAGCATACCGAAATGATTGCTTAATATTGACATTTAGATACTTATCATGAAGGAAAAGTTTAAAAGCGGTTTTATTAAATTTTAAGTAATTTACGAAGAAGTTAGTATAAATTAATACGATAGAAAAATGGCGATTTTGTCTTGGAAGACAAAGAACGTCCGGAAAGTTTGAAGACGTAAAATTGGACGCATTTTTGGATGAAGATCCATGTCAAACGCAGCAAGAACTTGCAGATTCATTGGGCATGACTCAACAAGCACTTTTTCATCGTTTGAAAGCCTTGAGAATGATCCGAAAGCAAGAAGTTGTGAGCCATACGATTTGAAGTCCAGAGACGTAGAACGGTGTTTTTTCACGTGCGAAAAGCTGCTCCAACGACAAAAAAGGAAGGGTTTTCTGCATCGTATTGTGACTGGTGATGAAAAGTTAATCCATGACGATTACCCAAAGCGAAGAAAATCGTGGGTGCGCTGCGGCCATGCATCAACATCGACGGCAATGCCAAACTTCAAAGGTTCGAAGCTCATGCTATGTATTTGGTGGGATCAACTCGGGGTGATATATTATGAGCTGTTGCAACTGGGTGAAACCATGGAAGCAGCTCGCTACCGAACACAACTGATGTGTTTGAGCCGAGCATTGAGGAGCAAAAACACAACAAAGTGATTTTGCAGCACGACAACGCTCGGCCGTATGTTGCTAAGGTGGTTAACCCCTACGTGGAAAAACTGAAATGGGACGTGCTGCCCCAGGCGCTATACTCTCCAGACATCCCCCCTTCCGAATACTACCCCTTCCGATCGATGACACGTGGCCTGGCTGAGCAGCACTTACGAAGAGACCAAATATAGATTATCCACTACAATAATCCAAAGCGAAGAAAGTCATGGGGGCGCCGCGGCCATGCATCAAAATCGGCCATGCATTCATTGCTCGAAGCTCATGCTATGTATTTGGTGCGACCAGCTTGTATTTATAAGAAGCAAATCTTTTTTAATTTTTTTAAATTAAAAACATGATGGAGATATTCCCAATTCTTGTGCACGGCGTCGATGAGAGGTAACCGGACATTCAGCAACACTCTGCCTCACTCCATCAATCTTTTCAGGTGTACGTTGTCTTAATTGTCATCCAGTCTTCTCTTTATCTCCCAGTGTATGCATATTTTCAAAATTATACATTAAACGCTGAATGATTGACTTACTCGGCATATCATTAAAACAAAAAAAAGACATAATTTTCGCTGAGTTTTCATAATTAAACAATTATTTAAATAAAATGGTTTAATAATTTCAACACGTTTTTTACGGAATTAGATGCTTCATAATAAATTGTTATTGATCACTCTGGTCAAATGCCAAGAGACAAATGTCATTCAAATCAAAATGGCGGCCAAAAAATCTACAACCACGTACAAAAATCTACAAGACTAGTTTTCTAGTTGGAGAATGAAGGTAAATTATCAGAAAAGTGCCTATGTGCCTTCTTTTTGCCTAGTGTATGTCAGAAACAACCCATTCTTATTTAAAGACAGTATCATTTAACTAAGCAATAAAGAACGCTTCCTGAAAATATACAAAGACAAATGACTTTTGTGAAATCCTCACATAAGTTTACAAAGACTTTACCCTACCAACTACTACTTAGTCCTCAGTGGGCAACCACTCAAAACGGCCATCAAGGAATAAACTCTTAATCTTCAATACAATTTCATAACAAATTTGGAGATACTGTGTTGAACTTTTGGGGTACTTCTCAGGATTACAATTACTCTCACATCTAATCACTTTAATCCAAAATCCACCGGCAAATCTCTAATGTACTAGAGTATAATATATTCGTAATAAAGTTGCTCATAATTTGTGTTATTTCTCGTTATAAAAAGTTTTATTCTACCCCTATAATCTGCTCATTAGAAAACTTTCCCATAAAGACTAATCGGTGTTTTTACTCTGAGAAGATCTCGAAATGATAATATGTGCAAAACGATTAATATTTACTATCGCATGTTTGTTCTCCTATTTTGTTTATCATAAAATCTGTTTCTAAGCATATTTATATATAGTGTGGTCCATCTAGCGGTTCCATTTTGAACTACTATTTATTTGAAGTACTAGAGTGTTAAATGTCAACACGAATTGACAGATTGTTAGTTGAAAGTCAGAATTTTACGAAATGGTAATCCATACGCTTGAAGAAAAATGAGAAATATTGAGAACTTCCTTCCAAAGTGGTGGGTCTTCAACCCAAACTGTGAGAAATTTAAAAAAAAATAAGTAAAGATCGAATGCCATCACGTGAATTTGTGTCTAAGACAGTGCGTACGACCGAGTTTATTGCCGCCGTTGCTGAAAATGTCCGTGATCATCCATCAACATCAACTCGTCACCGTTCTCAGGAATTGAACATTTCTCGCACTTCTCTGTTGAGAATTTTGCACAAAGACCTCGGTATGAAAGCTTACAAAGTTTAATTAGTCCAACAGCTAAAGCCGCATGACCAACCGATGCGTTTTCGGTTTGCCCAATGGGCTCAAGATCAATTGGCCGAAGAGGAGCATTTTTACCGAAAAATCATCTTTTCGGATGAGGCCCATTTCCACCTCGGTGGGTATGTCAACAAACAAAATTGTCGCATCTGGGGCTCAGAAAATCCATAGGTTACCATGTTGAGAGCCGTTAAGGATAAATGTTACGCAAGCCATCCAGAGACAATTGAGGTCTTGAAACACGAACACAAAGTTGCCATTAAAGAGATACTGGTCCCACACAATCGAAAATGTACTGAAAAATTGGGTCGAGCAAATGGGGTACTGTAACGCCAGCCTTGGCAGTCATTTAAATGATGTTGTGTTTCATTCTTAAATTTTAAGGTTCAATCTTTTTAATAAAATCGAAATTTTGAAAAAACATACACTAGTTTTTTTTAATTTTTCTTTTTAAAATGGAACTTTTAAATGGTCCACCCTGGAGTTGTAGGCAGCAACTAAAGTTTTATAAAAAAAAAAGTGCTACGCAACTTAAAATTACAATTCCAAATTATGCAAATGAGATTAATTTTACTGATGCAATTAAGGGTAGTTTATGACCGTTTCATTCGAATAGTTTTCGTTTCAATAATTTTCTAAAGACCTTCTAAATTAATTATGCATTTTTATGTCAATACTATGGAAACTGATTAGTTTTTTTATTTTTAAAAATGCAAACTATTGACTTCATTTTTCATCTCTTAATTAATATGCAAAAAAAAAAATTAAAAACGAAAAATTTTCTTTAAAAAGATCATTTTCTGTAATTTTAAATTAATTTATTAACATTTAATTAATTTGTATAAAACAAAAACTCGCCTAGCCAAGCATCATTCATACTCGTACCTCGGATTAACGTACAAGTGGATTAGTCCTTGTTAAAGAAAAGAACAGAAAATAAAAGAAAAACTCTTCAAGCATTTATTAAATAAATAATTTTTTTTAAGAAAATGTTCATATTTCTGTATTGGGTTGATTAATAAATTCATTCAAAAGAAATTCAGTTCAATAGGAGGGAAAATAACAAAAAAAATTCAACCACAAAAAAAATTTATTAATAAAAACAAATCAAAAATGGTGTTGGCTAAGATTTTATTTGCTGTCATGTGCTGCTATTCTATAATATTACGATTAGTTTTTTTTTTTATATAACATAATCGGAGCTGCTCTAGCCTAGCCTAGATAAGTAAGAGTGGCAGACACGATGTCGTTCCGATCACGATGGCAACACAACCAAACAAACAAGCTTAACGAGTGTCCATCATGCAGAAAACCTGCTGGTTTATGAACAGAAAATGAACTTTTTCAATTGCACGCTTCCCTGGCTTTTTTGTTCGTTTCTGTTAATCCGGAGAGTGGCCTAATCTTTTGTGCTGACAAAGTCAATTGGACGCGGCGAACTGAACTTCGAAACATACAAAATTTTTAGGTACTCGTACAATCAATCTCGCCAATTTAGGCCATTTCGGAATCGATCGACAAATGTTCAGTGTTTGAGTATTTCGGCAATGTCCCACGCTCTGTTGCAAATAGTATTGAATGAGTTTTTCGCACGTCGCCGCTAATAATGATTTGATTTATTATATTTCAGGAATTCAAGTGAAGAGGGGCAAAGTACGGATGGTAACCGTAAGAAACGCGCTGTCACGGAACTTTATTCAATGATCAAGTGCTCGACCGGCTGCGATCCGCTCATTTTCAAAGGGTACGGCTGCTATTGTGGCTTCCTCGGTTCCGGCCAACCAACCGATGGCATCGATCAGTGCTGCCGTCAACACGACAGATGTTATGGGGCCAGCCGATGCCCCAAGTTCCTCGAATACTTTGTCCCATACATTTGGAAATGCTATGGCGGAGAGCCAGTATGTGCGGTCGATCACGGCGAATGGGGTGGCCGTGGATCTTGTGCAACCCGTCTTTGCAAATGTGACCGTCAACTATCAAATTGCTTACGAAAATTCTATTGTCCGCGACGAAGAGCTGTTTGCCTATCCTCACCGTTACGGATGCTCCAAAATTACCTGATGATTTTCTAATCAATTTTCTTCCAATAATCTCCAAACACATACATTGTTGCATACATACAGACCTAGATAGGCGTGCCTTATTGAAAAGTAAAAACTAAAATTAAAAAAAAAAAAAATTATTTTAAATTAGTTTTATTGTTGATATTTAGTAAAAGTAATTTATATTAATTTTAAGAAAATTTAAGAAATGTACAAAAAAAACAAAAAACAAAAAACAAAACTAAATTAAACAATTGAAAATGTAAATTAATTTAAAATTAATTTTTTAAAAAAAGAAATAATTTAAATAAATTCAAATAAAACTATTAACTAAATTTGTGTTGAGTCATTTAATCAATCTATTTTGGCTTCTATTAAATCTCTTCGCAAGGATTCTTTAAAAGGTTTATTTATTATTCCAGGATGGTTTCTTTTTAACAAGGACATTTTTATTAAAATTATTCATTAGTTTACAAAACAAGCTACAAAAAATTGTAACAAAATTCCTAGAAGCGATATTTTAACTTAAACGCAGGATAAAAATCAAGTAAATGGAAAATTTTTAGTCCACTATGTGCTACGGAATGTAATGTTATTAAAAACGTTCTCAAAATTCAGATTTCAAGGAAATTTTGAATTTCATTATACCATATTGCTGATGATAACCTTGTTATTACGTAGAAAAATATAGTTTTAAAAAAAAGACGGTTTATAGTAGAAGAAAACATTTTCATCATGGATTCTCTTATTATACAATATGTAACAGGCTATACATTTGGTGGTTAAGAGAAGATACAGCTCTGTCAATTGACATCTGTCAAAAATAGGAGGTCCGCTCAAAAAGTATCGCGAATTTTGGGTTTTTTTCCAAAATTATTTATTTATTCATGAATATCTATTTTGACCCCTTCAAAGTAATCCCCAACCAGATATTATACACTTGTGCCAACGTTTTTCCCAACCCTCGAAGCACTTCAAAAAATCATTTTTTGTGATCTTGTTCAGCTCCTCCTGTGATGCCGTCTTTATCTCCTCAATCGTAGCGTAGCGTCGTCCTTTTATGAGGCTCATCAGTTTCGGGAAGAAGAAAAAGTCACAGGAGGGCAAGATCTGGGGAATACGGTGACTGCGGTATTATTAGTGTGTTATTTTTGGCCAAAAATGGCAAAAGCCAATTTTTGCTCTAACACAAATCCGGGCGTTTCTGGCGGATTGCTTCGCTCAACTTGCGCATAACGTGCAGGTAATATTCCTTATTGACCGTTCTACCCTGTGGCAAGAACTCATGATACACCACGCCCCTGCAATCGAAGGAAACTGTAAGCAAAACCATCACATTCGACCGAACTTGGCGCACAAATTTTCGGTCTTGGCTCGTGCGGCAGCTTTCATTGGGATGATTCAGCTTTGATTTCCACGTCATAACCATAAACCCATGATTCGTCACCAGTTATGACCCTCTGGAGCAAAATTGGGTCATCGCGGACAGAGTCCAACAGCTCCTTAGCAATGTTAATGCGATGCTATTTTTGGTCGAATACCAAAACAAGTGCAAGAAAAGCAGCTGTCAAAAATTAACTGAATATTCAAAATGGCCGAACTTGTCGCATAAGTGAGAGACATGAGTACCAACATAACGCCACAAAAAATCGAAAATCAAATATACGTAACCCACGCAAATTCAAAATTCCCGATATTTTTGAACATACCTCGTATATGTCATCCAAGGTAGATTAAGGTTTACATTAAAGAATACCTGGATAGGTCCATACGTCAGATTTTCATATATGTATATGCAATTTTCTTTCTGAATTATTGCAAAAGCGGCGAGAAATCGTACTACTTGCATACATTTTTATAGATATTTTTATGTAGACACAACACTCACTGACATCTAGTTTTCGTAATAGAAATTTTTTGAATATCCATTTTATCTCAATTGAAATTAAAATCATAATTTAAACACGACAGAGAGCAACATTTATTTTTTCTCGAATCTTCTGGTATTAAATGCAATTGTATTTTAGGTTTATTATTTATTTTGTAAATATCAATCAAATATCAAGCGCCTCAATTTTGTAGACTTTCGGAGAACACGCCATTCTCCATGCAAGTGGTAGCATATCGAAATAATTGCTTAATGTTGACATTTAGATACTTATCGTGAAGTGACAGTTTAAATGCGGTTTTATTATATTTTAAATAATTTACGAACAAGTTATTATAAATTAATACATTTGCATAAATAGTTTTATTCTTTACGACAATAAATAGGATATTTTTATTTCAGAATACTAAGTGTTTGTGGAAGCTTATTTTTCAAGTGTATGCGTTCTTATGAATGTATTGGCGAAAAATTTGGACAGAATTTTTAGGTAGAGGCCTATTCAGTTCTTCTATAATCTAAGTTTTAGACCAGCACTTACTGTTGGCGCCATCTATTGGAAAATGGCGATTTCCCCATTTGTACTTCCAATAATATTTATTAAATAATTGAAAATTATATTTTGTTAATGATTACCCAATAGAGAATATTATATACGCTAAGAATAAAGGGATATCCTATTATGTGCTTTGGAAAATAATGTTAAGAATAGATGGTATCAAATTCAGCGTTGCCATTATGTATAAAATATTATTTACGAGACTTCTTGCAAAAGTCGATTCTTTTAATGACTTTTTAGCACATTTTAGGATATAATTTGGTTGTTACTTGACGGATGTTGATTTTTAAATATTTTGACATTTAAGGATTATCTAGAGAAATAAAATCGTTTATGTAGGCTTATTAGAAAAAGTTTAACAGCGTCAAATTGCTCGATCTTGGAGGCGAATTAACATCACCAAAATTTGAAATTATATGTTCTGGGAAATCAGTTGCATGTTTTCAGAGACCCATATAAGGCAATTCTCCTTATTGACCTATCCACAGTGAGAGAAAAAAAAGATTACCAATTTAGTAAAAATATTTATAATTATGACGTCTTATTAGGTAAACAACCAATTCATAATATACATTGTTTAACATATATTCTGGGCAATTGTTAAATGAGATTTTTAAACCATGAAATGGATAACTTCTTATATTCAAAGATGCATGTGCTCAAAAAGTTAGCTTTAAGCTTAAAGCCAGCAAGCTGGGTGTCAGCAGCAAATTTTTTTCGAATTGATGGTAAAAAGCAAAACTTCTTGCGCAAATGACGTTTATTTGGCTCAAATTTCGACAATTTCACGCATCAAAAAATTTACAACGCCGATAAAAAGTCACAAATATGTTATGATGGTGAGGAGTTGTTGACAGATGCCTAAGGTTACGATTTGACGTTTCTGATCAGATAATAGCTGTCTTCCATTGGGAAAATTTTGCTACTCACAAGTACTTCTAGCTACTCACAGCTACTCTTGCTAATAAATACAAATGAGTAGATCGCATAAGTAGTTACGCATACAATTTACGGTAGGGGGGGGTTTAAGTTTCCAAAATGAAAATAGATAATTTTTTTATGTAAAAACATACTTCAAATATTACTGAAGTATGTTTTTACATAAAAAATAGTTACACATTCATTAACTAACTGCTTTACAGGTTGTTATGGAATTGATTTACGAGCTGAAAGATGGTAGTGACCTAAGTCACCTAAGTTTACTTGAGCGACACATCGCTTTCATCAGATTTTTACAAGCTGAATAAACTCAGTATTGTTGTTGACTATTTTGAGGTTATATTTTACTTCTGTCAGTAAATTTTGCGTTCCATTGGGTATCTACTCCAAAGTTCTTGTGAGTAGCAAAATTTTCCCAATGGAAGACAGCTATTAGTCGTCAAAAAACAAGCAGTGTCCAACGAATTTTATATCGCGCCCGTAAAATTGTTTGTTGAAGTGAGTGCCAATTACATAAAATTGCTAACAGCATGCGTAATGCAAAATAACCAGATGCAATTTGCAGCTATAAAAGGTGTACTCGGTGTTGTTAGGGCTATTGATAATTCTCATATTAAAATCAATCCTCCTAAACGTGACAAACAAGCATACTGCAATAGGAAAAAATATTATAGTCTGCTTCTACAGGGAATTGTACACGCTGAGAAAAAGTTTATAAATGTGCACTGAGGTGAATCTGGTGCAATGCACGATGCACAGCTTCTACGAAAATCGGCGTATTACCGAGGTTGAGTCCATAATTATACCAGGAGGAGTGCTACTTGGAGACTCAGCGTACGGTGTAAGTGCAGATATTTAGTTCCCCCGTTTAAGGGTTTTGGAAATGTTTTGTACAACACTTAGATTAATATGTATACGCAATTTTGTGTACAAATTATTTGCCAAGCGGTGAGAAATGGCAAAAGCGGGATAGCTTTGTGTAGAATTTTTTATGTAGACATGACACCCACTGCCATCTAGTTGTCGTAATACAAATTTATTGAATTGCAAAACCATAATTTATATTCATTTTAATTCAGTTATTGGAAACAAAAATATAATTTAAACACAACAATAGGCAATTTTTATTTTTTGTACAATCTTTTGATATGAAATGGAATTCTATTTTAGGTTTTTATTCATTTCGTAAATATCATTCAAATATAAAGCGCCTCAGTATTGTAGACTTGCGGAGAGTTTGAAAACTTCAATTATCCATGAAAGGGGAGACTTAAAGGGATAGCTTTGTCATTTGTGAACTTGTTATTGTGTGAGAAAGGAAAGTGAAGTTTAAAGTGTAATTTTAATATATTTTGAAGTATTTACGAAAAAGTAAGTCTTTTTATAAATTGTTATATTATTAATAAAACTTAATACGAATTTTTTATTCCAGAAAATGAAGTGTTTCGTTAATAAATGCTTCTCATACGAAGAAATAAGGAAACCGGGAATTTATTTCTTTCGGTAAGTTGACATCTTTATTTTTGCTAAATAAAATAAAAAATACTTTATTTGTGATGTGCCTAAATGCCTTTTAGTGATTTATTTTATTGAAAAAGTGGTGAAAAAGTGAAAAGTTCGTCCGTCAATAAATGTAAACAAATTCGATGTTGACAGTTCAATGTTTACCATAAAATAGTACAGTGCGGGTGTATATAATGTGTGTGTAAGAAAGTTTAAGGTACCGAATTTTTTTAATAGTGCACAAAGTACGTGAATTTCTATTAATTCTTAATTGTAAAAGTAAATGTTACGATCGTATATTTATATGTTAACTTTACAGGTTCCCACAAAATAAATGGTTGCGGGAAAAGTAGATTGTGGCAGCAGCATCCGGTATTCCCAAGAATAAATAATATACAGTGAAATAAATAAAATGAAAATACATCATAAATAAATAAATATTTAAAAAAAAATACTGTGTTTTATTGTATATTTACAAAACTAATTCCATCAAACAACAAGACCCGCAATATTAAAAAATCTGCTTCTTTA
This sequence comes from Atherix ibis, assembly GCA_958298945.1. Lineage (NCBI taxonomy): Eukaryota > Metazoa > Arthropoda > Insecta > Diptera > Athericidae > Atherix > Atherix ibis. Next base: position 33,638,902 of record OY282606.1, read on the forward strand.
CGAATAAATGCTATCACATATGAAAAATGGTTTTAAACGAACCGCTTCAATCGCATACTGAACTTTTAATTTGGCCCCCAATGATTTACGCCATTTCTGTTGTATTGCATGTGTGTGCGTTCTATGAATGTATTGCCAACCAAAGTTGGACAGAATTTTTGTGTAGAGGCCTATCAACTGAAAAATGTTAAAAATAGCCCGCTGTTTTCGGTGTGTCACCACTTTCATGGACAATGGCGCGTTTGAAAACTCTCCTAAAGCCTACAAAATTGAGGCGCTTTATATTTGATTGATATTTAAGTAAACTACAAATAGAATTCCATTCCGGAAGGAATAATAAACCTAAAGTAGAATTCCATTCCGTATCAAAAGATTGTACAAAAAATAAAAATTGCCTGTCGTTGTGTTTAAATTGTATTTTTGTTTCCAATAAGTGTATTAAAATGAATATAAATTATGCTTTTGCAATTCAATAAATTTGTATTACGACAACTAGATGGCAGTGGGTGTCATGTCTACATAAAAAAATATACACAAAAATATCCCGCTTTTGCCATTTCTCACTGCTTGGCAATAAGTTGGACACAAAAATGCGTATACATATACGGTAAGGGCCTATCCAGGTATTCTTTAATCTAAGGGTACAACACATCCACTCCACTTCACGTTGACAAGCTGTATAAACTCAGTATTTTGAGGTTATATTTTACTTCAGTCTGAAAGCTCTGCGTTCTATCGCTCAAGTACTCGCGAGTACTCGCGAGTACTCCCGAGTAGCAAAATAGGCCCAATGGTATACCGCTATTGTTTATCAGAATTTACTGCTGGCGCCATCTATTGGAAAACAGCGGTTTCCCATTTGTACTAAAAAATTCCTTTATTGTTTTTCACTTGATTATGGATTTAGTCAGAATTAAATGGATTTTAATAAATATTTATTTTCGACGACAATTAACAAAACCATTACCACAATACCGATGATCATCAATCAATTTCAATTCAAATCAAACACTATCCGGCCATAAAATTTTCACCAAAAACTGAACAAAATTGAATAAAGAAAATAAAACAAAATCTGTTCAAATTTGAAATATTTATATTAATATATAATTGTTTCTTTTTTCATTATTCTTATTTAATCTACAGTTTCAAAAAAAAAAGTAAAATAAAAGTATTCTCCCTTTCATCTCTCTTTTCTTTATATATATTTCTATATAATTACATATGACTGAATTGCAATATAATGCATAAATTGTTTTCTTGTTTACTTATTTTTATTATTTCTATATTTTTCTCTTTTTCAATATCTTTCATTCCATTATTTATAATATTTCCTATATATATATATATGTATATATATACTCGTATATATATATATATTCATTTTTGTTTGTGTTCTTTTGCTTTTGTTTTAAGCTTTATCAATAATAATAACATTTTAAGTTATTAATTTCAAATTTTTTTTTTACTCTTAATTTTTTTATTTATATATAATAAAAAATTGTAGATTAGCAATTTTCTCTCTCTTTTTATTTAATGTATACTCGGTATTTGCTATTTTTTCTATTCACTTATTTTTGTCCAAGAGAGAATTCTTTGCTTATATCCAACTTTCTCATTCTCACGATTATTTCGCATTTCTCTATGCTCTTAATTAGTGCGTTTGTTTCTTTTTTTTCTCGCACGCATGTTTAGTAATTTTATATTCTCTAGTTCGTTCTCATTCATTCACATTTACAGCATTTATTATAACAAAATATTATATTCTCTTTTCTTTACAATAATTGCTACTCTTGTTTTTTGTTTTTTTTTTAAATCGGAATTATTATTACAATATTATCATCATTATTATTATTATTATTATTATTATAATTATTATAATTATTATTGTTTTTATGTACATATACATACATATATATATATATAAATAATTATTTCTTCTTTTTTTTTGTATTGTATTCGAATTCGTATATATATAGTAAAATGTCACTTTTTATTCTCACAGTTTTATTATATAGCAAGGCAAGTATTTTATTTTTAATAACTTTTTTATATAATTTTCTTTTTATTAATGTTGTCTATTCTCTTCAATTTATAAATATTATAAATAACTACGATTATATGCAGATATAATTTTATCTGCTTCAATTTATTAAGTAAGGCAATTTTTTTTCAATTAATTTTATTAGATTTATTTTTTGCTTCATTCTTTTTTCTTTTTTTTTGTTCGAAAAATCGTTATAATTTTAGAAAAATTGAATTTTTCATAATTTTGTTTTCAAAAAAGTTGGTTTTTTTCCCTTATTTTTCGAATCGAATAATTATTTGGAATAGCATCAATTCATGGCTTCTTCTATTAAAACATTTAAAAAAAAAAAAAAAAAATGTTTAACAGTACAAATAAGTTTAATATAAAAAAATTTTAGTTATTTTTCTAATTTATAGTAACGCTTCTGCGATTAAGTATTTTTTCTTCATTTTCAAATATTTTCTTTTGTATATTTTCAAAACTTTTATAATATTTTGTTCATAAGCACATTTAAATTTTTCTTTTTTCAGTATCAATAAATTTTATTAATTTTTTATTAATTTTCATTTTTTTTTTTAGTAATAAATATATATCTTTTATATTAAAAACCAAAAAAGGCACTATTTTTAGGACACGTTGACATAAATTCTATTCTCTTTTTTTTTGTAAATTTTCATTTTTTATTTCTTGAATTTATGTACTGTTTATATTTTTATTTTTTATTTAACAAAAACTAAAGAAAAATGTTCAACAAAATAGCAAATTCTTTTTAATAATTATTATTATTAAAAAAAAATTTTTTTTTTGAATAATTAATTGGTTAAAAGTATAAAATATTTTCTCATTTTTTTGTTTGTTTTATGTGCTTTGAATAATTTTGGTTTTTTTTTCTTTTCGATTGCGGTTTTCTTTAAAGTTTTGTGAATTAATTATTTTTTTTCCAATAAAATAGTGTTTTTTTTTTAAGTTTTCAATTATTAAAATATAATCTATAATAAACAACAACAAATAATGTACATATATATTTGCAATTTTGAGTAAGAAAAATATAATAAAACAAAATATATCGAGAATCCTTAACGATATAATATTATTTGTTTATAATAGCGGACGGAAGATTCATTGAATTTTTTTTAAAAGTTTCTTTTTTTAAACTATTATTATAAAAAAAAATTCAAGTAAATATATTTTCTTTATTTTTGTAGGAAAAAAGATTTTCGTGAGTTCGGTAGGGGAATACATTTTAAAAAGAAGAAAAATTCTGCCCGAAACAAAATGGCGATAAGCTGTCAAAATTTGTTAGCCATTTTGTTTCGATGCCATTTTTTCATTCTTTCTAAACAAAAAACAAACAACAACAAAAAAAAAAAAACAAATAGGTTTATTTTCGATCTACTTTAATAAGATATTGCTTGCTAAAAAAAAAACTATGAATTTTATTTTGGGGTTTTGGCAAGTATGGCATTACAACTAAAATACCGTGGAAATTAAAAATTGATCGATAATTAAAAATAACTTCTCATAAAATAATGGAATAAAATACACTTTAGCCAAAATAGTTTTAAATTATTTCGATTAAAAATAATGCTGCTCTGGGCACAAAGCATAAAAATTTACTTGAAATTTTAAATTTTCTATTTTTTTATCTTGATTTTTTAGTTATTTTCTAACAGTTAAAGGCGCTGAGGGTATAGATTTTTTTTTTACCATATTTTTAAAGGAAATGTTGAAAATCTTTTATAATTACAATATATATTTATTTATTTATTCAATTCTTTTTTTGTGTGTGTGTGTAGATAGATTTATATATTTTTACAAATTTTTTTCTTCTTGAATATAGATTTTTTTTCTCATCTAATTATTGTTTTGAATAAATTTTCCTTATTCAATTAAATATGCAAATACATATAAAATTATTATATAAATATATATATATATATTATTATTTTTTTTTTTTAAATATTTATTCTATTTATCTAATTAGGTTTCGTTTTTGTTTTTGTTTTTTCTTCTATCAATGTGTTCTTCAAGGCCCCTTAAAGCGCATCAGTATAGTAAAAAATAAAAATGTCTACTATTTTTTATCGATATTTTTTTTTTTTTATTTTGCCTGTATTGGTTTTTTTTTGTCATTTTCTAATTATCTATTGCTAAAAATTGTAATTTTGTTTAAAAATTTTCTAATATATTTAAAAAACGAATTTGATTTAATTCTAATTCTCTTGAATAAAAATGGCGTAAATATTTTTTTTTTCAGTTTTATTTTCAATTTTATTTTTCTGTTTTTAAATAAATATATATATATGCGCATATGTGTTGTACATACTATACTATACACTATATAATAATAATTTGTATGTATAAAAGTTTTTTGTTTTTTGTTTCATTATGTACAAGTTTATTTATTTAGTAAAACTATAATATTTTATGTACATACCAGTACATATAACACCAATGTTATTTGTTTTTCATCCTTTTCTTCATATATATTTATATCGAGTAAATACTTTTTATTATTTTTATTTATTTATATTTCTATGTATGTTATATGTATATATATATATGTACATATATGTATGCTTTTTTTCTTTTTAAATGTAAAACTACTATTTTAGGCTTAATTTATTAATAAAAATTAAATGAAAAGAAAAGCTTTTATTACCAAAAATATTCTATTTACAATCAATCAAATAAAAAAATATAACAAAAACAAAATCGATTTCTCAACAAACATCTATAATAAAATAAATGTTTTATATAATTTTCGGTTCTTATTTTATTTTTTTAATTAATTTGTTTTTATTTTTATTTTGTTAATTAATATTTCACAGGTTTTTTAATCAATTCCACGTTGTACGAGTATTTTTCGATGCTCGCAGAATAAAAAAGTTTTTTTATTTAATTTTCTTATATATTTCATATTTTATCCTATTTTTTTGTTGTTGTTGTTGTTTTTTAATATAATACAAAAATGCAAATAATAAGAAAGGCCATTATTTGTGTAAGAAATTTATTCTATGGCAAACGCAAAACGATGAAAATGCAGTCGTTGAAAAAGGAGTTTGTTTTTATAATTTTTTTTAATGTCATAATTAAAATGAAAAAATTTCTAATTTTTATATATTATTTTTATAAAATGAAAATACATTTTTTTTGATTAGGCACGTGCCTAACTCTCGTTTTCGTATGTGCGCGAAAATCACGCACGGAATATAAGAACACATTCAAAATTTGACTAAAGAACGCTGAGAAAGAAACAGCGCAGCGCAGCGCACACGAGGTCGGTTTATTTATGAATGACAGCAAAAGTATGCACGTACGTTGAGCTCGATCAAGAAAAATGGTGCGTTTTGCAACAAAAAGCTTTCAGTTTAACGTACGGTGATATATACGCACGTAAATTTTTGATGCGCATAACATTTAAGAATGTACGTTTTTGATACTTATTTATGAAAGAGTAATTTTTTTTCTATGATTTATTTACTGAAAGTTATAAAACTTGTTGGAAAAGTATTTTCTACAATTCATATTTGTTATATACAAACAAAATTTAATATTGTATATAATAAAATAAATGAAAATAATCAATGACAATTTATTATAGACATAAAAAATATACAATATATGTAGCATCAAAAATAATGATTTTATAATTTTCTTAATTTTTTTTTTTAAAAATCAATAAAAATTTAAAATAGAAAATTGGAAAATTATTTTTTTAAAGTAGAATAATTTAAAAAAAAAAAATCTAAAACAAATAAAGTTAAAAGTAAAAACACTAAAAAAAAAGCAAAAATTGCAATTAAATTATTAAAAAAAAAAAAACGTATCTTTTTTGTAAAAAAAATTTTCATTAAATTTTAATCATCAATATTTCTGTACATATTCAACTATTATGTCTATAAAAAATATACATTATATTGTATATACAAATATTCTCTACTTAAAATAATATTAAGTTCGTTTTTCGTTGTGTTTTCTTTTCTTCTTCTTGTTTTGTTTTTAGTTTATTTTTCTTATATAGGTTTTTGTTAATCATAATTTTCGGTTATATAACCCCACTCAATCTACGATTTTTCTTTTTATTAACAAATCGAAGTGAGTTTCTTTTCGTATCGATAGATTATTAAAAAAGGACAAACAAACAAAAAAACACAAAACACATATGAAATTTGATTATAATTTCTCTTTGAAATAATAGAAAAATTATAACAAAAAAATAAATATATTGTAAAATAACTTAAATACTAATGATTATTTTCATTTAATTTAAAAAAAAAAAAAATATACAATAAAATTTTTTTTTTATTGAATAAATACTCTTTTTTGCGAGAAAATGTAAATATTACACTTTGACTTTTATAACAGATCTTGATTCAGTCAAGAAAGTAAAGACGACACCCTCCCCCCCCCTCTTTTATTGTATTTTATTTAATATCTTTTGTGGTAACTTTTTTAAAAAATAAAATAATCCAAACATTTAATATTTAAAAAGGAAAAGTAGAAAAGTTTTCGTATTTTGAGTTAAAAGACTGCACTATCATCTGCACTGCACTACCATCACAACAACACTGCTCTATCATCAAGAGTTTTTGTATAAACAAAAAGCCCACAAAATTAGTTCTTTTTATTTTTAACATATTTTTTTTGTTTTTTTTAATATTTTATGTTGATTACAAAGATGTATTTGTTGTTTTTTTTTTTTATAATAAATAAATTGTCAATTTGTCTTAATTATTTTTTAATTAATTTTTTCTTTTCGAGCACACTTATTTATTGTTCAGTTCAGTTCTTCGAGCTTACAGCGACTTAATTTGTTAAATTTTTTTTTTTTTTTTACCATCAAATAATAAATTTAAGATTTATTGCTCTCTAGGCTGGGACATTTATACAATAATTATATATATATATATATATATATATATATTTTTAAATAATAATAATAATAATAATAATAATAAAGAAAAACTATTTTAATTAATTAAGCACAAATATATACACAACAGATTCTTTATACATTAAATAAATAAAATGATTAAATAAAAATAATAATAATAATAAATGACAACAATTTGACTTTAGATAGAATTATTGTATAATTAAGTTTTTTTTTTTACTTCTTTTTACATTTTCTATTTGTTTTTTGTAATTCTGTCGTCCTTTCTTTATTTTTAATTATAGAAATTATTTTACAAACAGAATTTCACCTTTTTTTGTTTTTTTTTTTACTATTATAGATTCTAAAGGTATCCTAGCGATAGTCAATACATATTTTTTAATTTAATTCATTTTGATTATTTAACATTTTGGTAGCAAATATTGAGTAATAGTAGAACAACTGTTGTAAAAATATAGGTTTTTTTTTGGTTTTAAACTGAAAAAGTCTAATTATTAATAAAAAAAAATTAATTTTGGTTGAATATATAAGACAGAAAAAAACAAAATTATTGTATTTAAATATCTTCTTATAAGGAATGTGATATTATTTACCCTGTAATCATTTTTGTGTATGATGCATTTTAATGTCTTGGCTTTCTTTCTTTCTTTCATTTTTTTTTATCAATTTGCCATATAGTATGAGAATAGTTTAAAAAAACCGCGTATGTATTTAATGTTAAATTAAAAAAAAATCAAAAAAAAAATTAATTTGAAATTTTAGAATTTTTTTCTATAAAAAGCGTACAGCACATATTGATAGTATAAAAATTATTTTGTTTTTATCAAATGTAAAAACAAAAAATCTATCCTTAAAAAAAGAAAAATTAAAATAATAATTTTTCTTAAATAGTTTTTATTTAATCTAAATATTATTATTTGCTTTGTTTTTATTATATTTATAGTTGTTGTTGTTGTTGTTTATTTTATTTATTTTTTTTAAATAATAATAATAATAATAATAATTATAAATCACATTTTTCATAGTAATAGTAACAATTTTCCTTTATTTTGTTATGTTTTTTTTTTAAATAAAAATATGAAAAAATAGCAGTAATAATAATAATAACTATAATTATAATTATAATAATAATAATAGTAAATAACTGTAATCATCATAATAGTAATTAGTTATAATAATAATAATAATATCATCAATTTCTTATTTTGTATTGTAATTAAATTATATTTAAAACAAAAAGAAAGAAAAAAAAGAATGTATGGTAGAAAAAAATAAAATAAAATCATTTGACTGACTATCGCTAAGCATAAGAGCTCTTCTTTTGACTATTATGATAATAATGATAAAAATAATAATAAAGATAATATTAGAAAGTAAAAGACAAAATAATAATAAGAACTCAGTTGAATTGTTGTACAGTAGGAAAATGTCACCGACGCCTCAGTAAAACTTCAAGCCAGCAAGGACATGCATTTATGTCTTGTCGTGAATAGGTTGGGCCCCATCCTTTGGCAAAACTTATTCGAAGGCTATGCGTGTCGACTGGACCCGTTTGAGCACCTGCAACGAATGGTGGCGCCCGTAGAGTTTGTGTTTTAGCCCTGAAATCAACAACAAAAACAAAACAAAAAAATTACACAAAATTATTTATATTGATTCGTTCAGCTACTACTACTACTACTAATACTTATATCGATACTATAGTTAAAATCGAGAGACGTAAATTTCTTACTTGTTCTAATCTTTTAAATTTTTCAACATTTATTTTATATAAATTTCTTTAAAAAAAAAAAAAAAAAAAACAGGATAATAAAAAAAAATTAGAGAAAAATAATTTTTTATTTACCTTAAAGTATCATAGGCTCTAAGGCAATAACCCGGCGGAACTTTGGACACTTGAAAATATGAATCGACATCATTTAATGTTGGAGAATGTACGAAGACAGGCGCTGATGAACGATTGTACAACCAAATGCCATCAGCTTCTTTACTAATTGTAATACCTTCAAAAAGAAAAATTATAAAATTTATCATTTTTTTTCGAATATTTATTTTATTTTGATAATTTTTTTTTTTTTAATAATTTTATGAATGTAACTTACCTAAACCAATTTTTTGCCTTGCTTTTATTACTGAATCAGGAGTTGCAGCCATTTTTTGTTCAGCTAAAGTCTTAAGACACATACCATCGCCCTGTGGTTGATCCACAGAAACATTTACTGATGATGTTTCGACTAAAAATCGACCACCAACACGTTGAGACAGCTCCCAATAAGCGAGCTGACACCATTCTGATGTCGGAGATGATGCTATAAATTTATAAAAGAAAAAAAATATAAATATTTAATAAAAATACAAATAATGTTTGATACTATATATAAATTAAGATCCAGTCTTGATAGAAATGCAAAAAAAAATAGTCCTTTGAAAAAAAAATTATGAATTTCTACTTCTTTTTAATATTTTAAATATCCTCAATTCGAATAGAAGTCCTTTAAAGTGATTTTTTTTTTATAATATAACAAAAACTATTTATAATTGTTGTTAAACTATCGTAAATAAAAGGTGAGTAATTCTTAATGGGTTTTTTTTCTAATATAGTTTTCTACTGCCCACCGCCAATAGATGGCATTCCAAACAGATAAGAACTTTTATTTATATTTGGTTGTCAAGAAAGTAATTTCGTTGTTTTCCAACAAAGGACTTCATTATATTTTTTCACAACTAACTTCACACTTTGCCACATAATCAGCTGACATAGCAAGACTTATTTGGGAAAAAAATTCGATTGATTCTGCGCACAGTAGTTTTTGGTTAATACCCTTTTAAATATGGAAAGTGAAAAATAGCATTTTCGAGATATTGTACTTTTTTATTATAGAAAAGATAAAAATGCTGTTCAAGCAAGAAAAAAAATTATCCGATGTGTTAAGTGAGCGCTAGTGCCAAAACCAAAATTTCCATCCGGCAATTTTGATCTCGAAGATGCACAACGTTCTGGTAGGCCAGTTGAAGCTGATAAAGACACAATAAAGGCATTAATTGATGCAAACCGGCGAATAACAACTCTTGAGATCGCTGAGAGATTAAATTTATCGAATACGACCCTTCATGATCATTTGAAACGGATAGGTTTAATCCCAAAACTCGACATAAGGGTTCCTCATCTTCTTCCGGAAAAAAATTTGTACCGTCGCATTGACGTATGTGATTTGCTTCTCAAACGCCAAGAAAATTATCCATTTTTGAAGCATATCATCATTGGGGACGAGAAATGGATTGTCTACAACAATGTTAAGTGCAAAAGATTCTGGACTAGAAAAGATGAACCGGCTCAGAGCACTTCGGAAGCCAATACTCATCAAAAAAAGGTTATGTTATCTGTTTGGTGGGATTTCAAAGAAATCGTTTATTTTGAGTTTCTACCGAGCAATACAACAATCAATTCTGAATTGAATGATTCAACTTAAAGAAAAAAGGCCAATAAATAAACTATTGGGTTGTTCGGAAAGTAATTTTGTAATGAAACGAAATTACTCCCTTACAAACCAATACAAAAATAAAAGTTCTAATTTCCATTTCTTATGCAATAAATTAGTAAAAAATTGATAAAAATAAAAATTGAAATGTACAACTTGGGTCAAAATATAAATAAACAACAAAAGTTCCGCTAAAAATATCAAAATAGATATAAATAAATATTTTCTAAAATATCTTTAACAAAAACAACAAAATATAAAATAAGATATTTTCTTCTTCTTCTTTTTTTTGATTTATAGAAATATTATTGTTAATGAGCCAAAAAAGAGGAATTCCAACAACAAGAAAGAAAAAAAAAAACAACACCAAAAACAATCAAAACACCGGAGAAATATTTAAGAATCTATAATATTTTATAAAAAAAAAAAAATCAGATACAAATTATTATTATGGATGAATTATTTCCATTTCCTTAAGTATTTTTGCGAATTATTAACAGGGAATATATTTTTAAAACAATCATGGCATAATAATAAAGAAATAATGAAAACAATATAGAATGAATAAAATAAAATAAATGTAAAGCAAAAAGCTAAAAAACAATATTAATATATTATGAATAAATCTCTTTTAACGACACCTGGCCCAACTTAGTGGGATAGTCGGTATTTTTCTTTGTCATTCTTTTACTAATAAACAAAAAAGAAAAAAAATTTAATAGAAAAATGAAGAAGTTGTTAGCTGTTATGTTCTCGTGGTCATTGCCAATGTGTTGCCACCACCATAAATATAACTACCAACCCCCCGCAATCGATATTTAATTTTTTTTATTTTTGAACGTTGAACGTTTTAATTGATGGCGCGTTAATGTAGTCGACACCGGCAGAAGCTTCCTAAAATACTATATGAAATCCGTTTTATTGAACTCTTCTCTCACTCTCTCACTCTCTCTCTCTCTCTCTCTCTTTGTCGTAATAAGAAAATATAATTGAAAAATTTCAGAAAGAGAAAAAGTCATTGTTCATCAAAGAACATTTATCGAAGACACAAACCAACCACATGATAGTCTGTAAATGAATAGCATGCAGCAACAAAACGCAACTACTGCATTAACAGAAGCCAGCGTTGCCATAGCGCAAAGTAGACAATAACTTTGCCGAGTAGAGTAAAAGCTTAAGAGCGATTTAAGACGATGCCAAAGTTTTCCCATAAAAATATTCAAAAAAAAAGGAAAAAAAGAAGGCATTAACAAAAAAGACATAAAATAAAATTGAAATACAAAGAAAATAAAAAAATAAAAACTGAAATAGTCTTGAACTGGCGCCGAAAAATTTTGTCTGTGATCACAGCCATTTGTCACTCTGTCCAAGCATTGTCGTGACCAGCCCCATCGACAGCTAAAATAATAATTATTATAATAATCGCAACTGTGTTATTATGCCATCTATCTGTCTCGTTTTCTCTAATTCACTGTCATCATTTTATTGAATGATTTTTATTTTATTTTTCTTCTTTTCGTTAAAAAAAAAACTCTTTAATTCTCATCGCGCTCTTTTTTTTTTTGCTTCTCATTTATTTGATAATTTCCTTTTTTTTAACAGTTCAATATTATTTTGTGCAATAATCGAAAATTTGGAATATTCGATTTTTTTTTTTTTGATACATTTTCGAAAAGCTTATATAAAAAGAATTTTACTTTATACAAAAATTAAGAGCTTTTTGGAATTATTTAAAAAAATTTCGATTATTATTATAAAAATCTAAATTCTATTTATCCCAATTGATAAGAAGGTGTGTGTGATAGATAACAAAAATGTTTAGTTTGTAAGAAAAAAACTATGAAATAGTAAAAAAAAAAATTAATGTATTAGAAATTTTATAGCGAAAATAAAATCCATTTAATCCATTATCTCAACTTAAGATACTATTTATATATAATTGAAATGACGCCATCTTGAAGATCAATTGGCATGTCGCCATCTTGAAGATCAATTGGCATGTCGAGTTGTGTGGCTTGAAACCACATATGGTCTAGATTGAAATCTTTAATTTCAGGTATAAAAAAAGTCGGTTATCATATGGTTATAGCGTCCAGAATTAACGGTACCGGTCTTTTCATTTCACCAAAATGACACATAAGACTTTGCGTGGATACAATGGCTTCTTGACAAACACGTGTAGGGTTTTCAGAACATCTTATATAACAATTTAGCTTAACATATTTGGAGAGATAAATGACCCTTTCAGAAAGTTTTTATAAATTTTACCGTCCTGTTTATTGATATCTACCAAACCCTAATGTAAACTGGCCAAACTTGGATAGCAAATTTTACGTTTGGCAGCAGCGGCCATTAAATCACAGGATAGATCTTTCCGAATCAACCGAAATGAATAACCCGCTGCTATTAGGAAATTGTCCTTTTCGTATGGTGAGAATTTTTATGTGGCACAACCTAAATTTTATTAATAATAAATATTTAAAAAAATTCGACGATAAAAAATTGGCGCCATCTTGAAGATCAATTGACATGTCGGGTTGTGTGGCTTGTAGCGCGTTTTCTTGAAACCACAAACGGTCTACATTAAAATCTTCAAGTTCAGATAAAAAAAATCAGTTATCATATTGTCATAACGCTTAGAATATACGGTCTTAAGACCTTGCGTGAATACAATGGATTCTCGACAGACAAGTGTGGATTTTCAGAACTTCTTATACGAGTATAACAATTTTACTTATTTTGCTTATTATAAGTTTTTACAATTTTACCGCCCCGTTTATTAATATTTACCAATCCCTAATGTAAAATGGCAAATTTTGGATAACAAATAAGTTTGGCAGCGGCCATTAAATGAAAGGAGAGATCTTTCCGAATCAACCGAAATGAATAACCCGCTGCTATTAGGAAATTGTCCTTTTCGTATGGTGAGAATTTGTATGTGGCATAACCTAAATTTTATTATCAAAAAAACCTTTTTTTTAATTCTAATAATAAATATTAAAAAAAATCCAACAACGAAAAAATTGGCGCCATCTTGAAGATCAATTGACATGTCGGGTTGTGTGGCTTGTGACCCGTTTTCTTGAACAATTAATTACTCTTGCAAAAAGTTTTTACAATTTTACCGCCGTTTATTGATATTTACCAATCCCTATTGTAAAATGGCAAACCTTGGCTAACAAATACGTTTTGCAACAGCGGCCATTAACTATTAGTAAATGGTCCTTTTCGTATGGTGAGAATTTTTTTTGTAGCATAATCTAAATTTTTTTTATCAATGATAACCTTTTTTTTCCTTCTTTCTTGTGAAAAGCAAAAGTACATAAAAATTTAATAAATAACTCTCCTATATCAAAAAAAAAGAAGAGAATAATTTACGAAAATACATGAAAAAATGGCAACAATATTGGTCAAGGAATTTTGCATTTTGAATAGTAAAACAAAAACTTATTTTTTTTTTTTTACAAATTCTTTTTATTTTTTATTTATATAAATAGATGTTAACATCCATTCATCCATATATCTATTTAACTAACTAACTATCTATCTATCTATCTATTCATATAAATTTCGATGATATAAAACAGCCTCTCACAAAAATCGTCGCCATCATGACCGGACCAATACTGATAGTTGGTAAAAAAAAAAAAAGATCATTTCAATATAAATTTTCTTGTATTTTTTACTTTATAATTTTTTTTTTTTTTTTGCTAATGTTAAATTTATTTATTTTCCTATTTACAGTTTGAGAGTCTGTCTACATCGTTTACGCCAAAAATACTAATAATCACACGCCAAGAATAAAATTTGAATAAATAACTAATACTAATTGAGATTGAATTGTGTTTGTAGTAAGTGAGGCGCCAAACAATCATCATCGCGTCTGGTCAAATGGGCCGCCGCCGCCTGCCTCGACATCAACGTCGTCGTCGTCTGCCATATCATTTTTTTCTTTTGGTTTTTCGTTTTTTCGTTTTTTCGTTGTTTTTTTTCAAATTTTATTTCTTCATTCAAAATCAACCCCTCCCCACCCCCTCTAAATGATTTCAGAGTCAATCATACTCTATCTATCTCTTTCTCTCTCTTTGTGTGTGTGTGTGTGTTTTCTTCTTTTTTTTTAATCACTGAGCCTCCCCACAAAGCTTAGAACGAACTAATTTTGAAAAATGTTTGCAGAGCAAAAGCTTGAAAGGAAATTTTTTTTCTAATTAATTTCTTATCAAAAATAAAGAAAAAAAATTCTTTCTTTATTCTTATTTTAAATTATGATTGGTAATTTCTTTATCTTCTTCTTTTTTATTCTTCATCCAAAATAAATTAATTATATTAATAATAATAATAATAATAATAATAATATTTTTAATTATAATCAAAAAAAGGCTTTAAAATTTTTTATTTTTTTTAAAATAAAATTAATTTATTAGAAGAGGCTTTTTTTTGTATTCGAGTCAATATAAGAAAAATCAATCTTTCCATTCAGTCGAGCAAGTAAATCATAGCTCATGAAAAACAAAACAAAACAAAAATAAAAATAAACAACAAACTTGAAGAAAGTAAATATATACAGTCATACATACAGATTGCATATGTCAATATAATAATCTCGATAATACTTAATCTTTCAATGGGAATATTTGCATAGTATTGCATGTAATAGAAAAGGACAGACAATCTTGTTTAAAGCGCGTATTCGTATTTAAGAGCAAAATGGAAATATTGTAAAATAAAAATATATTCAGTCGAAAAAATGAATGAATGTGACATGATAAAAAAAAAAAAACAAGAACGATGGAATTGAGAAGACGAAATATTGTTAAAAGCATGTCATCTTTTCATCTCTCATATTGTTTAAAAATGATACGAATTGTCAGTTGTCAACAGTTTCTTGTTACCATTAGTACATAGTATGCACGTACGTATGCATGTAGGTAGGTAAAAAGAAGAAAAAAACGTTTTTAATCTCAAAAAAAAAACATTTTTTTTTGCAATAGTTTTTTAGCATGCGCCTCTGCCCCTTATTTGATTCTACAATACATAACAAAAATTATACTCATACATAGATTTCATATCAATTTGTACATGCAACATTTGCGTACGCATAAACTGATACGTACTTAACTTGTTTTCTGAGATCACTTTCGCTGATAATAGAATTGATATAATTAAGATCGTATAATAGTGATGAGCTTTAGGAACATATGTGTACAATAAATGTATGTGTATTGGTATAAATTGGAAGGGAAAATAAGAACACAAAATACGAGGTCTGTTCAAAAAGTATCGCGAATTTTGAATTTCCCCGGGTTACGTATATTCGATTTTTGATTTTTTGTGGCGTTATGTTGGTACTTATGTCTCTCACTTATGCCGACAAGTTCGGCCATTTTTAATGTTCAGTTAATTTTTGACAGCTATTTTGCTTGCACGTGTTTTGGCTCGTCTTCGATTTTTGACCATTCCAAAAAAAGGATCAAAGAATTTGTATCAAATTTTGTGTGAAAAACAAAATTAATTGCGCGGACGCATTCCGAATGTTGACTGTGGCATATGGTGAAGCTGCCTTGAACCGAAGCAACGTTTATCAGTGGTAGAAAATGTTCTCAGAGGTCCGAGAAGATGTGAACGACGAAAAGCGTGCCGGACGGCCGAGCACGTCAACAACAGATGAAAACATTGATGAAGTGAAGAAAATAGAATTGGCCAGGTCGTGGAATCACCGTTAGAGAAGTTGCTGAGGTCTTAAACATATCGATTGGCTCGTGCCATTCGATTTTTACCAATGATTTGCGCGTGAGACGGTTCGCCGCGAAATTCGTACCAAAATTGCTCAATTTCGACCAAAAAAGGCATCGCATTAACATTGCTAAGGAGCTGTTGGACTCTGTCCGCGATGACCCAAATTTGCTCTAGAGGATCATAATTGGTGACAAATCATGGGTTTATGGTTATGACGTAGAAAAGAAAGCTCAATCATCCGAATGGAAGCAGCCGCACGAGCCAAGACCGAAAAAAGCGCGCCAAGTTCGGTCGAATGTGAAGGTTTTGCTTACAGCATTCTTCGATTGCAGGGGTGTGATGCATCATGAGTTCTTACCACAGGGTAGAACGGTCAATAAGGAATATTACCTGCAAGTCATGCGCAAGTTGCGCAAAGCAATCCACCAAAAACGCCCGGATTTGTGGAAGAACAAAAATTGGCTTTTGCCCAGATCTGGCCCCCTGTGACTTTTTGCGTATTACCCAGATCTGTCCCCCTGTGATTTGTTTTTGTTCTCGAAACTGAAGAGTCCCACGAAAGGACGACGCTACGCTACGATTGACGAGATAAAGACGGCATCGAAGGAGGAGCTGAACAAGAGGCAAAAAAAAATTGTTGAAGTGCTTCGAGTATTGGAAAAAACATTGGCACATGTGGGGACAAAATAGATATTCATGAAAAAATAAATAATTTTAGAAAAAAATACAAAATTCGCGATACTTTTTGAACAGACCTAGTATATGAAAAAGAGAGGAGGAGAGAAAAAATACTTTATAAATTCGTCGCGTATTTGATTTAATAAATAAATTCTTTGCAAAAATCCCATCTCAATATACTCATTCTTATTGAACAGATAGGTGATCATTAAGTTGTTTATGGATGATATTTAAGGGTCTTTTAATAAATCTTTTTAAAAAAAAAAACCATGACTTTTCCATAGATTTTCACAGAATTTTTGCCTTATTGACGTATCTACCTAACAAGAAATGGGACTGCCTCGTTGAAGAAAATTGTGTACGAAGCGTGACTAAGGGCAGGATCATCAATTTTGTAAAAAATATTTTACATAAAATAACGGCCATGTTTGCTAATTAAACAATCCATAATGTATAATAATGGCAAGCCTTATAATAAACAAATGCCATCTTGGATGCATTTTAATAGCTTTCCGAGCCATGAAATAAATAAATAACGCATTATTTTTGGCTTTTTTATTTTATCTTAATAAACTTAATTTTAAATATATTCTTTGTATAAAATCAATTATTTTTTTTATACCTATAAAAAAAAACATAACTTTAAATATGGAGATCATAGAAATCAATTCTTTTGCAAAAAAAATATATCCTACCTTATGGAGAATTGACAATTATCGACGTTTTTTAGGGTCCCAATAAAAAGAGTATGTGAATAATATTCTCATTATTATGTAATTAAAATACATACAAATAAACAATATGTTAATGGGATCATTTGATAATCTGCTTAAGAGTCCCCCGCCCGGTATTTACAAAGAAGAAGACATCACTCATTGATAAAAAAATTTCAATTTGATTTCGAATCTGTCTTAATTTATCTCTTAGACTATATATTGTCCTAATTTTTTTTTCGTTTTTTTTTTCTTGGATTTTGGATTTTCTTTTGATGTTGTAGAATTAATTGATAATAAGTAAATTTATTTTTCTAGTCAATTTAATTATTATTAAAAGAAGAAATAAATTTAAAAATTTGCATTTGTCTAGAGAACATGAAAGATTTGTTGTTGTTTGTTTTTTTTGGTTAGTTTGATGGGGTAATCTCAAAAATGGGGGATGATGTTGATGGCGATTTCGTAAACATCAGAAACTTTCCGAAAATAACAAATCAAATCACAGCAATTTCGGATAAAGCCGAATTCTATATTTAAGTATGACTAGGCGCGACAGATGAGTTTAATTCAATTTTTTATGCACAAACAAATATGTACTTGCATGTATTGTTCTTGCATGTGTATTTGATATTATAAATAATATAATATACTAATCACTAAAGATGCGTCAATTTTGGGACACACTTTAGTGATTAGTAATATACTAATCACTAAAATGTGTCCCAAAAATAACTGAACTTTATATTTAAATCATACAACATGCAATGCCATCTATTGAAAATTTGCAGCATGTAAAAAGATACATTCATCCTCTTTTAAACGCACCTAAATTCAAGTAAATCGGATGACAGATGTGAAAGTTACAGCCATTTAAATAAAAGAAAAAGTGTGCTTATGTTACAAAACAAAAATGGAACAAAGAGCAAATATAAAATTTTGTGTTAAACATAAAAAAAAATTCGCTGAGACATACGAATTGATGGAAAAAGTTTATGGTGATGATTGTATGAGTCGTACTCAAGTTTATACGTGGTTTACATGATTTAAAAATGGTCGTGAGGATTTAAATGACGACCTAAGGGCCAGGTCGTCCAGAAGCTGGTAATCGTGCTGAGTTGGTGGAAAAAGTCCGTGAAATCATTGGTATCGATGCAAATTTTACGACGAGAATGTTGGCTAAGGAATTAAATACGAGTAAAAATACTATTTGGAGAATTTTAACTAAAGATTTGGGTAAAAGAAAGGTCTGTGCGCGTTTTGTTCCACATGAATTGAATGAAGACCAAAAAAATCGCTCGTATGGAGCATTGCAAAGACATTGTTGAAACGGCTGAAAACGATCCAGACTTTCTTGATTCGATCATAGCTAGTGATGGATCATGGTGCTTTAAATATGACCCTGAAACTAAGCGTCAATCTGCTGAATGGAAGTCCAAAGGCGAGCCAAAACCAAAAAAATTGCGTTTTCAGAAGTTTCGACTCAAAACAATGTTGATTACTTTTTATGATTCGAAGGGTATTGTCCATAAGGAATTTGTTCCAGAAGGTCGAACTATTAATGGAGAATACTATTTAGGCGTTTTAGATCGTTTGTGGAAAAGAATTGGTCGTGTTAGACCTGAATATTCAGTACGAAAACAGCTGTTTTTATTGCACCATAATGAACCACCTCTCAAGACCTAAAAAATGACCGGATTTTTTATGAAAAAACGGATTTCTCTCATCAACTACCCCCCGTATTCGCCTGATCTATCACCATGTGACTATTTTCTATTTCCAAAACTGAAAACCAAAATGAAAGGAGCATTTTATGATGATATCCCAACCATTCAAGCAGCCGTAACCGAGGTGCTGAAGAACATTCCTATAAATGACATAAAAAAAATCTATACATGCGCTCAAAACGTTGTATTGAGTCTAATGGAACATATTTTGAATAAATAATAATAATGTGTATTTTATTCTATATCCAAAAAGTTAGGTTATCCAAAAAGTTGGGTGTATAATAATAATTCGATAATATCAAACTAGGGGGTTATAAAACTTGTTGTTGCCATAAAATAACTCTTCCAAGATACGATTCATTTTGCGATAATTTTTGAATGACTGTTTCGCATAAATTGGGGGCAGTAATTCGTACATTAGTTGACAGATATTGGTTATTAAATGATCTAAGGTGCATAGCTTTAGAAGAAAATGTCAAATTGCGTCAAATCGCATGATCTAAGAGAAGAGGCCAATTGACATCACCCCTTATTATATACTACTTTTCAACTCAATAAAAATAATACTTTAACAGTCATTTATTCAACTCCACTAATTATTTTTTTTTTTTACAATATATCACATCAATTATGTATAAAAAAAAAAAAAAGATTTCACATTATTTCATTCGATAAGACCAAAAAATAAATAAGAACCAAATTGTTGGGGGAGGTATCGTTTTTTTTTTAATTTAAGATTTAAAAAAAAAACACTTTTAATTACTCTCAATTAAAGTGGAAAATTCCAAATAATTAACCACACGCAATCCGTACAAATTCTTGAAAAGTCCAAACAAACATACCGAAAAAGAGTTTGTTTTAAATTTCCTAAATTATTTACATAATAAAATCTTCTACGCCTTTTTTTTCATTACATTAATTATATATTGAAATTATTGTAATTATAAAATTAATTCTATTTGTTGTTTTTACAATTTTTTTTAATTAGGTAAAAAATCCTATTTAAATTTGTAATTTATATACGATATAACATCTTTTGAAGAATTTTTTTTGTTTTTGCACAAATACTTTTCCAAGAATTTCCAACTTTACTTTTAAACTGAAAATATCCACAAAATGGACTCATCTTCCATAAAATATAAGTCAACCACCGAACAAACCCCCTCCCGTCCTTGCCCCTTTCCCTCACCCATGCCATTGATCCTATTTCATCACATGACTAACACATTTGAAATTATGAAAATTTTGAGAAATTTGTCTTATTAAGAATTTTTCCAAATTATGCATTTTTCTTAATTTTTTTTTTTGGAAAATTTTCATTCGTGGGTGGGATAATTGGAAAAATCATTTATTCTTGACAGTTAACGTAACATATTTTTTCTTCTCATTGAATTTTGTTTTTTTTCCCTTTTTTATTTTTGGTAAATGTGAATAATTTGATAGGAATTTTTTGATTTGGCAATATTTTAATTCAATTTGGTACAACCAAAAAAAAAATTAATAATAAATAAAATTTTAGAGAAAGATCTCATCGAATTTCCATTTTAAACAATATTTTCTTTCTCTATGACCTTTTAAAATTCATTGTAATTTTATTTTAGTTTATATTTAAAGATTTCGCATTTAATAAACTAGTTACAACTGAATGCTAAAAAAAAAATTACCAACTATCTAATTTACATGTACATATAATATAATAAGGTATGTATGCCTATAATATATGGTAAAAAAAAAATTGTGCATTTTTTTTCGTCCCTGACTGTATGCAGAAGGAGATATGTTGTATACGCATACATGACGACTTCGTCCATGACATTCCGTTCAAACAAGCGTGCCTGCCTAACGATTAATCATCGCAAATAAACGAAGAGTAAAAGACAAAAAAATACCCAATTATATAAAGAAAACAAGTTCTCTCAAATTTTATATCTTCATAACAAAAAAAAAAGAACAAGAAAAAGATAAAACAATAATAATAATAATAATAATAATAATAATGATAATAATATAAAATGCAATCTTTAAAAAATTCCATCCTAAAAGCCATAAAAATTTTCCAAAAATTCTTGTATGTAAACTTATTGTCAATTATTATTGGAATTTATTGTTTGCAAAAAATTTAAATAACAAAATTTCCATCTTAGGGTTGTCTTTTAAATATAATCTCTTTGGTAAGAGTATATATGCATATAAGTAAATAATATAGGTGGAGAGTAAACCCTTAAGATTAAAGAAAAGGTTCGCTCTCAAATCGTTTAATTGTATGAACAGTTCGCCGGTATATTACGCTGATCGTGTAACTGCACGAGGTTTGCATGTTGACGCGCAAATTTTGCTCGTACGAATAATAAAGAAGGGGAAATTCGACGAACATACTATATACGAGGTTTGTTCAAAAAGTATGGCGAATTTTGAATTTCCGCGAGTTACATATATTCGATTTTCGATTTCTGGGTGGCGTTATGTTTGTACTCATATCTCTCAATTATGCCGACAAGTTCAGCCATTTTGAATATTCAGTTAATTTTTGACAGCTGTTTTGCTTGCACGTGTTTTGGCTCTTCTTCGATTTTTGGACATTCCAAAAAAATGGATCAAAGAATCTGTATCAAATTTTGTGTGAAAAACAAAATTAATTGCGCGGACGCATTCCGAATGTTGACTGTGGCATATGGTGAAGCTACCTTGAACCGAAGCAACGTTTATCGGTGGTAGAAAATGTTCTCAGAGGGCCGAGAAGATGTGAACGACGAAAAGCGTGCCGGATGCCCGAGCACGTCAACAACAGACGAAAACATTGATGAAGTGAAGAAAATAGTATTAGCCAATCGTTGGATCACCGTTAAAGAAGTTACTAAGGACTTAAACATATCGATTGGCTCGTCCCATTCGATTTTTACAAATGATTTGCGCGTGAGACGGGTCGTCGCGAAATTCGTACCAAAATTGCTCAATTTCGACTAAAAACAGCATCACATTAATATTGCTAAGGAGCTGTTGGACTCTGTCCGCGACGACCCAAATTTGCTCTAGAGGGTCATAACTGGTGATCTCCAAATCATGGAGCAAATTTGGAGACCGAAAAAAGTGCGCCAAGTACGGTCGAATGTGAAGGTTTTGCTTTAAGTTTTCTTCGATTGCAGGGGCGTGGTACATCATGAGTTCTTGCCACAGGGTAGAACGGTCAATAAGGAATATTACCTGCAAGTTATGCGTAAGTTGCGCGAAGCAATCCACCAGAAACGCCCGGATTTGTGGAAGAACAAAAATTAACTTTTGCACCATGATAACGCCCCTGCTCACGCATCGTTGCTTGTGCGCGAATTTTTCGCCAAAAACAATACACTAATAATGCCGCAGTCACCGTATTCCCTAGATCTGACCCCCCCCCCCTCCCTCCCCCCACTGTGACTTTTTCTTGTTACCGAAACTGAAGAGCCCCATGAAAGGACGACGTTACGCTACGATTGAGGAGATCACGTTACGAAAGACGGCATCGAAGGAGGAGCTGAACAAGATCACAAAAAAAATGATTTTTTGAAGTGCTTCGAGGATTGGAAAAAAACGTTGGGACAAATGTATAATATCTAGTGGGGATTACTTTGAAGGCGACAAAATAGATATTCATGAATAAATAAATAATTTTTGAAAAAAAAACACAAATGCGCGATACTTTTTGAACAGACTTTGTATACGCAATTTTCAGCCCCAAATTATTGAAAAAGCGGCGAAAAATCGTATTTATTGCTTGCATACTTTTGTATAGATTTTTTTTTATATAGACATGACAACCAATGACATCTAGTTTTTTAAACACGACAAAAGGCAATATTTATTTTTTCTCCAATCTTCTGGTATTTAATGCAATTGTATTATAATAAAATCAATTAAATATCAAGCGCCTCAATTTTGTAGACTTTCGGAGAGTTTTAAAACACGCCATTCTCATCAAAGTGGTAACATAATGAAATAATTGTTTAATGTTGACATTTAGATAACTTATCGCGAAGTGAAAGTTTAAGTGCGGTTTTATTATATTTTAAATAATTTACGAACAAATTAGTAGGTATTAATTTACCTTTGCATAAAGAGTTTTATTCTTTACGACAGTAAATAGGATATTTTTATTTCAGAATACGAAGTGTTGCGTGAAAGGTTATTTTTCAAGTGTGTGCGTTCTTATGAATGTATTCCCGCAAAAATTTGGACAGAATTTTTGGGTAGAGGCCTATCCAGTTCCTTCTATAGTCTAAGTTTTAGACAAGCATTTACTATTGGTGCCATCTATTGGAAAACGGAGGTTTCCCATTTATTCTTCCAATAATATTTTTTAAATAATTGAAAATTATATTTTTTTAATGACTACCCAATAGAGGATATTAACATATATACGCTGAAAATAAAGGAATATCCTATTATGTGCTTTGGAAAATAATATTAAATAAAGAATATAATGTATTAAATCCAGCGTTGCCATTATATATAAAATGTAACATTATTTAAAAGACTTCTTGCAAGACTCGATCCTTTTAATGACTTTTTAGCATATTTTGGGCTGATAATTTTATGACTTCTATTTCCAAAAGAAGAACATATTCCCGAAATTTTTGTTTCCCCGTCATCCTCCCGGTTATTAAATAATCTAAAATTATTCAAATTTGTATTTTTACTGGAGTGAAAAGTGTAATGAATGTTCCCCCACACTTATACAAATATTAAAATAGAAATTAGTAAATTGATTTTTAACCTTAAACAAGAGATAATAGACTTTAATAAGTAAATCGTAATTTTTATATTTCAAAAAAAAAAACTGCACGTGCTTATTAATTAATGACAAAATAAATAAATATTTTGACATGAAATTTTTATAGAAAAATCTGCAACTTTCAAGGATTTTCTATTAAAATCTAAAACAAGTAATCAGGAGAAACAACTTCTTTTAATACGAAATAAAAATATTATTAATTATTAGAAGAAAAAAAACGAAAACTTTTTTTTTGGCAACTTAATAATATATTCAATTATTTAAAAAAAAAAAGAAACAATTTACGAATTAGTTTATCTTCATAATAAATGAATAATATTTTGTTTTTTCCGCATAGTAGACTGTTCTACTATTTCTTAGATAATAATCTTAACATGGCAAGGAATCATGCTTGACATTTTTGCGGTTTGTGTGTGCAAATTTGTTTTGCGAAACTATTTCCATTTTGAATGAAGATAGAACAAAAACTAACCACATTCGGGCACTAAATAGTCACCTAATCGATATCAATAAAATCAATAAGTTCTTTAGAATAAATCTTTTAATAAATACCATTTAATTTTTTTCTCGATATTTTTATTACCAATATTAATTTTGTGTCTAGCGAAAACTTGACAAAAATTGTATCGTTTCGATTTGTCTGCATACAATTTGCAAACCGCAGCCAAATATTCACATATGTGTACACTGTAGGCTAAAAGTATGCAACCACTTTCGTTTTAAGATGCGAATTACATCAAAGAAAACTAGGAAATTCGAAATGATTAAGCAGAATTAATCATTTTAAATTAAAAAATAAAATATATTTTTAAAAAAAATGCTCAAATTGCTTTTTTTGTAGAAAAGACCTCCTTCTCCTGCGCGTTTGACGATAACTTGTGTAATGCAGATCATTCTGTAGATCAGTTTTCTTATAGTATCCTTTCTGTGTAGCTCATCTTATAAAACTTAGACAGAGTTGAGATTGACTGAATGTGGTTTTGTAGAAATAAGGAATCCTTCACCAACTAACCGAGGTCGTTATTGGAAGATCGTTTTGGTCTCAAAAAAATTCAGTTCTGTTATTTTTGGTAGATTAGCTACTCTCAAACATAATCGAACCACCTCCTGCCTTGATTAACGGTGAGCAGTACTTTTTTTCCAATAGATCCTTTTTTAGACTCAAAGGAAATTTTTTTTTCACTGTTTATTCAAAAATTAATCCAAAATATATTTTTCCTTTATTAGATACAACTGTCTGCCAGCGTATCCAACGCCCTAGAAAAAAAGTCCTCGTTTTTGGACGCTTAATATCCTGCTACTGCCATTTGAACACCCTCATAATTTATATATTCATTTCCATCAAGAAAATTTTGCCACAATCTGAACAGATGATAGTCAGATGGTGCAATATCTGGAGAATATGCTGGCTGAGGTAGAGTGTCCCAAACCAATTCTGCAATTTTTTGAACGGTTCTTCTTGCCACCCTTTCTGTTGGATAAATACAGACGTTTACGTTGAATTTCTTTATTCAAAACATCAAGTTGCGTACAGTAACGATCAGCATCGACCGTTCAAGTTTCTTTCAGCAACTCATAGTGGACAATATACTCCTCCGATCCCACCAACAACACAACATAACTTTCTTTTGATGCACGCCAGCTTTGGATGTGGTCGGTGGTGTCTCCCCTTTGTAACTATATACCCTTTTTCTTACCACATATTTATAAACTATCCACTTTTCATCACCAGTCACGAAAGCGGTCCAAAAACGGTTCCCTTTTGTGACGACCAAGATTTAAAAAACATACCATATTGAAATTCGATCCATTAAATTTTTTTCGCTTAATTCGAGTGGCATCCAAAAAGAGAGTTTGGACACAAAACCAAACCTGTTAATGTGCTCTAAAGCAGTAGTTTGATAAATTCCAAGCTTGAAGGCCACTTCTATGGAATTTAACATGGGATTTGTCCTGATCATACTGCATAGCACTTCGTCATTGACATCTAATAACCTTCCTGATTTGGGTTCATCTTTCAAAGAAAAATCACGGTAAACCATCTCTGGCATGTTCGAGGTGTTACTGCGTCTTCTCCAAACATGCCACACAAGTTTTTTTTGCCTCCATCGCGTTGTCCTTTTTTTGGAACTCATACAACATACAATATCTTAAGTGCACTTTTTCTTCGCACATGTTGACTGTTTTACAAGTTTAAAATAAAACTGACAAAAATACAAAAAAAAATGTGCACAAACCATCAATCATACAGTAATCTAACGGTTTAAATCGATTTCAGTCGAATCAGAATTCTCGCTAAGAACCGACAACGCATACAAGTGCAAGTGTTCTAAAACGACAGAACTTTCTCTTACACCCAATAGTTGGGCACTATTCACACCAAATTCGAGGTGCTGAAATCTCTTCTTGTTTTGGCAAATTGAGCGATCCTCCCTCGCTGAAACTAGTAATTTTAAGAGCCTACAAAACGGATGACTTCTGGTCTGATTAAAAATATATAATATAATTTTACGATTTATTTCACAAAAATTTTTAGAGATAATTTTATTATTAAAATGATCTCATACTTTTGGCCTGCAATGTACATACAATCAACAATTGATAATTTTGCAATCAATTTGATGATTATTGGATGGATTAGTGAGCAAGAAAAAAATTATTACCAAAAAACAAACAAAAATAGTGTATATCATCTTCAATTGGCGATAGACAATATTCAATTGTAAACGCTTAGGTACGTGTATGTGTGGAAAAGTGTATAGAGATGTTTACTTTGTAGTTACGCCGCTACAAATAATAATAATTGATTGCGGTCACGTTTATGTTTCCTTCATTCTGAACAGATACGAGCAGAAATCCGTTTCGGATTACAAAAGATCTACTTTGACGTAATTGTTTTTTTTTACTATTCATTTGAAATGCAAGCGAACAATTAGAAAATATGCCGTGTGAGATGTTCATGGTGGTGGTGAATTGTACCAATCCAGAAAATAAATTTAAATAATTTAGAATAGAATAGAAAAATTTAAATTTAAAACGGTGAGCTTTTTTTAGGAAATTCAACGAGTGGGTTGTTAGTTGGTTTTTTTTTCATTCTAAATTACCTAAACTACTAATCAGTAGTACGAGGTCTGTTCAAAAAGTATCGCAAATTTTAAATTTCCGCGGGTTACGTATATTCGATTTTCGTTTTTTTGTGGCGTTATATGATAGTTCAGCCATTTTGAATACTCAGTTAATTTTTGACAGCTGCTTTGCTTGCACGTGTTTTGACTCGTCTTCGATTTTTGCTCAATTTTGCACAAAAACAGCAAAATGCATTAACATTGCTAAGGACCTGTTGGACTCTGTCCACGACGACCCAAATTTGCTCCAGAGGGTCATAACTGTTGACGAATCATGGGTTAATGGTTACGACGTGGAAACCAAAGCTCAATCATCCCAATAGAAGCTGCCGCACGAGCCAAGATCGAAAAAAGCGCACCAAGTTCGGTCAAATGTGAAGGTTTTGATTACAGTTTTCTTCGATTGCAGGGGTGTGATGCATCATGAGTTCTTGCCACAAGGTAGAACGGTCAATAAGGAATATTACCTGCAAGTTATGCGCAAGTTGCTCGAAGCAATCCGCCAGAAACGTCCGGATTTGTGGAAGAACAAAAATTGGCTTTTGCCCTGATCTGTCCCCCTGTGACTTTTTCTTGTTCCTAAAAACTGAACAGCCCCATGGAAAAGGACGACGCTACGCTACGATTGAGGAGATAAAGACGGCATCGAAGGAGGAGCTGAACAAGATCACAAAAAAATGATTTTTTGAATTGCTTCGAGGATTGGAAAAAACGTTGGCACAAGTGTATAATATCTGGTGGGGATTACCAAATAGATATTCATTAAAAAAAAAATAATTTTTGAAAAAAAACCCACAAAATTCGCAATACTTTTTGAACAGACCTCGTAGTCCACTAGATTTTCTTCGATATTGTGTGTGTTGTTAATATACGTTTTCTTTATCAAAAAAAAAAAAAATTCTGTTTAAACCTAATCAACACCACACTTGTCAGCGAAAAAACATGCGAAATTCAACGTATGCGCAAACATACTTGTACGTCTTCCTACAATACGTATACATGATAATATCGTAAATAAGCCTACACAGATCGGAAGTGAACGAGAACGAGAACGGGCACGAGCGCAATGCACAGGGCTAATATGCCAACAATGTTGAAAAGAAAAGAAATTAAAAAAAATGATGCAACAATTTTGGCGCCACTTTGTTATGTAACCGCACAACTTATCGTTGCTCTTACCTTGAGGATGACAAGTGCGATATCCGCCTCTCAGCTGGGTCTCATTGCTCTTTGTTGTTGTTTGTTGCTCTTATTATTGCCGGTGGCATTTTTTTTCTCTGTTCTCTGTCGCAGCCACAACTTCGCGAAATACAACAGTACAACAACAACAAATTACAAAATTGCAATAATCACATCTCACGTATCACGTTCCTTTGACTCTTAACCGATTTGGGGAGGCATTTGTCTCGTTAAGTGAGTACCAAATTATTGTCTCTGTGTGCACCATTCCGTAGGGTTCAATATATTGTCGTCTACTCATGCACGTGTTGTTGTTTTTTGTGTGTGCAGTAATTAAAGCTTCGTATGCAAACAAATTATTCAAAAAAGAATGTCCTTTTCAACGGAAATAGTCACCTGTGCCTGCTAAATGCCGGTTATTTAATTTCAATAAAATTTAATGGTTAATAAATCATCTATTATGAGCTAACAGAAGTGCTCTGATTTACCGACACAGGAACGGAACGTCTGAATCCAGTTTGCAGTGATTTTGAGTGCTACTAAAAAAGGGGTAAGTAAGCCAATTTTGTGCATTGGCAAATAATAAAATTAATTTTATTATTTGCCAATGCACAAAATTGGCTACATAACCTTTTTTTTGAATATTCAAATTCGGATGAAATTTTTATATTTAATATGTGTATACCGCTTGAACGTTGAAATATAAAATTATTCAAATGTATACCACTAGACTTTTTTTACAGGATTTGTCCTTTTGAGGTAATTTTTAAGGACCTTTTAAGTCTGTTATTCAACCATCCTCTTGACGGGTGTAAAATATCAAATAAATACTTTTGACTTCACTAAATTTCGAAAGTACGTCACTAAATCTCTTAGAACTTTTCGCGCAAGAGATTTAGTGACGTACTTTCGAGATTTAGTGAAGTCAAAAGTATTTGACGCCTTTTTGTTAAAACCATAAACTGTACAGACAAAATTTTAAAATTCTGATTAAAAAGATTCGGTTATCATACGGCCATAGAAATGCGATCCAATAACACCTTCAGACCAAAATGCACTTTTCAATGACACGACAAAGTGATTTTGCAGTACGACAACGCTCGGCAATATGTTGCTTAGGTGGTAAAAAAAACCTAACTGGAAAAAAAGAAAAGGGACGTCCTGCCCCACCCGCCGTATTCTCTAGACATCACCCATTCCGACTACTACCTCTTTCGATCGATGGCGAGTGGCCTGGCTGGACAGCCTCTTACGATCGATTTTACGAAAAGACCAAAAATTATGTCGTATCGTGGATCGCCTTAAAAGACGAGCAGTTTTTTTGACATGGAATCCGTATGCTGCCAGAAAGATGAGAAAAAAGTTGTGGCTAGCGATGCCTCAAGTTTTGAAAAAAAATGGCGGTTTTCCACTTTTACTCCAAATTATCAATATAAAAATTTTCAAATAGATGCCATAAAACGTCTTGCAGGACTTGATCCTTTTTAGATCATTTTGATAGCTTTTTCACATATTTCGATTATTAAATTCTCTAAAGTTTGAAGATTTTCTCTTAAATATAATTGTTTGTATAGTCCTGTAAACAAAAAAAGAAGTCTAATGGCGTCAAAGCGCATGATTTCGAAAGACAATTGAAAGCACCAACTTGTGGTGTTGAAAGACTTGTGCCGCCATTTTGTTACCATATGGACCAAAAATTCGGCTACCAAACAACCTTATCACCTTATCAGCATATTGTGATGGACAAATTGAAGACCATAGGTTAGATACTTCTGTCGCCTTCTAGTTGAAACCATTCAAGGTAAAGATTAAAATCTCAAACTCTAATAAAAAAAGTCGGTTACCATACGCCAATAAGTCGGTTACGTTTCAAAGAAATATGTCTCTTTTCTCAAATACAATGGCTTCTTCACAATCACTTGGAAGTTTTCAGAGCCCCATAAATGGTAGTTTTGCTTATTACCGAAAAACGAACCTCATCAAATTTTGTTCCAAATGTGGCTATGGTAGAATCTTCTTTTTGCAAAAAGTTTTAACAATTTATAATGCATTATTTAGTAATTAAATGATCAATTAAGTAAACTGATAACTCTTAAGCCAAACAAATCTTCGAATACTGTTATATAAAAGGGCTGGAGTTTCCGGATCACGAAATTAATAACCTATTATTACCTTTTCTTCATATTAAATAGTATAAATAAGACCTTAACAATTCAACCTTGAAATTTTATTATAGCTACTTTGAAACTTATTTATAATTTTTTACTACCAGAGTACCATATTATTATAAAGAAAATCATCTTGAAAATTTGGCAACAGCATTTATGACAATAAAAAAAAATTATCTCTGAAATACCAACTTAACCAAAATGAATTTTTCTTAAAATTTTCCAATATATCTTTTAAAAACTTTTACCAAATATATATATTAGTTTTTAAAAGATAATATAATTTTTTTTTTAATGTAACAAGACGACCAAATTTTTAGGGAGGGTAAGAAGGCAAAAAGATAACATAATATTAGGAGAATAGTAGTAGTAGTAGCGGTAGTAAATAGTAAGTTAAGAAAAGAAAAAAATAATAAAAGTCAAGTCTACAATTCGACCGATAAAAAATTGTGATTTAATGATAGAATGGCGTGACACTCTCCTTATTATGACAATGAACCTCTCTTCTGACTGGTGGTGGTTGTGTGCACCCACCGCTGTGATAGCTTCTTATGAAAAAATATCGCGTACACGTAGTAAAAACAATGGAGGCGCCATTTTAATAACCTGTCGCCTCACATTCGATTGGAATTTCAATAATCTTTTAGAAAAGAAATAGAAAAATAAAATATCCAAAATGAAAATAGTGAGAGAAAAAAATTTATTGTATATTTAAATGACATAAGAAGAGGAAAACTTTTGTACACTGTTGGGCAAAAGTATGAGATCAATCAACTTGATAATAACATATTTTCTATAAAAATCTTTGATTAAAATTTTAATAAATCGAAAGCGTATGGTATTTTTTTTTTGTTGGATATATTAAAAAATTTATGGTAAGAGTTTAAATATTTTATTATTAAGTGAGATATTTTTTTTTAAAAAAAAAGGTAATTTCCTTTTTAATTATTTATATTTTAATTATAAGTTTTATGGGATGAGATAGACTAAAGAGCGTGCAAATATTGAATTTTTTTCAATATTTTTTCAATAAATTACAATTAAACAAAAAAAAACTTCAATTGTACAAGCTGTCATCAAACGCAAGAAAATTACAGCATATTTTTTTTTATAAAATTATATTTTTAATTTGAATAATTTTTTTCATAGTTAATTTCAAATTAAATTAATTTTTTTTCATAGTTAATTAATCTGATTTAATTAGAAAAAATTAACTTTTTTTTTTTGTTTAACAACAAAAGTGGTCGTTTACTTTTAGCTGGCAGTGTATAAGAAAATTTCTTAGTTTTTATTGAGAAGAAACAAAGGAAAAGAAAGAAGGGGTGAGTATTTTTGAAATTTCGTTTTTTTTTAAATATTTTATTTTGATTTAATTACAAATAGTGAATAAAAAAAAATAAAAAAATTCTCACCACAAGCAAAAATATTTTTTAAAAAATTTATAATAAAAGAGATGAATTGTTATAATCAAAGAGAAGAATACAGGCAACCATTCTACCGATTACAGCGCCATCAATTACTCATGTTCGTTGGAAGTAACTTTTTGAATAGCAACTAGAAATCTATAATAATACGCATTTATTTTCCAATCGTTTTTAATTTATAACTATTTATTTGCATATTTATATATTTGGACAAATTATAAATAAATTTACACTAAATAAAAAAACTTTTCTAATCTAGCAAAAGCTTGATTTAAGATTATAAAAATGTACAATATTTTATTTTTCTTAATAAAATTTTTAATTTATAAAATTCACCTCCGTCCCCACCAAAAAAAACCATAAAAAATGTTAAAATTTCCATAGATATATAAATCGATAGATTAGGTAGATAGATAGATAGATAGTTTGATCGATTGATAGATAGATAGTCGTTAGTATGTTTGACAATAACGGAAACATCTCAATCACATGACAAAAAATATTTTTTCTTATTTTTTTTTTGTATTAATAAAGATTTGATGGCGATATGATATTATTTTGTTTTATGAATCAATTCACCAAAGTTACACTATAAATAAATAAATAAATAATAATAAAAAAAAACGTTTATCAAAAAATTTATACCAAAAATCAAAATTATCTCCATGATGTGTATTTCTTAAGTGTAAGTGTGTGTTTAAATGACCTTTTATGAGATATTTACCAATACATTTAAGCATATTGAAATTTTTATTTTTTATATTTTATAATTTTATTGTATTTATAAAATTATGTTGTTGGGTTTTTTTTTCCTCGATTTGTTTTGTTGTGAAAATTCATTCATAAGAATTTAATTTTATTTTCCTACTTTGGCAGGCGTATTTTTAGGCTGAAGCTAAAGACGAAGAAAAAAACAACAAAAACTAACCAAAAAAGTTGTTTTATTGCATCTCTCTCTGCCGCCATAGTAGAATGTTTATAACAAAATGGCGGACAACGTTTAAATTCTTAACGATTAAGGTAGCCTATAATGTTTATTACAAATTTTATTAAGTTTTTTGTGGTTTTAATGCCTTTTATACTCGTAGTTTTGTATGTATTGATAATTTGGTATTGTTTTTATAGATTTGAGGAATAATATTTTTATTACAGTCTAAATATTTTTCTGCTAATACAATCCATTCTCTCTTTTCGCCCCAAACACAAACTTCTATCGCACCTTTTTCCATATATGAATAAATGGTTTTTTTTTTTTTAAATATTACACTTTAATCAAATCAAATCGTATAATTTTTACATAAAAAATGTTATGTTAAAAAACAATCAATGGCCATATATATTTATTATGGTTATTTTATTTAGTTTTTTTTCTTTTTTTTTGCTTTGACATTTTTAAAGTTTTTTTTTATTTTTTTTTATTTTGTTAACTAATAAAAATTGTGTATTATTGGCAGATGAGTCATGGAGGAAGATTTTCAATATTGTTTTTTTTTATTCTATTTTATTTGATTTAATGTTTTTAGTTTTTTAGTTTTTTAGTTTTTTTGAACGATTATATCAAATGTAAAGGTAGATGTAAAAAAAAATTATCTCTATTTGAAAGCAAAAAAAAAATCTACAACTACTTATCATATTTAATACCCTTTTTTTGTTGGTTAGTGCAAAATAAAAAATAAAAAGAAAAATATCAAGTTCATGGTTAAAAATTTATTTTGATTAATCATAAAGTTGATATAAAATTTAGAAATTTCGAATTTAACTTAAAAAAATGAGCTTAAGTATTTTATATACGAGGTCTGTTCAAAAAGTATCACGAATTTCGAATTTCCGCGGCTAACGTATATTCGATTTTCGATTTTTTTTTGTGGTGTTATACGTATGTTATGGTGCAAAAGACAATTTTTGTTCTTCCACAAATCCGGGCGTTTCTGGCGGATTGCTTCGAGCAACTTGCGCATAACTTGCAGGTAATATTCCTTATTGACCATTCTACTCTATGGCAAGAACTCATGATCAAAACTGTAAGCAAAACCTTAACATTCGACCGAACTTGGCGCGCTTTTTTCGCTCTCGGCTCGTGCGGCAGCTTCCATTTGGATGATTGAGCTTTAGTTTTCACGTCATAACCATAAATCCATGATTGGTCACCATCCA
This sequence comes from Atherix ibis, assembly GCA_958298945.1. Taxonomy (NCBI): domain Eukaryota; kingdom Metazoa; phylum Arthropoda; class Insecta; order Diptera; family Athericidae; genus Atherix; species Atherix ibis. The sequence continues at coordinate 33,672,973 of OY282606.1, forward strand.
TGATTACCCTCTGGAGCAAATTTGGGTCGTCGCGGACAGAGTTCAGCAGCTCCTTAGCTATGTTAATGCGATGCTGTTTTTGGTTGAAAATGGGCAAAAATCGAAGACAAGCCAAAACACGTGCAAGCAAAGCAGCTGTCAAAAATTAACAGAACATTCAAAATGGCCGAACTTGTCGGAATAAGTGAAAGACATGAGTATCAACATAACGCCACAAAAAATCGAAAATCGAATATACGTAACCCGCGGAAAAAAATTCGCGATACTTTTCGCGAATTTTTTTCCGCGGGTTACGTATATTCAAACCTCGTATTCGGAGGGGGGGAGGGGGGTTCCTAACAAAAAGAGATGATGGACATATGAAAAAAAATTGAAATTTTATTGTTTTATTGTATATTAAAAGTGTTCTGATTTTTTAAATGATTTAAGTCCTGAACAACCCTCTGTACTGTAAGGAATATAATCTTATCTAATAAAATCATTTGCAGATTTTTTTTTCACGTTAATATTTTATCAATCTTTGCTTGGCTAAGTCATTCTTTAATAAATTTATGCACATAAACCTAAAGTGCATCTTATATTAATAAGGTTAAGAGATATATCCAAATTCATTCCTTATTTTCCTTATGATAAATATTACAATCTAAAAATAATTTTCTTTTTTATATGACGCAAAACCATTCGACATGAAGTGAGTAAAGAATTTATTACTTAAGGAGAGAGACACATTGACAATCATCTACCATATTACCAGTAGTAGTCATTTGATTAATAAAAAAATTAAATAAAAATGCAAAAAAAAAAATCAATCTATTAAACACATCTAGTTATGATAATTTACTTGTATATCGTGCTGTTGGCATTTGCATTTTGTTCAAATTTATCAAAACTTACTATTAGTTGCAAAATACATCATACCCTTTTACAGATTTGATTGGATAAACAAAATTAATTTACTGAACGCTCCCTGGTTTTAATAGATAAATATTTATTATTTAAAAATATTATTTAATTATTATAAAAGAATCAAAAGGAAAAAAAAAATAGAAAATCTTTTTAGATTAGATTAGAGATATAACAATATGTTTATTTAACAATCTTGAAAGTGCGTATATTCGTTCGGGGATCACTTTTATAGTTGATTAACATAACTAATAAACTATTGACTACTGACTATTATTACTGGTTATGTGTTCGTTTTTCCCAGTTAACAAATAATAAATAAATTTAATAAATCCGTAAATTGCAATAGGCCATTTCTAAAACGATCGTACCTAGTACGAGTATAATAATAAAATAAAAAAATAATAATAATAATAATATATTCATGCCTGGCGCTTCATATTTGCACCTGCAAATTAAATTCTGAATACGAAATTTTTGAATTTCTTATTAGTAGGCAACACTGATCATGTGTCGGCGCTCTTAATAATATGATCATGGCAATAAATGAGAATTCCACAATTAAGCGGTAGGGGTGGACTGTACATATATAAACGGTAGACAGGTCAGGCAGGCAGGCAATCAAATCATAATAAACAACAATCGGTTGCAGTAGCGTTTTGTATTTGCGCACAATATTTACTTTGCAAAATCTTTCTCTCCTTTTCGCGATTGTTGCTGTTATCTCTTATTTATTGTTGGCTCGCGCAACAAGAAGCCAAAACGTTCGATATTTTTTTTTTACTATTGCGGCACCAAAATTAGTTTCAGAAACTATGATTTTTAATAATCACGTACGCCAAATAATCATTTTGAAAACAATCCTCCTAACTAGCGACGTGTTAATCCTACAATTGAAAAGAAAAAAAAAATTCTTTCACAGAAATTCTGAAGAAATTTACACCCATAATGGCGCGATACTCTATGGTGGCGCCAGTAATGCAAGTTTTTATTTATGTACCATATATTCGCAGCATATAACAATTATCATTATTACGTATATATATTTATTTGTATCCTAAATATTTTTCATTAATAAGTAAACATCATCGTTTTGTTTGTATTGTAAATATTTTTCGATGGTATTGACATTAATTGAACTTAGAAAATGTCATCCGTGCATACTTGCTTATCGTAAGTACAGACTTTGGGTGAGATTATTTACAGTGCTTACTGTACAGCGGGAGAGGAAGAAGTGTCTTTGCTTTGTAAAGCAAATAAAGAGAATAGAAGCTGATTTGAAAAGAGACCATTTGTCAAAAAGATAAATTTGATTCTAAAAACATTACTAAAATATTAACTTAATTCTTCTGAAAAACTGACCACTGTCATTATTATTTACATACCATATAACAAGTAGTATTCTCTTTTTAAATAAATAATTATTAACAGTATATTTGGTAAGATTTTACCTCTCTCCAAGTAACATAAATTCTACTCTATTTTCTATTCTGTAGACATTTTTGATTAAACGCTTAATAACTCGAAAACTTGAATTATGTCTTTATATTGATATAGGATAAATTAAAATAAATACAAATTCTTTAAAAAAAAATTTACTATTTCCGAAATTATGATAATGTGACCACCAAAATCATTCAATCGCAACCCTATAGACGTTTTATAAGATGAGCTTTGTCTTCAAGGAAAACTTCTGGATTCTAAAACAGTTTAAGTAATTTCGTTTTTTTCCCAACAGAGGATTTAATTATATTTTTTCACAACTAACTTCACAGTTAAGCCGCATAATCATATGTATTTTGACAGCTGACATAACAAAGCTTGATTGTGCAAAAAATCGATTGATTCTACGCACAGTAGTTTTTGGTTGATACTCTTTTAAATATGGAAAGTGAAGAACAGCATTTTCGGCATATTTTACTTTTTTAACTATAGAAAATATAAAAATGCTGTTCAGGCAAGAACAAAATTATCCGATGTGTTAAGTGACAAAACTAATTTCCATCCGGCAATTTTGATCCAGTTGAAGCTGATGAAGACACAATAAACGCATTAATTGATGCAAACCGGTGATTATCAACTCGTGAGATTGCTAAGAGATTAAATTTTTTGAATACGACCGTTCATGATCATGTGAAACGGCTAGATTTAATCTGAAAGCTCGACATATGGGTTCCTTATCTTCTTACGGAAAAAAATGTGTACCTTCGCATTGACGTTTGTGATTTGTATCTCAAACGCAAAGAAAATGATCCATTTTTCAAGCGTATCATCACTGGGGATGAGAAATGCGTTGTCTACAACAAAATGTTAAGCGCAAAAAATTCTGGAGTAGAAAAGATGAACTGGCTCAAAGCACTTTGGAAGCCAAAATTCATCAAAAAAGATTATGCTATCTGTTTGGTGGGATTTCAAAGAAATCGTTTATTTTAAGCTTCTATCGAGCAACACAACGATCAATTCTTAAGTGTACTGTCATCAGTTGGACAAATTGAATGTTACACTTAAAGAAAAAAATGCCAGAATTGGTCAATAGGAAAGGTATAGGGTTCCAACAGGATAATGCGTCCACTCGGCAAAAGCTTTTAGAGCTTGGATGGAATATACTGTCACACCCACTATACTCTCCAGACCTAGTCCCTTTGGATTATTGTTTTGTTCCGGTCTCTACAAAAATTTTTAGACGGTAAAACGTTTAAGTCAAATGAGGAGTTCAAAAATCACTTGGATCAGTGTTTTACCAGCAAAGAACAAAAATTTTATGAGCGTGGAATCATTATAAAATATTAATTCACTATAAGAAAATCGTTTTCATTTTTATAAAAAACAAAAAAAAACGAAATTACTTTCTGAACAACCCAATATAATAATATTTTATTTTTAATTTGATAATAATTAATATATAGAAAAATGTCTTTTCCATATTTTATTTCAAAATGAATATAATTTTGAAAAAAAATGGAACAATGTTTTTCGCTTGTTCATTTTAAGTTTTCAATTTTATTCACAACTTTCCCCTTAAAACCAAACACTAGTCGTATAGTTTTGGCCGGCAGTGTAGATTATAATATATAGGCTAATATAAATCAAATACCCACTTTTAGTGTATGTAAAATAGGTTTTTTTTTGTTATATTTAACATAAGCAAACAAACAACTAAATAGAAAATGTTATCAAAAAAAAAAAAAAAACAGTTGTCAGTAAACACATTAGGAAGTGTGAATAAAATCCAGACTATTTAGACAGAAAACAGTGCAGCAATCCAAATGAATAACAAATTGAATTCCTTTAAGAAAATAACAAATATTTACAAATTAAAAAAAAAATCATAATAATAATAAAAAGAGGAAGAAGAAAATTTACTATGAATATTCAATAACTAAACTTAATTCTAATATATACATATAATATATATGCTGGTGGCTATTTTGAAATTGATTTAACAGCGTGTGATTTCTTTCAATGCTATTTCTTTCTTTTTTTAAATACTATTAAAAATATTCGCACTTTTCCAGTCGAAATTATGGCGCCAGATCCGAGACTATACAACAATATTGTAATAGATAGTCATCGTTTATATTGGTATAATATTAATTCATAAAAAATAGAAAAAATTATAATAATATTAATAATTTTTTTTTTTTAAAATGACAAAAAAATTTTATATAATAATATTAATAGAAAAATATGGTAAATAGCAATAATTTTATATGAGACCATAAAATTATTGAAATTTTTTTTTTCTTCTTTAAAATTTTTTGGTAATTTTCATTTATAATGTGCACTATTTATTAGATATTAATTTTTTAATATAATAAATATTTTTTAAAAAAAAGGCGACTTCTAAATACGAGGTCTGTTCAAAAAGTGTCGCGAATATTGAATTTCCGCGGTTTACGTATATTTGAGGTTCGATTTTTTGTGGCGTTATGTTGGTACTCATGTCTCTCACTTATGCCGACAAGTTCGACCATTTTGAATGTTCAGTTAATTTTTGACAGCTGCTTTGCTTGCACGTGTTTTGGCTCGTCTTCGATTTTTGGCCATTCCAAAAAATGGATCAAAGAATCTGTTTAGGGAACAAGAAAAAGTCACAGAGGGCCAGATCTGGGTAATACGGTGGTTGCGCGGCATTATTAGTGTTTTGTTTTTGGCCAAAAATGGCAAAATCCAATTTTTGTTCTTCCAAAAATCCGGGCGTATCTGGCGGTTTGCTTCGTGCAACTTGCGCATAACTTGCAGGTAATATTCCTTATTGACCGGTTCTAAACTGTGGCAAGAACTCATGATGCACCACGCCCCTGCAACCGAAGAAAACTGTAAGCAAAACCTTCACATTCGACCGAACTTGGCACGCTTTTCTCGGTCTTGGCTCGTGCGGCAGCTTCAGCTGCTTGGTTCCACGTTGGGATGATTGAGCTTTTATTTCCACATCATAACACTAACCCCTTTTGAGCAAATTTGGTCAACAGCTCCTTAGCAATGTTAATTCGATGCTGTTTTTGGTCAAAATTGAGGCAAAAATCGAAGACGAGCTAAAACACGTGCAAGCAAAGCAGCTGTCAAAAATTAACTGAACATTCAAAATGGCCGAACTTGTCGACATAAGTGAGAGACATGAGTACCAACATAACGCCACAAAAAATCGAAAATCGAATATACGTAACCCGCGGAAATTCAAAATTCGTGATACTTTTTGAACACACCTCGTATTTATTGGATATTAATATTTTATGTATTAATTTTTTTAAAAAAACGGCGACTTCTTATTAGAGAATAAGAACGAAATGATTTAGTAAAATTTATAATACCATATAATTAGTCCTTTACCATTAATAAATTGTAAACAAAACTTCTCAGAATTTCTCATCTAAGAAAGTAATAAAAAAAAAACAATCTTCAATAAATGTTGTTCTTCATACATAATTGGTGTTTATTATGAATAACAAAAAAAAAACTACTGCCAAATTACAACTAATAACAATAATTTTATGAATTAACCAAAAATACATACGAAAAAACTCAAAGAAAATTAATTAAAATTTGTTTGTCATACAATATAAAAAAAAATAATAATAATAATTGCAAAGAGACCATAATAAATAAGTCCAAAAAAGAGAGAGACCATAGAGAAACAGGCAAAAAACGAATTTGTAAGTCAACAAGATTTACGGAAAAATTACAATTTAACTGCCTAATAAAGAATGAATGAAAATTATTTTCTGTGAATGGTGGTGAGTAGAGTAGAGTGACAAAAAAAAGCCATCCCGCCCCATGCACACACACACAAACTATATCAAATCAAATACAAAAAAACCACAATAAAAATAAACATAAAATGTTTTATTTTTTTTTGATTTATTTTATTTGAAATTGTTGCGCAGCAAAAAAGTAAATTCCACTTGGCCAAAAATGGGTTTACTCAATAGAAAATCTGCCCATGTGTAAAAAGAAACCCAAAACACACACACACACACGCTACTCACAAAATGGAATATGAGAAGAAAAAAATACGATTTTAGAGCATAAACGATTAAGAAAGAAAAAAAACATAAATAAAATAATGGTTTCATTGTATAAATTGGACTCGAACAAATAAGTAAATACTCTATTCAGTAAATAATTTCTATTCAGAGTGACAGTGGAGTTTGTATTAAGGTTGGTTTTTTTTGTTGTTGTTTTTATTGTGATCAAAAATTGATTTGAATTTTGTTAAAATATCACAATAAGAATAGTTGAGAAAAACAAACAAACAAACAAAAAAATACAAAACAATTCAATAAATTTATTTTGTTCTGCTTTTACAACCAACAACAAAAACCAAACAACCGAAAAATTCCATAAAAAATATTCTAAATTTGAAGAATTTGTCTAATGAATATCAATTGAAAAATAAATAAACAAAAACGAATTCGTTTAAGAATCATGGAGTTTAAATTGATTCAATGTGTCCATACAAGTGAAGTCCTGAACAAAATTCCGATTTTATCGCTGTTAAAATTTTTTAGAACCTTCACAACCTTATCGGAGTGCATACAATTTCAAACTGCAACCATTGCTCATTGAAGTTGAATCTCTAATTTTAGGCTCTTTTCAGTTATACTGCCAATATTTTACTTTATTATTAATTTTTTTTTAAATTCTTACAGGTATCTTTTTTTCTTTCTTCAGGTAGGGTAAAAGGATTAAGGATTGGAATAAAATAGGATATTCAGTTTCAACTGAGTAGGGTAGTTAGAGCTATTAGCCATATCCCCAAATTCGCTAGGCTAATTCATCTTAGAATCAGAGTTAAAAACAAAAAAAAACAATCACACAAACATAAATTTATAGAACCTAATTAAATAGGTTGGATGTGTTCTCAAGACTAAAGGGCATAATTCGTTACAGTACAAAACTTGGCTCCCCATTCGGCTATCGTCTTCTATTATGCCTCACAAGACGATGGCCAATGAAGAGTCAAAAAACACAAAAAAACCCTTTCTCGCTCCAAGTTGAGCGCCAATTTTGTTATGGTCGATAAAAAAAATACTTTAGTATGTGTAGACATTTTTTATTTCTATACAAAATTTTTTATACCTTCCCGTCCCTAAACACTACATTGCCAGACCGAGTCAATTTGACTTATTCACGTTTTTATTGCTATATAATATACATAGAACATAGAAAAATTTAAATAATTTTTTTTAAAAAACATATGTTGGTACTGTATCGATTTTAAAGGATTTGAGTCAAATTGACTCATTAAATATTTTTAAAGTTGCTCGTTTTAGCAAGTATTTTCTGTTGAAAGCTTTCATTTCAATTTGTGATACCGGAGAGAATAGTGGATTTATGGTCTAAGAAGTGGGGACAACCTTTTTTTCCAGAACAATGTGTAGAGATAAGTTCAGAGAAATACTTCGATTTATACGTTTTGATAAGAAGACAAATTTGCCTTGATTTCAAGAGTATAGGAAAAATTTATTGAGAATAACCAGGCTTGTAATAAACCAGAGGATAACATAACAGTCGATTAGCAATTGTTCTCAACTAAAGCCAGGTGCCCATTTACTCAATACATCCCGAATAAACCAGATAAATTTGGCATCAAATTCTGGTTAGCTGCGGATGTTAGAAGCGAGTATCTTCTAAATGGTTTTCCCTATTTGGGCAAGAATGAACCCCGCGTATCAAATATTGCGTTGAGAGAGTTTTTTGTATCTAAAATCACTCAGCCATATTTAGGTTGTGGACGAAATATTTACCACAGACAATTTTTTTTTTTGCGTGAAAAACACTTCATTGATTGGAACAATAAATACGAGCAAATAGAAAAGAATTGTCTAAAATTCCAAAAGCCAAGAAGGACAACATGACACGGTTTTTTACACAACTTTATAAAACGAAGCCACTGTACTCTTACTATTATATAAAAGTAAGCCCAATAAAAAAAGTTCTACTATTGAGCTTAAAGCATCGAAATGTAGAAATTGAAAAAATAATTTAAAAAAATATGTACCGGAAACTACAATATAACATTTTATAATAACAATAATTATGGACTTAATACGAGGTCTGTTCAAAAAGTATCGCGAATTTTGATTTTTTGTTCAGTTAATTTTTGACTGCTGCTTTGCTTCCACGGATTTTGGCTCGTCTTCGATTTTTGCCCATTCCAAAAAATGGATCAAAGAATCTGTATCAAATTTTGACTGTGGCATATGGTGAAGCTATCTTGGACCGAAGCAACGTTTATCGGTGGTAGAAAATGTTCTGAGGGCCGAGAAGATGTGAACGACGAAAAGTGTGCCGGACGCCCGAGCACGTCAACAACAGATGAAAACATTAATGAAGTGAAGAAAATAGTATTGGCCAATCGTCGAATCACCGTTAGAGATGTTGGTGAGGACTTAAACATAACGATTGGCTCGTGCCATTCGATTTTTACCAATGATTTGTCGTGAGACGGGTCGCCGCGAAATTCGTACCAAAATTGCTCAACTTCGACCAAAAATAGCATCACATTTAAATTACTAAGGAGCTGTTGGACTCTGTCCGCGACGACCCAAATTTGCTCTAGAGGGTCATAACTGGTGACGTATCATGGAACAAATTTGGAGACCGAAAAAAGTGCGCCAAGTACGGTCGAATGTGAAGGTTTTGATTAAAGTTTTCTTCGATTGTAGGGGCGTGGTACATCATGAGTTCTTGCCACAGGGTAGAACGGTCAATAAGGAATATTACCTGCAAGTTATGCGTAAGTTGCGCGAAGCAATCCTCCAGAAACGCCCGGATTTGTGGAAGAACAAAAATTGGCTTTGCACTATAATAACAGCCACCGTATTGCCTAGATCTGGCCCTCTGTGACTTTTTCTTGTGCCTGAAACTGAAGAGCCCCTTGAAAGGACGACGCTACGGTATGATTGAGGAGATAAAGACGGCATCGAAGGAGGAGCTGAACAAGATCACAAAAAATGATTTTTTGAAGTGCTTCGAGGATTGGAAAACACGTTGGCACAAGTGTATAATATCTGGTGGGGATTACTTTAAAGGGGACAAAATAGATATTCATGAATAAATAAATAACTTTTGAAAAAAACACAAAATTCGCGATACTTTTTGAACAGACCTCGTATAGTATGTTCGCCAATTTTCCCCTTCTACATTATTAGTATGAGCAAAATTTGCGCGTCAATGTGCAAAAATCGTGCAATCACACGATCAGTGTAATATACCAGCGAACTGTTCATAGAATTAATCGATTTGAGAGCGAACATTTTGCTTTATTTGAAATGATAACAAACAACCGATGTAACCTCAGCTTTACAATAAAAAAAAACAATAAATTAAACTGACTAGATGATATTTCCTTACTCGTTCTTAATTTGTTAAATCGGGAGAGTTTCTTTAGTTATCGTTAGTTTAATATTAAAATCATTGGAATGCTTATTACCTGAAATTCCAATTGGAAAAATACCATCATTCCTATCCTGTAATCAAAAATTACCACCCATATTATAAATCCGACCTGAATAATGACAATTGTTAAGAGAAAATAGAGCGACGGAGAAAAAAACATGCAGAACACACCAACAATTTGTCTCTATTTTCAAAACCTTGGCAATCGAAGTGAGACACTCGATACTTGGTGTTTGAGGAACGCGTCATTGAACCAAAACCGAACGAAATAAAGTAAAATTGAGTGATTGAACTGATTGGCGGCGGCGTCGGCGGTGGTGCCGGCGCTCTTTAAGAGCACAACGTTTCTAATTACGTCTTGATGGCGCTACCCACCGAAAAAGAAATCATCACAAATTTTTTACATGTTCCGTCTTTGATCATTATTTACTTCCCTAACCCCTCCACAATTTTTTTTTCTCTCTTTTTGTTTTTGTTTATCATACAATATTTTGCATACTTCAATTTTTTTAAGAAACATTTTGCAAATTTTTTTTTGCTCTACTGTTACTAATTGTATTAGTACTCTGTTGTCGCCATTATGTCGTTCTACCTTTTCTTATATTGATTCGGAACAAAACAAAACAAAAAATAAAAGAAAAACTGTTTAAAATGCCTATGAACGGTACAATGATGATACTAACGCCATTAACAGCAACATCATCATCGTCTTCGTTTTCATAGCCTCGCCAAGTATCAATTGACCGGGCAGGTATTGACGTTTGTTTTCAATGCATTTACATAATTTTATTTATTGTATTTGACAATTTGCCAGAGAGAAAAAAGAAGAAGAAGAAAAAGAAAAACTAAAAAGAATTTACAAAAAAATTTACAATTTAAAAGAAATCGATTTTTTTTTGTTGATATTGTAAGTTTTTATTTATTTTGTGGTTCGGAAAGTATAGTCCTGTCGTTTTAAAACTGTAAATTGTAGATCGCTTGCCCTTGAAAATTGCAGAATATAAATTGTGTTTGAATTGTAAGAACTTTTTACAAAAAAAAGGTAATTCTGCCGTAGCCTCGTTTTGTGAAAATTTTCCTCATCAATGAGGCTCATTTCCTGCTTGGTGGATATGTGGTTAGTCAAAATTGCACAAGTAACTGTGTTGTGTGCATTTTGATCTAAAGGTCCCTTAAAATAAACACAGAGAGACGATTATCTAAAATTTTGAGCACTATTGGTTGAATTTTGTTGTTGTTGTTGTTGTTATTTGTCCCTTAGACCGTGAGGTCATTTGGCGACTTCACAGTACGTGTTGGAAGTTATCTGAAAGAGACTGGTCGGCTGTGGTTAATAGTATAGAATATTGAGAATTTTGTTATATTTTGTGGAGCAGATTAGTATAGGGGGACAAGGGAATGAAGTTGTTGGGTCCAGAAGCTCCACAATGGGTAGGAATCCTGCTTGCGCGAAGTAATTCTTGGTTATATGGCATTCATGTAGAGAATATGGATGATAGCGAAATTGATGCCGAAGGACAGGATAGGCATAAGGGTCGATTGGTGTTGTCAAAAAGGAAGTTATGAGTCCAATACGGATTCTGAGGAGCTTCTGCGCCAAGAATTTCGGTATGGATGTTAATGAGTCGACAAAAAAGTGTCGCTATTAGTCCAGTAATAGTGTCTGAGGATGGCTAATGGTGTTAGTTGCCATTTCGTTAGTAGACGAGGCAGATTGGGAATGACTGTGATCAGCACATTCATTACCCACAATGCCCACATGCCCCGGCATCAATTGCAACTCGACCCTCCTATTGCTAAGTAGGCTATGACGAATTGCGCTAAGTACTGGTTCCCTCGATGGACCACAAATGGCTTTAAGGGCGTCCAGGCTATCGCTGAAAATAGTAGCTTTCCGTTCATGGCCCACACCTCCCCGTAGTATGGATCTGCTCTATAAACAAAAATTCCACAATATAGTGCGCGGGTGCTGCAGCCAAAAAGTTCGACGACCGAAAAATATGTAGTATCGGTGTCAGCGGCGGCGGCATTCGTGAACAACAGTCGATGATCTTTTAATCCGTTCAACTGTTCAAGGAAAAGTTTCCTACAAGTGGACGGGGATTAATACTAGACTTAAGAGAAGCAGATACTTTCATCTTAATACTAGGCTGTCAAGAGAAGCAGATACTTTCAACTTTGCTCGCAACCACGGTTTTCAATCTACGTGTGGAAAGGAAGTTTTTGGAAAACGAGGGGGAGGATGGAAGAATTTCTTTCAAGCGATGATCAATTCCTTTTTGAACTGTGGAAGATGATAAAGTTTTTGATTAAAGTGTGAGGGGGGAGGATGGGTTTAATTTGGAAGGCATCGGTTTTTGTAAATTAAATTTACGCGAGCCTTTTGAAGATAGAAAGAGATGGTGATTTTCGAACAGTTTCTATCAGTACGGATACCACCAGAGATGTCCGATGTGCTCCACTACGCCATATACGAGGTCTGTTCAAAAACTATCGCGAATTTTGAATTTCCGCGGGTTACGTATATTCGATTTTCGATTTTTTTGTGGCATTATGTTGGTACTCATGTCTCCCACTTATGCCAACAAGTCTTCGATTTTGCCCATTTTCGACCAAAACAGCATCGCATTAACATTGCTAAGGAGCTGTTGGGTTCTGTCCGCGATTACCCAAATTTGCTCCAGTCATAACTGTGATGAATCAGGGATTTTATGGTTAAAAAGCGCGCCAAATTCGGTCGAATGTGAAGGTTTTGCTTACAGTTTTCTTCGATTGCAGGGGCATGGTGCATCATGAGTTCTTGCCACAGGGTAGAACGGTCAATAAGGAATATTACCTACAAGTTATGCGCAAGTTGCACGAAGCAATCCGTCAGAAACGCCCGGATTTGTGGAAGAACAAAAATTGGCTTTGGCACCATGATAACGCCCCTGCTCACGTTTTTGGCCAAAAACAACACACTAATAATGCCGCAGCCACCGTATTCCACAGATCTGGCCCCCTGTGACTTTTTCTTGTTCTCGAAACAGATTCTTAGATCCATTTTTTTGGAATGGGCAAAAATCGAAGACGAGCCAAAACACGTGCAAGCAATACAGCTGCCAAAAATTAACTGAACATTCAAAATGGCCGAACTTGTCGGCATAAGTGAGGGACATGAGTACCAACATAACGCCACAAAAAATCGAAAATCGAATATACGTAAGCCGCTGAAATTCAATATTCGCAATATTTTTTGAGCAGACCTCGTAGTAAGCAAATAGAATAAGGTTCCTTTCCAAAAGGGCGTTGGTTAAATATTTGAATTTTTTTGATCAAAACTTAAAAGTTTAAAACTGTAGCTTATGTGGATTTAACAAGATGGCGTCGCAACCACATAACATGTCCAAAATTTTGACCTTATAACTTTGCTTCCCGAAGCACAAATTTGTGAACTTTTTGTCGACAGAAATAAAAATTATATTCTTAAAGAGTTTCTAAAGAAAGAACAAAAGCATCTTAATTCCATAAAAGAAATTTAAAAAATATCGATCACAATCCAATAGTTTCTAGTTAAAACTAAATAAATGCATACGACTCCTATTATTTCGAAAACATTTTTTTAAATAAAATAATATCTTTAAAAAAATTTAATTATAGGACAAAAAAATACACACACACACACACACAGAAAGTTTCAAAAACAATTTACAAAATATTTCCATTCCAAATTCCATTATTTTTTTATGCAAATTATTTTTTCAAAAAATTCTGGAAACATTCAATAATGTTTTTATTTCCATAACAGCACAATTTGATGGAGGCTGCATTCATATCAAATATGGTAACTAACAATACCTAACATGCTACTAGGTAGAAGCTTTTTTCTCTGTGCAAGGGGAAGTGGGAGGATTGCGGAAATATTACGGAGGCTTGGGGCCAGCCAAGAATAGTAACTGAAGCGCCAGCCCAGACAGAAACCGAAAAACTTGGATTAGTGAATAACAGCAATTAACGGAAGCCAAAATGGACAAAATCGTTAGTGTTCCGTTCCATCGTGCGTCGCCGATTGCATTTTCCACACTTCCATTCCGTTGTACACGCTGAATAAATGATTTCTGTCTGAGCGACAGGTATTTGTCTGTCGGTCGTCGTGTTTTGTTGGTTTTGGAAATCACAGCCAATATTTGTAGGAGCGTCTGAATCAGATAACGCAAGTGCCATTTCAATAAAACCACACAGCCATGACTGTCTCCATTTGCCGCCAACATACCTATACTTACATACATAAACCAATAATCATATGCATACCGATTACCTATATAATAAACTAAATAAGCCGCAAATTCAACAAATTTTCACAATATCTACCCCCTTTTAGTGTGTGTGTGTGTATGTGTGTTTTAAAGTATTGCAAATTATCAATTTTGAATGGAAACATTTCATTTTTTTTTTTTTTTTGCTGAAATAAGTACGTACAAGGATGAAACGAGTGCTGCTGATCTTAACACTTGTAGGTGTTTGTTTATCAATTTCTTTTTTTTTCATGTCTACTTATTTTATACCAATTTTTTACTTTTTTTTCTTATTTAGGATTTTTGATTTTATAATATTTTCTACTATTAGTGAGATAATTTTTATTCAACGTTTCTATACATAAATGGTCGATAAACGAACGCACACATAAACAGGTACATATATACATACAATATCTCAATGTCATGATAGCGTAGTAGTATTATATACAAAATAAAATATTCAATTTATGTTTCACATGCATGCATATACCGAGTGAGTACAACTTAAATGCATGTATACACATACTATATACTTATGTTCATGTACGAGTATATCTATCTATTTCAGCTGAATAAGTTCACAATTGCTGCCGCCGCACAACGGCTACTTCTCTATTTTTGCTTTCGAATAATTGAGATGGCGCCAGTTAAAATGGGATGAAATTATGGTAGGAATTCAATGGGCTCTACTCTACTCTATAGAGCAATTTCTCTTTCCAACTTTTTTTACTATAGTAGATTTAATTGTGGAAAATTTTTTATTTTAAATACTACCTACAATTTGATACGCTCTAATGTAATGCAATGCTATGTGAATTTAATAGTTTTTTTTTATTACGTTTTTAATTTTTTTCTTCAAACTAAAACCCAGACAACCACCTAACCCCCCACCCCCCCCCAACAAAAAGAAAATCCATAAAAGAAATCAAATAATGTTTTTCTCATTTATTTTCAGCAATTTTAATTTTTATATAATATTTAAAAAAAAAATAAAAAAATTAAACAATTTATTGTTAATAATTAAAAAAAAAATGTTTTTTTTTTTGAAAAATTAAACGAAATCTTTTGTGAAAAAGAATTTTGTCCATAATCATTTAATTTTTCTCTATCCCTCTGTGGCTTTCTCTCTCTCTCTGTGTCTCTCTCTCTCTCTCTCTCTGGAAACATTTTAAACATAATTTTTATTTATAGAATTTGTTTACACTTTGAAGAAATTTTGAAAACATACATTCAAAATGTAGCAGCACCGCGCACGCATTCATCGTTTTTATATTCTTATACACAAACATCATAATATGCATACGCATATTTAATTATTTTAATTGCGAGTAAATCTTATCAGAATTGAATAAAATACAATTCAACCACCCAAAACCTCCCATCCAACTAACACATGAATGGACATCAATTTCTTCCATACGAACTGAGTTAGCTGCTTACTAATAAGAAATATTGCCTCTCCGATACCACTTATTTTGTGTTACACTTCTCTCTCTCTCTTAGTTCAATCGTTTTTTTTTTACCCTTATTCCCGTTTTTTCTCACAATCATCTCATACCATGTATCCATTCATTTCGATTTTCTTCTTACTCTCTCTCTCTCTCTCGTTTACTCATTGCCCAATCTCTAAAATATTCCCATTGATCAGTGATTTAGTTCTTATTCACTAACTGATTAAGTTTTTAATTTTTCAGCAAAGGTTTTTTTTTCATTCTCTCTGTTTTCTTTTTTTTTTTTTTTTGGTTGTTTGTGTTTTTGTTTTTGTTTTGGCTGCCGGACATCTTACTGACGTCGATCATTGACGATGGCGCCACAATTATGGAGAAAACGATGTCTTGACGTTAGTGTGTGATTTTTCTTGCTGTCGCCGCCAAGTTTTTTTTCTACTTTTTTTTTATTTTTTCATATTAATTTCTATTTTTATTGTTTTTTTTTCTTCTTCTTTTTTTGAAGCTAGCTACGAAAACTTTTGCTATTAATCGTATGTGAAAAAACGTCGTTGCTCAAAAAAAAAAAATTATTAAAAGTTTAATGCCTTCTATCTAGTTAAATCAATTTTCTTCCGCCCAACACCTACCAACCCCCCTCCCTTCCCCCTCAAAATATAAAAAATTTTTTTTACATAGTATGACTAAATACATATAACTGTATATATGACTAAATATCGTTTCCCCACCCCCCCCCCCCCCCCCCCCCCATTTTAAATTTAATCATAAAATGATATTAAGTATCAATATTAGAAAAATATTTTTTATATTCATTTTTTTTTCTTACATTATTTTACTTATTTATTTATACCATTTTTTTAATTTTTTTTATAATACTTTATTTATTTATAATATATATACGTATTCATACAATATTTATTTTTTTTCGATTTAGTTTTCTTATATCTTCTGGTGTAAAAATAAGACGATCTTGCTTCTCAGTAATAGTATTATTTTCCATACAATAAACGAATCGCGTTAAAACACTTATTTACCAGTTAAAAAGGGATTTAATATTGGGTTGTTCGGAAAGTTATGTCGTTTTTTTTTGGTATAATTTTTAATAATTTTCGAATATAAAACCGAATTGAAAATATTGGGTTGTCCGGAAAGTACATTTTTTATAAAAATGAAAACGATTTTCTTATATTGAATTAATATTTTATTCAATTAAATATTGTCCAGTCTGATCCAATACCCTTTGCCATCTTTCTGGCAGTAGCATGATTCCACGCTCATAAAATTTTTGTTCTTTGCTGGCAAAAAACTGATTCAAATGATTTTTGACATCCGCATTTGAATTAAACGTTTTACCGTCTAAAAAATTTTGTAGAGACCGGAACAAATGATAATCGGAAGGTGCTAGGTGTGGAGAGTATGGTGGGTGTGGCAGTATATCCCATCCAAGCTCTAAAAGCTTTTGCCCACTACGAGGTATGTTCAAAACGTATCGCGAATTTTGAATTTCCGGGGGTTACGAATATTCAATTTTCGATTTTTTGTGGCGCTATGTTGGTACTCATGTCTCTCACTTATGCCGACAAGTTCGGCCATTTTGAATGTTCAGTTAATTGTTGCACGTGTTTTGGTTCGTCTTCGATTTTTGCCCATTTTCGACTAAGAACAGCATCGCATTAATATTGCTAAGGAGCTGTTGGAGTCTGTCCGCGATTACCCAAATTTGCTCTAGAGTATCATAACTGGTGACGAATCATGGGTTTATGGCTATGACGTGGAAACCAAAGCTCCATCATTCCAATGGAAGCTGCCGTACGAGCCAAGACCGAAAAAAGCGCGACAAGTTCGGTCGAATGTGAAGGTTTTGCTTACAGTTTTCTTCTATTGCAGGGGCGTGGTGCATCATGAGTTCTTGCCACGGGGTAGAACGCTCAATAAGGAATATTTCCTGCAAGTTATGCGTAAGTTGCGCGAAGCAATCCGTCAGAAACGCCCGGATTTATGGAAGAACATAAATTGGCTTTTGCAACATGATAACGTGCCTGCCAAAAACAACACACTAATAATGCCGCAGCCACCGTATTCCCCAGATCTGCCCCCTCCCCCCCTGTGACTTTTTCTTGTTCACGAAACTCAAGAGCCCCATGAAAGGACGACGCTACGCTACGATTGAGGAGATAAAGACGGCATCAAGAGAAGTGCTTTGAAATCCCACCAAACAGATAGCATAACGTTTTTTTTAAAGAATATTGGCTTTCGAAGTGCTTTGAGCCAGTTCATCTTTTCTACTTCAGGATCCTTTGCGCTTAACATTTTGTTGTAGACAACTCATTTCTCGTCTCCACTTCAAAAATGAATCATTTTCTTGGCGTTTGAGATGCAAATTATGAACGATCGAATTCGATCAATTTAATCTCTCAGCGATCTCACGAGTTGTTATTCGCCGGTTTGCATCAATTAATGCCTTTATTGTGTCTTCATCAGCTTCAACTGGCCTTCCAAGAATAACGAAATTACTTTACGAACAACCCAATAATAAATGTTCAATAAAATTTGACTTTTAAGAAGAAAGCCTAAACAATTAAGCTTTCCCATATAAAAAAATTTTAAAAATTTGCACAATCTAGTTTAGCATTTTTCTAAAAACTTAATTATTTTTAGGCGTTTAAAATATAAAAGAAAAGGGAAAGATGGTCAGGGGGGCTTATTAAAAATTTCCATTTATTTAGGAATAGTATATAAAAAAAAAATATATCATTTGTCCTATATGATATGATGAATGACAAATTCAATTGGAAGGAGCACGACGACACATTCCTATTTCCAAGATAAAAAAAAAACAAGAAAAAAATTTCATTTCATTGGAAGCAGAAAATAAAACAAAAAAAAACTATAATCAAAATAGGGTGGAAAAGACTAAATATGATAAATTGAATACGTCAAAAAATATAATTCCACACAAATCTAACTCATTAAAAATGATGATCATCATCATCATCATCATCATCAGCCCACTCATTAATTAACTGAAGCAAATTATTATTTTTTTTTCTCTCTCTCTCTCTCAGTATTTTTATGATTATTAATTCTTTTTATTTTTTATTTTTTTTGCTTGGTGAACATATATTATAGCATAATGGCGCGCAGCTAAATATAATTGCCTTCAAAGAATTAACACATTTACTTCTAAAACAGAATTGAATATAGTCCATCTAGTAGTAGTAGTAATAGATGATAGTAGGTACATATCTGAATCAGCGCATTAATAGCGTCAATATAGAAAAAAGACGACACTATCTTGCGATCGGTATGCCAAATTCAAAAAGGAAATGCTAAATTAGAGAGTGCTTAATTTAAGAAACATGTCAGAAATAATTTTGTCATAATTTCCATGAGTTCGTATTTAGGTAAAAAAAAATACATCTTATTCTGACATGGCTATGTTATATGAAAGTGCATAGTTTTTATTACAATATATACACAAATATACAGACGCGCGCACGCACGAAACGCACGTACGCACACACACTATCCCCAATTGATAATAATTTATCAATATTGCAAGTCCACATATAATACTACCACCCTTGACGGGGAAAAATGCAATCACCTTCGTCAGTGCCATATCATCGTGTCATGACCACCAAAGCCACTTTCGCCAAAAAGACTGAATAGCAACAAAGGCTGCCGCCACTGTCTTGTCCTTCCAATGTCGACCGGCATATTATGCGTTCTGACAATTCATGGTTGACTGGTTGGTTGGTTGGTTAGTTAACTGGCTGTGCAGCATATGCATTATGACCTCATAAGCCTTCCCTATAACAACAGTCACGGCAAATAAGGAAGTATTGTTATCAAAACGATATATGTACAAGTTCAGACATAAATACGAGTATGCACATGGGCAAAGAGTTTGAGTAATAACAATAATAATCGTCACGATATCAAAACCCCGCCGATTATAAAGATAATTATGATGCATTTGTGTGTTACGTAAATTGCAAACTGACCCAAACAATATCTAAGCCATCAGTGGTAGTGGGCGTGCGATAGGCTAATACAGCCTGTGTTCGAATAGAGGCAAAGGGGCCAATGATGATACTTTCGCCAATTTTTGTGTTTAGTTATAAGATAATTTTTTCGAATGGAACACCTTTCATTAGTCCAATTTACACGTTGTACACGTGGATTTAGCGATCAAAGTATTATCGTGCTAGAAAATTTTCTATTTTCTATTTAAAAAAAAAAAAACTGCCTGATATGTGTCAGCAGCAGTAATCATCAGTGCTGTGTCTCTATGCACTCTGTGTGTGGTGAGAGGCGAAAACGATTACGATTCTTATTTCGATTTCGATTGCGTCTGTGTTTGAGAGTGCGACGGGCAGGCGCCATGCGTTGTCGCCGCCACAATCTATTCTGCCGCCGCTGGTGTCGTCGTTCCCGTCGCCGACAATATTGCAAACAACAACAACTACCATACCACCGATAACGAGACGAGACCAAAACCAACACCAACACTAACAACGACACCAACGCTCATATTGTTTGTGCTTTTATTCAGAGAGACCTTCAAGTTAATAAGCGCGCACCACCGCCGCGTCCGGCAAATAATAATGTGTATGCACAATATTGTAAACATGCGGGACAAAACCAGCAATTTTCGGTATGTATTGACAAATTAGTGATAAGGTACACGATTATTATTAATATTATTATTATAATTATTATTATTTACTAAAAAAAAACATTTGCCATCCAATTTTAATCAATATTTATATTCATAGAATAGCTAATTTGACAATGTTCCTATTCTTAAACGAATTTCCACACATGACTAAGTATATGAACATATGTGAATGAGGAGCCGTACGGGCGAGTATGAGAGCATGCACCACTGAGAACGTGCGCGCACGCACAAACTAGTATGGTATAGTATGGACATTAGGCCAAATCAAGTATGAAGAAACAAGTATGATAGGAAAAGTTATTGTTCGTAAAAGCAAAGATAAAATACGATTCTGACAAAAGTTCTACTTTTGATCTACTTTTAATATTTTTGTGATTTTTCAGCATTGTCGAAAAAATTCTCTTAAAAGACCTCAAACAAAATACTCTTTATTTACGAAATCATTTTATTAGACAGGATCTTAACATGTCAATATAGAAAATAAATTTCTGGTACTCACCTTCACCGTCAGTGGTCAGTGATCCTGGATATAATTGAAAACCGTCTTTGATATTTTCGCTTTGCGCAATATCTGAAAATTAAATAGAACCAAAATAATTTTAATTTTTTTTTTATTAAATTTGCACACATTTTTTTTAATGGTCTTTTTTTGAACCAAAAATCAATTTAATCAATATTATTCCAAAATTTACTCTCTGATGATAGTGAGTGGGATTGTCGTCGATACATCTAATTAATAAAATTTCCCAAGACTTATCTATGCTTATTTATACGCCCTTATTTGTCAAGTAAAGTTTATTTTACAATAACAGCAAAAAAAAAGTTAATAAGAAGAAAAGCAAAAAAAAAAAAACTGATGACAAAAATCGGCAATCAGGAAAAATATAAAATGAAGACACAAGAGACAAGCAAGAGCTAAAAGAAGAAACATTTAACTCGACATGATCTCGAACATGAAAAATGAAAATAAAAATTCTTTTGGCGTCGAAATTTCGCAAGGAATCCGCCAGTTCGACGCTACAGATTTCTTATGTCTCGTCTTTGTTGATTTTAAAGTCGAATTCGAACGATTACTTAGAGAGAGAGAGAGACACGGGGCCACGATGACGCCGATGACGCCAAAAACGACCGCGATGATGATGCTCATGTCAAGTCATGGCCCTGATTCCAAAATGTGTGGCTGTATTTTTATTTTTATCTTCCTTCTTCTCTTTGAGATGAGCTTAATTGATACACACACACATAGGCATACCAACCGACCACTAGACGACGTACTTATTATATTTGATTGAGTCTTTTTCGTGGTTATTTGAGCAAAAAAAAAATGCAAAATTCCAATGTCTACTCCTTAACCATGCTATGTCATGCCGCCCACCCTCACTCAGCCGAACAAGAATAACACCATTGACCCAGTGATGGAGTTTACATGCGCATAGCCGGTCTAACTCCATGTATGCATTTTATATTGAAAGGAAAAACTGCTAATCCAGCATAAGCCCTTAAATATGCTCAATATTGCATTCGTTGCATTCGTATTAGCAATGCCACCAACCAGAATGGCATAGAAATTAATGAGATTCATCGGGTTTTTTGTTGTTGCGATGATGAATTTCCATACGTAGATGCATGACGGCTGGGCTGACAGGCCAGGCCACCAGCAACAGGATCGCAAAACATTTCCGACTATGCGGATACGTATCGCGCGTGGTTGGCAGCTGCTGCTGTGTGGTCGATGGCTGTCGTTTTCACCGCCCCGCCATGTCGCTACCGTTCACGATACTGACGCTATTGAGATTGTTGTGTCGCGGTCATCATCAATACCACCAACAACCACTACTAGCTCTCTCTCTCGGTCATGCTGCCTCTGAAAGTTGTCAGCCATCTCCCACCCACGGACCGGCAACTTACTTGAACAAACCGTATTCAAACTCGACCGTTTAGTACAGACAATTTGCAAAGAATTCTGGCGCCAACTTAAGCAGTTGCGCGGATTTTATTGATTTGTCTGCTCGCAGTTGTTTCCTATTAAAAGTCTCTCACTCAGGTTGTCGCGATTGCCTACTTCTGAGACTGATGATAGCCCTCTCCTATTGCCCTCATCCAAATACTCAATTAAAATACCCCACCCCTTTCATCTAAATCAACCCTGATTCACTACTAAATCGATTCCTTTTTAGCCGTTTCCACTCTCCCATCAATATTCGTAATCTTTCTTGCTCTCTTAGCTCTTTGGCGGTCCAATCATTACCATACGACTTGCCGCACTTGTTTCGCGTGCATCAACGCATGCATCAATCTACACACACATTATGAAGACGACTGTGGCTTTTTTCATTTTTCCTCGATTGACTTAAACAAGAGAGGTAAGATGCAACCAAACACACACACACACTCACGCACAAATTGGCGCCAGTCAACAAGGTTTTTAGCTTTTTCGCAGATGAATGCTTTCCAACCATTCCGGTGGACATTCGTGGACCATGGCCACGCACTTCCTTGTATACAACTGGCTCCACATGCCACTCACTTGAACTGGTGACAACGCTACAAGCACATCAAATCGGCATAGCAGCTTCTATTCGATATTTTAACTACAGATTTATTGAAGGGAGTGGGTTTAAATGGTTTTTCTGTTTGCCTTGTTGCCCATCACGACGACGCGACTCACCTGTCGTCTGTTGCCGCCACCAATCTACCAACCGTTTAGTACTGTTGCGAATTTTTCCTTCATTGCTCATAAAATAATTAAATATTCATAAAATGCTAAAGAAAATCGACCAAATTCAAAGAAGGACAATTTACAAATGGCGGCTAAACCAATCTACCAAAGACTACTCATCGATGATCATCATTGGTGGTGGTGGTGGTGGTTTTCTCGAGCACTGTCACAGGGCACTGTTTTGTTATTTTTCATTTTATTTTCTACTCGCAGCTTTTTTTTTGCTCGTTTCTTAATTTGTGTAAAATATTAAAGCGAAAACCTTTTAGACACACACGGCAATTCTCTTTGTTTTCATCGTCAATTGGAAATACCACACGTTAAGATCTTGGAAAAATGTTCGATGGTGACACAGCTGGAGGTCAACCTTCATACAGTCGTTGACATTTATGGACAGAACTTGTCATCATCAAACTGTCATTGTCCTCACCAACAATTATTACCGCCCCCCCCCCGCCCCCTTCCCTTATTTTCTACACAAAACCACCAATCAACCATCCTAAACTGAAAGATGGCAGAATTTTGTGCGTTTTCAACTTTAATAGTTTCCGTATCGTGCCTCTGTCAATAATGAATGCACATCTCTTCTCAATTGATATCGAAAGAGGAGCAGCAGAGCAACTCAATGGAAAGGAATTCGATGCACTTTCAGCCGAATAGGGTTGACTCTCCAACTTGTCGTTGTACATTCTAAAAATATGCATTTTTTTTCCAAATATTCCAACTTAAATTATTAATTCACGTTCGCGCATATAAAAGAAGAACTTTAAGGAATGCGCACATTAATTTTATTCATAATTTTTTTTTTTATTATTATTAACTTAAAAATTCCTTAATGTTATTATATATGAAAATATTACTTTAAAAAAAAAATAAAATCAAAAAACAAAAATTCAACGGTTTGTTCAGGTTAAATTTTTTTTTTTTAATAATATTGAAAGCTTTTGTGCCAATTTCTTTTTTTTGGAAAATTAAATTAAATAAGAAATATTTTTAATTTAATTTTTTAATAAAATTTTTATTTAGTTTTTTAATAAAATGTTTGGACATGCACCCAATACGAGGTCTGTTCAAAAAGTATCCGCGGGTTACGTATATTCGATTTTAGATTTTTTTTTGTGGCGTTATGTTGGTAATCATGTCTCTCACTTATGCAGACAAGTTCGGCCATTTTGAATGTTCAGTTAATGGTTGACAGCTGCTTTGCTTGCACATGTTTTGGCTCGTCTTCGATTTTTGCTCAATTTCAACCAAAAACTACATCGCATTCACATTGCTAAGGATCTGCTGGACTCTGTCCACGACTACCAAAATTTGCTCCAGAGGATCATAACTGTTATGACGTGGAAACCAAAGCTCAATCATCGCAATGGAGTTTTCACGAGCCAAGACCGAAAAAACCGCGCCAAGTTTATTTGAATGTGAAGGTTTTGCTTAAAGTTTTCTGCGATTGCATCATGAGTTCTTGCCACAGGGTAGAACGGTCAATAAGGAATATTACCTGTAAGTTATGCGTAAGTTGCGCAAAGCAATCCGACAGATAAACGCCCGGATTTGTGGAAGAACAAAAATTGGCTTTTGCACCATGATAACGCCCCTGCATCGTTGCTTGTGCACGAATTTTTGGCCAAAAACAATACACTAATAATGTCGCAGCCACCTTATTCCCCAGATCTGGCCCCCCTGTTACTTTTTCTTGTTCCCAAAACTGAAGAGCCCCATGACAGGACGACGCTACACTACAATTGAGGAGATAAAGACGGCATCGAAGAAAGAACTGAACAAGATCACAAAAAATAATTTTTTGAGGTGCTTCGAGGATTGGAAATAACGTTGGCACAAGTGTATAATATCTGGTGGGGATTCCTTTGAAGGGGACAAAATAGATATTCATGAGAAAATAAATAATTTTGGAAAAAAACACAAAATTCGCGATACTTTTCGAACAGACCTCGTTCGAATGGCCGTTACAAAACGTTCGATCTTTTGGAGGAAATTTTTGATGACTTTTACGGACATTTCGGGCTGGATTTCGGCCATTAATTGATGAATATTAATTATTTTTGAATGCTATAACGTTTAACCTCTGTCTGATTAAACACGATCTTTTGCATAGCCGCACAAAAAATTATAACTATATGGACGGTCATTTTAAAGGCCAATTTAACATTCTTTAAATAAAAGCATCCAAAGTGGATAACATCAAATAGGAAATAAAAAAACTTTGAGCTCCCCAAAAAATTAAAATATTTTTTTCGAAAAAAAAATAATGGAAATAATTACAATCAGAAATCAGAGCTTTGTGAGTTCATCAAAACATGACGCAACCTACCAGTACCGTGACCAGCAAGCACGTTTACTTTTCGATTGAATTGTATACGTGAAGCGGAATAATCAGACTAGGTGAGGTTCACATGACCTCAAAAATATCGGTTCCCCGAATAGATGTTCTGATAGCATAACATTATAATATTGGACACATGTTGACTTTTAACATAATTATAATTGGTTCAGCGAAAAAGGAAGAAACGTGATGGGTTCTTCGACCGACCACGAAGTCAATAACTGTAAATAGACATTTTCATAGTCATTTTTTTTCAGAAAAAGTTATGGTCATTAACCCTGAAAGTTTACCTACCACACTGACTGCAACTTTTTAGAAGTTCAGTGTTAACAGTTGAGAAGCAAGTAACATTGACACAAGCAAATAGCGAAAAGATGCAATTGATAAAAGTAACAAAGCAACTTTTTTTCTATAATATCATCCATAAGATTTAAACCCCCCTTCCCCCCTTAGATGAACTTTATTTACTGAAGCTTTGTTGTTGAGGAAAAAATCATGTTTTTTTTATCGCTGATGAAAAACTTACTTACAATACGTAATATTCTATTGACTTAGAGAACGTTAACATTAACTAAAATATTTAAGGTGATTTGTCTAGTTTCTATTACTACATAATAATTTCCAATCGAATCAATGCCTAGACAAGAAATGAATATTTCGAAGACTAGAATTTTTTTTTATATTTCGACGGTTTTTGCTTAAGAATTATTGGAAATTTTAGTAGGTAATTTTCAGTTCAATAGTAAAAAAAAAGCCTTATAATGGGTTATCCATTTCGTTGAATCGGAATGCAAAGCCTTGTCATTTGACAGCTGTCAAACATACATTATCGATCGCTTAAACCTTAGATTAAAGAATATATGGATAGGCCCGTACGTCCGATTTTTGTATATTTATACGCAATTTTCTTTCTCAATTATTGCAAAAGCGGTGAGAAATCGTACTACTTGCATACTTTTGTGTAGATTTTTTATTTTTATGTAGACATGACCCCCCACTGACATCTAGTTTTCGTTATAGAAATTTATTGAATTCCAAAAGCATAATTTATATTCATTTTAATTCACTTATTCCAAACAAAATTTACAATTTAAACAAAACGACAGACAATTTTGATTTTTTTTTGTAAAATCTTTTGATATGAAATGGAATTGTATTTTAAACGCCTCAATTTTGTAGACTTTCGGAGAGTTTTAAAACACGCCATTCTTCATGAAAGTGGTAGCATACCGAAATGCTTGCATACTTTTGTTGTTTTTAAAGTTGGCATTTTGACACTTATCGGAAAGTGCAAGTGGAAGAAGCGTGGTTTTTATCTTTTTTTAAGTATTTACGAATTTTTTTGTTAACTTCTCTGATAAAAATGGAAATTTTGGTAAGTTGATATTTTCATTTTTACTACAGAAATTAACAAAAATTTAGTTTATGATGTTCCTAAATGACTTTTAATGATTTATTTGGTCCAAAAAATGATTAAAAAGGTGACAAATTCGTTATTGAATAAATGTAAACAAATGTGATTTTGACAGTTCAATGTTTACCAGAAAATAGTTTCGTGCCGGCGTATGTAAAGTGTGTGTAAGAAAATTTAAGGGAACGAATTTTTCAGTCTGTTTTCCATTGCTATTTTCATTGTATTAAAATAAATAAAATATATTTGGTAGGCTTATTACACATCACATATGAAAATGGTTTTAAATGAACCGCTTCAATCGCATACTGAAGTTTAAAATCGGCCCCCATTGATTTACGCCGTTTCTGTTATTTTTCAAGTGTTTGCGTTCTTACGAATGTATTGACAACAAAATTCGGACAGAATTTTTGTGTAGAGGCCGTCTATCCAGTTCTTCTATAATCTAAGCGCTTAACCATCAAATAATACATTTCAATTGTAGTGGTAATTCTGCCATAGTCGTTTCGTGCCTAAAAATGAGACTATGGTCGTCAAAATGAGGCTACGAAATTAATATGAACCTCTAAAAACCCATACGTGACGGTGGAGAAGTCACTGTAACCGGGAAAAGTGACATTTTTGATCTGAAGGTGTCATTGGTAGTGAAACAGTTATCATCAATTCTAAGCGCAATGACTTTTGGAAAACCGACTTTTTTTCTCCTTCAACCATGGTGTGGTTGACTTTTTTGGACCATGTGCGTTTTTTACAATGCAAAAATTTTTGGTTTTATTGTGCAAAAACTTCCAAGAACGTGTAATTTCCAGACTTGGTGATGTTAATTGGCCTCTAAGATCATGCGATTTGAAGAGATTTGATGATGTCTCGTAAAAAACGCACATGGTCCTAAAAAGTCAATAACACATGGACAAGAGATCGCGTTTACGCAGATAATCGTCAAATTGTACTACATTTAAAAACTAGCATCCATCAAGTAGTAATGGCCAAATTACAATCCTAAATGTGCAAAAAAAATTCATCAAAAATTTTCCCAACAAATATCATAAAATCTTGCAAGAAGTCTGTCGTCTGTCTGGTAATGGCAAGATCCAAGTTATATAATTAAATAAAAATTTATTAAAAATCTGAATTTAAAGCGTGTTCTTTATATAGGGTTTTCCAATAAGAGTGATATGATTTCTAAGTGACGTTTCGGCCATTGGTAATATGTCATGATCTGTATTTTTTTTTTTCATTATATTTCGTAATGTTTACAATTTTATCATGGAGAGATATACGCAAGAATAACGTTTACAAATTATTCAATTTTATTATCAAAATAATCGTTCTCCAATTGCAACTTTTCGTGCGCTCACTTTCATCTGAGTGGTGCGGTAAAGAAACAAAACTGTCGATTCTGGTGCGCAGAAAATCCACAAATTATTCATGAATTACATTCACCTAAATTGACAGTTTGGTGTGGTTTTTGGTCTGGTGGAATCATCGGTCCGTACTTCTTTCGAAATGAAACTGGTAACACCGTTACTGTCAATGGAAAGTGGTATAGATCGATGATAACCAACTTTTTATGACCAAAATTGGAAGAAGTTGATCTTGACAACATCTGGTTCCAACAAGACGGGGCTACGTGCCACACAGCACGTGCAACAACCGAATTATTGCGAGAAAAGTTTGGAGATTTGATTATTTCAAGATATTGTGAAATTAAAAATGGTCTCCAAGAAGTTGTGATTTAACACCATTAGACTATTTACTGTGGGGTTATTTGAATTCATTGGTCTTTAGCAATAAACCAGACTCTCTTCAAGCTTTAGAAGTCAATATTGAACGTGCTTTTCATGACATACGACTTGATTTAGTGGAAAAAGTGCTCGTAAATTGGGTTCATCGAATTCGTTCCTGCAAAAGAAGTTGTGGAGGCCATTTGAATGACGTTTTATTCAGAACTTAATTGTATCGATTGTAGTTCACATTAAATAAAAAACATTTGAATTTCCTTAACAATTAGTGTTTTTTTTTTAAAAAGAAATCATATCACTATTATTCGAAAACCCGTTCTAAAGTATAAATTCAATAATACTTTAATATATATGCAAACATACCAATTTCTTGAAAATTATTTATTAATTTATTATTGGACAATTGGTTAAACAAAAATTAGACCCTGATCGATTCAAAAAAAAAAAATTTTTAGGAGCATTTTTAATGACTATTATTTTTTTTTAGATAAATACTATTTGTAAAGTAAATTCTCCACTTTGGAATTATTTTCTCTCCAAAACAAATAAAAAAAAATAACAAAGAACAAAAAATAAGAAGAAATAAAATGCAATGGAACATCTGAAGAGACCACAAGAGAACGTTTCGAAAAGAAAATTATTGAAGGAGGGAGAAAAAATCCCATATTGAAAGGCACAAAATACCTAAGATAAAATACAAAGCGAACAAAACAGAAGCAAATCGAAAACCAAAATGCTATTACCATACCATCGAGACATGTCTATTACCTCAAGAGATATGATAATGGGACCAATGGAAGAGGAGACCTGGCGCCACATTGATTCTTCGTGTTTTTGTTGCATTCATTCTCATCAATAGACAGCACCAGGCAACAGCACTTCCCCGAACATGCTGAATTTGAGCTCGTTTCCTTTGCTAATGCTACTCTAGCAGTGTCATTATCTTCAACGATCCCAGTCTTCCTGCTAGTCCATACACTCTCTCTCTCTCTCGTCTTCGATTCTCTGGACAATATCTCTGTGGGTCATTTCAAAAAATTAAACACATATGTATGCATGCATGCATGTATAGATGCACGTACTGGGCCATGTCGATTATGCCGACGAGGAGACGATGCGATGGCAACCAAGTCGGTAATGCCATTCGTCGATGGCGGCGGCAATCCATCCAGACTGCTTGTGTGGCTGAGCAATCGACCCAAAAGATCGTCTGTCCGTCGGATCATTAAAAGGCGGACAAACTATATACACACATACACCTCGTCTATTTATAAAATACCCTCTTGAATCGAATGTTTTTACCTGTGATCATTGAAAATGCAGCGCGCCTTTAAATTAAGGTGTACCAAACCCACCGATGGGAATCAGTAAGAAAATCTTCCATTCAATCTGTTGCACTTACTCTGTAGTCATCAAAGTCGACAATCGAACAGGTAACAATTAATCATGAACGAAAACTAGGTGAAGAATCTTTTGGTTCTCTGTAGAGACCTGATCATCTCCGTGGCCAGTCAGTCGGGTTAAGAGAATTTTTAGTCTATAAACAAATTCCAATGGACGATCGAACACTAATTCAGACCGCCATGTTCTTTTCACACAGAAAGGCCCTAAGGCCATGTTTACATGCCCATCCGAAATCAATGTTGTTATTTTTTTTTCTTTTCCCTTCAAATTTGTAGTCTGCATTTTATTCTAGTATATCTTATTTCTTAATGTTATTTACCTTAAATGAGTAAAAGAGAGACACTGTCTATATTGATATGTATTCAAACGGATTCGTCATCTTCTTTGTTCAAATTATATACGAGTATATGTACCTACCAAGAGTAGACGGAATCTGAACAAAATAATAGGACTGAGAAGTGAAGAGAAGAGAAGAAAAAAGACAAGAGAAGAAGAATGTTTCATTTGCTTAACTGCTTATTAAATACTCGTTGGGTATCTAATTTGTTATGAGTAAATATTTGGTTAGTTCGTTTATATTATTCCTCGAGACTGGGCACCATTGTTCGGCCATAAAATTGGATCTTTAGGAAAATTGGGAACCACATCACAACGTTTATATGCAATTCACTAAATTATCTTTTCTCTAGACCACATAATAGTTAATAAATCTTACTTTAGTTAGTCTTTGAAGACCATTTTACCATATCGATTCTCTTGTGTCCTTTTTTACTCACAAAAAAAACAAGAAGAAAAAAAAAGGATTAACTCAAAAAATTATGCTCTTGTCAATATTTTGGGATCTTGTTAATTTATTTCAAATTGTTTTTATTTTTTTTAATTTTTCTGAATAATACAGAAGCTAAAAATTTGACATGAAAATTTTCTATAAAAAATACATATTTTTATAACTGACAGGGTTATCCATTTTGTGGTTCGATGAAATTTTGACAGTTGTCATGTCATCTTAATTGGCATTTATTTAGATTACGATTCGTCATTCTATTGTATATTAAGGATCTATTAATCACAAAACAAACTATTGTCATTCTATTGTATATTAAGGATCTATTAAAAGCTCGGTGGATAAGTCAATAAATAAAGTTACTGTTAAAAACTTACTAAAGACTATGGAGAAGCCATTGTATCCGCAAAAAGTGTCGATTTTGTGGTCTGAAACTGAAGATTAAAGAATATCTGGATAGACCCGGAAATTTTAGTAGGTAATTTTCAGTAAAGTTTCTTATTAAATTCAATAGTAAAATAAAAGCCTCATAATGGGTTATCCATTTCGTTGATACGGAACGCACAGCCTTGTCATTTGACAGCTATCAAACATACATTATAGATCGCTTAACCCTTAGATTAAAGAATACCTGGATTCATATATTTATACGGAATTTTCTGGCCGAATTATTGCAAAAGCGGAGAGAAATGTAGAGAAAAATTTACAATTTTACAATTTTAAACACAACAATAGGCAAGTTTTATTTTTTTGTAAAATCTTTTGTAAAGAAAAATTTACAATTTTACAATTTAAACACAACAATAGGCAAGTTTTATTTTTTTGTAAAATCTTTTGATATGAATTTGTAGACCTTAGGAGAGTTTTAAAACACGCCATTCTCCATGAAAGCGCTAGCATACCGAAATGCTTATATACTTTTGATGTTTTTAAAGTTGTCATTTTGCCACTTATCGGAAAGTGCAAGTTAAAGTTGGGTTTTTGACGGATTGCTTCGCGTAACTTGCGCATAACTTGCAGGTAATATTCCTTATTGACCGTTCTACTCTGTGGCACTTGGAGCGCTTTTTTCGGAAATAGATTCAAAAAAAAGTTTTCCCAAAAGATAATGTCACAATTTTTTGACGCATATTTTTATCCCTTTCACGTTAATGTTGTTAATTTATTTGGAATTTTTTTTACAATATTCATATACGAGGTCTGTTCAAAAAGTATCGCGAATTTTGTATTTTTTTCAAAAATAAATTTTTTTGGCGCATGAATATCTATTTTGTCTCCTTCAAAGTAATCCCCACCAGATATTATACACTTGTGCCAACGTTTTTCCAATCCTCGAAGCACTTTAAAAAATAATTTTTTGTGATCTTGTTCAGCTCCTCCTTTGAATGCCGTCTTTATCTCCTCAATTGTAGTGTAGCGTCGTCCTGTCATGGGGCTCTTCAGTTTCGGGAACAAGAAAAAGTGACAGGGGGACAGATCTGGGGAATACAGTGGCTGCGGTATTATTATTGTGTTGTTTTTGGCCAAAAATGGCAAAAGCCAATTTTTGTTCTTCCACAAATCCGGGCGTTTCTGGAGGATTGCTTGGCGCAACTTGCGCATAACTTGTAGGTAATATTCCTTATTGACCGTTCTACCCTGTGGCAAAAACTCATGAAGCACCACGCTCCTGCAATCGAAGAAAACTTTTCACTTTCAAATGAACTTGGCGCGCTTTTTTCGGTCTTGGCTCGTGCGGCAGCTTCCATTGTGATGATTGAGCTTCGGTTTCCACGTCATAACCATAAACCCATGATTCGTCACCAGTTATTACCCTCTGGAGCAAATGTTAATGCGATGCTGTTTTTGGTCGAAAATAGGCAAAAATCGAAGACGAGCCAAAACACCAGCAACCAAAGCAGCTATCAAAAATTAACTGAACATTCAAAATGGCCGAACCTGTCGGCATAAGTGAGAGACATGAGTACCAACATAACGCTCCCCGCCTATATTATAGGTACGAGCAAAATTTGTGCGTTAACGCGTAAAGTTCGTGCAGTCACACGATCAGTGTAATAGACCGGCGCACTGTTCATAGAATTAAACGATTTGAGAGCGAACTTTTTGCTTTACTAGAACAAAAAACCGATGTAACCTTAGCTTTACAAACAAACAATTAAATAAATAGACCAGTTGACATTTCCTTTTGTGTAAAGGCCAATCCAGTTCTTCTATAATCTAAGGCTACGGCCGTATGGTAACTGACTTTTTTTTTATTAGAGCTTGAAGATTTTAATTTTGACGTAAAATTGTTTCAACAAAACGGCTTTAATGGTATTTTATTTTGGTTTAATTGCAGGTAAAGTTGCCACGACAAGCGCAATTGGAATTTTTCTTTTAGGAATACGAAAAAATATCATATTAATATAAAACTTTAGAGCATTTAAAAACTAACATCTGTCATATAATGGCCAAATTACAACAGCTCGAATGTGCCTAAAAAAAATTTTTAAAAATTACCTCAAAAAAATTGAGTCCTGCCAAAAAACTAGCCAATTTTTTTTCAAAGTCTTAATGATAATTATGTGTTTTATTCAACTTAACTTTACAAAGTACAAATTAGATAAACAGCCATTTTGACTATTTCTAAAAATAGTCTTTATAATAACCTCTAGTAAACAAGTCTCAAATACTTACAGCAAGAGTATCAAATTTATTAACAAATGGAAAATCTTCAAAAATAGTATTCTTACCTATGGTCTTCAATTTGTCCATCACAATATGCTGATAAGGTGGTGGTGGTGAATCTGTAATAAATAATACAAAATACAACAAAAAACAATTAAAAAAACACCATATTAAATCAACATAATATTTGGCAAATAATAATAAAGTCATAAAACATTAGACAAATTAATTTAATTATATTCAAAAGCGTAATCATTGTATTTTCCTGTTTATCAGATTTATGGAGATTTCTATCTATTTGCTCTTACATTTGCATGTACATATAATAACTGGTTCAACCGATGATGTTGCCTTTATACACAGGAAAGAAAAAGATTTTTATCTTTTGCTAAATTTATTTATTGGTAAAATATCTAAACTCTTCTAGAAGCGACAAAACAATCGTAGATCATTTAACAAATAGTAACAAAAACGATTAGTTATAAAATAAAAAAAAATATACGATAAATAATTTCCTGAAACTACTACTACTATTACTAATGTGATTTATCAACAACAAAAAAACACCACACAAAATCAAACAAAACCAAAGAAAACATGATTTTTTAACGTTTTCGTTCTAAAGTTAACTAAAATTAATAGTAAAAATACTAAAATGTCCTTGAATTAATGAAATTTTCCAGTTTTTTTTTTTATAACAATAGTAAAGTATAGTTTGAGAAGACTAATACTAATCCTCAAACTGATAAATTGCGTTTGTTACTTTTTTTTAAAAAAATATTTTACTATCTTTAAAATTCCTGCACAAAATCCTAATTTTCATTCAGCATTTTCTTAAAAAAGTTAATTTCTATCAATACACATACACACACGTGTACATATAGAAATTTTGGGCCCTTTTATCAGAGACTATCATTATACGATATTAGTTTTTTTTTATAGAGTATTACGTGGAAAATAAGCGTCTACCAGTCGTATTTTTGCATATTAATCTTTTTAAAAATATACCAGGTGTATAAGCTTAAATCCGCTGTTTGGTCATAGATGGCGCGAGTGAGCGTATTAAACTACCATGGGAACGCCATACATTTTTTTATGAGTTTGACATCTGTCAACAATAATCAGTAGACATTGTCAGCAATTTCGTACAGCAACATATATTTTTCCTTTGGTAATCATGTCTAGTTTTGTGCCACAGAAAAAGAGCATATGCGGGAGGCTCTGCTTTTGTGCTTCAATTTGAAGAAATCGGCTGCCGAATCGTATCGAATGCTTATGGAGGAGGCCTATTGTGACAGTGCTTTATCGGAGAAACAACGTGCCGGAAACGGCAATTTTGACTTGTGGGACATCAATTGCAGGCTCTTTTGGATGAAGACGATACCCAATCGCAAAAAATGCTCGCGGAGCATTTGGATGTTACTTAACCAGCCATTTCCATGCGTTTGCGTACCATGGGGAAGATGGAAAAGATCGGAAAATAGGTGCCGCATGAATTGAACGATAGGTAGATGGAGCGACGCCAAAACACATGCGAAATCTTGCTCGCCAGACAAAAAAGAAAGTCGTTCCTGTATCGGATTTCGAGAATCCTAAACGCAAGAAATCGTGAGTTGATCCCGGCCAGCCATTAACATCTTCCCAAAGACCAAATCACTTCGATCGGAAGACGACACTGTGCGTTTGGTGGGATCAGCAGGGTATCGTCTACTATGAGATGTTGAAACCTGGTGAAACTGTCAATGCCCACCGCTACCGCCAACAACTGAGCAAATTGCACCGTGTTCTGCATGAAAATGGACGGATTATCAACAAAGACATAACAAGCTGATTTTCCTCCACGACAACGCATCATCGCACATGTCAAAAATGGTCCGTAACTACTTGGAGACACTCAACTGGGAGGTGCTACCCCACCCCGCTTATTTACCAGATCTGGCCCCTTCTGATTATCACCTGTTTTCGTTGATGGGCCACGCGCTCCCTGAGCAGCACTTCGATTCTTACGAAGACGTCCGAAAATGGCTTGATGAGGGGTTTGCCTCGAAAGAGAAGGAATTTTTTTCGGCGTGGTATCCACAAATTGCCCGAGAGATGGGAAAAATGTGTACTTTGAATAAATTTGTTTTTGCTTTCTATGAAAAAAAAAACATTTTTTTTTGACTAAAAAAACAACGGATTTAAGCTTATACACCTGGTATTAATTCTTTCCACTAAATAACGTGCCAACCATTTTATGATTGGGAGAGTACAGCCCTATTTTATATTAAAGATGAAATTCGCAGAAGATACACTGATTGGTTGCTGCAAGAATAAGCCTTAGATGACGATTTTTCTTCAGTAATGAGGATAATTTCTTATTCGGTGGATACGTCAATAAGCAAAAAGTCATTATATCAGCAACAAGTGACTGTCTGGAAATGGGGATCTTAAAACCAAGCAATATAATGTCTGGAAATGGGGATCTAAAGTCCAAGCAATGTAATGAAATAGAGATTTTATCGGAATCTATTTTCCGAAGCACAAATTGAATAAGCCCATTTGAATTTTTCTTCAATTCGTGTTCATAAAATTTTCACCGTCTAGTAAATATGCATTCTTATTTGATAATCTTGTAAATTTTTAAAAGGATTCTTATCCAATTAAATACATTTTCTATACTTGCAATAATAAACTAGTAAAATTAGCCAAAATATAGAAAGAAAAAAAAACTTAAACAGGTGGTAAACAACTTGTAACTGATCAATAAAAAAAAACCATAAATAGTGAAGAAGCAATGTTACGAAATAAATATGCATACATGAAAGAACAAATCCCAAGAAGTATGATTATCTCTGTTCAGTTTATGGGCACAAAATACACTAGATTAGATTGATCAGCAATTTTCTTAGGCAAAAAAAGACCGCACAAAAACGAATTTATTATACCTGAATGATAAATGGATAATGGAATTAAACTTTCTATAAATTATTATAGAGTTGGATTCATTTTAAAAGACATAAATATATATAAAAGAATAAAAATAAACAGACATACATATACGCATAGATCACCGTTAAGAGATTTATAATAATGGACGATAACAAAAGCTACTTTCGGTTTTATGAATGAAGATAACATAAAAGGCAATGACTGGCGACCCATACCATATCAAATCATCACTTACCATTATTCAATATATTCTATTTTTTTCTTCTTCTCTTTTTTTATTATTATTCTAACTAGTATTCTTCCTTTTCATCGGATGGATTATTGTTATTATAATAGTGTATATCAAAACTATTATACCATTATGTAATTCGGATTATGGACAATACCTTCTTTTATACACTTGTCAGCCACCGCATTATCTTATTCATCATACAAACACAAAAGCATAAAGAATTCAAACACATGATACTGAATGTATACCAAACTTGAATCACATACATACATATGTTTATTATTTATTTGAAACTATCGCCGCTCTACATGGCTCTATAGTCATAACTTTATAACAACTAGGGTTGGCTATAGGTACATACGACATAAATCGATGTTAGACCATTTATTTCTTCTTGAAGCTACAGCAAGAATCGCAACTGAACAGAAACTCTCATACTCTTATGCAATTAACGTTTACCATCTCCACGTAACAATTCTCTTAAAATATTTCGTACAGACACAAGAAGAGAGAGAGAGAGAGAGAGTTTAATTTATTTTTCATAATATTTACTAAACTTGAGAGAAAAAAAATAGACAATTGATCAAAAATTCGATTTTATCGAATTTAAATGATATTGTAGGAGAAAAAAGAGAGCAATAGAAAGAAGAAAAAATAACCTTTTAAATATAAAAAACCAAAAGAAAATATTCATAAAAATAATAAACATTTTCCTTTTTTTCCAGTACATTTTTTTTTAAATCAAAATTTTTATTAATATATTATTTGGGCATTGCAAAATACGCATATACAACAAACCCCCTCACCCACCACCCCTCAACTTTACGAACTCTCTACTACCATCTAAGCAAAATGGCAATTACTTTTTTCATACTACCATATTTTATATTATGCAAGTTTTTTTTTGTTTTTTGTTTTTTGTTTTTTTTTTGGTTATTTTACTGCTATCAATTATTTAAAAAAATTAACTGATAATAATCAGAGAAGAATACCTACATACAACAGTGACACGTGTTGAATAAATTCAAATCATCAATGATATAGTAATTGTATTGAGGAGAGTGATAAGGAGAGAATATATGATGATTACTGAATGATGCTTGTTCTTCCTCTTGACTGATCATCATCATCATCATCATCATCCTATCATCTATCTTATCAAACTCGTTCGTATCAGCGATCTCTTTTCAATTCGTTTAACTTTCTATTTGTTGCTCTGTTATCTATTGCTAGACTATTGTAGCGTTGTCCTCTGACCAATATCATTTTATAATAAGAACACGATCATAAACTGCTTCTTTACTTCACCACCCCTATTTGATTTTTATATTATTGTAATTCTTCGATATATTTTCTATATAGAAAAAAGTTCGTTTTATCCGAATTAAATTAGAAGAGGAGGACTTTTCTCATAGAGGACAAACGATGATTTTTAAGACAAAACGACGACGGCAATGACTACGTCAATAGATACTCGGCGGACGACAACACAACTACAACGATACAATAATAATCGTTCATTGAAACAAATTGTCGCTGTTGGTTGTTGTTGGTCTTACCACAATGCTTCTTCGACTCAACTTAATTCTGCACACTTTGACATTTTCCGGATAACGACAAGTTATGTTATTTATCGTCTGAGTGCCTTTCTGAGCCAGTTTTTCAAGTTCACGTTCGACACCATTTCATGGTATGATCTCATAGACGAAGACCAATTCCACGTCCAAAAGGCGCAGCAAAATAACTTTTTTTTTGCTGCTTTGTTTTATTCTAAAAAAAAAAACCAACCCAACACACTATGCATAAATTGTTTAGCTATTCAGCACTTGATAATGACTATTCGTCGGTTAGCTAACCAACTGTGATTAAATTCTGATACTAAAACGACTTGAATTCAAAATCAGATTCTGCAAATAAAAAATAAAAAAAAACAACAACAATAAAAATACTAATGGTGATGTGAAGTTTTGAACTGAGAGAACTCATCGATTTTTTAATCATTTCAGAGTAATAGAAGAGAAAAAATCAGGTACTAATATTTGACAGAAGTTATAAGATGAAAAAATTAACAAATTTTAATTCG
The DNA here is from genome assembly GCA_958298945.1 of Atherix ibis. NCBI lineage: Eukaryota > Metazoa > Arthropoda > Insecta > Diptera > Athericidae > Atherix > Atherix ibis. The sequence continues at coordinate 33,711,503 of OY282606.1, forward strand.
ATTTCGACTAAAGTAATCCTTTCAAAAAAAAATTAATAATTATTCCAACTAAAATCTTAACTAATTTAAAATAACTTTTTAACTTTAAACTTTTTTTTATTATCGAATAAGGTGTGTCTTCTTTTAATTTAATGAGTGGTTTTTATCGAACCAGTATTTATAATTAACTAATGTTTTCATGGTCACGTAGAGAAGAACAGCTTCCAGAGAAGAAAAAAACTACAATAAAAAAAAAATATTGATTATATTCTTGCGGCTAGGATGAATGGTGGCAGCCTAAACTGACGTTCAAATTATTATTTGACATTTGATAACATTTTTAATTTGTATATTGTGCGAACAAACATTTCAATCATACTACATACCCTACTATTTATTTTAATATTTAAAATATTCGTTAGTTAAATAGTTGCTTTACTGTTTTTTTTTTAAATATTACGATTAGTATTAAGAACAATAAGAAACGAGTTCCTTTTAATATATATTTTTAGTAAAATTGTTGAATTTTTAAGTTTACCCGCTTATTAATTGCAAAAAAAAATCGTTTCTGTTTTCATAAGCTATTTTTTTTTTGAATCCCAAATTTAAAAATATAAAATTATAGATTTTCTTTACCATCAATAATTTACTGGGTTATTCATTTCGGGTCATTTGATAGCTATCGAGAAAGGTCAATAAGGAATATTACCTGCAAGTTATGCGCCAGAAACGCGTGGATATGTTCTTTTGGAAGAACCAAAATTGGCTTTTGCACCATGAGAACGCCCCTGCTCACGCATCGTTGCTTGTGCGCGAATTTTTGGCCAAAAACAATACACTAATAATGCCGCAGCCACCGTATTCCCCATATCTGGCCCCCTGTGAATTTTTCTTGCTCCCGAAACAGATTCTTTGATCCATTTTTTGGAATGGGCAAAAATCGAAAACGAGCCAAAACACGTGCAAGCAAAGCAGCTGTCAAAAATTAACGAACATTCATAATAGCCGAAATTTTCAGCATAAATGAGAGACATGAGTACCAATAAAACGCCCATTAAAAAAATCGAAAATTGAATATAAGTAACCTGCGGAAATTCAAAATTCGCGATACTTTTTGAACAGACCTCGTATAAGGAAGGCTCCGATTAATCCAAAAGTGAGTCTGGAGAAAACATTGAGAAAACAGCGAAAAGTAACTTTCTGAAATGTATTTTGAGCTTAAACTGTCAATATTTAAAAATTCTGAGCTTTACGCCCATACGAGTATGATAGCCAACTCCTTTTGACCTACACGTAAGATCGAATATCTTAATCTGAAGCATAAGTGATTTAAATACAACGCAACCACAAACTACAAAACAAGTAAAGTTTTACCTTTCTCAGAACTAATAATTTACAGATTTTGTTATGTTAATTGGCCGTTGGACTTTTTCTTGTATAACAATGTGAAAGCTCGTATTTACGTAGATAATCCTCAAAATTTATAACATATAACAAGAAATATCCGTCAAGTAATGGTCGATTTACAACCCCAAATATACGAACAAGTCATGAAAGATAACCTCAAAAAATATCGAATTCTAACAAAGTCTCGTGACATCCAAAACACAAATTGGATAAATCTGTAGATGCTCATATCTCCTAAATACCGTAACCATTAATGGTGGCATGGCAGCACAGATAGTATTGCATTCACAAAAATGAAGGAAAAAAAAATTGCCAAAAAATTTTCTGAATTCATTTCGATTTCCTGACAAGCCAATAAATACGGCACGTACTCGTATAGTATGCCCATTAAGATATAAGGTGAAGACATGAAGAAATCGTGTATATGGCCATTACTCAAGGGTAGATACACGCTTTTATGATCTCCCCCTTTTGCAGTTCTTTCCGGTTTACGCCTTCTCATCAAAACACGCAAATAAATACCTAACCACACAAATAGGATCTGTCGAAAAAAACGAAACAATCAAAATTATGTTGGAGCATGAAGAAGACGATGAGATACCGAAAAGTATTTTATATCGAATCAAATTAGATACAGTAATGACCACGAAGACGCCGGCATCGGCAGCAACATCTAACACAGCCATCCCATCCCATCCATCCATCCATCCATCCATTCACAGAATTAACAAGAATTTCAAAATGAGCAAAAAATGAACAAAAAATAAACCTGACGACATGGGAGCCGAATACTTCGACCTGACTTTGCCAAGGAATCAAGATGGATTTCTGTGAATGCATTCCCTTGGCCCAAAGTAGCCACTCGGCGGCACATTCCAAGAACCCAGCCGCCACATATTCTTTTTATTCTTCGCAAACAAACTCACACACACACACCAAATACTACTATGTCTAGCTACATAGCCACCGAATGACTAAGCAGTTACGCATTTTAATTTTGTTTTGTTTCATTTCTCTTTGGGCCTTTTGGTGCTGTTGTTTGAATTGTTTTTATCGTTTTCTCTCTCTCTATAAACATTACTTTAGAAGGACCATCATCTTTGGTTTCCTTTCAAATAATATAATGGTGAAAGAGAACAAAAAAAGTGGTTTACTTGCAAAAAAAAAGGAGATAAGTTAATGGCAAGAGGTCGTCTCCATTCCATATCACGGCAGACCATAAAGAAAAAATTTTAGGAATTTTTGCAGTTGCCCGCATTATATATCGTCTTCTGTTTATATATCTTTAACATACTAAGTGAGTGGATCTATTCAGAGATGAGAATTTTTTTTAATCCTTTTTTCGTCTCTTCTTCCTCAACTAATTTCTGGGTTTCAGTTGTATTCTAAAGAAGCTTCTAACCTAAGAACTTGGAGCTAGAAAAAGAAATCGAATACAATTTTACTGACATTTGTGGACGACTTTATTTGGAACAAGAATCAAAAGAAGTTTTCCCAAAAGATACTGTCACAATTTTTTGACGCATATTTTTATCCCTTTCACGAAAAAGTTATTCATTTATTTAGAAATTTTTTACAAAATACATATACGAGGTCTGTTCAAAAAGTATCGCGAATTCTTTTTTTTTCAAAAATTATTTATTCATTCATGAATATCTATTTTGTCTCCGTCAAAGTAATCCCCACCAGATATTATAAACTTGTGCCAACGTTTTTTCCAATCCTCGAAGCACTTAAAAAAACCATTTTTTGTGATCTTGTTCAGCTCCTCCTTCGATGCCGTCTTTATCTCCTCAATTGTAGCGCAGCGTCGTCCTTTCATGGGGCTTTTCAGTTTCGGGAACAAGAAAAAGTCACAGGGGGCCAGATCTGGGGAATAAGGTGGCTGCGGTATTATTAGTGTGTTGTTTTTGGCCAAAAATGGCAAAAGTCAATTTTTGTTCTTCCACAAATCTGGGCGTTTCCGGCGGATTGCTTCGCGCAACTTGCGCATAACTTGCTGGTAATATTCCTTATTGACCGTTCTATCCTGTGGCACCACGCCCATGCAATCGAAGAAAACTGTAAACAAAACCTTCATATTCGACCGAACTTCGCGCTTTTTTCGGTCTTGGGATGATTGAGCTTTGGTTTCTACGTCATAACCATAAACCCATGATTCGTCACCAGTTATAACCCTCTGGAGCAAATTTAGGTCGTCGCGGACAGAGTCCAACAGCTCCTTAGCAACATTAATGCGATGTTGTTTTTGATCAAAATTGAGCAAAAATCTAAGATGAGCCAAAACACGTGCAAGCAAAGCAGCTGTTAAAAATTAACTGAATATTCAAAATGGCCGAACTTGTCGGCGTAAGTGAGAGACATGAGTAGCAACATAACGCCACAAAAAAATCGAAAATCAAAATTCGCGATACTTTTTGAACAGACCTCATAGACATACTGAAAGATAACTACAATTATAACCAACCACCCTATTTATTATGTAATTAGAAAGGTTCCATTACCTTAACATTAACCCTAAAAAATATAAAAATTTAGTTTTTTGCAAAGTGAAAATACAAAAAAAAAATCATATTGTTTTATTTCTCCATTAGTACAAGTCTACACGGGATATATAATATAAATAAGAATTACAGAAAAATTCCCATTCACATTTCTCTCTTGATTTTTTTTTTTTTGGAAAAATTTGTGACGAAATTCCTGAGAAATTCTTTCTGGTTTCATTATGAAAATTATTTCGAACCAAAAAAAAAAAACAACACAATCAAAAGGAATGAATCGGAGAAAAAAATCCATTCACTCATCAATGGAAAAGAATTCCATACCGACAACAAAACAAGGAGTTTAAAAACAAATCGGTTGGAGAATGTTGGGTACAAAATGACTGACTGACTGACTAACTGACTGCCTGCCTAGCTAACTGGTAGTACCATGGAGTAATATAATTGCTTGTAGGTGTTCTAACATAACTTGTAATTCAAAATAATAAAAAAAAATTCGTATAAGGTAAAAAACATAAAAATACACTGAACAAGAATAAGAAAGCAGAAGAAAAAGAAGACGAATAATGTCGCCTTCTCACAGTGTGTGGGAGTGTTAACTGGACGAAAGGTACTTTACACAAGCATATCCCATTTAATACTAATATGTATATACCCACAATTATTTTTTTTTACTAAAAATTTCAATATAAAAGTTGTCGCACGCATGCATGCATACACAGAAGAGCAATTAATACAATCACGCAAAAAAAAAATTGTATACTTATTTACACATATTTGAACATAAAAAAATGATTATAATAATAAAAAAATAAAAAAAAAGAATAAAAAATTATTAATTCACCACCAGCATAAATGGAAATAAATAAAAAGAAAAAAGATTTTAATTTCAAATAAAACTGAAAATCAGAAGAAAACAAAATTTTATGAATCAAAGAAAAAAAACCCACGCAGCGGTTGTTGCGTTAACAAAAAAAAAAACGGGACGGTTGTTGCGTTAACAAGCAAATGCGGCGGAAACCACACAGAAGAAGACGACCTACGCCGCTTTGTAAAATGCCGAAATGTATGGCGACAACAGCAGCGGCAGTAATCTTCGGAGCAGCAACAACAACAAAACCAACTATACAATAGCTGTCACATAATCGACACTAAAATAATTGCATTTACCCATTACGGTAACATTAAAATTGGCTACCGACAATCGTTTATGACCAAAATACCACCAACATGATTGTCCAGTTGTCGCCAACGAAATCAATTATCATTTCTGAACTTATCAAATGGCATTGTAATATTCCGCATCCACTAACCAAATGGCATGTTATATTTTTGACTATGCCTAGAAAAAGAGGCAACAACCCTTTCGTAATTCTGGACCAGGAAATTTCTCAGAATTCAATTCATTTTTTGAACAGAACCTCTTTCACTGTAGTACTCTCTTAACCAACTCCTTTTTGTTTAATTTCTAATTTTGCTCCCTCTAACTTATGTTCGGACCAGTTTCATTCGGAAAGCTGACAATGCAAACTCACACCTAGCATGATATCATAAATTACTTCATGGGCTCTCTTCCACACAAACAAAAAATTTGTGTACATATTCAGTGGCAAAAAAAAAAAATAAAAAAACAAGACTGGCGAATTATTATCATAGTCCAAAACGAGAGAAATCTGAACAGAAAATTTCTCTCGGAAAGTCACTTCATCGGTTATTCCGGTACTCAATTTATAAGCGAAATTTCTCGAAAGATGATAAAGGGTTATCCAATCCAATTTGTGCTACTTTTTCCCGAATACAATAATTTCTCCATAAGTTACTTGTGGGTTTTTAGAGCCTCGTATAGAATAATTTCCTTTATTGAGGTATTTCAGCTGCCATATGAAACGACATTATAAAAAAAAATATGAAAATCTGTTAACAGCATTACAACGAACAGGACTTCAAATTCTTGTTGCTCTACGCAATTGTGTGCACTCACAATAAGATCGTGAAGATTTTAAAATTTTTGACAGCACATTTTTAGTGGCTCGTTGTAATTGTATTCGGTGCATTAGAATAATTATCATAGATGGCTTAAGCATGTGATCTGCTAAACTTATTCTTTAACAACTAATATACGAACTACTTAAGACTATATTTTTCATATTCTTTCAAAAATACATTTTTAAGTTTTTCTCTGATACTTTTTATTCTTTTTTTTAAAATAAATGTATGAATACTAAATGCAATAAACAAAGGCCAAAAAGACCTCAAACGAGTAAATACAACTTAATTTACAATGCGTAACTCCAATGAACTTCTTATGATATTGTTTTTTTTTGTGAGGGTTATTTTCTAAAGAATTTGTGAAAAAATTTCCAATTCAAAATTTATGTTTGGCGCCATTAAAATGTCAAATATGCTAAGCACGTTCTATTGAAAATTGCTGGCGATTACGAATATTTTGGTATTTTAATGATTGGCGTCGAAAATAATTTCGTCTTGACATATATTTTTTTTCTCTAAATTCCAATTCTTGAAAAATTTAAAAGAGAGTTAACAAATAATAAGAATATTTTGTTGATAACAAAAGGTTATCAATTTTTGTGGTTCGGGAAAATAAAGTCACTGTCGATTGACAGCTGTCAAATATTTAACGTCATTGAAAGTAGAATAGGATTGCCATTTTTTTACATAATGGGGCGTTTTAATACCAAATAACACCCAAAAAATTCAAAGAAATGCCGACTGGGCTCTAGAATGAAAGGCTTTGGATGCTGATTTGTAGTAAATATCAGTTTTTTTGATACTGGAACATAATAATACGAATCCACAAGACAAACAAATATTACAAATTTTCGTTTTATTGTACCAAAATTTTTCAGGATCATAATTTTGAGATTTGGTGAATGTCTTTTGGACTCTAAGATCGGTGCGACTCTAAAAAATTAAGGAAAATCTGAATTTTAATTTCGAGAGTTGGACTCTAAAAATTTTATCAAAATCTGAGTTTTAAGTGTGTTTTAATTAGCTTTATTTTCTCTAAACTGGATAACCCTAAGGCATTTATTTACTCATCGTAATGTCAAAAAATTTCGAAAACGGATAGTACTTGTAGTACTTCCATTCGACTTACTTTCATACACTAAATGATAATTAATCGACTAATTTACATTTGACATTTTAATTTAATGTAAAATTTATGGAAATTATTGTGATTTCTAATGAAATATTAAAAAAAAAAAGTATTAACAACAACAACAAAATTGTAATAATGATAATAGCTATGAAACCATCGACCACAAACAATATTTAATTGAAGAGAGTGCATATTCTCATCAATTTTGATGAATCACATTTTTTTAAAATGTTTATTTAATAGTCCGATGAATTTTAAGTGTATTTAAATATGCATTTAAAGTCATATTAATGACACCTACCATTACCCCCCCCCCCTCTCCCCCAATTAGAAACTGTTTACATCTAATGGTAATACGAGTGCATAACACACAAGAGAAAATCGTAAAAACCATTAGTAGATTAGGATTTTTTCAACATTTATTCGTATCATTTAAGAGAGTGGATGAATTTCTCTTTTTGTGGTTAATTTATTTTTTAATGAACACAAGACTTCGAAAATCTCTTAAAAGTAATGCCCAAACAATATCTCCCTTTATAGGTAGAATTGATAAAAGAGATAAACTTGCAAAATATTGATCATATTTACCACCACCACTACACAGTAAAGTATTTTGAAACGATTTAGTAAATTCTCTATTTTATTCAGGTTGTTTTTAACAAAAATATTCGGTTAATCTTATCTAGAAAACATCTTTGCCTAATATTTATAAACAAGTGCAACTGAGAATCAACTGTACGTGTAATCATCGATAGTAGATTGACATATCTACGTGTAAATGGTAGGTCTAGAAAATTGGACTCGGATTTTTATTGGTTTTAATTCATAACAAACTGCATTCCTACAGTACGACAAGTACACCCCAAATCAATAGACTCATGTTTAGTTTGGGGATCTGTGTACCTGATTTGGTTTCGATACACCATATAGACAGACTAATACACTGATTTAAGATTGGAGATTAAAATGTGGTAAAGTCGAAAAGCGCAATCTAATCCGTACAAAGTCAAATGCACGCAATCAACTGTACGGACTTGTAGAGTGGTCCGGTTTTTGCGTTCGGTTAAGCTGATTGCTTCCGTGACGTCGTGCGGTCGTCGTCGCTATGTGCGGCTGCTGGCGTTAGTGATTCGAAAAATATTTGAACAGAATTAATAGTCGGCGCCAGGAAATAATCTTTTAGTCATCGTAAACGCTGATAAACACTGTCTATAGCCAACTCTAGTTCACATACAAACATAAAAATACGATCGTATGTATTTAAATACAATATTCTGTAAGATGATGTTGAGAAGAGTTTGTTTAAAAATAATACCAACACATACCACGGTTGAATTGCACAAATGAACGTTTACTCCTTCTAAATTCTCTACTCTCCCCAAATAATAGGTATTCTCTTATACATATGCAAATCTAATTTATCATCATCTACGCAAATATATTTAACTTATTACTACTAATAGCTCAACAATACATTTGAATAAAATGATAGGCTAAATTATTTCAAGAGAAAAGAATAATAAATAAAAAAAAAATTAGAATTCCTTTTTCTTCGAAAATACAACGCAATTTGTATCATTTTTTTTCTCCATTCAAATTAAAGTTTTTTTTTTTTACAAAATCTTCTGTAAATTTTCTATCGATTTGCAAATTTTCTTATGCTTTAACATACAGTTAATAGGCCTGGAAAGTTTTTTTTTTTACTACACTTTCAGACATTTTTAGATAATTCCTATTAACATATACTGAAAAGGACTAAAAAAGATTTTTTTTAAATTATTAAATTTTTGAGATTTATAGGAATCGCTCTCATACTCAACTTCTACAATAAATTTCTTATAATTTGCTTCCCCAAGTGCATGGCACTATCATCTCAGCAATTTTTCGATTGCCCTCTATCGAAGGATTTTTAATTAAATGCGGTCAGAACAGATAATTGAGAAAAGTTTAAGTAATTTTTATTTTAATAGACACACACCCCCTTGCATCTTCGGCGACCAGTCTTCAAATTGAATATTTTGATGATGTTCAAACTAAATCCAAACAAAATCGATAAGATCATTTATTTTTACTTGAAATAGAACAAGTTTTTTCCGATAGAGAAGAATTCCAAAAGAATAATTGATATTTTCTTAATTTGTAGAGTCTATAAGAGTATGAATAGCTTGATTTTCGGTTAATCCTTATAGAAGAGTGAGGGGGGGGGGGGGGGGTGGTGACGGAGTATGTTGTAAATTATTATAATATTTAGTTGAAAATATTTAAAGAACAATTAATAATTTATTGGAAAATTTGACAACACTAATCGATTGGAATTGAATTGCATATTAAAGCTTCTGTAAAATGCATGCATGCATGCATGCACTTGCCTGAATGTTTAGTATTTGCAGTGCTAAAGCAGCGATTCTGTACACCTTCACACACACACACACACAGAACCATACAGAAAAAGTACCATTAGCAGCAGGTATACGCACATCAAATTTGCACTTAAAGAAAAACACTTTCTGTAGTTGTGTGGAGTAGTCATCGTAGCCGTCCGTCGCCATACCCGTCACTATTATTGTCTCCTCTCCATCCGCAACTCCCGCTGAAATTTTATTACAGTTCATGTCTAGCTAGCTAACAATTCATGTCTAGAGAGATGCACACACAAATCGCTTTGACTCGGTCGGTCGTCTGGCCAGAATGCCTAAATGCCTCAACGCCTGGATGCTCCGGTTGACGCCATCGACGTCATACAATCGACCGACCATATTCAGTATTTATCGCCATACTTTTTCATTAGCCGCCTATTACCTACTCTTTTACTCGTGCTCAACATTTCCAGCCGATTTGTGCTCTCTCGCTCTTCCTCCTCAGTCAGCTAATGTAGCTGTAGCCGTTTTGTTGTTGTTGTTGTTGTCGATATGATAACAACGTCGCCTATACCTAGCAGACGGACAACAGGTACAAAACAGAATAACCAACATTCTATCTGCATACAGAAAACAAACACCAACGCAAATTTCTTGTCGCATAAACATATAGAATGTTTTTCCTTGTAAACACGCACTCGCAAACACACATTCAACAAAAAAAAACCAGTTCTATATATAGCCAATGAGTCGAATTATTAAAATTCAAAAACACAATCATATATTCTACTACACGACGATCGCCGGCCTCAATATCCGAGGCGATAGCGATGGCAATGGCAATGGCGACAGCGTCGTTGACGACGGCGACGGCAGAAGAGCAGGCAGACATATTGATAGAAGCGGCATTATTACTATCGGTATCAGTATCGGCATCGGTATCGGACAACGATGGCGTTGCCGACGTCGAGCTACTACTACTACTACTAGTTGTCCTTACTAACTAAACTACCTACTACCACCTCCTCTTACAACGTTAATGGCCTGCTTGACTACCCCGTCTGAAATGCGTGTTTTATACTCTCTTCTTTCGTTTCATACAAACATAATCTCATTCTTGGTACATTAGTGTTTGGTGGTATCTAACCGATATTAATGTGTGTTAGTTCAGACACTACTAATGTGTTCAGATTCCACACAAATCACCAGCCAGGCGCCAGAAGTACACTGTTAAACTAAATTTACAGCCCGGTGGGCGATTAAAATCAATTTTCCACGATTACCTTGGCCAACGCGCCGCTACTATACATTTAATAGCCCCTCTGCTTTGTACCCCGATCAAAGACTTATTCACTGATAAACAGAGCACTGTTGTAATCGTTTTGCGTGTCCGTTTTTCGACCATCGTCTTCTCTCTGCTGCTTCTGTTCAATTTATTTGTGCATAAAATTTGTAGACAGTTATCGTCGTCGTCAGTGTCGTTGTGGTTGCCATACAAATTTTGTTTTTCCTATTCTTTTTTTTTTTAAATACCATATATTCTACAATAGCATTTTCTTCTTTAACCAAAATTAACCAAAACTTTTCCATCAATTACAAAAAATAACATTTTACACTTTGTTTCTGTTCATTTTCTCCAAATTTGAATAAATTTTACTATTTTTCCAAATTGCAATTATTGATTTGTCTTTTCCTTTTCTAAGCTTAAATCGAATGATTTTCTTTTTCATCCTAAAATCATTCGTGCATCTTACAGACACATACACAATATTTGTTTTTTTTTTTTATTTTCACAATATTTTTATAGTAGGAATTTCGTAAAAATACATTACAAGAAAAAACAAATTAATTTACATTCGTCCTTATATGAATAAAAACCAGCAGATTATGTAAAAAGGAAGAAATTTTTCACTCTGAAAAATATAACATTTCTGATAATGTTATCGGTATCAACAAAAAAATTAAAAACAGGAAAAAAACTGCAAACAACGGTAAATATTAATTTCAGATCGCCTTACAAGCAAATATCAACACAATGTTTGATGAGAATTTCGGGATGATCTATAACCAAAAATCGACTGTTTAAGAACTTTAAATGATTTTGCTCTCACGATTCATACGCACGCACACATACACAAACACAAGTAATTGTTAAAAAATTATTTTTCTATATGTACATGGAAAATTTTTGTATAGTTACAAATCTGAATTGTAATAAATGAATTTTATTATAATTTTTTGTTTTTTTGTTTACCTGGAAAGGTTATCCGACTCCAGTGCCTTGGATTGCAGCAAACGTAAACGCGATCTTTTTCGTTCGGACACGATGGTATACGTTTTAGTTCCGCGACGGTTTTCAAATCGGCCCAACGCCACATTCGACACGCGATCAAATTCGGTTCTTCGTCCATGATGGGCGCCCGAGGTACAAGGACACAATCGGTTTGTGTTCCGCACACGGCAGCATCGGGACTTGTCACCTGACACAATGTGGTCAGTTGGGTCTCCTTCAGCTTTCCGATTAACGCACGAAATAGTTCTTTTTGTTTGGAGGCAGTACCGCTGCCACCACCGGAAAAATAATATTCGCTGTTGCAAACGCTGTCGACACCGTCGCAACTGCCCGCACCCGCCGAATCGTAATCGATGTTCGTTATACTTCCGCCACCGCCACAACACTTCCGAAACATACCAACAGCTGTTTCTGACACAGTTGCCGCACTCGTCGCTCCCATACCATTTCCCAGACCTGAATACATTCCTTTTCCGTTCCCTTTCTGTGAATGGCTGCTCATTGTCAAATGTGTTGGCGCCATCAGTCCTACTGGATTTGCCATCGTTTTGCTGCTGCTGTTGATCGATAACGATTTCGTTGTTGCCAACGATACTGATCCCGCCGACATCTCTGCCATTGTCACAATTGAACCCTTCAACGGCACTGACGTTGACGACGACGTTATCGACGCCATAGTTTGATCGTCGTCCTCGCACTCGACACCTTCTGTATGCGTCACATAATAATTGTTTGTCATCTGGTCGTCGCCGCAATCGCCATCTGCTTCGAATGTTGTCGGCGCCATTTCTGTGTCCGACACTGTTCTCATTACAGGACAAGACATTTTCGAATAAACGATTTCCTGTTGCCGCCGATTCAGATATTCTTGTTGTTGTTGATATAGTTGATAATTCTGTTGCTGCTGATGTTGATGCTGATGTTGATGTTGGTATTGCTGAACGTAAGAATGATTGGACATGTGATAATTTTCCAAGCATGTTATCTGTTGCTGTTGTAATCGAATCTGCTGTTGCTGTTGGTATGGCTGTTGTTGATGGAATTGTCGCTGCTGTTGTTGTTGTTGTACTGATGTTGCTGTTGCAGATTGTGTGACGCGTGCACGCCATAATCGTTTCTTCTTGCTTTGAAAAAACATGGGGGGACATAAAATGCATTGGTAACATCGATCTACCGTACCGTCATTATCAATTGAATTGAAAATATTTAATTTTTTTATTCTATTAATATTTATATTATTATTATTTATATTACTATTATTTATATCATCAATTATATTTATATTATTATTATTATTAAAATTATTTATATTTAAATTGCTATTATAAAAGTTACTAATAATTTTCGTACTATTCTTTACACCAACGTTGTTGTTGTTGTTGTTGTAATTGTTGAAATCTTTTTCGTCTTCTGGTTGTATAAGATTTTCGTTTGCGCCACCAGAAAATACTTCGTCGCCCGATTTTGTGAAAATTTTCACCGTGAAATATTCTACAACTGCTAATATTGTGGTAATTATTTACAACTGATCGGTACCTGCTGGTGGTGGTGGTGGTGTTGGTGGTGTTATAGCACCTATTTATCGATATGACAATATCTTTACTCCTTGTACAGTAATTGTCCTTTTTCGCCTCCTCCTCTTTCACTTCTTTTTTATTCGTATTGCAACGACAATTTATTATATTTTCTTCTATATTAGAATTTAATATTAAATCTATATTTGCAATATTGTTTTCTTTTGTATCGATATTATTACTATTAATAATATCGCAATCGAAATTTATCAATTTAAAAGCAGACGGAGGCAATAATTGTGTAAATTTTTTTAATAAAACTATAGATGTTCGTCTCTTTTTTGCTGCTTTTCGTTTAATTAACTTCGATAATAAATGATCGAACATGTTATAAGGCAATACTAGAAATCGACCATTGATCGGTTTCGATTGCAATCAAATTTTCTCTCTTCCTTTCGAAAATTATTTCGTCCTTCTTCACTTAATCGTATAATTAATTTGAATCCTTAAATTCTCTTCGAAACCTACAAGTTTCTCTATAATTTATATTTATTGTATATATTTATTGATGCGCGTAATAATTGTAATTACAAAATTATCTTTATAACAAAAATACTATCTCATATTAGTTATAATGCAGTTTTTAAAATCACTTCTCTTTTAAATTCAATTATAGTATATGCGTCGTTAAAAAAAAAGGATGTCCTAGTTTTTTTTTTTTTTGGTCCGAAATTTTTCTGTATTATTAATTTTTTTTTGTGTTTCTATTAAATCATTATTAAATTTTTAATATTTGGTATGTTGTTTTTTTATATTATCATAATATTAAATATTATAATTGCACACTTTTTAAAGCACTTTTTTATTTTTTATTATATTTATTTTTATTGAAACCAAATCAAAAAAAAATACTGTCTTTTTTTTTATTTTTTAAAAAAAAGTATCTTTAAAAGCATAAAAATTAAATTTTCTTAAAATTTCTATATTTTTTTTTTTTTAATATTTTGATATGTTTATCCAAAGTACGTACGATTAATTATAGTTTTTTGTTATTCGCGATTAATAAGACACATGTGCGCGCTTTATATTATTAATAATATTTTTATTTTTTCTTAAATAGTACAGTTATCTGTTCTGGACTTTTTTTTATTCAACTGCAAAAAAATAGAAAAAAAAAGAAAAAATGTATTTTTTATTAATTTTTATATTTTTTATACAATTAAAAAACAAATTTTATTGTATTGAATAGATTTGAATTTATTTATTGGTTGGTTTGTTTAATTACAAAAAAGGAAAATTTTTTTTGCAATAAAAAAACTAATGGAATATTTTAAAAATACAGCACAATTTTTTTTTTTTTTTTTAATTAAAAAATCATTTTCAATATACACCAAATTAAAAGTAAATTTTTTTTTTTTATTGAACATTTCCAAGTAAAAGTACAGGTAATAAACAAATTAAAGGTTATGTCATTGATTTGACAGTTCTCATCGAACTATAGGAACGAAACACTAAAAATTGACTAGAACAAGACTCAAGAAAGTTATAGATTTATTATGACTAGAAAAATTCAAATATTTGTAAAATGTTTGAATTTTGAATAAATGGTAATATTATAAATACCATTTATTTAATCTATGGAAGGCGTATGTATATATTAATTTATACATAGATTTGTAAATAGATTTTCGCACGGTTTAAAAATTTTCATAGAATATACAAATTTTCTCATATCTTCTCACATGCTCGCTCCATCATCAGTTGTTGTTATTCACATACAATTTTAAACTCTTAGAGATAATATCTGCGTTTGTGTGTGTTTACGTACGTGTTCGTCTGTCGACTTTCAACGTGCATTGTCAAATTGGAATTACCGTGCATGCTGGCGCCATATAACACACAGGCACATACACATTTGCACGCAAAACTATATATTCTGTTAATAAAGAGGCGCACACGTACGGTATTAACCAAAAACCAAATGGAACGGAACGAAACGAATCGAAACTGAAATATTATATCGCATATACGTACAATCGCATGCGATGAGAAAATAAACGATTCAACTTATTTATTTTAGAGCCATGTGGATGTGTGTTTGTTTGCCGTCATTTCGTGAGACAAATGTTCTGTTTTTCATTCATTTCGAATATCAGGCGCCGTGCCACTTACACAGAACACAGAGCCCCATACGCATGTAGCAAACTCAACAATTCTAATGAGAATCAAAAAATTTTCTATGTCAATCAAATAAAAATTTTGGAATTTTCTTTTCAATAGAAATTTTAAACATATTTTTACCAAATTTTATATTATCTCACATTATTATGGTTGGTCGTAATTTCTCCATTAATTTACAAAAAAAAAAAAAACTTTATTGCATTGAATTTATTTGAAATTGAAAATTATTAATAAAATATTATTATTATTTATAGAAATTATTGTAAAACTAAAAATTTCTACTCTAATAAAATTATAAAATAAAAATTTAGAAATATATCAAAAAAAAACAAAAACAAAAATCAATAAATTCATTTAGTTTTTTGATTAATAATAATAATAGAGTATAAATATGGCAGAACGGAAAATTCACAAAAGAAGAAATATTTATTATCATTTTTATTAAATTTAGTAGCACATAGCTTTGCGCATACCATTGGTGGCTAAGAATATATGAATTGATATGTAAATGTAGTATACCCCAAGCTCTAGAGTGTGATTTTTCTGCTCTTAAAAATAGTGCGCATGTATTTATTGGCGGTTTATTTCTCTATGAATTGACACACACACATTTGGGAGTGTGGAACGTTCTTCGTTGAGTATCTCCTGATGATGATGATGATCTCCTTCTTGCCTTATTTTTCTCTTTTTCGCTTTTTTTCCCAGCAACAAAACTGATCTGTTCACATTCAAGTTGGTTTTTTTTCTTTTTCTTTTCTAGTTAACTAAGTTAATTCATTTGATATTTCTCCCCACAACTCCACTTTTTATTTGTTAAAGTATTATTAATCCAAAAATTTATAAACATTGGGTTTTTTTTTATGAATATTTCTTAGAATATGCAAATTATTGAAAACCGATATTAATCGTTGTTGTTTTTACTTTTGATATGGCAATTTTGATTTTTATTATCGAAGGCACTTTTTAACAAAAAAAAAAAAAAAAAGTATAGAAAAAAAACCACCAAATCGGAATAAGTACCACAAAAACAAAAAAAAAATACCGATTTCAATTTTAATTCGTATTAATTATTTATATTTGATTATAAATCAGATTCGTTTCGAATAATTATTTGATCCGCATTTATAGAAATTATTTAATTTTTCTGTCATTCACAACACATATCTGATCTGCACTTTTCATACGAATTTCTTTTCTTTTCTTTTAAGTAAATTTTTTTTTTGTTTTCAACAATAACTCTTTTAAATAGATATAATTGATAAAAATATATTTACGATATTATTTAAATATTTTTCTTATAAGCTTTTTTTTTCAATTGTAATACACTGTGAAATAATACGTTTTACAAACACATATGATATTTTGTATTTATTTATTTATATTAAATATATAGATAATATGTATATTGATATAAATTGTGTGTACTGATATGTATGTATAATTTGTACGGATTTGATATATATATATATTGCATACGATTTATAATATCGCGTTTTAATCGAGAGAACAAAAATATAACAACACTGATAAATCAATTTTTTAATGAAATTGCTTGATTTGAAAACTTTTTTTATTGATATATATTTTTTTATTATATACAAAGATAATAATATAACAACCGAAAGAAATTAATATATTATAATAAAATTATTATAATAAAAATATATTGCTACATTAGATTATAAAAAATTTAAAGCACTTTTATCCAGATATTTTCGATATTACAACGGATACCACTCACACCACGAAGTTGATCCGACAAATTACTAAATTCAACTAAACTATACAAAATCACAAAATCACAAAATGTCAAATTGAACAGAAACATTCTGTTGGTGGCGCTGTGTACTGTATATACGCTTTGCGCCGTTCTTCAGCGTTTTTCAGATTTGAACGACCGTGTACACAGGCTATCCGACTCAGATGCTCAGCCATAAGAGTTAATACAGTATCATATAATTGTGCGACTATCTCACTTATTCTCATATGCTGAATTTAACGTAATCGTTTACACACAGCCACAACAAACACACATTAAAGCACATCCATGCATATGAATGTAAAGGCGGACTCATTCAAATTCCAACTAGCCGCATAAATTTTCTATATCGGAATGACGCTACGATCAGGGTTTAGCAACAATATAATCAATTGGGTATAAATTTTCATATTTTCTATTATAAAATTTCAAAGGTTTTTTTTTTTTTTTATATTTACATTTACATACTCGTACATTCTACAAATTTTAAATAACAAAAAAACAATGGTGGTAGCTTTTTTTGTTGTTGATTTATTTAAAAGACACCTTTCATATTTAAAGAAAATAATAAAATAAAACGTGCCAAATTTCATTTAATACATTTTATTGAAATAAAATTCAATTATATTTATATCAATATTATCTATAATATTGTGAAAATTTTTAAAAAAATATATACTTTTATTTCTCAGTATAGGAAATATTTTCAAATTTCTATTAAAGAAAATCCAAACGTGCATGAATATAAAAGGTTGACAAACAGTGTCCAGGCGAACCGAATACACTTGTCGCGACATTGCTATCTTATTCATGCACGTTCCATTCATAATAATGTGCTCTTCTTATTCCAATTGGCAATGGCATTCCTTGTGTTTCCCTTCCATACATCTCGAACTAATTGAATGATGCTAACACCGCTCCCACTTCCCTTGACCAAAAGCAAGCTGTCAAACAAGTAAGCAATCGAGCAAACAGGCAAGGCGGCAGTCAGTCAGTCAGTCAGGCAAACAAACTTTGAAGCGAATCCGATGGCAGGTTGTTGAGCGCTCAAATAGAAATTCTTATAATTTTTCTCCTTACTAGAATCGATCGTTTCTTAATGATGATCAGTCATAGAAAATTTACTCAATTAACATTGTAGATTTCGATCTTTTTTTTCATCTTTTCTTAATAAATAAGGAAATCTATTATTCGTTTGTACAACAATAATAGGAAGATCTGTTCAAAGAATTTCTTTTAATTAATTTATAATATTTACAGATGTTTTTTTTTTTAATAATAGTTACGACTATTTTGATTTAACTAAAAATGACAGGGATTTACCAGTAAGCCCCTTTTAAGAGTTTTGCCATTGATAAATATTTTTTTCAAAAAATTATGGATAAAAATGAAATTAATTGAATTTAAAAGATCAATCTGAAGTGTTCTGATAAGATTGAGGCATAAAAACAAAATTTTTTTAAGATCAAATATGAATTCAAAGCCTACATGCTCGAAGAAAACTATAGAGTCGCGAATCTTTTAAGTCTCAGTAGACTTGTGATCACCAAAGATCGCTTAGAAGCAGATCTTTCTGCTTCCTAAGAGATCGGACAAGGATGGGAGGGAAAATCAGAACAGAGGAATTTGGGAAAATTCACGAAGCTAGCGTAGATTCAGAGCTCAAACTCCCAATATCAGAAGGAGTAACTTTTTGATTGGTTTTGTGAATGTCGTTGCGGCGATTTCTGTCGGTAAATTCCTAAATGAGATTAGCCAAACTGCAAATGATACAGTTCACAATCCACACAGTACAAATGACCAGCAGGATAGTAAAGGGGACTACGAGGTCTGTTCAAAAAGTATCGCAAATTTTGTGTTTTTTTCAAAAATTATTAATTTATTCATGAATATCTATTTTGTCCCCTTCAAAGTAATCCCCACCAGATATTATACACTTGTGCCAACGTTTTTCCCAATCCTCAAAGCACTTCAAAAAATCATTTTTTGTGATCTTGTTCAGCTCCTCCTTCGATGCCGTCTTTATCACCTAAACCGTAGCGTAGCGTCGTCTATTCATGGGGATCTTCAGTTTCGGGAACAAGAAAAAGTCACAGGGGGCCAGATCTGGGGAATAAGGTGGCTGCGGTATTATTAGTGTGTTGTTTTTGACCAAAAATGGCAAAAGTCAATTTTTGTTCTTCCACAAATCCAGGCGTTTCTGGTAGATTGCTTTGCGCAACTTGCGCATAACTTGCTGGTAATATTCCTTATTGACCGTTCTATCCTGTGGCACCACGCCCATGCAATCGAAGAAAACTGTAAGCAAAACCTTCATATTCGACCGAACTTCGCGCTTTTTTCGGTCTTGGGATGATTGAGCTTTGGTTTCCACGTCATAACCATAAACCCATGATTCGTCACCAGTTATAACCCTCTGGAGCAAATTTAGGTCGTCGCGGACAGAGTCCAACAGCTCCTTAGCAACATTAATGCGATGTTGTTTTTGATCGAAATTGAGCAAAAATCGAAGACGAGCCAAAACAAATGCAAGCAAAGCAGCTGTCAAAAATTAACTGAACATTTAAAATGGCCGAACTTGTCGGCGTAAGTGAGAGACATGAGTACCAACATAACGCCACAAAAAATCGAAAATCGAATATACGTAACCCGCGGAAATTCAAAATTCGCGATACTTTTTGAACAGACCTCGTATTACTCTCAGCATCGGGTGACTGTGATATTATCTCACAGCCATCGTTTCGATACCTGGGAGTTCAGTTGAACTTTGGCGAACCTTAGCAACGATCATGGCCAATCACAGAAAGCCCAGATAGTGCCTATTTGGACAGAAGCTATAATGACTGAAATGTACAAGCGTTCAGGTAATGGCCTTATATCGTCAGAGTGCTTTTCGAGTCTCAAGAGCATTCTGTCTGTGTTATCGCTAAATGCTGCCAATCGAGGTTTTGGCGGATGAGACAATCAGAAATTTGAAAGTAAATAAAATCCATAAGTGGCGAGATGACAATGATACGGGGATTTATTGATTAAACAAAGATGGACGCATCATCTTATTACTGGTATAGCCACATGGAGTGAAAGAGGTCAAAGAGAATTGGAACACTACATGACTGATCCCGAGTAATAAAGAAACTTCGTCATAAGGAAACAATGAGTAAATGCCAGCCTGTAGTCTAATACTCGTTGATTAATACCTGATTGGTAGTCACATTTGAAGAAGAGAAAGCTGGATTTTACTGGATAAATATTAAGGATCTGTATCCTCTTAAATGTTATAAGTTGAGTAAAATAAATCATAATTTTATTAATAACCAAATAAATTTTCTTATTTAATATTCCATTTTGGTGTGAATAATATTTTTATACGATGTGGAAAGGAGGGTGACGGAGGGGGTTGTGTTGACGTGCATAGTTGACTTTGAATTGGATTTTAATATAAAATATAAGAAAAAAAAAATGATTTTATTATGTGAAATTATAGTTTTTACTAAATAAATGTTGTACAACAAGAATTTGTTTTCTTAATAAATTACTGATAATATACCCGCTATTATTGATAGAATGTGCTTAAAAAAGTACCATTTTGTCGAATGCTTTTTCAAAACAATTTTCTCAACATAACATTTATGCCCAATTAAAAAAAACATCATATGTGTAATTATTAAAAATAAAAAGCAAATTTACAATTTAATCTCGTACAGCCACAAAACCAAAAAAAAATTTTTTTGTTTTTTTATTATCATCATAATCTTGGCTCCTTTAAAAATGTAACAATCAAAAATAAATGATTTTAAGTAATATGTAGAGAGAGAGCAACCTAATTATAATATGATACATAAAATTTATAATAAATAACATGGAAGAAAAAGGCCCGAACATTTCGAAAAGAAACAAAAATTACCAAAATTCTGAAAGAGCCGAAATTCTGAGGAAAATTCATGGGGGCTTGTGAAGTTTTTTGGACTTTTACTATTTAATTTTTTCCCCTCACACACACACACCCATACATACTTTTACATATTTTATAGCCGATTTTTCTTTGGTTTTAATTTTGAATTTGACCAAACCACCAGCCGCCGACCCTGGACGGTCCCCTCCCATTGGATTGATCGTGTGCATCAGATAGGAAAGGCGTAGAAGCTATAAAAAAAAAGAATAATAACCGAAAATTAAAATGAACAAGAAAAAAAAAATAAGAAAAGAACAACACAACAACAGCCGCAATAATGATTTCAAGAGTTAAAACAACGTTTGTGGGGCGCGGGCAGTTTTTAGTTTCGAGTCGATCGCGGAGTGAAGTTACGTGTACTGGCGCCAACTAACCGATTTGATTGCCTTCTGTATATTCCGGAAGTAGCGGCACAACGCACACACACACACCTACTTACATACTCAGCGCCGCTCTGCAGACTGGACGATTGTAAATTGTTAAAGACGAGCGCCGCTCAGCTCGTTCACACGCGTTCCAATTGTTCATTTTGATACTTAGTACAATGTCGATGAGCCTTTTTTATATCAACTTCCGCCTCCGAAAATGACTGACATTCAAATCGTCAGTAAATTGCACCAAAAAAAAGCAGTCCAGTGGCACTATTTCAACCCCTCCCACCCTTATCGGACGTGTTCTTTCAAAATTCATTAATAATCTTTTCGTGAACTTTTCGCACTACTATTCGCATCTCATTATGGGTTCCGTTAATTTTTTGTCGTCTTCCTTGTAATTTATTCAGCAGTTTTTTTCTTCTTTTATTATTATTTTGATCAATAAATATGCACACCTAATTTATAATGTAGCTTGTCCATTAATGGCAAAAAAATTTTAAAAACAACAAAATTACCATTAAGATTGCACTGATATTCATGCATTTATTGTATGTACATTACGTACGAGTCGGTACGTACATAATGTACTCGTACACGAGTACGCACGCAATCGTGATCGTTTCATTTTCTTTTATGGATAAATTTACAAATTTCCATTCTTATTGTGGTCGTCACTGTTCGTCTATTGAAAGTGTGTGTTTTCTCTTTTCCCGAACGTAGGGTGGTTCGTAGGTGCATAATACGGACAATAGATCTTGTTGGATCTCAGCTGCATTTCGAGGATGAGAACGCATTGTGCTGAAAAAATTGTTGTGGTTGAGCTCGTCGGTGCGGTTTATTATTTTATGGAATATCATTTATAGTCAGACGACAATGAGTGATTCGTCTTCGATGAGGCGCCTCCTCTTTGGAAACTTTAGCATAATTTGCGATGACTTTTCACCGATAATTTGTGGTCATTCACATTATGACCGACCGACCGCTCATGGAGTGCCGTTTTTAATCGTTGCCGCAATAGTGTCAAATGCATATGTGTATTCACACAAAAGTAGACACAATTTATGAGATATTGTGCAAAAAAATTAATTTGTTTGCTCAATTCTAATTAGTCTTATTTACTTCTATTGAAATTTGAAAATTTTCTTAAGAAAATACTTAGTAAAAGGAAATTGTCTATGAACTTTACTACTTATTAGCTGTCTTCGATTGGGAAAATTTTGCTACTCACAAGTACTTCTAGCTACTCGCAGCTACTCTTGCTAATAAATACAAATGAGTAGATCGCATAAGTAGTTACGCATACAATTTACGATAGGGGGATTTTAGTTCCCAAAATGAAAATAGATGGCTTAGCGGGTTCGTTGGTTATGTTGAAGTGTCATATTTTTGTTTTTATTGTTTATTTTTACTTTATTGTAAAAATATTCCTCTTTTCGGTTGGCGTAAACATTTATTAATGCTTTACCCTCGTTATAGATCCAATTTTTAGTCATTATGTAATATTTATGAAATTCAAAGGTTGTACCAAACATATTTTCCCAATGTTGACAAGCTGAATGAACTCAATATTGTTGTTGACTATTTTGAGGTTATATTTTTCCCAAATACTTGTGAGGCGCAAAATTTTCCCAATAGGATACAGCTATTATGACCATTTTACAGGGCATTGCAATCACTTTTCTAACTTTCATGGTGAAACCTACGAGCATTTTTTAACGGTTTCTATTAAGGATGTGTGAACCGTTAATACGAGTAGCTAAAAATCGTCTTTCATAAAACAAATTAAAGTAAGTGAAGTCAAATAAAAATACATTTTAAATTAAGATTTTGATTGAATTTTTATTTATATTGGGAGTACAAATAGGATGGATGACGTTTTCCAATAGATGGCGCCATCAGTAAATGCTCCTTCAAAATATCGAATCAGAAACATCAAATCGTAAACTTAGGCAGCTGTCAACAAATCCTTATCATTACATTTATGACTGGTGTTATATATTTTTTTGTTCGTGAAAATGTCTATATTTAAGCCAAAAAAAAAATTTTGCTTTCTGCCTTCAATTTTCAAAAATCTCCGGCTGAAGCGTGTCGAATGATGATTCTAGGAACTAATGGTGAGGCTTGTACTCGTATTAGTGAGAGGACGTGTCTCGAATGGTTCCAATGATACAAGAGTGGAGATTTCGGCGTGGAAGGTAAAGAGCGTCTTCTAGACCGGTGAAAAAGTTTGGTGATGCAGAATTACAGGCATTACTAAATGAAGATTCATGTCAAACACACAAGAACTTACAGATTCATTGAGCGTGACTCAATAAGCCATTTTGCATCGTTTCAAAGCCTTGAGAATGATCCAAAAGCTAGGAAATTGGGTGGAAGAGTTTTCTGCATCATATTGTGATTGGCGATGAAAAGTTGATCCATTACGATAATATAAAGCGAAAAAAATTGGTTAGGGGTAGGGGGGTAGGGGTATGGGTAGTTCACCTCATGCTATATATTTAGTGGGATCAGCTCGGGCTGGGCATGGTATATTATAAGTTGTTGCTCAAATTTTGAGAAAAAACCAAGGTTTTCCATTTTTAATAAAGCCGAGAGACTTCAAACGGCGTTTTTTCACGTGCGAACAGCTGCTCCAACGGCAAAAAAGGATGGGTTTTCTGCATCGTATTATGACTGAGGATCCATTCCGATAATCCAAAGTGAAGGAAATCGGGGGAGAGGGGGCATCGCCGCCGCCATGCATTAACATCGGCGGTCAAGCCAAAGATCCATGACTTGAAGCTCATATTATGTATTTGGTGGGGCCAGCTCTTGCTCGTCGTGGTATATTGTGAGTTGTTGCTCAAATTGTGAAAAAAACGGTGGTTTTCCATTTGAGTTGAAGAAGCCGAGAGACCTCGAACGGTATTTTTTTACAAGCGAACGGCTGCTCCAACAGCAAAAAAGGAAGGGTTTTCTGCATCGTATTGTGACTGGCGATGAAAAGTAGATCAATTACATCAACATCGACGGTCAAGTCAAAGATCCATGGCTCGATTTAGTGGGACCAGCTCAGCATGGTATATTATGAGCTGTTCCAACTGGGTGAAACTATCGTAGGGGATCGCTACCGAACACAGCTGATGCGTTTGAGCCGCAAAAAAAAACCGGCTCAAACGCATCAGCTGTTGAACAAAAAACCGCCACAATACGAGCAAAGCCACGACAACGCTCGATCACATGTTGCTAAGGTGGTTAAGCCCTACCTAGAAACACTGAAATGGTACGTCCTACCCCACCCGCCGTATTCTCCAGACATCGCCCATTTAGACTACTATCTCATCCGATTGCTGGCGAGTGGTCTGGCTGAGCGGCTCTTACAATCGATTTTACTAAGAGACCAAAAATTGTGTCGAATCATGGATCGCCTTAAAAGACGAGCAGTTTTTTCGACATGGCGAAAAAAAATGGCGTTTTAAATAAAAACCTCAAATTTTGAAAAAAAAACGATTTTTCACACATTTCGGTTTTTAAATTCTCTAAAGTTTGAAGATTTTCTTTTAAATATAATTGTTTGTATAGTCCGACAAAAAAAAAGAAGTCTAATGGCGGCATCGAATCGCATGATTTTGGAGGACAATTGACAGCACTAACTTGTCGTGTTGAGGGACTTATGGAACTATTTTGTTCTCGTATAGACATAAAAATTCAGTTATCATGCATTTTTTACCCTCAGAATTGACCTTATAACCTTATCAGCGTATTGTGATGGACACATTAAAGACCATAGGTAAGATACTTCTGTCATCTTCTTATTGAAACTCTTTAAGGTAAACAATAAAACCTTCAAGATCTGATCAAAAAAGTTCGCTTACCATACAATCCATAGCGCTCAGAATTGACGGTAAAAGTCTCTCCTTCGTCAGTTTCAAAGAAATACAGCTCAATGACACCTTCAGAATAAAATCAAAATCAAACAGTCTCTTTTCTCAAATACAATGGCTTCTCCATAGTCACGTGTGTTTTTAGAACCTCACAAAAAAAATAGGCCTTAATTGTTTTTAAAAAATAATTTTTTTTAAAAATTGTTTAATTTTAGTAATTAAAAAAAATATAATATAAAATGGCAAATTTGAAACTTAACAAATATGTTAATATCTCAAATAATTTATATTATAAAGAACTGTTAAATAACAGAATTGTAGTTTCAGAACTACAAAACGGATAACTTTTTATAAAATGATTGCTTCGGATCCCCGAAACGTGACTACTTTCGCACCCTGTCTCAATTGGCAAATCATATACTGTCAAATACGTCATTTATTTTCTTATAATCGTTGCTTGTGACTAAACAGAAATTCAATAAAAATTTGCTTATTATATGTGAGTTGGTGTTCTGGAAAAAAGGGATGGGGTGGAGGGGCGGTAATGGTATTCCCCATTAACGATTAACACATGTTTATACATTTTCCAAGATTACCAATACCATCAATCAATCCCGTGATCAATATAAAATGGCAAAAATCAATTTTTATTTAATAATTTCAAGAAAATTCTTTAATTATGAAAAAAATGTAAAAAATGAAAATAAAATCTTTTTTTTTTAAAAATAGTAAAAAGAACAAAATATATTGTGAAAAAATGGGTGCAAAAAATGCATAAAACGGAAATGCATGATTAATAAATGGAAAAATATTGCCAAATCCCACGATCACGGATTAGTTTAGAATTTAAAAAAAAATTTGTATTGCTTGTAAAAAGTTCCAAATCGACGAATTCGACGAAATTAAGAGCCATCAATTCCAGTGAATCCGGAAACCATTAATCGTTGGGGGGGGCTAATCGTTGTAATTTTAATTTACCACAATTTAAAAGACCAAATATTCAGTTTTCTTGTATTTTATGGTATTTGATTAGAAAACCATTTTTTGCAGATCGTTACCGTGAGGAGGATAGGTTTGCGCAGAGGAGGGAAAGTAGAGAAGAGGGGATAAAATTGGATGATTCAGTATTTAACTATTGCTGATAATGAAGCGAATGTGAATCTGTTGTCGCCAGCCCTTGGAGCTTATGCCAATAATACTTCGAGGTTGAACTTTTTTTTTTTAACTCTAAAGAGGTCTCCATTCCGGTGAATACCGCGAAAGTAGACAGCAATTAGGACAGTGGCATTTATTTGCATCGATACTATTCGTATTTAGGTAGTGTGCTTTTGAATGAATTGTGCGTAGATGTGTTGTGGTGGACTTCAAGAGTTTATTATTGTCTAAACATGAATGCCTAAAATCTTCTAAATATTAAATGCAAACTAGCGCAAGTACATACCAGATGTATAAGCTTAAATCCGCTGTTTTTTAACACATGTGTTTTACATAGAAAGCAGAAACAAATTTATTCAAAGTACTTGCCCGTGCTAGCTACACATTTTTCCCATCTCTCGGGCAATTTGTGGATACCACGCCGAAAAAAATTCCTTTTTTTTTAGGCAAACCACTCATCAAGCCATTTTCGGACATCTTCGTAAGAATCGAAGTGCTGCTCAGCGAGCGCGTGGCCCATCGACGAAAACATGTGGTAGTTGGAAGGGGCCAGGTCTGGTGAATAAGCGGGATGGGTTAGCAACTCCCAGTTAAGTGTCTCCAAGTAGTTTCGGACCATTTTTGACATGTGCGATGGTGCGTTTTCGTGGAAGAAAATCAGCTTGTCATGTCTTTGTTGATAATCCGTCCTTTTTTCACGCATTGCACGGTGCAATTTGATCAGTTGTTGGTGGTAGCGGTGGACATTGACAGTTTCACCAGATTTCAATATCTCATAGTAGACGATACCCTGCTGATCCCACCAAACGCACAGCATCTTCTTCCGTCCGAAGCGATTTGGTCTTGGGGAAGATGTTGATGGTTGGCCGGAATCAACCCACGATATCTTGCGTTTAGGATTCTCGAAATATATCCACTTCTCATTGCCTGTCACAATCCGATGCAGGAACGACTTTCTTTTTTGTCTGGCGAGCAAGATTTCGCATGTGTTTTGGCGTCGCTCCATCTGCCTATCGTTCAATTCATGCGGCACCCATTTTCCGATCTTTTCAATCTTCCCCATGGCACGCAGACGCATGGAAATGGCTGGTTGAGTAGCACCCAATTGCTCCGCGCGCATTTTTTGCAATTGGGTATCGTCTTCATCTAAAAGAGCCTGCAATTGATAGTCCTCAACCTTCCTAGGACTATTTTCACGCTTCTTGTCCCACAAGTTAAAATTGCCGCTTCGAACTGACGAAACCAATCTCGGCACGTTGTTTCCGATAAAGCACTGTCACAATAGGCCTCCATAAGCATTCGATGCGATTCGGCAGCTGACTTCTTCAAATTGAAGCAGAAAAGCAAAGCTTCCCGCATATGCTCTTTTTCTGGCACAAAACTAAAGATGATTACCAATGGAAAAATGTATGTGGTTGTACGAAATTGCTGACAATGTGCACTGATTAATGTAGACAGATGTCAAACTCATAAAAAAAAAAGTATGACGTGCCCATGGTAGCTTAATATGCTCACTCACGCCATCTATAACCAAACAGCGAATTTAGGCTTATATAGCGTGTATTTTGATATGCAGGTTCTTACAAATTCGTGTTTATATAAATACCGGCGTACGTACATAAATTATTTCGAGCACGGTTCGATAAAAGAAAAGCTGAAAAACAAGGCGAGAGCCATCGAATTAGAAGAAAAAGAAAAATGACAATAAGAATATTGTAAAATAGAAGAAAACGCAGAGAGAACTTCAATGAAGCGGCGCCAACATCCCAATCGACGGCTGCGGCAGGAGCATTAATCTTCCCCAAGACATGTCGCATTGTCTCGATGGGAATATGAGTGAAAACTAGACCCGCGTGCACAACTCTCCCCCAAAACACCCTCGCAGACATATCAAATAGATTCGAAGAATGGAGTGTACATGGCGGCCGTACGTAGTGCAAGTGAATTCTGCAAGTTTGAGCTTCGCGTCTGGTGCAACAGTGCTCTGCGAATAGTTTAGGCGCCCATTTGCCCACTCTATTGGCCATTGTGCTCTTCATATCATGATTTTTGGGGGTGGCTTTCCGATTACACTAAAGATAATTTTTTTTTTTGCTATCTTGGTAGCGTGGTAGCCGACTGTTTTCAAATATCAGCTAACTCGAGACACAAATCAAAGGACTATACTACTCAGCAGTCAATCAATCATGTGATTTTTTATTAACTCTCTTATTTTTTTTTTTTAAATATTGGCTAATTTTTGTACAAATTTGACTATTTGCATAATTATGGGAGAATTTTGATATATATGTATGTGTGTGTATATGTATTTGGTAAGAAAAAAGAAAAAGTAAAAAAAGGAAATGATTCAGCGAAAGGGTGTAAGTTGGAAAGGGAGAGAAAAAAAATGAATTGAATTTTTTGCTAAAATTGGATTGATTATAGAAAAGTGAATTTCGGATGAGCACGAATTTAATTATTGAAAAAAAAAACAATTTAAATAAGATAATTTTTTGTTTCTTCTTTTTTAAATTCCATTCCAAATTAAATAGAAATTTAAAAATTCGTGTAAGAGATTAAACGATTTATTCATGTTTAAATTTTGAATAGATTTAATCAGAATTTTGACGGCGGTGGTGTCATCTATGATTGCCTAGAAGAGGTAATTCTTTCAAAGAGAATAAAAATATTCAAAAATATTTTTGATGTAATTTTTAATGATTTTCGAATATAAAACCGATTTGAAAATATTGGATTGTCCGGGAAGTAATTTCTTACGTTCATCGGAGTTTACTTCAGTCTTGTAGGCATAAAATAACTAATTTAAATGAGGATCTTGATTAATTTACACAACTAGTAAAAAGAATCGACTTATAGAACCGTAAATTCGGCACGAATTAAATAAATATTCTGCCAACCCAATGCCTATAAAATTGGGTTGTCCGGGAAGTAATTTCGTTTTTTTATATTTTAAAAATGAAAGACGATTTTCTTATTGTATTATAATTAAGAAAAAATTCAATTAAATAAACTATGATCAATAAAAGACAATTTGAGAAATCACCAAAAATTAAGCACTAATGAGAAAAAAAGACCAATTTTCTGGGGTGTTGCATTCTTTATGATGCTTTAAGTGTAAGCAAAAATAATATTGGGTTGTCCGGGAAGTAATTTCGTTTTAAAAAAAAAATAAAACAAAGACAATTTTCTTTTAGTGAATTAATATTTTATTCAATTAAATATTGTCCAGTTTGATCCAATAATCTTTGCCATCTTTCTGGCAGTAGCATGATTCCACGCTCATCAAATTTTTGTTCTTTGCTGGCAAAAACTGATCCAAGTGATTTTTGATCTCCTCATTTGAATTAAACGTTTTACCGTCTAAAAAATATTCTAGAGACCGGAACAAATGATATTTGGATGGTGCTAGGTCTGGAAAGTATGGTGGGTGTAACAGTATATCCCATCCAAGCTCTAAAAGCTTTTGCCGAGTGGTCAAACTTGTATGTGATTTAGCATTATCCTGTTGGAACACTGTACCTTTCCTATTGACCAATTCTGGCCTTTTTTCTTTAAGTAAATTATTCAATTTGTCCAACTGATGACGGTATACTTCAGAATTGATCGTTATGTTGTTCGGTAGAATCTCAAAATAAACGATTCCTTTGAAATCCTACCAAACAGATACCATAACATTTTTTGATGAACATTGGCTTCCGAAGTGCTTTGAGCCGGTTCATCTTTTCTAGTCCAGAATATATTCCACTGAACATAGTTGTAGACAACCCATTTCTCGTCCCCAGTAATGATACGCTTCAAAAATGGATCATTTTCTTGGCGTTTGAGAAGCAAATCACAAACGTCAATACAATGGCACAAATTTTTTTCCATAAGAAGATGAGGAACCCATAGTGTCGAGTTTTGAGATTAAACCCTCCCGTTTCAAATGATCATAAATGGTCGAATTCGATAAATTTAATCTCTCAGCGATCTCTCACGAGTTGTTATTCGCCGGTTTGCATCAATTAATGGCTTTATTGTGTCTTCATCAGCTTTAACTGGCCTTCGAGAACGTGGTGCATTTTGAGATCAAAATTGCCGGATCGAAATTTTGCAAATTAGTTTTGTCACTTAACACATCTTCTCCATACACAGCGAATAATTTTTTTTCTTACTTGAACAGCATTTTTATCTTTTCTATAGTAAAAAAGTAAAATATGCCGAAAATGATGTTTTTCACTGTTCATATTTAAAAGGGTATCAACCAAAAACTACTATGCGCAGAATCAATCGAATTTGTTCACAAACAAGCCTTGCTATGCCAGCTATCAAAATACATATGATTATGCGGTTTAAGTGTGAAGTTGGTTATGAAAAAAATTCAATTAAGTCCTCTGTTGGGAAACAACGAAATTACTTTCCGGACAACGGAATATAAAATAAGAAATAGGAAAAATTCAAATTAATCATTAAAGCTTCCATTAGCGGGCATTTTGTTTTTTTTTGCTATAATTTCGAGGTGATATTATTTTTTTCCTAGTCCCGAATAAGACCCTATAATTTAGTTATATTAATATTCTGCCACAACTGATGGACATAAGTATTATGTACATAGTTGTATGAAGAAGAAGTTATTTAATTAATAAAATGAAAGGTGCCAGTTAGACGCAATGTTCAGAATGTGCACATTGTCTGCAATGGTGATCGTCAAGAGACGGAGAGAACTTTTTTTTACTGTTGATGTATACTCAACATTCGTTAGCAGCTTTAACAGGGTTCAGAGATAATTTTACCTATACATTAGTAAAGAAAAAAGGAAAATTTCATTTTTTTTAAACTAGTTAGTCGCCATGCATAATAATGGTGGCGGCTGGCTGTCCGATCTTATTTCAGACTAACAAGCCAGAAGAAATTGCATGAATTTTCTTATTCCGCTTTTTTTTCAGATATCAGATTTGTTATACGATCCTCCAAAGCGCAACAGAACCAAGACCAAGTGATGGCTTAAATTTTCTTATGCGTATGAAACCGGTAGAAGGAGGAGGCAAGACCGGAAGAGGGATTATGTTAAGAGAACGCCAAGTTTGGTTGGATGGAATCTTGAATATCTTCAGTTATATAATAATAAGAAGCGAAATCTGATTGATGGAAATTTGGACCACCCGTGTTTTAGGTACTAAATGCATTAATGTGGTTGCCCTTAAGCGAATGCCCCCACAGATGAGATCTTTTGTTTTTCTTCTTGCAAAAAGTAGTTGTTGATTTATTCCTTCTCCAAATAATATTTCTATATTAAAACGCTAATTGGATAATCTTCATTTAGACATCTCAATATACTTGTTAAGATGACATATTTCCGCCCCCCCCCCCACTCCCCTTCACAAATTAATTAATTTTTTTCTTATTTATGTAAAAAAAATTAAAAAAAATTGCAAAAATTTTGAAAAATTTAAATTTCACAAAATTTTATATTTAATATTATTTTTAAATAAAATAATTTTATTATTATTTGTTTTAAATATAATAGAAAATATTATTTTTTATTTAATTTATGAGTTTTTAGATTTTTCTGATTTACTCGTAGAAAAAATAAATACGAGATCTGTTCAAAAAGTGTGGCGAATTTTGTGTTTTTTTTCCCAAAAATTATTTATTTATACATGAATATCTATTTTGTTCCCTTCAAAGTAATCCCCACCAGATATTATACACTTGTGCCAACGTTTTTTCCAATCCTTGAAGCACTTCAAAAAATCATTTTTTTTGCGATCTTGTTAAGCTCTTCCTTTGATGCCGTCTTTATCTTCTCAATCGTAGTGTAGCGTCGTCCTTTCATGGGGCTCTTCAGTTTCGGGAACAAGAAAAATCCACAGGGGGCCAGATCTGGGGAATAGGGAGTCTGCGGTATTATTAGTGTGTTGTTTTTGGCCAAAAATAGCAAAAGCCAATTTTTATTCTTCCACAAATCCGCGCGTTTCTGGCTGATTGCTTCACGTAACTTGCGCATCACTTACAGGTAATATTCCTTATTGACCGTTCTACCCTGTGTCAAGAACTCATGATGCAATTGAAGAAAACTGTAAGCAAAACCTTCACTTTCAAATGAACTTGGCGCGCTTTTTTCGGTCTTGGTTCGTGCGGCAGTTTCCATTCGGATGATTGAACTTTGGTTTCCCCGTCATAACCATAAACACATGATTCTTCACCAGTTATGACCCTCTGGAGCAAATTTGGGTAGTCGCGGACAGAGTCCAACAGCTCCTTAGCAATGTTAATGCGATGCTGTTTTTGGTCAAAATTGAGCCATTTTGGTAAGAATTTTGCGGCGACCCGTCTCACGACAAATCATTGGTAAAAATCGAATGGCACGAGCCAATCGTTATGTTTAAGTCCTCACCAACATCTCTAACGGTGATTCGACGATTGGCCAATACTATTTTCTTCACTTCATTAATGTTTTCGTCTGTTGTTGACGTGCTCGGCCGTCCGGCACACTTTTCGTCGTTCACATCTTCTCGGCCCTCTGAGAACATTTTCTACCATCGATAAACGTTGCTTCGGTCCAAGGTAGCTTCACTATATGCCACAGTCAACATTCCGAATGCGTCTGCGCAATTAATTTTGTTTTTCACACCAAATTTTTTAAACAGAAACTTTGATCTATTTTTTCGAATGGGCAAAAATCGAAGACGAGTAAAAACACGAGCAAGCAAAGCAGCTGTCAAAAATTAACTGAACATTCAAAATGGCCGAACTTGTCGGCAAAAGTGAGAGATATGAGTACCAACATAACGCCATAAAAAAAAATCGAATATACGTAGCCCGCGGATATTCAAAATTCGCGATAATTTTTGAACAGACCTCGTATAGAATTATTCAATTTGTGCTTCGGAAAATACAATCAAATAAAATATATTTAAAATTTCAATTTTATTTTAACTATTATTTTATTATATTGTATAAATTTTTTAATTATAAATGAAATATAAATATTATTAAAATGATTGTGAAGTGGCTACTTGATGCGCTCGATACTTTTAAGTGAAATTTTCGAACATTTTGTTCGATTGTAATTCGGCTATTAATTGATGAATAATTGTTTTTAAATTATCTTAATTTTTTTTTATATATACTATAATTTTATTTACTAACGATATCCATTGAACGAGAAATGATCCTCACCGTTGAAGGAATTTTTTTTTTTTTTTTAAATATGACTACAGCTTTTGTGGCTATAATTTTAAGGTATTTTTTTTCTTTAAAAATTTATTAATCCATATAGTAAAATGGCAACTTTTAATCTAAATAATTATTAACTAAAATATTAAAGTATTGATCATTATTATTAAATGACAGAACTTTTCTTTCTTAACCCATAAAATGAATAATTCATTATATGAAATTCTCTATAGTCCAGCTAAATTGACTTGTATTACAATTAATACAAATGTAAGATGATATTTTGTTATTTAAAATAATAAAAGAATATATATAAAGCTTTTTAAACTTTCTTACTAAATAGATTCTATATAAAAAAATTTTTAATCTTATTATTTCATGGTAAGAAGACTATAAATTTCAAGTTTAATTTAACTCTTTACTATCCTTAGTCTATATTCGGACTAGAGTATTTTTTTTCACTTAAATCCGACATTATCGGAACAGAAGAAGATATTTCAATTTAAATAACTTTGCTGTTGAACAAAGATCAGACCAGACTTCTAATTAATCACAAATTTAGTGGTTGGTGACATTCTTTCCATTGAATTGCTTGTAAATCAGTCCAGACAATTATTACCTTTTAGGGGGGTACTACTAATGACCTTCTTCATTCTTATCGGTACAATTTAATGTCCAGTCGATTAGTAATTTCTTAAACAATTTGAAAAAGAAAGAAAAAAACAAAACGAAAATTCATTATACAAACAGATGCAAACACACATGCACACACAGTTATATATATATTAATGCATAAGGTAAAAAATTAAAAAGGTAGAATTAAAAGGATAAATAAGCAATCAAAAAAACAAAACAAAACTAAACTAAAGATTAGTCATCACGCAATATGGTCACTAAAAATGTATAGAAAACCAACGCAACCTTATAAAATAATTCAACGATATTTACTTATTCTCTTATTTTGCATATATTTTTAATTCTTGTTTTATATTATTATTATTATCTGAGAGTTTTTTTCTGATTTATTTTTTTATTGTTAAAAAGCTGTTGGAACTTTGATCATACGTGTATATATATACGGCATACCAAATACACGATGTTAATTCGATAAATATAGACAGAGTACCATCGATGAGGAAGGGAAAATTGTCGACTAAAACATCAAATTATCAGCGTAGCGAAGCTAGAAAGGATTCCAATTAAATTAAAAACACATATAAGAAGATGTACGAAAACAACCATCAAAGCCTACAATATGAACCTAAGAGATCCATGGCTCAGAAGAGGGACCTTTTGGTCCACACCATCGAACACTCTACCATCGAACAGAATATTTTCATAAGCAACAATTGGTTAGCTAATCGCTATGAAAATTATTTTCAAAATACCCATAAAAGTGCAGAAAGAGCCGAATTGATGAAGATTATCGACGCCATGTATCGATGCCAGGTAATTTCAGGTACATCGCATACCAGCCGGTTAAGAAATCAGCCACCACTGTGGTGCGTTGACCAAATCAAATTTGTGCCTGTAGTAGTTGAGGCAATGAAGCGAAAACCAACCAACCCCCGCCCTCCAAAAAAACCACATTAAATAAAGGCTTTGTATTGTGAATGTTATGTTCACTGTAGTAGGTACTCCACCGGTCTGTCATTACGATAATGGGGCTGGGTCGTTTTCTCTCGGGGCTAAATTAAAGTATGCTTGAATGATTTTGTGACTAACTCCGAAAGGGCCTTCTAGTAATGTATTAATACGTGCAAGACAGACTTTGATGGAGTAACCAACCTACACGAGATGAAAGGAAAGGGAATTTTTTCCGGGGTAGAAAATAACCGATAATCACAACTTGTTTTCACATGTATCAGTAAGAAACAAATCGTCCACGGACATAATTTAACGGTGCGGTAAACGTGAGAGAGCACACGAAGAATGGATTGATTAATCACAAGAATTGGCAGAAGGCAGAAGGTACGTCGTTGCCCATCAAGTCAGAAACCACAGAGGAACAGTCCAGAATCCGATAGTGAATCGGAAATGAAGCGTCCCAGCAGTCGTCAGGCGACCTCCTCCTCGCCGTGGCACAAAAAAAACTTTTGCTCAATCAGGTAAACGACGGTAAAATCTATACGTACAAATTCTGTCACTGTCCGTATGCACAGGATTGAACAGGTGTATATCAGGTTCGGAGAGGTTTTTTTTCTCCACTGTACTTTTAAATTTTATTTACAATTAAATTAATGTGATGTCCATTTTGCAAAAAGGTCAGCAGAGGCCAAAACAAAACAAAAACCAAACAAATTATTTGCAATTGTAACTAATAGTTTTTATCGAATTTGTATATTTGCCTAAACAAAAAAAAATATTCAAAATTTCCTAAAATCTAATAATAAGTAATTTACAATTTTTAAAAATGTTCTTTAATTAATTTCTAGAAATTTGAATTATTTTATTTTAAATAATAACAAGTAATTTTTTTTGAAAGTTTATTTTTGTACAAAAAAAAAAAAAAAACTTTATTGTTAATAATAAACAAAATAAACTTACAAAAAAAAATAACTATTTTGATAATACCCGACGGTACAGTTAAATTATGATAATATGTGCTTACCACAAAACTTATATTCGTAAAGCTTACCACAAAAAA
Organism: Atherix ibis; assembly: GCA_958298945.1. Lineage (NCBI taxonomy): Eukaryota > Metazoa > Arthropoda > Insecta > Diptera > Athericidae > Atherix > Atherix ibis. Next base: position 33,747,764 of record OY282606.1, read on the forward strand.
AACAACAAAATATGTATTTTACTATTTGCAAAAATTATTATTTATTTATCGTTAAATTTTTTCTTTTTTAAATAAACTTTCACTTTTTTTTTATTTAGAAATAATTTTTGCCTAATTTTCATTATATTTATAACAATATTATTATTATTAAATAATAACAACAACAAAATAAAGCTTATTTTAAACCAAAAAAAACAACTTTATATATTATAATTAAAAAAATACTATACATTTTTTGCCAATTAAATTATAAATAATATAAATCTTATGAGTTGTTCTTATGTATATTATTAATAATTGTCTTTTAAATTAAAAAACATTTACAAAATTATAAAAATAAAATAAATAATTTATATAACAATATTTTTACAATATTATATATTTTTTTCATTTAAATTTTTATATTTTCGATACGTTATTAATTATTAACGACGCGGAGACTAAATTCATTCAGCACCATCGATAGTCTAAACATTTGTACGGTTTAAGTACTTTGCTAACATTTGTTTACTTTAAAGAAATAATAAATAAATGATTTTTTTTTCTATATTCAATCTTTAATTACCTTTGGATTATTAATTTAACTATTCTGATTGTATTAATTTTGGAGAACAAAAAAAAAACACATTTTTTTAAATAATTAATATTTTTTTAACAATAACCTATATTATAAAAAGGGATAATAATAAAAAGAAAATTATATTTATTAACAAAGAATAATTCGTAAATGCTAACAACTTTGAATATATTTTAATTATTTTTATAAAAACAAATTGATAATTCAAAAAAATTTTTACGTTAAATATAAAAAAAAATTAATTATTTCACATAAAAATTTGATTGTAGATATTGTTTTTAGCTTATAAAATTTTATTACAATATATAATTTAAACTTGTTTACTTATTATTATATATATTTTTTTTGTTTATTTTGTTATAAATTTTTTTTTATTATAAATTGTTTATTAAGAAAAATGTGTGAACATTTTACAACTGAAAAAAATAACCAACATCACTAATCCCTTAAAAATTGATGAGGAAAAAAACTATAACTAACCAAAAAAAAATATTCATTATTCTTTTATAATAAAAATAAAACAATATCAAATAAGATAAATCATTATTCTTACCTTTATGAAAATCCATTGGCACAAAATAACACAGCTTATTTATTTTTATTTATAATTAAATATTATCACATAAATATTTTTAAAAAAATTTGTAGCAATTATAAAATTTAGGCACTGAAGAACGCATTATAAGGAAATATTTAGTACATTTTTTGTCTTTTTATTTTTTATTTTTATCTAATTATCATTAGGTAAACTGGTTTTCTTCTTCTTTTTTTTTGAATGTAAGAATATAATTATTTCGAAATTGTCCTTTATTACTTTTAGCAATAGTAAATTCTAAAACATTTATATTACTTTTTTTTTGTTCAAAAATTCATATTTTATTTATAATTTTTAGTTTTATTTATTATATTCTGTTTATTATTTTCATTAAAAAAGATTAATTATATAAAAACTTACATTTTTATTTATTTATTTATTTTTTTTTTTTGTTATAACATATTTTTAATTATTTTTTTTTTTAAAAGTGTTTTCGAATAAAATAAAAATATATTATTCGAAAAAAAAAACTTTTTTTTTATTAATTATATACAATTTTTATAATGTTCAATGAAAAATATTTTATTAATTGATGATTGGAGGAGATTGAATTTTTAGATAAAAAAGAAAAGCTGATTTTGGTCTTTACTCCTTAAGCAAGTATAATCGGACTAAACAGAAACCGCGTGGCATCCGTGTTTATATACTATTTACCGTTATCCTATCTAAAAGGAGTTGCTATGGTAATGATAGAAAATTGGCGTCCTATTCAGATAGACGACTAGTGAAACAAAACATTAAAAGCTTTCACTCATTCACAGTTTTCGTTGAGCGCTTTTCTTCTGCTTTCTTTTAAAAGCTTTGCCGTCAGTTAATAAAGCACATTTTAAGTTTGATTTCTATAATAGTAACCAATTTTGATGAGATCTAGAAAAAAAAAATATTACTTATCTCAAATTTACAACAAAAAAAAAACCGAAAACTGTATTAAAAAAGTTAAATTGTATTTTAGAAAAAATGTCTCTTCTTGGTGGACAGTTTTTATAATTTAAATAAAGAAAGATGTTAATTTTTTATATATCGGTAACGGTCTCTCCTTCTTTATTTTTAAAAGAAATACAGGCGAATAATACGTTTAGACCAAAATCCTCACCTTTTCTTAAATACAGTAACTTTTCCTTAGTTACTTGGGGTTTTTATTTTGAAGCCGCATATATGCCAATTCTGCTTATTGGCGAGGAGAAATCAGCCTCATTTATTCGAAAACCAGCGATCATAATTTAACTCAAATCTTATTTTGACTGACAAATATGCATTTGACAGATGTCAAATGAAAATGCCGATACACTTTTCATATTGCAAAATCTATAATCATTTATTATTATTTATTTTTATACTTAAGAAAATTAATTTATTCTGTATGTATGATGTAGGAACAAGAAAAGAAAATTATAAATACAATATAAACTCATCTTAGATATAGAAGAAAGCTAAGGGATAAGTGAATTTATTTGAAAACAAAACATAAAAAGCTCAGATAACTAATTTGATAATAATGGCGCGACATAACAACTCTGTCCGTTTTTCTTTTCGATACTATGTATACATACATTTATAGATGTATGTATATTGTGTACAAAACAAACATTCTTGTACTATTGTTATTTGTTTCTTTTTATGAGTAATTTTTTACTCTTTTCTGTGCTTTGAAATTTTTTATTTTCCGTTATTCATGATCTTCTTCTCTCTGTTCAGAATGCATACACAGCATCATACACTGCAGGCCAAAATTATACGACCATCTGGACAATAACAAATTCTCTAGAAATTTTTCATTAAAATCTTTATAAATCGCGGATATACAATATATTATTTCTTTTGATATATTACGAGTAGAATAAATACGAATTTAATTATTAGCTGAAATATTCAAAAAAGATATTTTATTGTAATTTTCATTTCAAAGAGTTGCGTTCATCGGAGTTTACTTCAGTCTTGTAGGTATAAAATTACTAATTTAAATGAGGATCTTGCTTAATTTACATAACTAGTAAAAAGAATCATTGACTTATAAAACTGTAAAATCGGCACAAATTAAATAAAAATCCTACCGACCCAGTGCCTATAATATTGGGTTGTCCGGGAAGTAATTTCGTTTTTTTTTTATTATAAAAATGAAAGACGATTTTCTTATTGTATTATAATTAAGAAAAAATTCAATTAAATAAACTATGATCAATAAAAGACAATTTGAGAAACCACCAAAAATTAAGCACTAATGAAAAGAAAAAAAATCAATTTTCTGGGGTGTCGCATTCTTTATGAGGCTTTAAGTGTGAACAAAAGTAATATTGGGTTGTCCGGGAAGTAATTTCGTTTTAAAAAAAAATTAAAATGAAAGATGATTTTCTTATAGTGAATTAATATTTTATTCAATTAAATATTGTCCAGTTTGATCCAATAGTCTTTGCCATCTTTCTGGCTCATCAAATTTTTGTTCTTTGCTGGCAAAAAACTGATCCAAGTGATTTTTGATCTCCTCATTTGAATTAAACGTTTTACCGTCTAAAAAATATTCTAGAGACCGGAACAAATGATAATCGGAAGGTGCTAGGTCTGGAGGGTATGGTGGATATGGCAGTATATTCCATCCAAGCTGTAAAAGCTTTTGACGAGTGGTCAAACTTACACATATATGCGGTTTCGCATTATCCTGTTGGAACACTATACCTTTCCTATTGACCAATTCTGGTCTTTTTTATTTCTGGTGATGACAGTGTACTTCAGAATTGATCGTTGTGCTGCTCGGTAGAAGCTTAAAAATTAAAGATTCCTTTAAAATCCCACCAAACAGATAGCATTCATTTTTTTATGAATATTGGCTTTCGGGCCGGTTCATCTTTTCTACTCTAGGATTTTTTGCACTTAACATATTTGTAGACAACCCATTTAACGTCCCCAGTGATTATACACTTCAAAAATTGATCATTTTCTTAGCGTTTGAGAAGCAAATCACAAACGTCAATGGGAGGGCACACATTTTTTATTTCCATAAGAAGATGAGGAACCCATTACATCGATCTTTGAGATTAAACCTATCCGTTTCAAATGATCATGAACGGTCGAATTTGATAAATTTAATCTCTCAGCGATCTCACGAGCTGTTATTCGCTGGTTTGCATCAATTAATGCCTTTATTGTGTCTTCATCAGCTTCAACTGACCTTCCAGAACGTGGTGTATCTTCGACATCAAAATTGTCGGATCGAAATTTTCAAAGCAGTTTTGGCACTTGCGCTCATCTTCTCCGTAAACATCGGATAATTTTTTCTTATTTGAACAGCATTTTTATCTTCTCTATAGTAAAAAAAGTAAAATATGCTGTTTTTCAATTTTCATATTTAAAAGGGTATCAACCAAAAAGTACTGTGCGCAGAAGCAATCGAATTATTTCACAAACAAGCCTTGCTTTGTCAGCTGTCAAAATACATATGATAATACGGCTTAAGTATGAAGTTGGTTGTGAAAAAATACAATTAAGTCCTCTGTTGGGAAACAACGAAATTACTTTCCGGATAACCCAATAATAGTGAAAAAGCGATTGAGAGTAGACTGAAATAATAGTGAAAGATTTTTTCCAAATTTTGGGGCAAGGAAACTTCTCCGAATTCGACTTTTCTCTTCAACAACCAATCCTACCCTTCATGGCATTCCTGTAGTGTTCAACTTACCATCTTTTATATCCTAAATAAATGCAACTTGATCCAAAATTTATTTGTGGAAGGGACTCTTTTGACTGTGGAACTCAATAACTTCTTTCTCAAGTCCCCTCTTCAAATTTCTAAGATAATCTACTATGATTGACTGCTTTTCCATGTTTTAATCCGTAAAATTTAAAAAATTATAATTGATCCCGCCAAAAAATTGGTCTTGCCGCTGAATGGTTTTTTTTTGTTTTTAGTAAGGTGGAAATTATCGAAAGACAAAGTGTGGACCCACTACAACCACCATACTTGGTCACATATCTATATTATCATACGGAACCGCTGTCAGGCATTACTTTGTGGAGCAGGAATTGATCGAAATCACTACTCTGGTGGAATTATCACTATTGTTTTGTTTCGCGCTCCTCCAAACGTGGTTTTTTTTTGGACGGTTTTCCAGGGACTTCGACAGCCTCCCATTATCCCGGAGTTTAACATCAGGAGTTTTCCTTTTACTACGCCCGATTTAATGCGAAAAGAGGCTGAGAAGTGAGCGATAAATAGTAACCAACATCACCATGTCGTCGACCTATCCAAGGATCTACTGCCGAGATGAGACGGTAAGTCCCAATGATTTTTCCAAATCCTCTGGATTGAGCCACAGCGTCACACCGATCTCTCCGGCAGTACCTCTTATGTTCCCCAAGTTTTGGAATTAGGCGCACTAGCGCCTTCATTGTCCCAACAACCTTCCCACCAACATATAGTAAGTACTCCTGAAACTGCAGCCTTGACACAATAATCACCCCCAGGTACTTTAGAGATGGGCCCGATATCATCTCATGTTCGCCAATCCTAATGGTGATATTATCTCTTCTCTTCCTGCCCGTGATTAGGACTGCCTCTGTCTTATGGTCCACAAGGATAAGAAGGATAAGAGCAGCTGTCGGAAGCCAACTTCAAACTAAAATTATAGTCTCATTACAGATTTGTTCTACTTCTTCCACGCATCTGAGCACTCGATGATTCTCGCCACCTCTGTAATATGGAGCCTGATAATACCCCTCGTGATCCTATATAATCTCGATCTCTCCACATAGCTCGTCCTGTATATCTTAATAATGTACTTCGGAATACCCATTGAGCCTAGGGTGTCAAGACTGCAATTCCATCTAAAGTGTTAAAATGGCGCAGTACCCTTTTCATCTTTTGCCCTCAATATAAAGTGTTTCTTTTACCATCTAAAGGGTTAAAACATAAAGTGTTAAAATGGCGCAGTAATTTATGGAGCCCCTTTTCATATTTTGCCCTCGATAGCTTTACGCGCTGCGCCAACGAGCAAATCAATATCGTCCAAGGTGGAGCTTATATGGTAACTTAGATCCCTATACTCTATAATCTAAGTTACCATATAAGGATTTGTAATGAACCAAGGAATTATATATCTTCCCATGGAACCGCCGTCAGGCAAGGACTTCGACAGCCTTCCAGGCCATCCCCGAGTTCAACATCAGGGCTACTCCATTCCGCCAGCGCACTTCTCAGCCTCTTCTCTTGCCGCATTCAATCGATCACAGTAAAAGGGTACACGTCCTCCTTGCTCACCACCATCCCATCATAAGTAGGGCTCATTGGGCTAGAATTCAATTTAAAGCAGAATTGGTCACAGTAAAAGGACACGTGCTCCGTACTCTCCAATACCACCCACGGCATTATCTCAACGATTTCTTTCCTCCGTACATGCCACGGATTGCGCCACATCATCAGGTGGTGCTTAAACTTGACCCTTGGCAGATGTATTTGAGACTACATATAAAAACAAAAAATTAGATTCGGCTACAAAAAAATTAGATACATAAATTAGATTCGGCTTTTAAAACGGGACTGCTAAAGTCTCTAAAAATATACTTTGGACGGCAGATTTGTTAGACCAAAAGAAGAATGTACGCACTTTGCAGTGCAGGAGAATAAATCGTGAAGCAAGGTGGTGGGGGCTTGATTATGGTTTTGAGTTTCTTCTCCAAAAATGGAATGGGGACTTGTTGCGAATTGAAAGAACTCCAAATATTTTAGGAGACCAATGATCTTCCTTTAGTATTAGGATAATGATTCTAAACATATCTCAAAATAATGTTTCAAGCTTACAGAAAATTACCCAATTTCAAGCCTACAGAACATTTTATGGGATGAGCTAGATAGAAAAGAGTGGGAGCACTTGTAGATCTGTGAAATTTTTTTTTCAATACTGGAACAGCTCATCAAAGGATTCAATAAAGAAAAACTGAATACACTAAATACGAGTACCTAAAATCGTACATGCTGTCTATAAATGCAATAAAAAAAATTCCGACAATAAAGATATTTAAGCATTTCGTTTAATATGATAATAATTAAATATTTTGAAAAAATTATTGTAACTTTTCATATTCAAGATAAAAAATTAAAAATTGTAAATATTTTGTCCGAATTTGATCAAACTTTTTCTCTAAGACCAAAATGGTCCACATACTTTTAGCCTACAGTGTACATACCCTTAGCATGTTGTCTTGAAAACGATTCATAAGGAAATATGGTATGATGTTTTTTTGTTTTTTTTATTTGTTTATAAAAGCGCGCCATTGGGGATGCAAGGACGAATATGCATCCTTTATAGTAAGTAGTGTTTGGTTGTTGATTTGCTTGTTTCGTATTAGTTTGCTTCGAATTATTTGTTGCTTCTATAATGCGCGAGTTCTTCTTCGAGCAAAAACAGAAATAACGAAGAAAAACCAATTGAAGAAAAACAAAAAAGCTCACAAGTCGAAATGGTTTAGTTGGACACATTAATACAAGTGCATTTAATACCACTTATTCTTACCATTCACCATAGTTAACTACTTTTGCGAGCAGCAATATAAAAACAACATACTCAGTCAGTCGCCAGTCCACTAGCCCCACTATTTCGATAGTCTAACAATTGGCGCTTCTATGTAGTCTGTTTGTTAGCTAATATGAAAACGGTTAAAAAGCTCGGATTCTTGTGGCAACCAGCCACGGCGACAAAATATTGTACATACGAGCATGTTCAATTTTCTACAAATTAGAAAATCACCGCTTACGCGTTTGCACAAATATGCCCAACTTAAGACAGTAAATTTGAGTATGAATATTTTGCAAGGATTCTGAATTGAATGGAGACATATGAAGAGCGTTGAAGGGGTGTTTGTGCGCGCATTCCGATGTGAAATGTTTTTTGGCGGCTCCTCAATTCCTCTGAGAAAATCGGGTGCCTGGGTTCCTGCCGCCAGTATGCGACCAGACGTACCCAGAGAGACTGTCGTCCTCGCATTGCTTTCGGTAGACTCGTTGTTGTGGACGACGTCGCCTTTTCTTTTTGACGATGTACCATGTCGCATCCACACAGCCTCCCGTCCAACCCCCATTGTTGTCGTCATTATCATCACCATCATCATCACCAAAATCATCATCATCATCATCATCATCATCACTGCCACCATCATCACCTCATTCATGTTGTTATCAGGATTTTCGTTGTAATAACAATTCATATACAGTCACCACATTTATTCTCAAATCTCCTGACAAATCCTCTCGTTCCTATTCTCATAGTCTATTCATTTCCCATTCCTATTCGCTATACCATCTATAATCGGAACTATTGGCTCAATTTCGAATCTAATATTTTCTGTTGTAGTTGGTTTTCGTTTAAAATATTTTTTTCTTTTACAATAGTACACAAATCTTTTATATTTGCTCTTTTAAACCAAAAGTTACGAGTATAATATGAAAATTAGATATTTTAATATTTAAAGATAAAAACGTTACTCGTCCCTTTTTTTTGTAATTATCGAAAGCGGATTCGAGATTTGTGGATATCCGGGGAAAAATATTTTCAAATCATTTTTCTAGTTGGTATGAGTCGATTTTGAATTTATTTATTAGATAAAAATTAAATTTGTTTTTTAAATTATCAGATTGAAAATATTTTAAAAATGTTTTTTTATGAACGTCAAATTAGACGATCTTGTAGGCTAATTAATATCATAAAATCTCGACATTATCCGTACTGAAAAATTTTCGCCAATAAAGCCATAATTTTTCGTACTGTGTAGGTTGTGGTGTAATTTGGTTTTAAACCACACATAATCTAGATTAAAATCATTAAGTTCAGGCCAAAAAAAAAGACGGGTATCATTTGGGTATGACTATTAGAATTGACGGTAATACGATCTCTCTTTCCTCATTTTTTTTTCTTTCCAATACAATGGCTTCTCCACAGTTGCTTGTAGGTTCATGTATACGAATTATTCTTATTAACATATCCACTGAGAGAAAAATAAGCCTCTCATCTCGAGAGAAAATTTTCTGCGAAAAATTCTGTTGTTCCATCACCGAATAACCCGATATTCTGCGTTTTTTTTTTTTTAAAGTTAAACAATCTATAATACAAAATGGCAACCTTTTCCATTAAACAAAAATATAATTTCAACTATGTGTATATACGAGGTCTGTTCAAAACGCAAAGCGAATTTTTGAATTTCCGACATTTTGAATTTTGTCTCTCACTTATGCCGACCATTTTGAAGTTCGGCCATTTTGAATGTTCAGTTAATTTTTGACAGCTGCTTTGCTTACACATGTTTTGGCTCGTCTTCGATTTTTGCCCATTTCAAAAAATGGATCAAAGAATCTGTGTGAAAAACAAAATTAATTGCGCGGACGCATTCCGATTTGTTAACTGTGGCATATGGTGAAGCTACCTTGGACCGAAGCAACGTTTATCGGTGATACAAAATGTTCTCAGAGGGCCGAGAAGATTGTAAACGACGGAAAGCATGCCGGACGGCCGATCGTCGAATCACCGTTAGAGAAGTTGCTGAGGACTTAAACATATAGATTGGCTCGTGCCATTCGATTTTTACCAATGATTTGGGCGTGAGACGCAAACTTGCTCAATTTCGACCAAAAACAGCATTGCATTAACATTGCTAAGGAGTTGTTGGACTCTGTCCGCGACGACCCAAATTTGCTTCAGAGGGTCATAACTGGTGACGAATCATGGGTTTATGGTTATGACGTGGAAACCAAAGTTCAATCATCCCAATGGAAGTTGCCGCATGAGCCAAGACCGAAAAAAGCGCGCCAAGTTCGGTCGAATGTGAATGTTTTGCTTACAGTTTTCTTCGATTGCAGGGGCGTGGTACATCATGAGTTCTTGCCACAGGGTAGAACGGTCAATAAGGAATATTACCTGTAAGTTATGCGCAAATTGCGCAAAGAAATCCGCCAGAAACGCCCGGATTTCTGGAAGAACAAAAATTTGTTTTTGCACCCTGATAACGCCCCTGCTCACGCATCGGTGCTTGTGCGCGAATTTTTGGCCAAAAACAACACACTAATAATGCCGCAGCCACCGTATTCCCCAGATCTGTCCCCCCCTATAACTTTTTCTTGTTCCCGAAACTGAAGAGCCCTACGAAAGGACGACGCTACACTAAGATTGAGGAGATAAAGACGGCATCGAAGGAGGATCTGAACAAGATCACAAAATATGTTTTTTTAAAGTGCTTCGATGATGGGAAAACCGTGGGCACAAGTTTATAAAATCTAGTGGGGATTACTTTGAAGGGGATAAAATAGATATTAATGAATAAATAAATAATTTTTGAAAAAACACAAAATTCGCGATACTTTTTGAAGAGACCTTGTATATATATGTTATTATTATCAAATAAGAGGGATATACTTTCCAAACTATAAAATGGATAATTTTGTATACCAGCTCAGCACTCTCATAGATTAGCACAGGCTTATCTTTATAAAATAGGATATATAAAATTATATTGTAAAAAATTATGTAGGCGAATTTTTATATCCTATGAAGGAAGAAAAGGGAGGTAATAGTGTAAATAATAAAAGGTTATATTATTAACCATACAAATTGGTCAAGAAATTATAGTAAATTTACCCACAAGAAGAAAATAATGCTATGGAAAAAAAAGATTAAACCAAAAATTTTGATCGGTTGCCAAATTGTATGGGATTTTTTCTTCCTTTTTCTAAAATCGTTCAAAAAATATTACGTTTATAGTTTGTTATAATATATTTTATAGAGCAGAAATATGAAATTTTATTAAATAACTAAGAACGTTTTTGGCACAATTTTAAGCTTTTCGAAATAATAAAATTATTTCTAGTCCCTTTTTCTTTCCTTCTCTCGATAAAGAGAAATTTTCTTAAAAAAATATTTGTAACTATGTATTAAAAATATATTTCTGATTATGATATTATTATATTTAGAAAAAGAGGATATTGAAAATTAACTTTTTACTCTTCATAAAAATCTTTTAATAAAGACTTATCGAGTTTGTGCTTTGGAAAGTAAAGGTTTTATTATGTTTCAGGTCGAATTTGTTTCATAATAAATTTTAAATGAAATAAAATTTTATAATTTATATTTTATTGCTTGATTATATGGTCTTTAGCATTATCTATGGAATATGATGTTGGTTAAATACCTGCCTCTGGCCATGGCGCAAAGGCGACTTGTTTTAAGTTCATTTTTCTAAACATTTTCGAAGACTTCTGTTCGAAGTTATTTCAGCAATTTCGTTTCAAATGTTGTCCTTAAGTATCGAGATTGTGATTAGTTTTTTAGTGTACAAGTACCCCCATACGAATAAATCGGGAGTACTCAAATCAGGCGATCATGGGAGCCAGGCAATATCACCACTTTTTGACATTATTCGGCCGTGAAAACTTTCTTTAAAAATGTGCATCGTAGCACGAGCTGTATGTGATGTGGCACCGTCTTGTTGGAACTATACATTCTGTAGGCCTAATTGATCCAATTCGGGTAGAAGAAAGTTTTCCAGTATGTCACGATAACGGTCACCAGTAAATGTTACAGAATTGTCTCCAGCATCCTCAAAGAAATATGGCTCAATGATACCGCCAGCCCAAATGCCGCACCATACAGTTACTCTACAAGGGTGTAGTGGTCTTTGATGTATCAGTTGAGGGTTTTTACCACCTCAATAGCAGCTATTCTGTTTATTAACAAAGCCAGTCAAGTTGAAGTGTACTTTATAGCCCATAATGATTTTTTGCCAAATATACCAAGCTGCAAAAGTCGAGCACTGCAGTCTCACCACCATTCGTGGTTATTTGTCTGCACGGCGTCAACGAGAGGTACCCAAACACACAGCAACACTCTGCCTCAATGTATCAATCTTCTTAGGTGTACATTGGCTTAATTATTGTTCAGTCTTCGCTTAATCTCCCAGCATATGGATATTTGTCAAAATTATTCATTACATGTTGAATGGTTGACTTACTCAGCACATGATCAATATTAAAAAAATCACGTAATCTTCTCCATTTATTCACAATTGAACAATTATTTAAATAAAATGTTTTAATAATTTCAACACGTTTTTGCAGTATTAAATTCTTCATAATAAATTCTTATAGATCACTTTCCAACAGACAAATGTCATTCAAACCAAAATGGCGTCCAAACAAAATCGATCAACAGACAAATGTCATTCAAACCAAAATGGCGTCAAAACAAAATCGATCTGGAACATAAAAAGCATCCTGTCATCATGTTATAATTTAAAAAAAAAATATTTTATTATTTAAATAATTTTCACAAGACTTCTTGCAGGACACATTTTTTTAATGTAATTTTCGATGAGTTTTATGCATATTTCACGAGCTGTTATTCGTCCGTTATTCTATTAATATTAGAACTTTTCACGCAAAACAGCCAAAATGTCTTGTTTTGTGTAGAATTTTTAAAAATAAATATAAAAAAATAAATGTTTTTATTGTGGTCACATAATAATGTTACATTATTATGTGACAGCTATATAATCGGTAGACACGATGACATCAGAAAACATTAATTCAGTCATGCTGACCGATAGGACCAACTGGCAAATAGTTGCGGCTTTTATACAAAGCGTACTGCAAAAAAAACAGGAGGCAGGAATATAAAAAGCGGTTTTAGCTCTATAAAATGGCAAATAAAGTCTTCATCTTGAAATGATACAAAAATGGTTCCAAGGTGGTTTTTAAAACATCTACCCGGTACAGGAGGGGGTTTTTAGTAAGTGCAAGTCTGACGGTTACACCACACTTTTAGGTATTTTTTTTTTCGTTAAAAAAAGCGCACCTATTTATCCAAAGTTTAGATTTTATTAAAATACAAATAAAGCTTACCAATTCAAATAAACAAATTTTTTTTATTTACTAAAATAAATCATTAAAAAAACATGCAATTTTTTCAATTTTTTGTTTGTTTTATAAGATTTAATCCGCAACAGGTACAATTTCCTTGAGAATTATAAACCGAAAATCGTTGTTTCCATTTAAGAAAAATCATTCTCATATCGATGGTTAACAAATGTAAATATATTGGCTCGTTTATATACGTACATATTCCTTAATAGTTGATAAGTATTTGTTCGTAGGTGGTTCAGTGGTTGATTGAAAATTAATTTGTGATAAATAGTCTGTTAGGTACGTGTATCGATGTATAAAAATGTATCCATGCATACTAGTATACGCACAAGGCAGGATGTGAACAAATGTTTAATGTACGCGTAGTTAGTTAGTATCAGTTTACTGTGACCTCAACCCCCCCTTCCCTTATAGAGTGAAATGTACGTTTAGTTGACTCTACTCTGACTAGCCTTTCATAATTTCACAAACAAATTAATGGCGCCATATGATGATCACCGTAAGAATAATCACCCCCTCCTCCTTCCCACCGACCAAACTCGATTCCAATATTTTCATCCCCTCGAATTCTATTCACATCACTTCAAAGACCTTATCAAATATCCCACAACTATTCTTTTTTGCCCATCTCCGTTCGTGTTTGATGATGTCGCCTATTTCATCAAGTTTTGTTTTTGTCTCTGAACTTCTCATTTTTTATTTGAATTTTTTTATTCTTATTTATTTATTCGTTAATAATTTGTGTTGTCGTCTTTAGTTCTGAGACTTAAGAATGATACAGAAAGACGTATACATTATGGGCTCGTATTCGTTTGTACTATCATCAAGTGTGTGTGTACAGATTGAATATCAGACAATTTATCAGTACTATTTGTGCTCAACCCCCCCCCCCCCCACATACAGCTTACGGCTGACTATTGTTTTCCTGTACAATATCCTACCTCAAGAGTGGAGTGCCGACAGTGCTTAGCTGCGTCTGGTTCAGCTTATAAAGGAAGCGCCACATTATCCAAAGAACATAACATCAAGTCTCGAGGACAGTAGTAGAGTTCTTACATGCAGAATATGTGTGAATTCATTAAAAGTGCATAAGAGCCTTAGAACATGGAACAAGAGAGCAAAACAAACTAAGCGAATAAGGATTGCAATTATTCCTTAAAGAACGTGTATGATTGTCGTAAATACATACGAACGGATGTATGTATACATAGTGAAATGCTTTACGAGCTTCCTGTGAAATCTGACAGTACACATATTTGGCAAATTTACGTTCAAGCTCCACCGTCAAAAGCTTCAAAAGGATGTGCATATGAACACTAACGGAAAACATGTACCGGAAGATATTGGGACCTGTTGCGTTACAATAATTTGTTTAACTAACATACAAAAGGAAAGCTTTTGATAAACAAAATAAAAATTTGTCTTTATTCTAAATTTAGAATTTTATAAAAAAAAATATTTCTCTTTTTCTCTAAATTCGTTAAAACCAAAGAAGAAAATTCAAAACATTTCAATAAACGATTATCAATTTTGTGCTTTTGAAAGTTAACTTACACAAAATATATTGGATTGTCCGGAAAGTGAACACAATTCTGAATTGGTTAATTTTATAATAAATTAACAATAAAAAAAATATCTACAATATTATTTAAAATAAATTTAATTTAATATCAATTCTTGAACAGACATCTGTATTTTCACGAAGCCATTTTTAAACTTCAAATTTCACGCAGCTATTTTTAAACTTCAAATTTAAAATTCAAAATGGCGATTCAATTAATTATTTATGTTCAATTGTTGAATGAACTTTTAAAATATTTCGATCATTTTCAATAAAGGTAAATTAAATTTTAATATATAAGCGCACTTGATAATAATTATCTTTTAAAAAAATATTCATATTTATTTATGAATATTTTTTTAAAAGATAATTATTATCAAGTGCGCTTATATTGGGTTGTCTGGGAAGTAATTTCGTTTTTTTTTATAAAAATGAAAGATGATTTTCTTATAGTGAATTAATATTTTATTCAATTAAATATTGTCTATTCTAATCCAATACTCTTTGTCATCTTTCTGGCAGTAGCACGATTTCACGCTCATAAAATTTTATGAGTTGAATTAAACTTTTTATCGTCTACAAAATTTTGTAGAGACCGAAACAAATGATAATCGGAAGGTGCTAGGTCTGGAGAGTATGGTGGATATCGCAGTATATCCCATCCAAGCTCTAAAAGATTTTGCCGAGTGCTCAAACTTGTATGTTGTTTCGTATTATCCTGTTGGAACACTATATCTTTCCTATTGATCAATTCTGGCCTTTTTTCTTTAAGTGAATTATTCAATATGTCCAACTGATGACAGTACACTTCAAAAATGAGCCGACAGTTGTGTTGCTCGGTAGAAGCTCAAAATAAACGATTTCTTTGAAATCCCACCAAACAGATAGCATAACCTTTTTTTTTTGATGAATATTGGCTTTCGAAGTGCTTTGAGCCGCCGGCTCATTTTTCTACTCCAGGATCTTTTCTGCTTAACATTATTGTAGACAACCAATTTCGCATCCCCAGTGATGACACGCTTCAAAAATAGAGAATTTTCTTTGCGTTTGAGATGCAAGTCACAAACGTCAATGCGACGACACACATTTTTTTTCCGTAAAAAATTGAGGAACCCATAAGTCGAGCTTTGAGATAAAACCTAGCCGTTTCAAATGATCATGAACAATCGTTTTCGATAAATTTAATCTCTCAGCGATCTCACGAGTTGTTATTCGTCGGTTTGCATCCATTAATACCTTTATTGTATCTTCATCAGCTTCAAGTGGCCTTCCAGAACGTGGTGCATCTTCGGGATCAACATTGCCGGATCGAAATTTTGCAAACCAGTTTTGGCACTGGCACTCACTTAACACATCTTCTCCAATACACATCGGATAAATTTTTTCTTGCTTGAACAGCATTTTTATCTTTTCTATAGCAAAAATAAAATATGCTGAAAATGCTGTTTTTCACTTCCCATATTTAAAAGGATATCAAACAAAAACTACTGTGCGCAGAATCAATCGAATTTATTTACAAGCAAGCCTTGCTATGTCAGCTGTCAAAATACATATGGTTATTCGGCTTAAGTGTGAAGCTGGCTGTGAAAAAATACAACTAAGTCGTCTGTTGGGAAAAAAGGAAATTACTTTCAAAAGAACCCAATAACTTTAACGCATTTGCGGTCGGTAATGTAAAATGGCAAAAATTTAAAACTATATAAAATTTAAAATAAAGAAAATCCGATACTTTTACATTTAAATCCAAATTATTTTTATATTTTAAATATCAGATAATATTTTATTATTATAATTAAACTTAATTTTAAATTATCATTTATTTTCATTTAAAAAAAACAACAACAACAACAACATTGGTTCATTAATATGCTATCGGGTGTATATTTATAAACATTTGTGAGGTTTAATTGAATTTGAATCGAGTTGGCTAGCAATCATAACAATAAGACGAGACGCCATTTTGTTGAGCATAAAATGCTGATTTTTTAATTAGGTCATTTCGTTTTGTATTGTATCTTATTGTTACCAATTTAAAAACAAAAATAAATAAATTTTAATTCTAGACAATTATTAATTATACATATTTAAAATTTTTATAATGTACATTAATTAATATTAATTACTTAATATAAAAATAGTTGATATTTTGAACAATTAAATATTAAAAATATTTCATTATATTATTTTTAATAGATGGAGCTATTTTTTTTCTAACATTAATATAAGTTATGATATTGAATATATTATTCATCATCCATAAAGAAACTACACGTATTAAATGCCAAAAAGAGAAAAGGGTAATAAAAAATCACTAGTAATTGTTATAACAAAGAAACAATATAGTCTTCTCCCCCCTCCCCATCTCACTCACCGTTTTAAAAGAATTTTTGCATAAAAATAAACAAAGTGTTTTACATTCGTCACCCTCATTTAGGTAATCCATCCCAGAAATCAGAAACCCTATCTCGGATTAGTAAAGATTTCGAGGTTAGCGGGTCAATCTCAAATATTCTAACGAAAATTATGCATGTCTGCTTTTATATACAACTATAGATTGGAATGGTCGGAAGATTATTAGTCTAGCGTACTTGTAATACTCATAAAATATGTGTACCCTTAATATGGAAGAGAATTGAGAATTTTGCATGTGCACATATTAGATAGATTGTCGCCACTGTTTTTGATGGTGTCGTCTCTAAATCTATGAAAAACAATATCGAACGCATAGTATTGTGTGTCCAAACAAAAACCATTGCCAAATTACGAAAGAAATCACATTTAACTATGATAGCTGATATAAGACCCCGGACAGCGGTAAGGAAAGATGCCGCACCATACCATACGGAGAGAATGGGGATAGATGGAAATATTGACAATGTCAGGGATGGCGACGATGGTGCTAACAGCAAAAATAATAGTAAAAATACAAAAAGAAAAAAATACAATACGATATAATATGAAACCCGTACAAATATATCATAATTTTTTTCTTCTCTTTTTAAGGATTTCTCCTTTTCTATATTAGTGTATAAATATTTCGTTTAGTTGGCGACGTAAATTTGAAAATGACTAACCGATTCAACCAACTAAGGGAACTACGTTTTTTTTTCTTCTCTACTATAACTACTGAAATAAATAAAAAACAAAGAAAAGATAAAGGAAAAATCTGAAATACTCGTAAAGACGGTTGCGATGATGAAATTATTTTTCAATAAGAAAAACCGAAAATAATTCCGATTTTGTTTAACGAGAAAACCAAATTTGACAATATGACCGGACGTGTATATGAGAAATGAATATTATTCTCATCTAATATAAATAATAATAACAATAATAATAATAAAAGAAAAGAAAAGGTGCACAACAACAACTATCGAAAGTTTTGTTGACATCGTGTCGTCAATTTATTCCGCCAAAATTTCAGTATATATTGAAAGGGGCGCCAATCGACCAAAGCCGGCACCCCCGCTCTAATATGCTAACCCCCGTTAAATTTACCAATTTTATTGTAGTACGTTTGCCAATTTGCCAATCCACCACTGGAAGTTACAAATAAATTCTTTCATTTATTAGAAAACAACAAACCATCTTTTCGACACGAAACTGTGCATCGAATATACAAGAGGAAGCCAACAACAGTAGCCATTCGAAACATGGGAAAGAGCCGTTGCACAGATTAAGAGACAACTAAACACTTCACATATTGTGCAATCCTCCTTACCGTGTACACAATATATATATATATATATACGTACACCCCACCACACATAACTCTAATACCGACCGTTTAATTCAGTAGTCGTCCAAGCAAAACGCACACACTAGCCCCGGCATTTTTAGTATCGATGGCGGCAGAAGTGGAGACGACAGTGGCGGCGACGATGGTGGCCGCAGTGGCGACGTTGACGTTGACGAAGGCGACAACCGCTCCAGCAATGGCGACATGACGACATTTACAGGTTTTGTTGGGGTAAAATCAATCTTGCGGTCGTTTTTGTATTCTCGATTTCGTTAAATTGACATCAAAAGTGGAATGCATACAATGAACAGCTAAAATAATCGAATACACAGACTCAGGGTTGTAAGTCCCGAAAATAATAGTGGCTTTTTTTTTCTTCAAAAAATTAAAATTTCAATTTTGAATTAAACGAACACAAAACAAAAACCCGTATAACCGTTGATTTTGATTGTAAATAGTATCATGTCATCACAAATCTATGTTGAGTGGTGGGTAATTCCCCTGGCCCCAACCGGCACGAATCTATAGCTTTTCTATTTGCGTTGTTACATCTTCGAGTAGGAAACGACTGTCAGACGGCCCAATTAAAAGCTCTTTAATATAAAAAGAAAAATTATGAACGAAAAGATTAATTTTCACGCCATGTGCGCTATTTCATTTACCGTTTAGCATGTGCCAAATGCTGACTGCCATGTGCTCCGGCGGATACATCGGACCGCCATATTCACAGTATAAACTGAATCGAATCTCTGGCGACGAACACATACGCGCTCAATACACACTGAGTCTTTTATGCTCCCCTAAATATTTGTCAGTCTCTGAAAAGACGGCATTTGGCCGGCGACTCACTTACTCGAATATTAGGCGCCACAGGACAATTCACGTGCGCCAGCGTTTGTTTCTTCTAAACGGAAAAGCAGGATTCAGTCAGTTCCCTAATTTTCCATCCTTTCGTTTTTTGCTTCTCTTCAACACAATTTCGGTTTTTTCCCTCCCTTTTTTTTATTTGATTTTTTTTTTCCTTTTTTTTTGTACATGCTTTCATAAACTAGGGTTTTAAGGCCTCCTATCTAACTGACAGCAAATTTATATTAACTAGCGAGCATTAGACAAATTAAAATTGATATTCTAAAAATCGAAAAATCGAACTAACAGAATCAGCAGCATTCATGTAATAATTTATTTCGGGTTTTTTTTTTGTTTTGTTTTTTTTTGTGAAATTTTTACATAAAATATTTTTTTTTCTTTCTTTTAAGATGAACATTAGAAGTGGAAAAACTACTCTCTTACAATAAAAAAGAAGATTTATTTAATGATAAGAAATTAAATGATTATGTACATTTAATGAATGATTGGTTTTTTTGTTCCTTTATTCGCACGATTTATGTCCGTTTCTGTTTTTTTACTTTTAGCCATTGATTAATTCCATTAAAAAATTAAATTGATTTCCTTTTAAAATAATAAATGAATAAATTTAGAAACGTATGCAAATTTTTTATACGATATTTTTCTATATTAAAATAATAGCATTTGTTTAAGGATAAAAAATTTAATGAATTTTTCCTTTATTTGTGCATAAAAAAGAGAAGCTTTATAAAAAAATTTCTATAAATACATGCTCGTAATTCTAGTAATTCCTTATAGCAGTCGAAAAAATCTACACAATTCAGAATTGGTTAATTTTATAATAACTTAACAATAAAAAAAAATATCTACAATATTATTTAAAATAAATTTCATTTAATATTAATTCTTGAACAGAAATTTGTATTTTTACGAAGCCATTTTTAAATTTCAAATTTACCGCAGCCATTTTTTAAACTTCAAATTTAAAATTCAAAATGGCGATTCAATCAATTCTTTATGTTCAATTGTTGAATGAATTTTTTAAATATTTCGATCATTCTCAATGAAGGCAAATTAAATAATTATTATCAAGTGCGCTTATATTGGATTGTCTGGGAAGTAATTTCGTTTTTTTTAAATAAAAATGGACGATTTTTTATAGTAAATTAATATTTTATTCAATTAAATATTTCCCAGTCTAATCTAATATCCTTTGCCATCTTTCTGGCAGTAGCATGATTCCACGCTCATCAAATTTTTGTTCTTTGCTGGCATAAAACTGATCCAAGTGATTTTTGACCTCCTTAATTTAAATTAAACGTTTTATCGTCTAAAAATTTTTGTAGAGACCGGAACAAATGATAATCGGAAGGTGCTAGGTCTGGAGAGTATGGTGGGTGTAGCAGTATATCCCATCCAAGTTCTAAAAGCTTTTGCCGAGTGGTCAAACTTGTAAATGGTTTCGCATTATCCTATTGGAACACTATACCTTTCCTATTGACCAATTCTGGCCTCTTTTCTTTAAGTGAATTATTCAATTTGTCCAACTGATGACAGTACACTTCAGAATTGATCGTTGTGTTGCTCGGTAGAAGCTCAAAATAAACGATTCCTTTGAAATCCCACCAAACAGATAGCATAACCTTTTTTTGATTGGCTTTCGAAGTGCTTTAAGCCGGTTCACCATTTCTACTCCAGGATCTTTTGCGCTTAACATTATTGTAAACAACCCATTTCTCGTCCCCAGTGATGATACGTTTCAAAAATGGATTTTTTTTTGGCGTTTGCAAGAAGATGAGGAACTCATATGTCGAGCTTTGAGATTAAACCTAACCGTTTCAAATGATCATGACCGGTCGAATTCGTTAAATTTAAACGCTCGGCGATCTTACGAGTTGTTATTCGTCGGTTTGCATCCATTAATACCTTTATTGTGTTTTCATCAGCTTCAACTGGCCTTCCAGAACGTGCTGCATCTTCGAGATCAAAATTGCCGGATCAAAATTTTGCAAACCAATTTTGTCACTTAACACATCTTCTCCATAAACATCGGATAATTTTTTTCTTGCTTGAACATCACTTTTATCTTTTCTATAGTAAAAAAGTAAAATATGCCGAAAATGCTGTTTTTCACTTTCCATATTTAAAAGGGTATCAACCAAAAACTACTATGCGCATAATTAATCGAATTTATTTACAAGCAAGCCTTGCTTTGTCAGCTGTCAAAATATATATGTTATGATTATGCGGCTCAAGTGTGAAGTTGGTTGTGAAAAAATACAATTAAGTCCTCTATTGGGAAACAACAAAATTACTTTCCGGACAACCCAATATATTTTATCATAGTTATATTTTAAAAAAATTTTATTTAAAAACAATTTTTAAATGTCAAAACGAATATTTAAAAGACCGTCTTTTTTTATTAATATAAGTAATAAAAAACTATATGCAGATATAAAGGGAAGAAAATATAGTCCTTTCCATCCATCCCCTATATGAATGAAGTATCAACATACCAGACAAGGCTTTTTCTTATTTCTTAATTGTTTTTGTCTAAAAATTTCTTGGGTGTATTTTGGGTTAAATAATTTTTTTCTCGATTTAATGAAAGAACATTTTAAATAACTGGATCATTACTGAATATAATTAAGACTATAAACTTATTTTAATTGCATGTCATATATTTAAAAATAAGATAAAGATCCTTCAAATTGGGATAATTTTCGAGGAGAATTTCAAAAAATAGACAGAAAATTAAAAAATATTTTTACCTGTAATACGAGCACATATACAGTTTTTGTATATGCGCTCGTATTACAGGTAAAAATATTTTCTAATTAACTTCATGATATACTCACGTGTATTATTCTTTTAATATTCATTTTAAAAATAATATACAATAAAATTTTTCTTACATTAAATACGACATTATTATTGTAGGAGTGACAAGTAAATTTTTTTCCCCCATTTCGATCAGAAAAACTTATAGCTTCAAACACTACAACAAATTTGTAAACGCCCATTTTTTTTTGGAGAAAAAAAAAATTAACAAATTATTGAAAATAACGTATTAAAAAATATCTTATAAAGTGCTTGTTTTACAGGTCATTTTACAAAAAAAAATGTCACAGAATATACGTAAATTTAAGTGAGAACATAACCTCATTTTTTGAAAATTTTCGGCCAAAATCGACATTTTTAAAGGAAATTTAATTTATTTTCTGAAAAGAAACTTTCAGAACGACAATCCGAACTAATATAATCGGAAAGTAAATTAAATAAAGCCAAAATTTTGCCATTATTTAAAAAAATATTGAATTTTAAAGTGGCTTTTACGAAATTTCTCGCCAATTTCCCGATCCTTTTGAGGTTTTTTATTGACCGACATTTTTGATAAATTTGAAAAGTAATTCGGCCATTATTGGATGGATGTTAGCTATTCAATGCGCTTAAGTTTGAGGTTATCTACATAAACAAGTTTTTTTAAAGGTAGTTTTACAAAAAAAAAAGTTCACCGGCGTCTAATGGCACGATATTGAATGCCATTTGAATTTATGGGTCTTGGGAACTTTTTCCACAATAAAACCATAATTTGTCATGTTGTGTGGCTTGTGGCCAGGAATTGTTTAAACCACATATAAGTTCAGATGAAAATGTTCAAGATCAAAGCAAAGAAAGTCGGTTAGTAAACAGCCGGCCATAGCGCTCATCATGTTCAAATTTGAAGAAATACGAGGTCTGTTCAAAAAGTATCATGACTTTTGAATTTCCGCGGGTTATGTATATTCGATTTTTTGTGGCGTTATGTTGGTACGCATGTCTCTCACTTATGCCGATAAGTTCAGCCATTTTGAATGTTCAGTTAATTTTTGACAGCTGGTTTGCTTGCACGTGTTTTAACTCGTCTTCGATATTTGCCCATTCCAAAAAATGGATCAAAGAATCTGTTTAGGGAACAAGAAAAAGTCACAGGGGGCTGGATCCGGGGAATACGGTGGCTGCGGCATTATTAGTGTGTTGTTTTTGCCAAAACTTCGAGCACAAGCAACGATGCGTGAGCAGGGGCGTTATCATGATGCAAAAGACAATTTTTGTTCTTCCATAAATCCAGGCGCTTCTGGCGGATTGCTTCGTGCAACTTGCGCATAACTTGCAGGTAGTATTCCTTATTGACCATTCTACCCTGTGGTAAGAACTCATGATGCACCACGCCCCTGCAATCGAAGAAAACTGTAAGCAAAACCTTTACATTCGACCGTACTTGGCGCGTTTTTTTCGGTCTTGGCTCGTGCGGCAGTTTCCATTGGGATGATTGAGCTTTGGTGTCCACGTTATAACCATTAACCCATGATTCGTGACCAGTTATGACCCTTTGGAGGAAATTTGGGTCGTCGCGGACAGAGTCCAACAACTCCTTAGCAATGTTAATGCGATGCTGTTTTTGGTCGAAATTGAGCAAAAATCAAAGACGAGCCAAAATACGTGCAAGCAAAGCAGCTGTCAAAAATTAACTGAACATTCAAAATGGCCGCACTTGTCGAAATAAGTACCAACATAACGCTACAAAAAATCGAAACTTGCGATAATTTTTGAACAGACCTCGTATAATTTAAAAAAAAATAATAATAATAATAAATAAAACACATTTCTATCTACATATGTAAAAAAAAGAAAATCTTTAAAATCTTTTAGTTTTTATTTCTCTTTTTTTCTTCTCTCTTATATCACTCCGTTATCTTCTTACTCTTTTTTGACAATAATCGGTTTAGTTTATTAACTAAAAATACAAAAATATTCTTATAAACAAATAAAAATGATTGAAAAGAAATTTTTTTAAATATTTTCTTACTGTTCATTAGTGGAAAATTTTATTATTTTCATCTTGCTTATTTCTAATTGGATTGTTAATTTAATTATTTCTTTTCTTTTTTTTTTTTAATTGGTGGTTTGAATTTTTTCTTTAATGTTTTACAGCAAATTTTTCATTGGTAAAATATGATCGTAAACTTATCTAAATTCGTTCGGTTGTTGGAGTGGAGTGGGGTATCTATGGTCATTTTTAGTTTGTAGAAAATATTTCATTTATTGCGGTTTCATTTAAGTTAATTTCAAAATTAAAAACGACAAAATAATTTTTTCCAATTTGAATTATTTAAATTTTCTGTTTTTTTTTTGTCCATTTAAAAACATCTATAATATTAATATATTAAGACATTTTTTTATATTGTAATTATTATTTAATTTTCATGCAATTTATGTATTGTACTAGATTATTTTTTTTTTACCCTTATGATTGTTGTTTATTTTGTTTTTTCCTTAGTTGTTTCAGAATCTTTCCAATATAATAAATATTGTTAAATATTATTGTATTTTCTTTATGTATGCACGTATATTTTGTGTACAATTTTAGTTAACAATTACTTAAGAATATTAACACGATTATTGAAATAAAAACCGTTTAATTCACTTTTATTCTCATATTTTTTACATAAGAACAGAGCCAATCTATCTTGTAGAATAAAATTTTCTTTTTTTTTTGTATATATTTTAAATATGATATAATTTTTATGTTATATTTAAAAAAAAAAATTTTACGTTTTTTGACTTCGTTTTTTTTAGTTTTTTTTTTATATAATGAAAATTTTTGCAACAGAAATTAAAGCTGTTTGTAATTCATGAAATTTAAGATATAATAAGAAAAATAAATATTTTATTTATATTAAAAGAAGAGAAAATAATAATAAAAAAAAAAATCAGAAATTATTTTCACCATCTACTTTTATAATAATAATTTAATTTTTCTTTATAATATTTATTAAAATATTTTATAAATATATCTTTTTTTTAATATATATAGTAATAAATATATATTAATATGTGCATTTATATTGCGACATACATATTTTGGTTTATCTTCTTTCTTTCTTCCAAAACTTTTTGTTTTTTGATTTAATAAAAAAAAAACAGAAATAAATGGAAGGAGAAAGATTTCAATTATATTTGTCGTTAAGTTTTTTTTGTTAAATATTATGTATTTCACAAATATAATAATATCAACTACACATATTTGTTTTAGTTTTTTTTTAATTTATTCATACACACACACACATACATATGAACAATTTTATTGAAATTAATTCAATTTTTTTTGTGTTTAAGAAATAATATTGTATAAGTAAAATTACTATTTTATTAATTAATTTATAATAAAGAATATTAATATAGATAGTAACAATATTATTGAGATTATCCATACACATATACATATATATATATATGTACATATAATTTATTAATAGGATTTATTGAAATAAATATCTAAATCCTAAGAATATAATTTAAACATTTTCTTTCTCTAGCCTTTTTTTTCTAATTTTTTTCTTATATTTTTCTTTTAATCTAATAATAATTTCGAAGAAAATTTTGCAGAAATTTAATAGTTAATATATTTATGCAAAAAAAAAAAACTTATTGAAAACAAAAAAAATTGTTTCATAATTTAAAAGAAATTACATTACATTTAGAGAAATTATTAACTATTCGATTATAAATAGTCTATAAGTAAAAAAAAATTATATTAAAAATAATATATATATTTATATATAAAGATAGTAATCATTAAAATTATCATTAGCAGAGCTCTGTCAAAGTTCAAACAAATGTGTTGAAGAGATGCTTTTTTTTTCTTCTTAAATTTTATTCCACAATAATTTATTATTATACTCGTTTTTTTAAAAAAAAAAAACAATATAAATAATAATAAAAAAATATAAAATATCTTTTATTTTCCTTGAAATATTTTTTTTTTTTTTTTAAATCAAATTGAATATGAACAAATTAAAAAATATTTTCAATTATAATTTTAAAAATTTATAAATAATATTATAATTATACTTTTTTTTGCAAAATTCATTTGTCTTGTTTGGTTTTTTTTTCAAAATATTTATTTAAAGTTTAGATAAAAAAAAAGAAGATTCCATACAAAAATAGTAAAATTTATAATATTACAACAAATAAGTAAAGGGAAAAACGTTGTTTTTTTTTAACAAAAATCTAAAATATTATAGAGAAATAATAATATAAGATCTAATCAAGTAAAAATTAAATTATAATATTTTGTCTCTGTCGTTTTACATATAGAAAATTTTGAGTTTTTTTTTGTTTTTAATTAGTTTATCCCATTATATTTATTGTAAATATTTACAATATATATATTTACTAATGCAGAAAACAAATTGCAATAATATTAATAAAATTGTAAATTATTTAGGGTATTTTTTTTTAATTTGAAAATTTACGTTACATAGTGAAGATTGACAGTAATTTTGTCGTTTTTCCTTATTTTTTCTTGCTTTAAATATTTTGGCAGTTAATAATCTTTTTTCTCTAAGCAACTATAACTTTTCCTGATTTTAATTATTTGACAGTTCGATCCATCTTTTCTCTCTCTTCTTAATTTACAAATTGCAAATAGGATGATTAATGTTAACAATTGTCTCTTTTTAATAATCTACAACAAAAGTTGTGTCAACTTTTTTGCTCTCATTAATATCAAACTTTTTGCATCTCTTGCCTTTTCTCTTAATTTTTTGTTTGTTCTTTCATTTATCATTTTATCGATCATTCATACTCATTCTCGTTTCCCAAAATTTTTTCAATCGACTTGTTCTAGTCTCTTTCTAAAATAACTATTATTAACAGTTCTCGATTATAATTTAATTAATTATTTTAATACTTTAATATTAATTAATTAGCTCACATGCATTTTCAATTATTATCTATTTCTATTTAAGCAAACCATATTGGATTTTTAAAGATCTAAAATATTATAGAGAAATAATAATATAAGATCTAATCAAGTAAAAATTAAGTTATACTTTTTTTCTGTCTTTTTACATATAGAAAATTTTGAGTTTTTTTTTTTTTTAATTAATTTATCCCATTATATTTATTGTAAAAATTTACAATATATATATTTACTAATGCAGAAAACAAATTGCAATAATATTAATAAAATTGTAAATTATTTAGGGTATTTTTTTTTTAATTTGAAAATGTACGTTACATAGTGAAGATTGACAGTAATTTTGTCGTTTTTCCTTATTTTTTCTTGCTTTAAATATTTTGGCAGTTAATAATCTTTTTTCTCTAAGCAACTATAACTTTTCCTGATTTTAATTATTTGACAGTTCGATCCATCTTTTCTCTCTCTTGTTAATGTACATGTTGCAAAAAGGATGATTAATGTTAACAATTGTCTCTTCCTAATAATCTATAACAAAGATTGTGTCAACTTTTTGCATCTCTTGCCTCTTCTCTTAATTTTTTGTTTGTTCTTTCATTTATCATTTTATCAATCATTCATACTTATTCTCGTTTCCCAAAATTTTTTCAATCGACTTGTTCTAGTCTCTTTCTAAAATAACTATTATAACAGTTCTCGATTATAATTTAATTAATTATTTTAATACTTTAATATTAATTAATTAGCTCACATGCATTTTTAATTATTATCTGCTTCTATTTAAGCATACCATATTGGATTTTAAAGATCTAAAATATTATAGGCAAATAAAATTATAAGATCTAATCAAGTAAAAATTAAATTAAATTATCCTTTTTTCTGTCTTTTTACATATAGAAAATATTAAGTTTTTTTTTTTTTTAATTAATTTATCCCATTATATTTATTGTAAATTTTTACAATATATATATTTACTAATGCAGAAAACAAATTGCAATAATATTATTTTAATAAAATTGTAAATTATTTAGGGTATTTTTTTTTAATTTGAAAATTTACGTTACATAGTGAAGATTGACAGTAATTTTGTCGTTTTTCCTTATTTTTTCTTGCTTTAAATATTTTGGCAGTTAATAATCTTTTTTCTCTAAGCAACTATAACTTTTCCTGATTTTAATTATTTGACAGTTCGATCCATCTTTTCTCTCTCTTCTTAATTTACAAATTGCAAATAGGATGATTAATGTTAACAATTGTCTCTTCTTAATAATCTACAACAAAGATTGTGTCAACTTTTTTGCTCTCATTAATATCAAACTTTTTGCATCTCTTGCCTCTACTCTTAATTTTTTGTTTGTTCTTTCATTTATCATTTTATCAATCATTCATACTCATTCTCGTTTCCCAAAATTTTTTCAATCGACTTGTTCTAGTCTCTTTCTAAAATAACTATTATAACAGTTCTCGATTATAATTTAATTAATTATTTTAATACTTTAATATTAATTAATTAGCTCACATGCATTTTCAATTATTATCTATTTCTATTTAAGCAAACCATATTGGATTTTTAAAGATCTAAAATATTATAGAGAAATAATAATATAAGATCTAATCAAGTAAAAATTAAATTATACTTTTTTTCTGTCTTTTTACATATAGAAAATTTTGAGTTTTTTTTTTTTTTTTAATTAATTTATCCCATTATATTTATTGTAAAAATTTACAATATATATATTTACTAATACAGAAAACAAATTGCAATAATATTAATAAAATTGTAAATCATTTAGGGTATTTTTTTTTAATTTGAAAATTTACGTTACATAGTGAAGATTGACAGTAATTTTGTCGTTTTTCCTTATTTTTTCTTGCTTTAAATATTTTGGCAGTTAATAATCTTTTTTCTCTAAGCAACTATAACTTTTCCTGATTTTAATTATTTGACAGTTCGATCCATCTTTTCTCTCTCTTGTTAATTTACATGTTGCAAATAGGATGATTAATGTTAACAATTGTCTCTTCCTAATAATCTACTCGTACAACAAAAGTTGTGTCAACTTTTTTGCTCTCATTAATATCAAACTTTTTGCATCTCTTGCCTCTTCTCTTAATTTTTTCTTTTGTTCTTGTTTCATTTATAATTTTATTGATCGTTTTATACTTCATTCTCTTTTCCCGAACTTTTGACAATCGATTTGTTCTAGTCTCTTTCTAAAAATAACTATAATATTATTGAGACAGTTCATGTCATTATATTTTTAATTATTTTATTAATACTTTTTAATATTAATTAATTAGCTCTTATGCATTTTTAATTATTATCTGCTTCTATTTAAGCATACCATATTTTGGATAAATTCTATTACTTAAATGCTTATTGAAACAAATTATTTCCAACAACAACAAAAAATCGACTATAAATAAAAAATGTCTATTTGGAAAAAATTATGTTCATTTTTCTACTTTAATTTGGGGTGAATCGATTATTAAAATGGTAAACAAAAAGTACTTTGTACGATGGTACTTTCGGCGTAAGTGCTGTAAGCAAATATTTTGTTACATGCTAAAATTTCTTATACATTTTATACTTTTTTATACGATATGAAATCTTATGTTTATTTAGAAAAAAAAATGCCTTCAAATGCTAAATATAACGGTGATTGTGTGATATTTCCCGTTAGCATAGAATTATGAAGAAAACATTGTTTTTAAACTGAGCTTATTAATATATAATCTTGTAACTTCGTTTTATAAAAATAATTTTACAGTGAAGATTTTGCAGATTGTTTTTTTTTTTTGTTTTTTCTTCTAGAAAACATATTATTTTTATTTATCATTTGATTAAATAAAAACTATCCTTGATTAACTAAAGAGAAATTTGAAAAATTAAAGGGCTTTCAGCTAATAGATTTTATATTGATTCTTTACAATAAAAATGATAATAAACATATGTTTTTTTTATATATATTTTCATTTTTATTTGAAAGGAACAATTCTTTTTTTATAATTTCTATACAATTGTATCAAGGATAGTTGTGCAGTATTTTTTAATTTTAATTAAAAAAAATACCTAATCATTATTATTATTTCATATACAATATAATTTTTTTTTTAAATAAATATCTTTTCAATAAACTTTTTTAAAAAAAAGACTATTTTAAAACTTGTGATGCATTCGATTATTAGAATTTTTGAAAATATTTTTTTTTTTTTTTATTAATATGAAAATATGCCATAAATTTAGTTTTAAGAGTTTTCTTTTTTTAATCTTAATTTTAATTTATATGGTATTAAATGTTTGCTTAACTATTTTAAAGCAAATATTTCATTAATTTTCTTTTCTCTATAATTAATTTTAGGATTAATATTTTTCAAATTCTAATTAATTTTTTTTTCTTCTTACTATAATTGATTTATTTAGAAAAAGAAAATAGGAAAATTCCGAAAATTCCAATTTGGGAAAAATGTTTTATTAAAATGCAAATTTTTTATTAAAAAAAACAACAACAACATACACGTATAGAATAAAATTCATAGTTTGTCATAATGAAAATTGGATGAAAGATCAAAATTAGAAAAGAAAATAAATTTTTTTTATTATAAAATTTTAATATTACGTAAAAATATAAATACCATTTTACAATTGGATTATCTTTTTTCACCCATATTTCAAAATATAAAAACTCACCTTTTCAAAAAAAAAAAAAAAAAAATTTTGTTAAAAATATTTTTACTTAATGAAGGAAAATCTGTTTTGCTGTAAAATAATTTAATGAAAAAAAATATAATAATACTAAAAAAAAAAAACAACAAAATGGACAAAGTGAAAAGTAAACAGAAATATTGTAAATTAAATAACGAAAATAATTTACCAAATAAGATAACGACAAAAATTTTATTAATCTATTTTAATGTTTATTTAAAAATATATATATTGTATATATATACATACTCGTATATGTTTTCAATTCAATAAGAGAATAATTTTGATTATGATAAAGAAAATGTGTGCATCAAATTTTTTAATTTAAATTTTTTACTTAAATCGATTTCTCTTTTCTTCTAACTAATATGAATTTTGTATTGTCCTTAGATATTTTTTGGACGTTCATCATTCATTCTTATCATTTAATGGTAGGTGGTACACAATTCCGACTGAAACTGAAAACTGCCTCTCAAATTGGACCTGTCAAAATATAAAAATTCTCAGTCTTACGGAAATAGCACAATACTATCTTACGGCGGTTTTTACTGCCGTAATAGAAATTGTTTTAATTTTACAGTTGTAATAGTCCAAGTACTGCCATATAGATTTAACTGTTTTGTTATGTGGCAGGTTGAAATAGAAATAAGTTTGATGAATACATTATTAATTGTATTTTCATAGAAATTCCATAATTATTGACAGTTGTTTTCAGGTACAGTCGCAATTTCGTTCCTACCATAATAATATAGACAAATTAATAAAGTAAATTAAATAATTTTTTCCAGCACTTTTATTTGCCTAAGAAAATTAATTATAAGAAAAATCCTAATTCATTTACACCAAAAAAAACAAAACCAATTTCTAATAATTATTTTTTCCTCTTTTCTCATTTATTTTACTTTTAATCACAAGTACACCACCATCAGCGTGAATAAAATTTATCAAATTATTTATTAAAAATAAAAAAATTATTTTTCATATTTTTTTTTTTTTTTTTGATAACATACGATTTGAAGGGATATTATTATTTTATTTCAAAATACCCCTCACTGAGATACAGGTTTTCTTGCTTTGCTTTTATCTAACTTTTTTTTATTTATTTGATTATTTGTATGTTATATACCTATATATATATATATTATATTATTTAAAATCAAATAAATTATATATTTTAGAATAGAAATTGAAATATTCTCATATACAATAATACATCATAAGTTATTATATTATTATTATTATTTTTAATTAAAATTAAGCTTTTACTCCTCTTCTCTTTTTTTCTTTTCTTCAAATTTTCTTTATATACTTTTTGTTTATTTTTATTTTATTTTGAAAGTTCCTATTTTTTGCATTATTTCTATTAATGCAATTTTTTATCATTTATGTAAAAATAATTATCTTTTCTGTAACATTCATTACTAAATATATATGTACAATTAAAATATTAATAAAATATTTAACAGAAAGATATTAAATATGAAAATACAAATATTATAAATCATCATCAATAATAATTAAAACAATTAAAAGAAAAAAGAAAATAAAAATATAAATATGAATAAATTATATATAAATTTCATTATATAAGTCTGATTTTTTCTTCTTTTTTTTTTGTTGCTGTTTATTTAGAAGTTCCGAGTGTGTTGTTAATCCATTATCCATTCTCGCGGTCGACATTTTTTTTTTTTACCTTTTGTTTTAATAATAATTTTTATCTACCTGATTATATGGTAACGATGCTGCCCCATCGTTACATTTTCTCCTTATTTTTAATATCTAATAGATTTTTTTTCTTTTTTTTTTAGTTAGTCAATTTTTTTTTTTTTGCTTTACTTGATTTGCTCCTTAGCTTTGGCAAATAATGCCATTAAAGAATCTAATTTCAGGTCTCTAAAACGTGACAAATGTGTTACCATTGGTTGTATAGAATCACATTCAATAGCAGCACTAATTGTTTGCTGTTGAATAGTTCGATTCAAAGCTGTCGCCAATGTTGATAAGAATTGTGACCATTCGTCATTAAGTTTTGTTTCAACATTATTTGTTGAATAGATTTCTTCGGCACGAAGCAAAATGGCAACTAACGCAAATAAACAAAACTGTAATTGAATAAAAAAAAGAGAACATTCTTATTTAAATTATACTAAAAAAAAAAGTATTTTATCATAACAATATAAACACTTATTAAAACTTTATAATAGAAATAGAAAATAAATCAATTTACCTTACTGGTGAAGAAATTATTAGGCTTTTTATCATTTAATGGCATTGCATTGGCGATTTTAATAACCTGTTCAAGTTCAGCATCAATAATATGCTTTTTAAATTCTGGATATATTGAATAGAGCATCGAATCTAAATCATCTTTGTCCTTTTTCAAAACAGTTTGTAACGAAGAAAATACAGCTACCCAAACACTCCAACGTAATGGTTGATCACGAATATGCGGCATAATACGACGAATTAATGCCTTTAAATCAATTAAGTCAATTTTATTTAATAAACATTTAAAAAATTTTCTACAATTTATAACTTACCTTGCCTTTACGAACATTCATCATGCCAATTACTTTTTCGGTAGTCAGGCTACCCAATAATCTTGACATTAATTTATCTTTCGATTCCAATTCATAGCAGAATTTGTCACTAAGCGACGAATGCGTTGAGTTCTCTCTTGATTCAAGTTTGGTTGCAGCGACACGACTCTTTGCATCCAATGTTACCGATGTCTGTTCTAAACCAAATTGGGCTTGTCGTTCTCTGTCCTTTTTCTCCTATAAAAAAAAAACAAATTAAATTTTTCGAAATTGAAGAAAATTAATGAATTTTTTACTTTTATTAATAATGATGTGGCTATTGCTGCTGGATTCTCCAAATCTTCTAACGTCAAAACAACACGATAGAGCGTTTCAATGTGAAGCAACAATTGTCGAGACTTTCGTTGTGTCGATAGTTCGACAGATGTATTAAATTGGGAACTGCTATCAGTTCCCATTACGTCCATATCGATAATCATCCGTGGTGCTGTTACACTTCCGAATTGTAATTTTCCAAGCGAATTCTCAAATTGCATTGGGGTGAAAGTGCGTGGCGTTTGTTCTTTATCATTTTTAGTTTCAGATAGTTTACGTTCTCGATTTTGACCATTGCGTGCCGTTGTACCATTCTTACCCATCGATATAAGGACTAGCTGAGCGTGCCCTTTTGGTTGAGTTAAAGGATGATTAAGCTGGTTATCCTTATGAGTTTTACTCTCGGTTTCACCATTTAGTCTGGCTCTTCTTTCTTTGAATACGGTGAAATAGTAATCATCTATATAAGGCGTATCCTTGTTTAATTGTGATAATTGAATTCCTATTAACCACTGTATATCTCTGGTGCTCATAAGATTTGCATATTCATCACTTTCTTCAGGCTTTACAAGAAAGTTTAATAAGAGAATGACGATTAATAATTTAATTTAACATTGTCTAGTAAAATTGTATACTAATATTTGCTTACCAAATTTCCATTGCTTCTAAGATTCATTGTTTTGTTCATCTTTTGTTGATGTTGATGACCATGGTTTTGCATGTTACTATTGCCCGCAAAATTATTATTATTATTATTATTGTTATTGTACCCTCGCGGTAGCATAGGATGATTTTGTTGAATTTCTTGCACTAGACGTTGATTGAACTGATTTGTTGGAGTGGGCATCACGTGATTCATCATTGGACCATGTTGTGGCATCCTTGGTTGTTGCATTGGATTTGTAACCGGTCGCATAGCATTGAAATTTGGATGCATCTAAAATTTATAGTAATCAATCAAAAAAATTTTCTATTATAATAGATATGAGCATATAACTTACTGCGAAATTACTCAGAGCTACTGGCAGATTGTGCGGTAAAGGCCTTGGAAAATTATGATGTTGCGAATTCATGAGATGATGCATTGCTAATTGTGGAAATCCTGGAGGTATACGATTTTGTGTTAGTCCAGGATGCATATTTATAGGGTTCGGCATCATATTGAATACAGGAGGCCGATTAGTATTGAAACCCGGTGGAGCCGTATGTCTATTAAAGAAATTCGATACTGGAGCTTGTGGGGCAGCTAAATGTGATTGATGCGGTGACTGTCCTGTCACCAATGGTTTGCCAACTGCAAGCTGAGCTCTAATCTGTTGCTCATTAAGTATATTTCTTTCAATATCTTCTAATGTACAAATGTTATTCGGCATCGGTGA
Organism: Atherix ibis; assembly: GCA_958298945.1. NCBI lineage: Eukaryota > Metazoa > Arthropoda > Insecta > Diptera > Athericidae > Atherix > Atherix ibis. Next base: position 33,782,656 of record OY282606.1, read on the forward strand.
TGAAAGGCCGCAAATTTGCTGATTGGCTGGGGAACGTGATGTTGATCCATTATTTTCAAAAGGATTTGGAAAATGGTGTCGTAAAAAAGCTTCCGGGTTCGAATATGTACAATTTTCCTGTGATATTGGCTTTAGAGGTGCGGCCCAAACACTGACGTCTACATCGGTCCTACAATCATTATCATCTGAAACAATATCCACGTCATCCAATTTCACACCCAAAAAGTTTATTTCTTTGAAATAGAATACAATTTTTTTTTTCGACATATAAATCACGGAATAATTATATTTCTTAATTGAACAAACCTAGATCGGATCCATCATATTCTTCTTTAACATCTTTAGAACCATTCAGCCCATCTAATTTTACGAATTTCTCGTGTATGTTTTCCCAATCACCTTTTATTGCACCCCCAAAAGTTTCATCATTTAAAGCATCGTATTCACCTTCAGATCCTTCCTCTGAATCACCATTTCGTCCTCCTCCTCTGTCAACCAACTGATTTCAAATAAAACGAATAATAAATATATTGCACATTATCTAACGGAATAATTATAATTATATTAATATTTAAAAAAAAATAATAATATTGATGTTAAAATAAAATTATTGATAAAAACGGAATTCTTTTTCAAATCTCAAAGTTCGGACCGAACCGTTATAAATGCCTTTAATCTGGACCGTTAGAAATGATAATAAAACGTATTCTGTTCATTAGAATTTCTTTAAATGAAGATAAAATAAAAATATTGTCTAAAATCGAGATATTAAAATAAACATAGAAATATGATTTAAATTGTATACACAGCAACGCGCTTATCAAAAACAACTTTTATCGGCGATTGTTATGACTTGAAGTTTACAATTACAATTTTGTGAAAATGAAAAAAAAACGCAAGCGGGAGATTATTACAACGGGTTAGTTTGATATTGGATTAACTTCAATTCTAGAAAAACCGTACGCCGCTCTCTTTTGGCTATATTAATATTTGTTTTACTTTTTCTGTATCCATCGAATTAATGCTTTTTAACCGAACATGTAATTAAGATAAGACGCAGTGATCGCGGGATTTTGTCTGAACCGCCACAAGGACAAATCGAAAAGATCCATCTCTTGACACGAACACTCAAAATAGCCGCATTTTATTATTTACTCAATGTAGTCAAATTGGTCATATTTTTAATGCCATAATATCCACTCTATCAACTTTAATTATATTTACCGATGCTGTGGTATTAAATCCAAAAAACGAGTCTTCCATCGAAATATTATGTTTAAATAAAAAAATGTCATGACTTGTCACACATTCACATATGCTAAAATCATGGCCGCCCCTTAGCAGTTCTACCAAAATCTGCAACAGAAATTATAATTGCTGCGCACCAGTCGAAAAACATCATGAATATTCGAAGCCAATTTATGCCAATATCGAAATATTGTTATTACTTATTTTTAAATATAAACATTTAATTTTCAACAATTATAGATTTTCTTTTAACAATATATATCAATTGAAAAATATAGAAAAAAAAATCAATTATTATAAAAGAAAATAATGGCAATTTAAAATCAAAAATAATTCTAATTCGAATTGATGGAATTTTTTTGTTTTTCAATTTTTCAACATGAAATAATAAATAAGAAATAATTGCATATTTTTTTGTTAAACTGATTTATGAATTCGATATTGTTATTTTTTTATATATGATTATTTTAACAAAACAAAAAAAGTTAACTTTTATTTAATTTCATTCTTTAATACCTTAAAATCTTTAATAATTATTATGTAAATTATTTATTAAAAATAATAAATTAATATAATTATTAATTAATAAATTAATCAATTAATATGAATATATGCGTATTTGTTTTTATAGAAAACATCTCGAAACGCTGTCATTATTAATGGAAAATTTCATATATAATAGCTTTACCAAAAATTATTAAAATATTTATCTTTTCATAGAAATAATCTTTTTACAGAACAATTAAACATAACTCAAATTCAGGCAAATAATAATTAGGAAATTTAATAAAATTATTTTGAAATATGCGCCTCAGCTAACGTCAAGTACTGAAATCAAGGTTAAAATGCATCAAAAAACGCGACTTCCAAGGCCAAGCTGGTAAATATCACGTTGTTGTAATAATCTATAAATTAAATATAATATATTCTTATTATTTATAATAATTATGCAGTTATATTGGTAATTAGACAATACTAAATTATGCATAAAATGATATCAACATGAGAATTACTATAGTATCTAGTGGGACATGTACCTAAAAAGAAGCACCCGTACTAATTGGTAGGGGCAATGGTGACATACTACTCTAAGCCAATAGCCAGTTATAATCAGATAACTTTACGTTGTGTATGTTCAGATGCTGTGCTCCATCAGTCCACAATTTGTACGAGCTGCATTCGTTTTAGAATTTCGATTCTACAAAGTCCGGTATTCAAGAAATCAATATTCAACCTGAGTTCAAACAACTGCTACAACGGAACAAGTGCATACGTTTTGTGTTGTGCCTAGGCTTTATGGAAACAGTATTTACAATTTCGAAGTTGATTTATTAGATACTCTTGTAATACAAAAATGATACCCAAAGACGAGGAAACTTTTCTCGGTTTTGATTTGAGTACACAAAAGGTACGTATTTTTATATAAGATAATCTCTATCATTTAATAATATGAACTTTGTTTTATCTAAATTGTTTTATGTACCAATTAAATTATTTACTATTATTACATTTTCCATATAAAAAAAACAACAATTTTAATTGAAAATTATAAAATTCTATTTGCTTTTTTAAATTGATAAGCATGCCATCCGATATTTAACATATTTAAGAATGTTGAATTTTCGTTTAAGAATACCACATGTGACAACAGTTCAATTAACCGTAAATTAGTATATTGTAATTATAATAAATATGTTATATATTGTTTAAAATTAAAATAACAATATAATGGAAAAAAAGGAAAGACATTTTTCTTTTTGAAATATTGTAGAACGATTATCTCTGATTGGTGGCAGTGAAAATCGTACCATACAGATATACTAGCATATTGTTTTTTTTAGTGAATTGGTGATTTTTTTTCTAAATAAAAACAAATATTTATTCTATTTCATCGTAATATTATATATACAAATGCAATCTTTATTTAAATCTTGTTATCGACACAGGATTGCGCAATTGATGATCTTTCAGAACTTTCCGAATATATTCGATGATATTGAACGTGTAACTGATAGATAGAATAAAGTATATATTAAAATTATTAATTGATAAGAAAAAAGCCACTACTAATCGAAAATATTACAATTCATATCAGCTGATATTTTTCAATTTTTGTAATTATTTTTTTTATTGTACAAATAAATTTTTTAAATATTTTTCAACATATAGAGAAGCCTTTCAATTCAACGATGCAAAATAAAATGTGTTCATTTCTTTTAAATTTGTATTATATAATTTTTAATAAACCATATCTAGTCTTGGTACTTTTTCCCATGCCATTCGACGAACAGATCATGCATACCATTTACTATGCATACCCGTACATTTTTACATAATACAGAATTGTAAATTTCTTATCTTTTTCATTCATAAAATCTAAAGAATAAATTCGAGAATCTTTGGAACTCTTATTATTTTTAAGCCGATATTTTAACATATTTTTTTTTTAAACGATTGAACAATGGATTTTGTAGTTTTTGCCCAAATTATACGCCATAGAAAAGTTGTTATTTTTTTAAACAAAAAATTACATATTTTTGTTTTAAAAAAATTATCTTATTTAATTGTACTTTTTAGTTGAAAGCAGTTCAACTTAGTACAAATCTTAAAGTACTGGTTCATGCGGAAGTAAAATTTGATACGGATTTGCCAGAATTTCGAACATCAGGAGGTGTTAATGTTGGCACCAATATTAATGAGTAAAAAAAAAAACCATCATTATACATATTATTTCTAGAAATTTGAAGAAAAACCCAATTAATTTGGTTATGATTTTAGATTTTATGTTCGGCCGGTGATGTGGGTAAAAGCGTTGGACATTGTCTTGGATCGGTTGGTAGTTCATGGAGCGAATTTGAGTACTGTGGTAGCAATTGGCGGTTCAGCACAGGTAGAATTCATCCTGAAATAGACTTTATTATATTTAAATGGTATTCGATAGAAAAAACTTAAAATGGTCACAATTACAGCAACATGGATCTGTGTATTGGTCTAGTGAAGGAATTGATACTCTTTTGAATCTCGATGCAGATAGATTTCTGTATTCTCAGTTAGATGAATCGGCATTCACAATTAATGAAACTCCAATTTGGATGGACGGATCGACGGAAACACAGTGTAGCGAAATGGAGGAAGCTGTGGGAGGTAGAGACGAAATGGTTCGAATAACTGGCTCTAAATGCTATCCTAGATTTACTGGACCACAAATCCGACGAATATATCAGAATATGAATGAAAGTTATGAAATGACACATCGTATTTCGTTAGTAAGCAGTTTTCTGGCTTCAATATTTATTGGACAGGTGGCACCCATCGACTATGCAGATGGATCTGGAATGAATTTATTTGATATTAGAGAGAAATGTTGGTCACAAGCTTGTTTGGATGCATGCGCTCCAAACCTGGAAGAACGATTGGGTACACCCGTTCCGACTTGCACTATAATTGCCAATGTGAGTCCGTTTTTTGTTAATCGATATGGCTTTCAGTCAAATTGCAAAGTGGCAGCGTTCACTGGAGACAATCCTTCTGCTTTAACCGGTTTGCTTGTAAGTAAAGATTGGCTGGCCATTTCATTAGGAACTAGTGATACTGTAATGATGAATCTCGATAAACCGGCAAAACTTCAAGAAGGACATGTTCTCTGTCATCCCACCGACAATGGTTACATGGGTTTGCTTTGGTATAATATCTACGTTATTTGTAATTAATTTATATTTATCTATAATATCAATTTTATAATTAGTTTCAGAAATGGATCATTAGTTCGAGATCTATTTAAACGAGTAAATAGCAATAATAACTGGGATAACTTCAATGAATTATTAGAATTGGCACCGCGAGGTAATAACGGAAATATGGCATTGCACTTTCATTTAGTTGAAATTTTACCAAGTATTAAAGGTATTCTGAAATGGAATGAAAATCATTCTGCAAGAAGTCCAGAGAGTCAAAAGGGAATTCCTAAGTAATTTAATTTTATTTGATTTTTTTTTCGGTAATTTACTCTTGTTTTTTAATGCACAGATTCAATTCGCCTCAAACAGAAATTCGTGCCCTAATTGAAGGGCAGCTTCTTCATCGTAAATCTGTAGCCGCTGATATGGGATTTTGCTTTGGAGAAGATACAAAAATTCTTGCCACTGGTGGAGCATCTGTTAATAAATCGATTCTTCAAGTTATGTCTGATGTTTTCAATGCGCCCATTTATATCCAAGTAAGTTTTTATTTTTCTTGGTTGATACAAACAAAAAGCTTAAGATTAAATATGTAACTTTTTTTTAATTTTTTTTTTTTTTTTTTAGAAAACTACCGAAGCTGCTTTATTGGGTGCAGCGTACCGTGCCAAATATTCACATTATTTAAGTTCGTTACAAAAGAAATCATTTGCCGTAGAATATTCATCATATATAAGTCAATATTTAGAGCATCCTAAACAACGTCTTGCTGATCCGAACGAAGGAAGTAATAAAATTTATAAGCCAATGTTGAAAAGAATTCGTGAAATGGTTAATGTGATGGAAATGCGAGAAATTAATAAAAACTCACAATAAAGATTGAATCTCATTAATTATCGCACACTACCATTCCATGGATCATATCGAATAATAAATAGAAAAAGAAAATTTCTTTGTTACTGTGATTTAAATGTCTAAACATTTGTCAGTCTCTCCAGAGAAAAATATTTCACTTGGAATATAAAGAAAAATTATCTTTATTGTAATTGTTATTGTTTTCATTAAAATATTCGTTTGGAATATTCAATTTGAATAGTTTTCTTTTACTTTCATCTTGTTTGAATTATGTTAAGGAATGTGACGACCTTTTTGATAGAACTGCAATACTAAAAAGCTCAACATTTTTACTCTGAAAATTTTGTATATTCCGAAATCTGTAATTGATTGAATTCAAATTATTTGGACAATTTTAGAAAATTCAAATAAAATATTATTAGGTATAAGTTATCAATTTAATAATATGGGCGATTTCAATGTAAGTTGTGTATCCAAATAAAGTTTACTTCATTTCAAATTCTTTTGTTACAATTAAACTTACTAAATAAATTAGATTTAGTTGTGCAATTTATAAGAAAATTAACTAAAAGGAAGAGTGGAATTTTTCCTACGATAAGCCAGCCAACTAATAAAAACCAATTTTAAAGAGGTTTTCAAACATTTCGAAATGCCATCCTTCCGTTACATTAGATATTTATAAATATATATATTTTTTGATTTTTCTTTTGCAAACGGCATGTTAATTATACAGGTTATTTCAAGACGTTTTTAAATTAAAAATTTACTCTCATAACTTATTTTAACCGTTATTTATTATTAATCAGTTATATTTTGTCTTGTTTTGTTTGTCCAAAGATACATTCTGAATATGATTTGAATATTGTCCGCAGTCTTATATAGTATGTTAATTTTTTAATTTACCACATATAAATCAATCTTACATTTTTAATTAGTTAATTTTCAAATTATCGTTAAAAATGTGTCTTATTTTTGCATGCGAATTGATTTTAATTTCGTTTTTTTCTTTCTTTTTTTTGACTGATTTTACAGAAAAGATGGCGGACATTTTCAGTTTTTTTTTTTTTGTCGAAATTTTATGCTACTAAATGTCAAATTGAGTTGAATTCTACATTTTATATATTTATATTTACAATATACGCTTACGAATAGTAGTTATTCATTTAATTAATAATATTTTCCATATCAATTATTATATTAAATATGACATACATACATAATTTATATACAACATAAAAGGTTTCTTTAGCTTTTAGTTAAATGACTTCTTTGCCTTTTTTTTGTTTTTTTTTGTTTTAAACCAATGTACATTTTTCAAACATTGTCTTGTCATTGGCTTTTTAGTGTTAAATTAATCATTTTTTTTTTTTTTGCCAAAATTATCCTTTTTTCTAACAAAAAAATCTCCTCCGGAATTCCTCTAAGAAAATCGTTAACCAAATCAGTTTCTCTTCACTTACATTATATATTTTGTTTCAATTGTTTCATTTATAATTTATTATGAATATATTATTTATTAAGAATGCACAAACATAGCTTATTATCCAAATACACTTTGAAATTATAATTAACTATCTGTTGCATTGTAATATATATTTTTATTTTTGATATTAATAATAATAATAATGATTTAACTAACATCTTATGGACTAATGTTTATTATAAATTTTAGTTATTATTGGTTTATTGATTTCTATTTACTCTATGTTCTTATGTATTTTCTGTGTTTTTTAATTAATATAACCATTTATATTAATAATAATTTCTCTTATGAAATGTTTTTTGTAATCTTTTTTTTTTTAAGATTTGAATGAATGGAAATATTTTGTTTTATTTTTTTTGGGTTTTTGCTTATTGTTTTGTTTTATTATTTTCTGTTCATTATTTTTTATTATATAATATTCTTATTGCTATGTATATAATATATATATATATATATATATAATTTTAAATGTACTACGATTATACTCGTATTAAATTAGTAATTTTATTATTATTATTATTATTATTATAAGATAGTATAAATTCAAATAACATATAATTAAAGAATTTTAAATCTAGAACAATTCGCCAGAATGCCAAGGATGTATCCATGGTGCAGAAGGCGGTGGCGTTGGTGGATAAATTGTTGGCGACGGGAAATTGGTTCTGTACAATTGATTTACCAGGTTTCCTGCAGCTGGCGATTGTAAAGTCTTATGGTGTAATTGTTGGAGTTGCGGTTGCGACTGCTGCGGCTGTGACTGTTGTTGTTGTTGTTGCTGTTGTTGTTGTTGCTGTTGTTGTTGTTGTTGTTGTTGTTGTTGTTGTTGCTGATGCTGTTGTGGCTGTTGTGACTGTTGTATCTGTGGTTGTAATTGATGGGATTGCTGCTGTTGTTGTTGTTGCTGCTGCTGATGTTGTAACGCTTGAGATTGTGGCTGCGACTGCATATAACGGACTTGTGAGTACTGATGTTGCCCTGACGCTAGATTGCAAGACGACTCGGCCATGCTATGGAGTCTATTGATCTGTGCTTCAATACTGGAACCAGCACTATTTGCTACACTAGCTGGAAATGCATGAGCCTCAGCTATGGGCAGACTTTGCAGTGGTTGTTGAAAACGACAAGATGGCAAAGCCATTTCATGGCTAACATTACCTGTAGTCTTATTTCCGTTGCTGTTTGATGTAGTCGATGCAGATGGATTATTATCAGTTGCTGTCAGCCAATCAAAAGTATGTGGTGTTTGTTGAGTATTGTGTTGAGAATTGATCGTGGCATCGAGCATGGCTGAAAAATTATCGTTTAGGAACGAGTTCCACGCCTCGAAGCCATTATCCACAGAACATGTCGTTGCCGAAGCCGCCAATCTTGGGGACCACATTAGATCATGTGCTCCCCACCCCGATTCCTAGCTGATCCGTAACCGTTTGCTTGTTTGTTGTTCTTGGACCACTGAATTGTTGCGCACCATATACTGAAGTTGGGGCATCAAGCGAATTGCGTCACGCGCTTTTATCAATGGAATGCTTTCTGAGTGCGATTTGTCGCTGTCTCGCAGCAGTTCAGTTTGCCTTTTGTTACCTTTGAACATTTCTAAACCGAGGGCTCCCATAAACTTTTTGCAGTGATCTATCGTAACATTTGGAAAGAAGCATTCTTGGAAGTTTTTCAGACTCATTAACATCTCACTGTCATTAAATGCTTTCATGTTAACACAAGGAACCGTCGTATTCTCAATGTACATATTTTGTAGCTTGTATGGTTCGGAGTGAGTACTTACTGGTATGTCGGGAATAACATTGAGCCTCTGTTTGGAGGAAGATGGAGATGATGAAGATGTGGGTTGCTGATGCGGTAACGCTGCTGCATGCATTCTAAGTTGCATAGCTGCAGGCATTAATGACTGATTTGGTGGTTGGTTATTACGATTAGTGCGTGCGGAATTTGTTTGAGCTCTTTGCTGATGCTGATGCGAGTGTTGTTGCTGTTGATGCTGTTGCTGATAATGGTGTAGCATAACATTTGCAGGATCGAGAGCAGGAACAGTTCGATGATACTGAGCCTGTGATGTGGATCGTACGAGTGGAGGAGGTGGTTGAGCTTGGCCGCATTCAATTGTCGGAATTGGCATAACTCCATTGTTATAATGATATTGGTGGCTCACTTGTGTCATCCCAGATACAGGATTTCTGCTTGCTTGATGCGCTCTTGCCGGTTGTTGCTGTTGTTGATGATGCTGATGCTGCTGCATCGCCATCCTATACACCTGGTCATTTGTCCCATGACTTAGTATACTGTCTGGCAAACCGCTTTGACCATTGCCTAGTTGCCATCTGTTTGATAGTGTCTGTACAGTCGCTGGTATATTATTATTTTGCATAGATAAGTTATTTGCCGTATGTAGTCTCTGGATTGAATTGGAAACGGCACTTCCTGGGTAAACTGCGTCCCGTAGATGCTGTTGATTGGTCCTGCTAATTGTTGCTGATGCTGCTGGTAATGTTTTTGGCGGAGGTACAGCTGGCTGCCTTGTCCAATTAACTGAATTGCTTGCATTTTTAGTTGCGATGAGCAAATTCGAGTCAATTACTTTACTGGGCCAGTAGTCTTCAAATTCTGTACCAACTGGGAAATAACTTTTAATCTCAGCCAAACTTATAACGGCCACTGATTCACTAGAAAACAATTCATTTCGTATGCCTTGAACTTTGCAGCAAAACTTCAAATATGCTAAATCCCAACCCGACAGATAATCGGCCTTTTGACGCAAATTTTCAGTTTCACCTTCAAAATAGAACAGCGGCACAACCTGTTCACCATTACGAATCGTATATGGTACTACGGAATCTTTATTAATACGAATAAAGCCGCACTTTTCCATTGGACCTTTACTACCACCTACCAATTTCTTATAGCATATATCTAGGAAATGATAAAATTTATGAACATCGCTCAGACTGACAACCAAATCTTTAACAGTGAACAATTCCCGCCCAAATTCACCATCACAATGCTTGTGATTTATTTCGTTAAAAAGCCTACTCTCATTCTCTGTTATATAGTAACTCCTTACGCACGTGCAACTGCTGTAAATGTCCGAATGTAAATAGTTCAAATACTTGTTCAAAATCTTCATCTCGACCATTCGCACAGCACAGTATTTATCAGTAGGCATTCGGAATATGTATGGTAGATGAATTTTGCCGAATGTTTGCCAGCCGAAATGTCCTTTTAGCGTCAATTCGTCACATATGCGTGCATCGTTACTACTATTATTGTCACTATTGTTGCTTGTCTGTTGTGATGTTTTTTTTGGGAAAAAGTTTAATATACTGGCTTGATTAGAAGGTCCCGCCACCGCTGAAGACGATCCCGCCGAAATTGGCGTTACTGTTGTATTTCCAGATACCAAAATATTCGTAATCGGTCTGCCCAATTGGTTTTGTTGTTGCGTTTGTTTTTGGGCCTCTCGAATTTTATTAGCTAATTCTTGAATTTCGGCTTCATCATGGCGTTCCTCTTTCACTTGTACGGTGCTCGAGTCTGTCAATGTTTTAGTCGCATTTTCAACAGACGCTGTAGCGGCCGGAGGCTCGTTGTTTCCATTTCGGTTCGATACAATACTAACCGATGTATTCGGAATACTTACATCTTCCGAATTTGTAAACATATTCAGTTCTAAGTTTTCGTCTCACACTAACAATGATTCACTAACAATCAAAATCGTGGTACATTTTGAGATGCAATCAATTCAATTTTCTTATTTCACTATTTCGCTAATAAAACCACAATTAACAGTTAAATATTTTTGTAAAATTGAAATAGTTCTTAAAAATATATTTTAATTGAATCAAACAAGGTGTTTTCTTTTAAAATTTCTTTGATAAAAATGATGTGTTTCACTTCAGTCTCACTTAAAAGAAATACGGTGGATGCACGAAAATTAGCACAATAAAATCAGATCTCTACATTTGGCAATTACAATTGCCCGCTTATTTTCAATAAAATTACACTCTTCACAAAGTAACACGCCGTTTTTTGTTTAAATACAGATCAATTTTTATATTATCAGCCACAAAGCCCAAAAAATTCATTTAACATCAAAGGAAAAATTTTCTAACTAGCTGTCAGATTTTTACTTGTCAAGTTTGTGAAACGAAACCGAATTTGGCCGAGCGAGACCGATAGAGTTTCTGGAGTGAAAACCCAGATCCCGGTTCGAACGGAAGACTTGAAATTGGAAAGTTTTAACTGGGAATGCGTCAAAGCCGGGGTATGAGATGTGATGGATGGGGTGGGCTCGAAAATACGTTCTTATAATAATTTCAATTTATGGAAAATATTTTACCCAGTTTACGTATATTTCAATTGAACGTTACCTAATGTGGATAGTTTTTTTTTTCTTCTCATAATATAATGAATTTAAGAAAATATCTATCTAAAGGCAAACAATTTATATAAATGTATTTAAATACAATTAATTTATATTGAAAATTTAAAAAAATTTAAAATCTAATTAAATGGAAATTTGGAAATAAAAATCTATCTTTATATTTTAAACTAAAAGGTTCAAAACTTATATCATCCGTTTGAATTATATTATAGTCTACACTATGCAATTAAGTTTAAGTTAAAACTTTTTATTCACTTTGTGCTTTTAAATTAATTTTTTTGCTCTTAAAGGTTTTAAACAAAAAAATTCGTTTTTCATAAAGGCTATGCAGTCTTCTATGTTAAGGGTAATGCAGGTCATGCTTGCGTGTCCATAAAACTGTTTCGAAAATCAATACGAGTCGAAGTTAGTTTTTTTCTTATTATATATACTTTAATTTATTTATTAAAAATTTACAACTTTTAATATTGAAATAGTTTTTATGTGATATATTTAATAGTATTTTTTTTTAGTGGAAAACAATCATGAGAACATTAGTAGTACAAATACGAAAATATGATTTCGTAAAAGACTAACAAATAAAGTCGATAAAGTTATCTATTGCAAATGCATACATGGCAGCACTAATTCAGAAAGCTCTAAACAGTTTAGACCGAATTCGTAACGGTTAGTTAAATATAATAATGCTCACATAAATAATTCAGATTACTTTAATAATCGACTGTAATAATAAAATAAATTTAATATGTTGCATTTTTTTCTCTCGATTTATTTAAAAAGGAATCTTTTTCAAAAATGTTTCTTTTCCCTTTAAATATTTACAAATTTATTTAATATAAAAATTCTTTATGTATTATACAAATAATTATAATAATATAAAATAACTGCTATATTTCTATTATGTACATCCATATCCATGCAAAAAAAAATATAAACCATCTGTGTGTGTGTGAGGTTACGTAGCAAATAGTTAAGGAATTATGTTTGAACATAGCCACATAGATTTATTGAGTAAGGAACGCTTTTGATTTTAAAAGAAATAATTTTCAAATGGCCTAAATGGAATTATTTTTACATTGATCTTCTGTTAAAAATAATTATTTCCATTACTATTAACAGAAATAAAAATATGCATAAATAGAATATTTTATATGCATATATGTTTGTACATGGGTAAGTAACTTTTAATATGGCAACAACGCTGATATTCCGAATTGGACCTGCGTCCTAGCGATTGCATGTGTAAGCCAACAACACTATTAATTATGCCGATTTTTTTGAGCCCACTACGCTTTCATATTGTACAAATCGAAAATACTATGGATATAACGACTAACAAATAAATATTATTATTTTGAATTGAATTATAAAATGTCTGTAATATCAGGGATATCTAAATTTAATTAGAACCATTTATTGAATTTTTCTAGGTTTTGTTTTAAAATAGCATCAATTTGATTAATATTTAGTAGACTTATTTAGAAAAATATATATATTCGTACTAGGATTAACTATCCATTAATTGATGATATATAAAAGTAATGATAATTTAGTATTTTTTCATTTTAAGTGGTTTCTAAACAATTTTTTTTGTGATTATGCGTTATTGCCAGTTTTTTTAATTGCCACTAAACATGGAAATATGTCTTTCAAATTTTAAATTAAATAATTTATAAACCGTAAAAGAATATTAGGGATTGCGGCTAGAATAATTTATTTTTGAGTTAGTTTAATATTACTTTTATTATTAATTATGTTTAAATATATCAACAGTTCTAGTAGTTTAATAAGCCGTAGCTTTTTACCTGTCATTTCTCTTTTCGCCAAAAGAGTATAATAAACATACCAACCATATCGAAAGATGTTAGCGCTATCTTTTAGAATCAATTTAAACTATTAATTAAAAATATCTGATTTATCAATGAATTTTTAAGTAATAGGATATGTACCAGAATACAATTTCCTAACTATTCCAGCATTCAGAACCACTAGCTTTATAAATTTGCCATTTCTTTTCTAGTTCCTAAGAAAAAAAAACCAATTTTATATGCCCAAAAAAATATTTACTTTATTAAGTTTTATTTGAATAAATTTAAGAAAAAATGTTAAATATCGGATCTCTAATATATAATATAAAGAATTCACGGACAAAGAATATATGGGGATAGAAATTTTATTTTTTACGCCCGCCACGTTCCTTAACTTGAAGATGAACGGTAATGCCGCTTAACAAATTGTAGAAAGCTACTGTATTGCTGTCTTTGAAGAACATACCCTGAAAAAAGAGATTTTTCATTTTCAATTTTTTCTAAATGGAGAATTCGTAATTGATTACCTCGTATGATATTTTTTGTTTGGCTGGTGGCATACCAGTTTCGTCTTGAATCTTAGCTTTTAATACCGAAGTTGAATCACTAAGTGCAAGAGTTACCGATACTGTTTGTCCATTCAAACGCCATTCGGGCTTTTCAGCTGCGCTTGGTACTTGGACTTGAATTGTTATGGGACTCTGTGAATTGGTAGAATAATTTTTTTTTTTACAATTAAATGCATTTTTGGATTTGAAATCGGTAAATTAATTTTAGGTACCTTATGCATTGAAATGAATTGAGCCTCTGGTATTAAATGATCTTCGGAACGTGCTTTTTTATTTGGTGGCTCATCATCTTGGGACATCAGCATACTTTGATCCATAACTGGTGGAGCGGGTGCAATTTGACCGCCTGGTTGCATTGCTGGTAGGTATCCCACTTGGAATGGGGGAGCTTTATAAAATAGATAATCGTTAATTTAAAAAAATATTTGTATTTAAATGTACTATAATAATTACGCATCATATGTGGTGGACGCATTGGCATCATCATAACTGGCACTGGAGGCGGATGCGAAATGTTCGACTGCATTACTGGTTTGGGCGGAACAATGATTGAGGCTTGTGAGTGAATAGCAGGTTGAGGTGGAGCCGATAGCGTTGGCTTTCCAGTCGATATCGCTGGCTTTGGACCAATTTTTTCTTTCTCTTCATCTGGCAACAAACCCTTAACCTAAAATATATTTAAGACGTTATTTTTGGTATTAATATCAGCGTAATAAAACAAATAACTGCTAATTACTTTATGAATTTGATGAATTTGTTCCTCTAGAGTTATATTAGCACGAGCGGCTCTAGTTGCTGCCTCTACACTTGATGTGTGCCCATCCCATGTAACACGATCATCCTTCTTAGTCTCCTCTTCGCCAAGTTTTTTACCTAAAGCCGACAAAACGCATTTTGTTTATGTGAACTGATTGATGGCAAGATGTTAGATAAAAATTTACCGATTACTGTTTCTTCATCGCCGACACCAAAGATATCAGTACGACGTTCGGCCAATTGTTTCAAACTAGACTCAATTGCAGTTCCAGCAGCATAAACATTGTCTTGATTCAGTTTATCCACTGTGTGTTTATCCCTTTGTTCGACCCAACGCGGATCGAGAAGTCCAATGCGCATGTGCTCAGCTACTTTCGAAGCCGGGATCTTTTCTCCTGTTATAGGTGAAATCAGGAATTCATCTGTTGAAGTTGGCTTGGTCGATTTTTGTGTTTGTTTGGGATCGTATTTCTTCACAACAACCTTATCATGCGTGGGCGGTAGCATTGGAGTGACAGGCGGTTGAGTTGTGGCTTTTTGCAGTTCATTGCGTGGCAACTCTTCATCGCTAGATGACTCATCCATATCTTGCACTTGAATATTATCTTTTTTAGATGCGAACATCTGAGGAGCTGGAGCTGGATTTGGAATGCCAATTCGATTCTCCATTGTTGATAATTTAATAATACCAGATTCGAATTCTTCTTCGTCAGATTCAATTTGCATTTCAATATCTCCGTCATCTTCGATCATTCGCTCCTCCATAAGAACTCGAGCACCAACCTCTTCCGGAGTTGTGGGAGGAGGAAAATTTCCAGTTTCATACGGTTGGTAATCAACTGCTTCGACAACAACAAAGTCATGCCAATCAATTTGTGCATAAGCGACTTAAACGAAAAAACAATCAAACAAATAAAATGATATTGTTTATTATTTTCAATTTCAATAGTTTTATCTTACTTCTTTCTCGTTCGATTTTTTCTTCCTCTCTTCGCTTCTGAGCTTCTTGGTGTTTCTGCCAATTAGCACGATACTTTACCTGTTCAAGAACTAGATTCATACTAGATCTGCCTGATGCACTCTCAATCTTCAGTTTCGCCATTAGGTCTTTTGGTGGAATAAGAATTTTTGTGTATTGTTCTAGCAATTTTGTAAAATATTGAAAAAGTGAATGTTGAGGCCTCAAAAAGTCAAACTGGTAGTTTCTCTGTTCACGATTCATTAAATTTGTTAAAAATTGTCGCCCATTTCTCGCCACAAATTGCGCAGTAAGTTTAACAATATCTCTAAAAAATACAAATATAATAAACACTTTGCAAGTGATTTTTAAATAATATTTTACAAATCGAGTGCAGAAATTGATGGTGGATCAGCTATAAATTCAAATTCTGGCGGCGGCTCCTTAGGGACAAACTGTTGTTCTGTAACTTGTTTCAAGAATTCCTGTTGTTTCTGTTGTGCGCTCGACACAGTCAATTGCTTAATTCCAGGAAGTAAATTTTGCGATACATCATTTGCTAAAAGATAAACATTTTTTTAGTCCATTTCCATTAACTATGCAAATATTGTTCACATACATTTTCCATCTCGAATTTCTACTACTTTATGCTGATAATATGAATGATACGGATCACCTGCATTTAAGAAATTAAATTTGGGATTACCGAGTTCATTTTGGCGAATTCTCGCCTCGAACTCTGGCCCATTTCTTGCCACAAAACTAGCAGTTTTGTCGACAATATCTTTAATGCACACAATTAAGGAACAACCATATGATTTGTTACAATAATCTGAATATATATTTTTTCTTTTGTAATTTTTTATATTAAAAAAAGGATACTTCTAACTTCTGGAGGAGGATAAATTATTCCTATTATCGGACCAGATAGTGTATTATTAGATTCCGTATTTCCATTATCTTCTGGTTGTAAAATATCCACACTCGGCATTTTTGCTAACTTTTATTAATGTACAACAAAATTATTACAATTAATGGAAGGGTATTTAAGTAAAAACACAAGATTTATGGTAAACAAAATAACATCGTAAAAGTAAGCAAATTTAAATAAATGTTGTTAGTTTTTTTTATTGTTTCACACAATAAATAATTGCAAAATCGTTCAACTATTAAATTTAAATGTATTTTAGCAATAATGAAATAATAATTAGATCAATTTTTAATGAAAATACAAACTTATGATAAATTCGGCATCAGGAAAACGCCGTAGCACGAATGTCAGATTGCCAGTTTTGACATTTCAACAAGATTCGATTCGATGGTCTTCATGTCGACGGTGCTGCTCGTTTACGAGCAGCAGTATTTGGTGAAAATAAGATTTATTGAAAATAGAACACCAAATTTGCAAATTTGGAACAAATAGGAATGGAACACGAACATTTTTATATTATGCTGTAAAAGAATATACAATCCGATCTTCATTCTACTTAAAATATTTTTGGTTAATTTTATTTATATTATTAAAATATATTAACAGTGCCTTTTTATGAAATTTGTAGAAATTTATTCATAATTGTTATGGAATATTCAATAGTATAAATAATGTGTAATTGTATTCGTTACATATTTTACGGTCATAGTTATATTTTTTTGAATATAATATTTATGGTATTATTTTGTTTCATTTTTAATTTTTACTATTATCATATTACAGTTGGTCATAACAAATGGCATAATAAGAGAGCAATTATTATTATTCATTAGAAAAGCACATTGCTTATAGATACACATAAATAAAGTATTTTAAAACAAATACATAAGTATAAAGATATAAAGAATCTATTCAAATATATAATTATCTTCCAATAGGAGTAAAAAAAAAAGATATTCCATAGGTAAGTAAGGAAGTATATAGAAAACTATTTATGATTGATAAGAAGCAGTTAAATATATATTTTCTTTATTTTAATCTTGCCTACAAGCACGAACGGGTATTTTAAATACATTTGGTATAAGAAAATATTCACTTTACTAAGTATGCATCAATTAAAATGATTATGTTGGTTTAAATGTGGTCAACGACATTTAAGCATTTGTTTACTTTGCATTTATTTAAATAGAATAATAAATAGACTCATCAATTTGCAAGCAAAAATATACATATACATAGTATAGGATTTCCTATTTAATTAATGATTGAGAAATCAACAGCTTTGAAAGTCTATTCCAGTTGTGCTTAGTAGTCGGTAGTTATTGGTTGCTAAATTAAATTCTGTATTGGCATTCGGACTAAATAGATTCTAGAATAAACTGATAAGCTCTTGAAGTTTTATAAAGTAGATTTTTTTTTTCAAAACGGATCAGTTTTTTTTTTGTTTTTGAATAGAATTTTTAATAGAAATAGTACAAAAGTTTTAATGGGGACTGCTTTTCTCTTTTAATAAAAAAAAAAAATTATCTTCGGAATAAATACATATTTTTGTACAATAATTAAAAATAATATTTTCCCAAAAGCAAATTGATTATAATAGTTTTGAAAAAAGCAGTGATTATAAATATTGAAATTTATTAAAAATTCAATTTATTTATAAATTGTGTATTTATGTTATATTATTAAAAATGTTTAAAATATTAATAAAATCTTTATTGTTTACCATTATTGGATTACTTATATTTGATACAGTTTATGGAATAAATGAATTTGTTCAAGGTTTGTAAAAAATATATATTACTTAACAGATATTGTTAATTCGAATACTTAGTTACGTAATCGATCTGATTATATTATACGAAAATAAAATCATTATATGCAAGGGTAAAATACATTAACATACGATACCCATATGTTATATTAGGATTAGTTAAAAAATTATGAAATTTTCAATCACAAAATAATTTAGCCCGAATTAAATGGAACTTTAAATAAACAAACTGAACCTTCTACCAAGGCTCGATTAATGCATTGTTACTATGTAATTTTTTTACAAATGTATTTTTCTATTCATAACATAAGTGATTAGGAAGAATAATTTTTTAAAAAAAAATGAATAATTCTTTTTAAAATTCATTAATTTTTAGATCTGTTTTTGCACAGGGAACAATTTAAAAGTAAAATTTTCTCAAATACAATAATTTTCGTATATTCTGTATCTTGTGTAGACTTAATTAACAAATACAAATAATTTCTCAAAAAATCATTTGAAATAGAATTTTTCAAGGCATTCAATTAATATTATTAATTGAAAAGCTCTTATCATTTCTTAATAAATGCAATTCTAACTTTTATAGATTATTTATTGCATACCAATAATCACTATAAATCAAATATATAAGCACGTTTGTTATTTTTTCATATTGTTTTTTTTTTGTTTGAAAAACTGCATAGCTGCACTAAGTAGAGTGCAGTGTATTCATTTATGATGGATGGATAAGCAAAAATCAGTAACAAGTACAAGTTATTCAATTTGTGCTTCCGAAAGTAAAGTTCAATAAGGCACACTTGAAAAACAGATTTTATACATTGCATAAACGATGTTATTGGGTTGTACGGAAAGTATTTTTTTTTAATCTTTTTTATAAAAATGAAAGACGATTTTCTTATAGTGAATTAATATTTTATTCTGGCCTTTTTTCTTTAAGTGAATCATTCAATTTGTCCAACTGATGACAATACAATTCAGAATTGATCGTTGTGTTGCTCGGTAGAGGCTCAAAATAAACGATTCCTTTGAAATCACACCAAACAGATAGCATAACCTTTTTTTTTTGATGAATATTGGCTTTCGAAGTGCTTTGAGCCGGTTCATCTTTTCTACTCCAGGATCTTTTGCGCTTAACATTGTTGTAGACAACCCATTTATCGTCCCCAGTAATGATACGCTTCAAAAATGGATTATTTTCTTGTCGTTTGAGAAGCAAATCACAAACGTCAATGCGACGGCACACATTTTTTTCCCATATGTGTATGTGGAGCTTTGAGATTAAATCTAACAGTTTCAAATGATCATGAACGGTCGTATTCGATAAATTTAATCTCTTAGCGATCTCACGAGTTGTTATTCACCGGTTTGCATCAATTAATGACTTTATTGTGTCTTCATCAGCTTCAACTGGCCTTTCAGAATGTGGTACATCTTCGAGATCAAAATTGCCGGATCGAAATTTTTCTAAACCAGTTTTAGCACTGGCGCTCACTTAACACATCTTCTCCATACACATCGGATAATTTTTTTCTTCCTTGAACAGCATGTTTATCTTTTCTATCGTAAAAAAGTAAAATATGCCGAAAATGATATTTTTCATTTTTTATATTTAAAAGGATATCAACCAAAAACTACTGTACGCAGAATCAATCGAAAACTACTGTACGCAGAAGCAAGCCGTGCTATGTCAGCTGTCAAAATACATTTGGTTATGCGGCTTAACTGTGAAGCTGGTTGTGAAAAAATACAATTAAGTCCTCTGTTGTGAAAAAAACGAAATTACTTTCCGAACAACACAATATTTTGTATAATTCAAATGGCTGCTATAAGACTTTCTTGCAGGAACTTCATCCTTTTGTGGTCATTTTTGATAACTTTTAAATTCGATCATTACTTAAGGAATATTGGAACTTTACATGCTTTAAAGTATTAAAAATATTCCCCATAAATTCTATTTTTTATGTAGCTTTAAAATATTATAAGAATAAATTACGCATTTTAAGAATTTTTCGTGCATTAAAGCAAAAATTCATTATGTTGTGTCACGGCTTATAACGTGATCTTGCTAAAATGACATTTAGTCTAGATTACATTTTTCTAGGTTTAAGCCAAAAAAAAAAAAAAATTGGTTATCAAACGGCAATAGTCCATCCTTTTCCATTTAAGATACTTTAGACAAAAATGTATACCAGACAGTCACTTTTCGTAAATACAATGATTTTTTCATAGTCAATTGTAGATTTTTAGAGTCACATAATTGTCAATTTTGCTTATTAACATATTTGCTGAACGATAAATTCTTTGGTTCGGTAGTAGCCGGCGTTTTTTTTTTGCATATTTTGTGATCAACAAATCTCAATAATATTAAATGGTTAAAATATAATTTAAGCAACTCTTCTTAAATTAATAAAAATTAAATTAACTCTGCTTTTGATGTTTGCTTTCCTCTGAGCATAGCCAATAATACTTAAGCCTTATTGCAATAATATATACGTAGATATATTATACTTTTAGAGAAAAATAAGATCCTCTCTAGAATCTTATGCAAACGAAACAAATAATTATAATAATATCTAGAATAGCAATGAGCAATAATAAATTTTTATATGACTAAGAAAGAAAAAAATTAGAAAATATTTGATGGAGGGGGGGGGGGGGGTGTTAATGTAAAGATTTTCTACAACGTATATAAAATGCATAAATTATAATGATCATATTTGTTTTGCTAAACTAAACAACGAAATAATTATTTAGAATTCATTACATTATTGGTAATGACATTGAAATCATCTAACTTATCAATAGTGCATTATAAAGTCGTCATTTGATTAACTAATAAGCCTTTGTTTGTTAGTTTTTATTGTATTTACTTTTTCCATATTTATTATAGTAATAAAACAAATCTAATAAAATACTATATTAAATATACCAAAATGGTCTGGCTATGGATATATGTATATTTGAGTAGATATTCCTTCCTTCTACTTACACATAAATTGATAAATAATGACCCCAAAGTTCCGGAGATAAATCGAAAGAAAATACATTTCTAAATAATGAATTGAAAATTGTTGTATAATTTGTCATATTTTTTTTGTGTGTAATATTATTTATGATTTTTAGCAATTTAAATTGGAATTTATTATATTTATAGAATAAAATTATCAACAATTTATTAATTAGAAAATAATCAATAGAGAAAATGGAATTTATTATTTCGTTTAAAATTTGTCTTGATTCAATCTAACCTTTGGCTTTAATGTTATTTGATTTTTTGTCTTGTTTGTGGTTGTTGTTTATATTCCAAGTATACGCAAAACTCAAACGTAGAATCTACTTTATTATGCAATATTATATGTTTACGTACAAAATTGTCGGAAAGAGCAAATTTGAATCAAACTTTTTACAATTGTTTATAGTAAAATTTTTTTAAAAATTATTTTTATCATTATTTATTAATTCAAAAAAAAAAAAATTTTCATTTGATTAATAATTATATAAACTTAAGAGTTTAATGAATTTTTTTTCTACGAAAGCTATTTCCCTTTGAGCTCAACTTTTAAACTGCGCCTTTTTTTTAAAAAGGAATTTCGTTTTTTTTTTTGTGAACGTAATTTCGTTTTTTTTTTATAAAAATTAAAGACGATTTTCTTATAGTGATTTTTGACCTCCTCATTTGAATTAAACGTTTTACTATCTAAAATTTTTTGTAGGGACCGGAAAAAATAATAATCGGAAGATGCTAGGTCTGGAGAGTACTGTGGTTATGGCAGTATATCCCATACAAGATCTAAAAGCTTTCATATTGACCAATTCTGGGCTTTTTTCCTTAAGTGAATCATTCAATTTGTCCAACTGATGACAGTACACTTCAGAATTGATCGTTGTATTGTTCGGTAGAAGCTCAAAATAAACGATTCCTTTGAAATCATACCAAAGAGATAGCATAAACTTTTTTTATGAATATTGGCTTTCGAAGTGAATTGAGCCGGTTCATCTTTTCTACTCCAGGATCTTTTGCACTTAATATTGTTGTAGACAACCCATTTATCGTCCCCAGTGATAATACGCTTTAAAAATGGATTATTTTCTTGTCGTTTGAGTAGCAAATCACAAACGTCAATGCGACGAGACACATTTTTTTCCCATATGTGTATGTCGAGCTTTGAGATTAAACTTAGTCGTTTCATATGATCATGAGCGGTCGAATTCAATAAATTTAATCTCTCAGCGATCTCACGAGTTGTTATTCGCCGGTTTGCATCAATTAATGTCTTATTTTGTCTTCATCAGCTTCAACTGGCCTTTCAGAACGTGGTACATCTTCGAGATCAAAATTGCCGGATCGAAATTTTGCTAAACCAGTTTTGGCACTAGCGCTCACTTAACACATCTTCTCCATACACATCGGATAATTTTATTTATATATATTCTGACAGTACTCAGTCCTTGAAAATTTGCGAATTTTATTTATATATATTCTGACAGTTTTTTTTTTAAATTTGCGACTGTAATTCGGCCATGACTTGATGGATGTTAGTTTTTAAATACACTAAGGTTTAAGAATTATCTATGTAAATTGGATTTTATGCGTGGTTTTATAAAAAAAGTTAAAATCACACAATTTTAAAAGCCAATTGACATTGCAAAAAGTCTCGAAATTACGTGTCCTCTGGGAACAACTTTACGCGCAATCAAACCAACATTTATTATTTTATGTAGCTTGTGTGGCATTCAAACTGCATGTGGTTCAGATTGAAATTTTAAAGTTTAGACGAAAAAATGTTGATTATCGTACCGTAATAGAGCTCAGAATTGACAATAACGATTTCTCCTTCTTTATTTTCAAAGAAAAACAAGCAAATTACAATTCACAACAAACGGTCATTTTTCCTGAATACAATGGCTTTTCCAGAGTTACTTGTGAGTTTTCAGAGCCTTTATTTGGCAGTTATACTTATTGACGCATCTACCATATCGGCGAAGAAAATTTCGTTTGAAACAATGCGAAAGATGGCAATGTCAGAACTATTACATTTCTAGAGTTTTTTTTTTAATATACCAGATGTATAAGCTTAAATCCGCTGTTTTTTTACTCAAAAAACACATTTTTTCATAGAAAGCAAAAACAAATTTATTCAAAGTACTTACCCTCGCTAGCTAGACATTTTTCCCATCTCTCGGGCAATTTGTGAATACCACGCCAAAAAAATTCCTTCTCTTTCGAGGCAAACCACTCATCAAGCCATTTTCGGACGCCTTCGTAGGAATCGAAGTGCTGCTCAGCGAGCGCGTGGCCCATCGACGAAAACAACTGGTAGTTGGAAGGGGCCAGGTCTAGTGAATAAGCGGGGTGGGGTAGCACTTCCTAGTTGAGTGTCTCCAAGTAATTTCGGACCATCTTTGACGTGTGCGATGGTGCGTTGTCGTGGAGGAAAATCAGCTTGTCATGTCTTTGTTGATAATCCGTTCTTTTTTCACGGAGAGCACGGTGCAATTTGATCAGTTGTTGGTGGTAGCGGTGGGCATTGACAGTTTCACCAGGTTTCAATATCTCATAGTAGACCTGCTGATCTCACCAAATACCCTGCTGATCTCACCAAACGCACCGCATCGTCTTCCGTCCGAAGTGATTTGGTCTTGGGGAAGATGTTGATGGTTGGCCGGGATCAACCCACGATTTCTTGCGTTTAGGATTCTCAAAATATATCCACGTTTCATCGCCTGTCACAATCCGATGCAGGAACGACTTTCTTTTTTGTCTGGCGAGCAAGATTTCGTATGTGTTTCGGCGTCGCTCAATCTACCTATCGTTCAATTCATGCGGCACCCAAATTTTCCGATCTTTTCAATCTTCCTCATGGCACACAGACGCATGGAAATTGCTGGTTGAGTAACACGAAATTCCTCCGCGAGCATTTTTTGCGATTGGGTATCGTCTTCGTAGGTCGATTTTCACGCTTTTTGTTTCAAAAGTGAAAATTGCCGTCTTTGAACCGACGAAACCAATCTCGGCACGTTGTTTCCAATAAAGCACTCGGCAGCCGATGCGAGTCAACAGCCGATTTTTTCAAATTGAAGCAGAAAAGCAGAGCTTTCCGAATATTATCTTTTTCTGGTACAAAACTAGACATGATTACCAAAGGAAAAATGTATGTTGTTGTAAGAAATTGCTGACAATGTGCACTGATTAATGTTGACAGATGTCAAACTCATAAAAAAAAGTATGGCGTGCCCATGGTAGCTTAATACGCTCACTCACGCCATCTATAACCAAACTTATACACCAAACTTATATAACGGATTTAAGCTTATACACCTAATTTAACGCATTGTTTTGGTAATTAAATGGTCTATAATATAAAAATGGCAAATTTTTTATACGAGTATTAAAAAATGTTATTTTAAAAATTTTATATATTTAAAAATTATCAAATAAGAGAGTTGTGAATAAAAAGGTTTTTTCTCTTTTTCAAATTTCTATTTTTATTATAAATTTTTCGATTTATTTAAAGATATTATTTAAAAATTTACACTTATTTTTAGAATCAGAGTATGTACCTTTTGTACAGCGTAGAATATTAGCGAGAATTGATGAGGACAAATTTAAGGCAGCCGTCAATTTTGCTTCTGCTTCGATAAAACGACAAGAAAGGTATTCTTCAGTGAAGATTTTTATTATTATTATTTTTTAATTTAATTGTTAACTGAAATTATACGAATATGATATTTAAGTAAAATTTTTTATTTAGATTTGAAAAGAATTTAGCTGATTCGAATATAATAGTTGCCGATGGAAGTGTTTCGCATGCTCAATTGTTGGAAACTTTACCAAGCAAAGATGCCCAGAATTACGACCAAGTTGCAAAACAGATCCTAAAGGCTACACAGTATATTTACGAAACGGAATGCCTTAACGGAGATGATAATGCTTCTTTGTGTGCACGGTATATGTCAAATAGGCCATTACCCGAATCCCAGCTTCGAGACGAATGCTTGGAAATCCGAACAAACAAACACGATGGAGTACTGCCGTATAGACGACTACTGCGAGCAAACTACAAGGATGGCATTTCAAAAGTAAGATTTGATCAGAATTGGAATATTATCGAATTGTGATGAAACTAAGGAGGAACTTTGAAATTTTCCTAGATGATTACGGAACCTCGTGTGGAAGAGATTATGAAACTTTTCGGTATTGACAATGTCGAATATTCGAATGTTGAAAACCACTTACCGCAACGCGATTGGAAAGCTCAAAATGTGGTCCTGGTACAGTGGGCGCAGTTTATCGAACATGATCTTAGCAAATCTGTTGTGACCACTATGAGTTAGTGCCATAAAGATTTTTTCTATGGAGAACATTTGAGATCACACAGACGTTTGAATAAATTTTCTTTTGCAGAAAATGGAACTCCCATAGAATGCTGTACTGAATACCAAAATCAATTAACGCCACGCCATCGGCACCCGGCTTGCGCACCTGTTATTGGAGCCGCAAGGCAGAGGTACGGCGAATCACCTTGCTTGAACTACATTCGTAGCTCTTTGGCAGTGGACCGAGAATGTGAATTCGGACCTGCACAACAGGTAATGTTATCTTGTACAACATAAATAAAATGTCATTTATCTTGTTTCCTTTTCGAATTAATTTAATGAAAATTATTTCAAGGTTAATTCGTACAAAAACAAAAAATTTCTGAATTCTTACTCTACAAAAACAGAAATAATTCAGATTATTCTCAAGATTTTGTAAAATTCATTTAAAGGAAGGTACTTATGAAGGTCCCTTTTGATATAACATCTACCATAACTGGATGCTTGCTCTTTTTATAAATTTTGCTTTTCTTTTTAATTGAGTATTTTTATGATCCATAAAATGCAATTTTTCTACAAATTAATTATAATCTTAGCCTTGAGAATTGTTAAAAGAATTGTAAAAATTTTCAAATTTAATGAATTTTTTTTATCAAATAATTATTTTGTAGAAGACGTATTTGAGATATGCCCAAAAAAAAAACAAGTGTGCTTTGAGAGCGTTATCCAATCGATGCTTTGGGCAATAAAATTAAATAAATAACATTTAAAATTCAGATTTTTATAAAATTTTTTAAATTTTCTATTTTACTAAAATTTTGCCAGTATAATATTATTCAAATGATTGCTAAGAGGCCATGATCCTTTTGAGGTAAATTGTTTAAAGCCTTTTTCGCATATTTCGAGCTGCAATTCGGCTATTACTTAATACGATTCTCTGCATATTTACGATTTTTTGCATAGATTTTGGAGGCCAATTGAAATCACCAAATCATGATTTTTTACGCATTCTGGGCACTTTTTGTGGACGCCAATTTAGAGGTGTTGCGGTGTTTATGCCAATTTGGTCTAGAATAAAATGTTCAAGTTTAGATTAAAAAAAGTCGGTTTATTATGCGAATACGGTCATTTTCAAAGAAATACGGTCCAATGGCACCGTCAGGCCAAAATGCACACCAGACAGTCACTTTTCACGGATATAATAGCCGTATTCCATTCGAAAAGCTTTGCTTCTGAAAAAAGCTTCATCTACACCACCTCATATAGATGAGTACTTCGTTTGTGCAAATACCCATAAAATTTATGGTAAGGGAATTTTAGTTCCCGAACTGGAAATAGATGGCTTAGCGGGTTCGTTGGTTATGTTGAAGAGTCATATTTTTGTCAGTATTGTTTATGTGTGAATAAACTCAGTTTTTATTGTTTATGACTGAGTAAACTCAGTATTGTTCTTGACTATATTGAGGTTATATTTTACTTCTGTCGGAAAGCTCTGCGTTCCATTGCTCACTTACTCGGGAGTACTCGCGAGTGGCAAAATAGACCCATTGGAATACGCCTAATGGCTTGCGGATTTTCAGAATCCCATATACGCCTAATTGACGTATACATCGAGCAAGAAATTTTGTTTGGTAATTTGCCTGCAGCTGTTGCGTCAATTGAATTTTATTCTCAAAAAAGGTTCGCTTTATAAAAAGTCTCACTGCATCAATCTTTTCAGGTGTACGTTCGCTTAATTGTCACCCAGTCTTCCTTTTATCTCCCAGTATATGCATATTTTCAAAATTATTCATTACACGTTGAATGGTTGACTTGCCCGGTATATGGATTAACACTAAAAAAGGCATATAATTTTCTCCACGTATTCACAATTGAACAATTATTTAAATAAAATGTTTTAATAATTTCAATACGTTATTGCGGCGTTCAATGCTCCATAATAAATTGTTATCAATTACTCTCTACAACTGTCAAATGCCAACAGACAAATGTCATCCAAACCAAAATGGCAGCCAAACAAAATCGACTTGGAATTTAGAAGCACCCTGTACATAACAACTGTCAAATAATCGAGCTTTGCTTTTCAAACTACAAAATTGATAATTTTGTATTAGTTTTCTTACAATATAAAGTATAAAAAATTATTAAATAATTTATGAGAGTTTGATTAAAGAAAAATATTTTAAGGATATGAGCCGAAATATTTGCTAAACATTTGCTAAAACAAACGTACTTTTGCTCCACATGATGATATAGAAGACAAATCACATACTAACAAAATTATCGAAGAACTATTGTTCCCAGTCCCTATGAGTCTTCCTCCCAAAAATTTTAAGCCCTCGCAAATTAAATCTACTATTCTGCGCCTTCCCAATAAAAAAAGTTCCTCGTTATGATCTAATAACAGCTCCTATCCTGAAGGACATTTTCCGAAAAGCTTTAGTTTTAATTACATACATTTTCAACGCACAACCTATTTTGCCTTACTCTAGAAATTTTCTGTCATTAAAATGATTCCTAAACCAAATAAGCCCATTAATTCTTCTTCTTCTTATAGACCTATCAGCCTCCTATTAATCCTTGGTAAGATTTTTGAAAAACTCCTATTAAAACGACTCTACCCATTCCTAATTAATGAAAAAATTATTCCTGATCACCAATTTGGCTTCCAATCTGAACACTCCACTATCGAGCAATGATATCGCATTGTTGATCACACTGCATCCTCTCTTGAGGGAAAAGAGTATTGCCCAGGAGTATTTTTAGATATCTCCCAAGCTTTTGATCATGTGTAGCATCCTAGACTCCTCTGAAAACTCAAGAGCTTTCACACCTTCAACACACTATCTTATCATAAATTCATAAGTTGCAATTAACTCAGATTCCTCAGAAATACAATCTATTCTAGTCGGAGTTCCACAAGGCAGTATCCTTGGTCCTATTTTATATCATATTTATACCCATGACATCCTATCTGATCCTAATACTATTATACTGATCCTAATACAAATCCTGACATATGGCTTCCAACAATTTACTATCCCATATCCACAAACTGCAATCCTGGTTTAAGAGATGGAGAGTGAGGATAAATGAACAGAGAAGAGTGCTCATATTACCTTAATTGACACTTCGTCAAGGAAAACGTATCCCTTTATACCTTAACAGCAATATGATTCCACAATATGGTAAGGTACGTTATTTGGGACTTTACCTGGACAAGAGATTAACATGGAACCGTCATACTAGACTAAAAAAAAAAACTTGAAGCTACTTGTCGTTACCAACAACTTCTTAGACTACTGGACAAACGCGCTTAACTAACAATAAAAAAGTAAACTTTTAATTATAAAACCTTTTTGGACACATAGAAATTAAACTTTGCGGTTCAACGAAACGTTCCAATTCCTATCGCGTCCAGGCCTAACAATCCAAGATCATCCGTAAAATTGTTGATGCCCCCTTTTATGTTCGTAACGATCGGATAAATGCCGATGGGTGTTTACTCCCACTTTCCACTTCATGATGGATAAGATTGTTAATTAAAATGTTACGTAAATCTGCTTGTTACAATACAATTGTAGTTGCAAATTAAAATAAAAAAGATATGAGATTATTTTTAAAATGTTTCAGTTAAATCAAGCATCGAATCTATTGGATCTATCGCAATTGTATGGTTTTTCGAAAGATGGCGTTGAAAGTCGCATGCGAGCCTATAGAGATGGTCTATTGAAAACTTTCAAGGATGTAGATGCAATAGACGGTTTGGATTTTCTACCATTGGCCGAGAATAGTCAGGAATTTTGTGTAAATAAAGAAGGAAATTGTTTTATGGCTGGTAAGTAGTCAATATTATAATACTCTCTCCTCCCATAGGACTATAAATTGATTTGTTATAATTTTTTTGTTTTTTTTTTTTGTTTGTTGGTTACTTATAATTAAGGTGATAGCCGGGTAAATTCAAATCCATACATGACCATGATTTATACGATATTCTTACGATATCATAATATGATGGCGAAAAATCTTAAAAAACAAAATCCATCGTGGCATGATGAAAAATTGTTTATTGAGTCTCGAAAAAAGACTATAGAAATTTATCATTGCATTATTTATAATGAATGGCTACCGGCTGTTTTGGGGGAGAATATTACCGAAATAATTAATGAAGAGCCATTGAATATAATAAAAAGAAAAGGCGATGATTTTGTTAGTAATGAATTTGCAATTGCAGCAATTCGTTTCTATTATTCAATGATGCCAAACGTTTTATATGGTTTCCATTTGTCAAAGGACAATTCAGCTGACAGAACGAGAACGAAGTAAAAAACTGAAATTATTTTTTTTTATATTTTTATATTTAGAAAAAAAAAATTATTTATGTTTGTTTTTTTTAAAATTAGTATTAAGGAAATATTTCAATTAAAAAATCATTTTTACGAAACGGAATTCCTGTCTGAATCGGTAAAAATGGATATGGCCATGAATGCGGCACTCAATCAGCAGGCAAAAAAAATGGATTCGAATTTTGTCGATGCCGTATAGAATATATAAATGTGTATATTAAAAGAATATTTATTAATTATTTCATCTTTATAGTTAACTACACACTATTTACAAACACGTCGATCATTAAATAAAACAACTGGAATCGATGCGGTAGCTTGGGATATCCAAAGGGGCCGTGATCATGGTTTGGCACCATACGTTCGCTACTTAGAACATTGTACGAGGACGCAAATTAATAGCTGGGAGGATCTTTTACCCTTTATTAAGTCGCAAGTATGTCTAATTAAAATATATTAAAATTGCAAAAGTTAATATTGTTTTTTTTTTACATATTTACAATAGGATATTGAACGTTTAAGGGCCGTTTACAAAACGTTTAAAAATATTGACTTAATTGTTGGTGGAATATTTGAAAAAAAATTAAGAGACTCAACTTTGGGTACTACGTTCACATGCATTTTGAGTAAGTTTTATAATTTCATTGATTTATGAGGAAAATTGTACTTTTTGAAAAATATTCTAGGTAAAAAACTTTTTTATTTAATGAATTTTAATAATTGTAGATTCGCTGAATATTTTCTATTAAAGTTAGAAGTTGTTTATTTAGGGAATATTTCAGCATAGTTACCCATCCATTAGTCTACTTCTTAAGTTATTTAAGAGGTGGACTTATGGGTAACTCACTCCGAAGTTAAATCCATAATACAACTGCAAAATTTGGGGAATACTTAAATAAATATCCGAAAAAAATTTTTACTTATAAAAATATCTTCCGCATATTATTTTTTACTTCACTTTGAAAGTTCTCCATCTTTGGATCCTAATACGTAAAAAACACTTGTGAACAATTATTTAAATAAAATGTTTTAATAATTTCAACACGTTATAATGACGTTCAATGCTCTATAATAAATTGATATCAATCACTCTCTGCAACTGTCAAATGCCAACAAACAAATGTCATCCAAACCAAAATGGTGGCCAAACAAAATCGACTTGGAATATAGAAGCACCCTGTACATAACAACTGTCAAATAATCGCGCCATGCTTTTCAAACTACAAAATGGATAATTTTGTATCAGTTTTCTTACAATTTAATTACTGAATATCTTTTTGGGAGCTTGATTAAATAAATATATTTGAAGGATATGAGCCGAAATATTTGCTAAACAAACGTACTTTTACGTATATTAGAAGACAAATCACATACTAACAAAATTATAGAATAACTAATGTTCCCAGTCCCTATGAGTCTTCGTTTTAATTATATACATTTTCAATGGTATCCTGCACACAACCTATTTTCCCTTACTCTAAAAATTTTCTGTCATTAAAATGATTCCTAAGCCAAATAAACCCATTAATTATCTTTCTTCTTATAGACTTATCAGCCTCCTATCAATCCTTGGTCATATTTTTGAAAAACTCCTATTAAAACGACTCTACCCTTTCCTAGTTAATAAAAAAATTATACCTGACCAAATTAATTTGGCTTTCAATCTGAACACTCCACTATCCAGCAATGATATCGCATTGTTGATCACATTGCATCCTCTGTTGAGAGGAAAGAGTATTGCCGAGGAGTATTTTTCGATATCTCCCAAGCTTATGATCATGTGTGGCATCCTAGACTCCTCTGGAAACTCAAGAGCTTTCTTCCTTCAACTTACTATCTTATCATAAATTCATATCTCTTAATTAACTCAGAATCCTCAGAAATATATCCTATTCTAGCTGGAGTCTCACAAGGCAGTATCCTTGGTCCCATTTTATAAAATATTTTATTTATACAAATCCTGACATAGCTTCCAACAATTTACAATCCCATATCCACAACCTTCGATCCTGGTTTATGAAAATTCTCCATCATTAAAACGATCCTAAGACGCAAGAAATACAAAAACTTTCCTATCTCTTATAGAGCGATAAGTCTCTCCCATTTGATTAAAAATTCTTAACAAAATAATACTGAAAAATCTTGATTCTATCATTGAAACTGAGGGTGTGGTTCTGGTTATTTCCATGTCTTTAAATCCTTTTTCTCAGACTAACATTTTTAAGCAGAAATTGAGTATTCCTTGTCAAAATGATATTCTAACCTCTCCATAAGAGCCTGTTTGGAATGGTATAGACTAAGATGCCTACATTAATCGACAAACGGTTTACCTGGAATCCTTGCATTACAAATATAAATAAAGTGAACTTAACAGACGATACAATCGATTACTACGATTTCTACGACTCCTAAAAAACTGGCAATAGTCAATTATTATTATGAGATGGGACAGAGAAGTAATGAGACTGGTGTCACTCTGGCAATACTGATCTTCACATACCGTGTACGACAATCTCTCTCAGATACGTAATACAAACTCGTTCGCTAACTATCCGACCCTACAAAGTGTGATTAGTAATTAAAAATGGGACAGCGAAATTTGTGTTAGGCTTGGAGCATCCTAAAATTTGACTTATGATATGTTCAACAGGTGGTGAACATTACTTTATCATAAAGCATTTTTTGAGGGTCGCCCAGCAGTGGAAGACAAACCTCGCTCAACGAGGCTTCAACATCGAAACTAAAGAAAATATAAAACAAGTGAGGGCTCTTGTGAGATCCGACCTTTTTTTTTAAAGAAGTCCACGAACGACTCAGAAAAAGGGTTCTTCGTGTTAGTTCAGACAACCCAGATACTTGGATACTTCACCAACGAATTAAGGCTCTTGTTTAGGCCAAATTGTCGATTAACAAGATTTTACTATAATATAAAGAAGTTCTTGAAAGGCTCAGAATAGGCTTCTTTACATGAGATCAGATATTGTAAATGCGCCCACCTCCATTCAATAAGCTTTTATCGGAAAAAGGTATTCCTTTGGTTCCTTAGCCCCCCTTTGACATCGGGCTAAGGAATCTAACATCGGGCTAAGGTAGATAACATCGAAAAGAGTGTAATCGAGAAGCTGAAGACGATTCAAGTTGAAACTTTCCAGCACTGCTACGGAGAGTGAAAAAATCGTCTCTGCCGAAGGAGCTACTTTGAAGGGGATAGCTTTGATGTATGTGTATTGTCAATATTTATTACTACAATATATTCTTGAGAAAAGTGTTGCGGAAATGTATTATGTACTGACTGATCATCGAGTTGACCTTGTAAAAACTGGTTTCGGCAATTTAAAGACTGTGATTGCGATGTGAGTGAAAAATAACTCGAAGACGCAGAACTGTTAATTTTTCTTAATGATCATCCAACTGCTCGAGAATTTGTCAACTGCATTAAATGTTGATCAATCTACTTTTGGTAAGCGTTTGCATGCTACGGCAATGGTTGAAAAAGTAGATGGAAAGAGGTCTTTGGGCACGTGCTACACATAGATGCTACTCGAACGACAGAAAAGAAAAGGTTTTAAGATCATATTGTTATATGCCATCAAAACTGGATATATTCCAATAACCCTAAACGACCTTAGGGATTGACAAAGCCAGGAGAACCAGATCCATCAATGCCAAAACTCAATATCCGCAGTTTGAAGGTTACTTATGTGTTTTTGGTTCGAGTGATGTTATTTCTTATGAATTCCTGAAACCATCACTGGTGATCGTTACCATTACTGGTGATCGCTAATAAGATTGGATCGAGTTTTGAAAGTAAACCGACCAGAATGGGACGATATTCATTTATTACACCAACCACCGTATTTGCAAGATATTCACTTATTTCGGTCCATGCAGTCGGCCCTTTTCGGAGCTCGGTTCAGTTTGCATGAAAGTATCGAAAAATGGCTTTTTGAATGGAGCGAGTCAAAAGGACCAGAATTTTTTCTTTCAGGTATCCGTTTGTTGTTGTTGTTTCTAAGGTCCCTTAGACATGTGCCACTACATAGTACGTGTTGGAAGTTACCTGAAAGAGATTGGTCTGTGGTTAATAGTATAAAATATTGAGAATTTTGTTATATTTTTCGGAGCAGATTAGTATGTTTAAAAAAGGGACTAGGGAACTCCACAATAGGAGGAATCCTACTCGCGAAGTAATTATTGGTTATGTGACATTCATGTAGAGAATATGGATGATAGCGAAATGGGTGCCACAGAATTGGCAAAAGGGCCAATTGGTGATGCCAAACAGAAAGTTATGAGTAAGAGCAGTATGTCCAATCTTCCGGGCTCAGAATTTCGGTATGGATGTTGAATAGACTGGTTTATTAGTGGTTATCCAATAAGTCGACACAAATGTGTCGCTATTGGTCCAGTAATCATGTCTCCGGATGGTTAATGGTGTTAGTTGCCATTCTGTTAGTAGACGAGGTAGATTGGGAATGACTGTGATCAGCACTTTCATTGCCCACAATTCCCACAATCCCCGGCACCCATTGCAACTAGACCCTCATATTGCTATGTAGGCTATGACGAATTGCGCTGATACCCATCAAGTACTGAGTCACTTGATGGGTCACAAATGGCTTTAAGGGCGTCAAGGCTGTCGCGAAAAATAGTAGCTCTCCGTTGATGGCTCACAGCTTCCCGTAATATGGAGTTGCCCTATAAGGGAAGATTCCACAACATAGTGTCGCGGGTGCTGCAGCCAAAAAGTTCGACGACCGCTATTGGTATAGCTATTTCTCTGCTATTGGAACACTAACACATATAGTGAGGAAATAGAGTAAGGTTACGTCCAAAAGAGCGTTAGCTACTCTAATTGCTCCACTTTGTCTTGCCTTGCTGTTACTGCTGACTAAACCATGTAGCACACCGGACATGGGAGAATGGTGTTAATTTTGTCAACAGC
The DNA here is from genome assembly GCA_958298945.1 of Atherix ibis. Lineage (NCBI taxonomy): Eukaryota > Metazoa > Arthropoda > Insecta > Diptera > Athericidae > Atherix > Atherix ibis. Next base: position 33,817,716 of record OY282606.1, read on the forward strand.
ATAGTTAATCTGAAGATTCCATTTTCCTCCACAGGCAATTGAGATACCCAGGATTTTCATGGAATCTATTGCATGGGGAGGGAAGGGGCCCAGTGACGAATCAGATACACTACAATTTTTTTTTCTGCAATCATGAAGGCAAGGTGGTTTTGATGTACGGATTAACGTACCGGCTATGCTGCTCCAAGTTATTAATATGTTGCTGAAGATCAGTACCAGATACAAGTATAAAAATATTGTCAGCATATATGTTATTGTTAAGGGACGAGAGGAGGTGGAATAGGAAATAATTATATACGAGGTCTGTTCAAAAAGTATCGCGAATTTTGTGTTTTTTTTTTCAAAAATTATTTATTTACTCATGAATATCTATTTTGTCCCCTTTAAAGTAATCCCCACCAGATATTATACACTTGTGCCAACGTTTTTTCCAATCCTCGAAGCACTTCCAAAAACATTTTTTGTGATCTTGTTCAGATCCTTTTATGGGGCTCTTCAGTTTCGGGAACTGAAGAGCCCCATAAAAAGGCCAAAAATTCGCGCACAAGTAACAATGCGTGAGCAGGGCGGATTGCTTCACGCAACTTGCGCATAACTTGCAGGTAATATTCCTTATTGACCGTTCTACACTGTGGCAAGAACTCATGATGCACCACGCCCATGAAATCGAAGAAAACTGTAAGCAAAACCTTCACATTCGACCGAACTTGGCGCTTTTCGTCGTACACATTTTCTCGGCCCTCTGAGAACATTTTGTACCCCCGATAAACGTTGATTCGGTCCAAGGTAGCTTCACCATATGCCAGAGTCAACATTTGGAATGCGTACGCGCAATTAATTTTGTTTTTTTCACACAAAATTTGATACAGATTCTTTGATCCATTTTTTGGAATTGGCAAAAATCGAAGACGAGCCAAAACACGTGCAAGCAAAGCAGCTGTCAAAAATTAACTGAACATTCAAAATGACCGAACTTGTCGGCATAAGTGAGAGACATAAGTACCAATATAATGCCACAAGAAATGGAAAATCTAATATATGTAACCCGCGGAAATTCAAAATTCGCGATACTTTTTGAGCAGACCTCGTATATTGAATAGAATCGTAGATAGAGCGGATCCTTGTGAGATGCCATTTTCCATTTCGCGTTTTGACAAAAAATGACGAGGTATCCGTTTATTACCCAAAATATGGTAGAAAGTTGTCACTTCCAATGGTGGGATGGGGGGGGGGATACTTTGAATAAAATCACTTTGAATGTTATTATAAAATATAAATAAATGACAAACTTTGGGGCTCGACTAAATATTACATTCGTTCGTGAACTGTAAATATATCATAATAAAAAATCGATTCGCATCTATTCTACCGATAGGAGTAAAAAACTTGTTACTCCCCCCTTCCATTGTGCACCTATCGTAAACGAAAACGGCGTCAAGATTTTTTAAATTAATAAAATAACTCACCTTGTTGGATGTTTTCCCCAACATGATTTTGTATTGTATATGGTATAGTTAAAAAAATATTATTTAAGTTAAAAAAAAGTAAATATTTACGAAATGCGTTTCTCTTGTGTACGCATGCAATGTGTTATTTTCGTAAAAGAACGAAGAATTATATTTGGTTTTATTGAGCGTACAATAAAAGATACATTTTTGTATGCGGTTGCACATTAGTAACTGATAGTCGTTGCACAATTTGAACATATTATTCGCTAGTTTTACGTGAGTTCACTTGAATTTGTCAACGGATTACACTTAATTACATAGAATTTAGATGGCATATTTAGTTATGTGAATTCTGCAAGCGATACTAAAGAGAAAAAAAATGCTATTTCTACGGTACTATTGCTAGTCTTGATTTGTCTTGAAATTTCATAAAACAATTGAAGGGAAATGAAGTAATTATTGCAAAAAAGAAGATTTAAAAAATGTGAACAATCAAGTACTTGCACGTGATCCAGTGCTGAAGCGTTGTCTAGAAATGAAACGGGAGCGGGGAGGGGGGAGGGACACACGCAGGCAACATTCTCTACTTGATCGTATACAGAAGAAAAAAAAACCAATTCGATGAGGGAGAGTGTGAGCTAAGCTTTTTATGAATCAATTGTATCTTTTTTCCAAATGCATCAGAATTGCGATATTTGAAAGTGAAAACAATCTCAGACGCGATTGGCACCGAGCCATCTTCGGGTAATATCTTCAACTAGACGACAAACGGGCAATTGGCTTCGATTCACAGCATTTCCCACTCTGCGTTGCGTTGCGTTGCGTGTCATGATGGATGATGCATCATCGGAAATTTTTATTGTTACGAATATTATTCCGTATTTCAAATTTCGTTTGCGGGGCATTTACTTGCACACATCATAAAATTACTGACACCTGAGGTGTTTGTAAATAGACGATTAACAACGACTGTAAGTTTGCTTTGTGCGGCTTACACTGGCTAATGATCGGCTTACCACTGTAAGTATTGCACAGGTGCATGGCGCAGTGTATGCATTGTAGAATACGATAACCGTCATGGAATTATGAAGTTCAAGAACGTTTGTTCTCTTAGTGCATTATGCACGTGTGTACGAAAATCGGATACGTTCCGCTCAGCTCTCTCCATGTTTGACGATTCTTATGAGATTGACTTGTTTGTATGTTGTTTTGGCACTTGAATTGCTCGTAAATAGAGTGAAACACTTAATAATTTTGACTTTCTTTTAAAGAGAATTGACGGGTTAGTGATTGATGTATAATTGTTGTTATTTTTCTCAGGTGAACAATTTTCAAATTCGCGTAGAGCTTATTGGAGAGCCACTTCAGGAGCGGATGTTGACAAACAGGAAGTCGATGCTGTTGGTGACGCTAAGTGTAGCCCATCACATCGTTTACTTTGTGAAACTACAGGATTATTTTTTGTTCCACGTAATATTTTCTTTACACCTTCGGACAGGTAAAAATATATTATTAAATGTTCTGTGTTTTTTTTTGTAAATTTTTTTTTTATAAAATCCATATAATTTTATAGGAAAAAAGGGTGGTTTTGTTTTGAGAAAGTATTATCGTTTTGTATTTTGTTTTTTCTTCAAATCATATAAAATATAAATTAAGTACTAGAGTAAATTTACGTAAATATATTGGAAATCATGATGATTGATAGGGAATTTTTCTGATCTTCTTTTACTACTAAAGGATTGATTATCGATTTTGTAGTTTAGAAAGATCAGTGCTGTAATTTGAGAACTTTCCGAATTTTAAGCGTATTCGATTAATTATATTTTCCAAAGAACAAATTGGTAAACAATAATTAGCTTATGAATCATAATTTCGAAAGGGTAATAATTTTTTGTTCTTGATTTAATATTCCAAATAAATTTAAGCTCAACCGAGAAAAAGTAATATTTTTCTCGACTGAGCTAAAATTTATTTGGAATATTAAATCTCGTGCATGTTACGGAATATTCGATCTTGTGTAATTTGTAGGAAAATGCAGTATTCACACCATTTTTATATATATAAGAAACAATTGTATTTATTTAATGAAAATATCATCATAAAAACAATACGTAATTATTTTGATTTACCCATTCAAATTGATAATAACTAACTAACTATTCAGTTATTGAAGACAAAGAAGATCAGGTGCTTTTTAATATATTTGAAATTTTACAATTTATTAAATATAATCTTATTTTTAAAATTTTTCTTTCAAAAATTACTCAAATAAATTTATTAAAAACTTTTTCAATAAGATTTATCAAAAAAAAAATGGAAGAAATAAGTGAGATGCATGCAAAAATTACTTCTAAATTCGATCATATTCAAATACGGGGTCTGTTCAAAAAGTATCGCGAATTTTGTGTTTCGCGAATAAAAATTATTTATTTATTCATGAATATCTATTTTGTCCCCTTCAAAGTAATCCCTACTAGATATTAGACACTCGTGCCAACGTTTTTTCCAATCCTCGAAGCACTTAAAAAAATCATTTGTTGTGATCTTGTTCAGCTCCTTCTTCGATGCCGTCTTTATCTCCTCAATAATAGCGTAGCGTCGTCCTTTCACAGAGCTCTTCAGTTTCGGGAACAATAAAAAGTCACAGGGGGCCAGATCTGGGAAATACGATGGCTGCGGCATTATTAATGTGTTGTTTTTGGCCAAAAATGGCAAAAGTCAATTTTTGTTCTTCCCCAAATTCGGGTGTTTCTGGCGGATTGCTTCACGCAACTTGCGCACAACTTGCAGGTAATATTCCTTATTGACCGTTCTACCCTGTGGCAAAAACTCATGATGTACCACGCCCCTGCAATCACAGAAAACTGTAAGCAAAACCTTTACATTCGAACGAATTTGGCGCGGTTTTTTCGGTCTTGGCTTGTACGGCAGCTTCCATTGGGATGATTGAGCTTTGGTTTCCACGTCATAATCATTAACCCATGATTCGTCACCAGTTATGACCCTTTGGAGCAAATTTGGGTCCACGCGGGCAGAGTCCAACAGCTCCTTAGCAATGTTAATGCGATGCTGGTCGAAATTGAGCAATTTTGGTACGAATTTCGCGGCGACCCGTCTTACGACCAAATCATTGGTAAAAATCGATATGTTTAAGTCCTCAGCAACTTCTCTAACGGTGATTCGACGATTGACTATTTTCTTCACTTCATCAATGTTTTCGTCTGTTGTTGACATGCTCGGGCGTCCGGCACGCTTTTCGTCGTTCACATCTTCTCGGCCCTCTGAGAACATTTTGTACTACCGATAAACGTTGCTTCGGTCAAAGGTAGCTTCACCATATGCCACAGTCAACATTCGGAATGCGTCCGCGCAATTAATTTTGTTTTTCATACAAAATTTGATACAGATTCTTTGATCCATTTTTTGGAATGGGCAAAAATCGAAGACGACCAAAACACGTACAAGCAAAGCAGCTGTCAAAAATTAACTGACCATTCAAAATGGCCGAACTTGTCGGCATAAGTGAGAGGCATGAGTACCAACATGACGCCACAAAAAATCGAAAATCAAATATACGCAATCCGCGAAAATTCAAAATTCGCGATACTTTTTGAACAGACCTCGTATATCATGATTATTACATTTGTTATTAAGCACATAATAATTTTCAACAATTTAATATTATCACTTTTGCTAGGATAGATAGCTAAACTCTTTAGATTGCATCTAGATTGGAAGCCGTGATTGAGAGCACTGTTGGGAATATCTACGTTTCTAAATAGATTTAAGAAGGCAAATACCATCCTGTCTATTTATAGTAAACATTTTCTCGAACGACTTTAATGTAGCTTCCCTTATAGTTATCGAAGTTAATAGTACCCAAATTCGTGGCATCTTTACGTACAAGACGGGTTCTATCATTTAAATTGCTATCATTGGCCTTTTCAATCAACGCAATATCATTCAAATATCTTATTACCTCAAATTAGCCTTGTCTAATAATCTTACAGTTATCTCAAATTAGCCTTGTCTACTAACAGAATGTTAATGTAGACTGTACTAATAGTTGAGTCCTTTTAAGCCTCTGCATGTACAACTAACAACAATAGAAAAATCCTTACCGAAAATCGGAAAACTTTGTTTTTGTTAATCATCCATGTCTTATCTGACAATTTTGTAGAATTCCACTGACTATCGCATATTTTCTAAGCGAAGTGCAGCAAATTTGGAACACTTTTTTTTAGAGTAAGATTTCTCCCATTATGGAGCTCCTAAATCCAACATTTCATGTCCAATCCCCCGCTTGTTAAGCTGATCAGACATACTAACCTTATTTATAAATATGAATAAACTCTAACTGACCTTGGATGCTAAAAACAAAACTAGTTTTGCTTAGGAAACTGGTAATCCCCAGTATGCAAATTGTTGTTGCCAAATGGACATGCATGTAAGGGGACATTTCATATAAAGAAACGAACTACAACTAAACCTTACAAATGTTTCACACGCCACACAAAGTGAAAATGAGCTTGTCGTCAGGCTTATCCATTTTCGTAAAAAAAATTTCTGAATCAAATTTCAGATTTTTCTTATGTATTTTTACTTTTATTAAATACACAAACACACACAAACACACACACATACACACTATATATAATATGTAGTATTTTTTTGTAGAAATTTTGCAAAAAATACAATAAATCTAATCGAAAAAAGAAGCTAAGCTAATAAATACAAATGAATACTGACATAATGAAAACTGAAACCATCAATTTACTAATAAACATGTGTACTTTATATTGTAAATTAACTTATTTTTACTATATTAAAAAAAAACCATGATCTAATTTTTTTTTGTTTTCATTATATTTATATGATATATATTTATTGTATATTTAATTCTATTAAGTCTAAGTAATACGAAATAAAAACTGACGATCTACACTTAATAGAAACTTCTCTCTAATTTCGTATTTGTTTAGTGCAATCGGTTTTGTTTTTAATATATTATAACTATTTGAAGTATTGTAGCTATCCACATTGAATAAAATTTTTATTTTTATTAAAAACAAAAACAGTCTGCTTTTTTTTTGTAAATAAAATTAAACTTTTGTAAAATTTTAATTTTCCTAATGATGTACAATATTAAATTATTCATAATTCAAGGTGGTATTGAACTGGTATAACCTCAAAATATGATGATGAGTGCATTATTATATAAAAAAATAGAGCAAATAATTATATCAATATTAATAAGAAAGTAAAAAAAAAAATAAAAGTATTGATGATAAAGGTACTTTTAAAATCAATTTATTCGATATTGAACGTGTAAATTAAATGATATCGTCAATGGAAGAGGATTTTTATTATTTTCACAATATTTTCTTTATAAATAAAAATATATAAAATTATGATACTTAGAAATTTTACTTTTTTATTGAATTTATATTGCAGTAATCCGATTGAATTATGCAACGGAGTTTAAGCGATTGACTCGCATCTTTTTTGAAGATACCCATAACTGCGAAGAGAAAGAACATTTCAAAATCAGCAGAAACATTTCAAACAACATTGACATTGTGCATAATATTTTTTTTAATTTTTTTAAATTTATTTGTATTTATATAAAAACTTTTAAATAAAAAATGGATTTTATTAAAATTATTAAAAAATATGTGAATGATTTAATTTTTTTCACTTTTTCTTTGGAGTGAATGTTGTTTGCTATAAAAAATTTTAACAAAAAAAAAATAAAAATTAATTCGTTATATTTTAATAAAAAAAAAAGAAGATACAAATAAAATCAATAAAATTTAAAATTTATTTGAAAACTTTCTTTTTAATAGTTGTATGGTTCGAGTTTGTTTGAGTAAAAGTTCAATTCATATTGAGAGATTTTCTACAATTTTTTTCTTCTTCAATATTAGACAAGGTTGTGTAAATGTTAATTTTTTATGTAGAACTGTTTATAAATACCGTACGACATATGTCTACCTTCATGATAATATACAATAAATCTTATTTGATCTTCAAAAATATGTATTTCAATATTGAGCAATGTAAGTAATCTTGTACAAGTATTGTATTATGAAATTTTAATAGTCACTAATTGTGGGGGTCACAGGAGTCATTCGCTAATTCGGAATACGATATTACCTGTTCAATTATGGTACAATACAATTAATATGAGCAAGTGTACACATATTGTTAAGTAGTATTATATTGTATGATAATTCGTTCATTGATCTTATGGGTAAAAGTAAAAAAATTGCAATTTCATTCAAATTTTTCTCATTGATTCACCTTCGAATTGAATTCATCAATCAATGGACTAGCTAGTTATACTGAAGGAGGTGACTTGATATATTTTGACAAATTTTCTACAATAGAAATGAGGAAATCACCTTTAAAATATTTTACCAATTTTTTCTTTTTATAAAAATTAAAAATTATTCTTATTTACTTATGCATATTATTAAATTTAATATTAGTATTTATATAATAAACTGAATTAATATTTTCTGAAAAAAATGTTTAAATAAAATGGATTATCCATTTTAAAGTCTAAGAAATATAGCTCTGTCAGTTTATAATTTTTATACAATATAAATATATTATTTGAAATAATATTTGTTTAGATTTATGTTTGCCATTTATATTAAAGATTAGTTGATTATAAAACAACGTGTTTAAATTTCAAACATTTTCCAGAAAAGCCATATTTTTCGCTTAAGCGGTGGAGATTATGGTTGATAACGATGGGGCTCATTTTTCACTTGGTGGATAAGTCAATAAGAAAAATTTGCCAAATATGAGGCTCTAACAACTTACATGTTACTTTGAAGAAGGTACTGTATATGTGAAAAGTGAATTTATTGGTGTTCATTTCGGTCTGAAAGTTTCATTAGTCCGTAATTCTTTAGAAATGAAGAAGGAGGGACTGTTACCGTCATTTTTTGAGCGCTATAACCGTATGATAATTGCTTTTCTTATATTGTCTATATTTTGGTATTAATGTATTAATAGCCTGTCAACTGGCCACCAAGTTTATGGGAAATAATGCCGTTAGACTTTTTCTTGCAAGAGTACGTAGAAAACCGTGTTAACGCAAACAAATTCTTTAAATTTTAGGTCATTTTTAACCAATCTTTAAGTATATCAGATCAAAATAATAGCTCAAAATTTGCGAAAAAAGCAACAAAAACAACTTAATATTTTTTTAAAAATATTTGTGAGGTCATTTTTGTTGCCTTTTTCGCAAATTTTGAGCTATTATTTTGATCTGATATACAAACAAAATTTTGCACACTCCAAAACCATTCCTTACTTTCTTTTCCACCATCTCGCATATTTGTCTTTTTGTTGTTCTGTCTTGATAAAATAATTACCTTCAGATGTCCCTAAAAAAATCTTTGTCTATCCAGGCTTTTTTTTTTTGTTATAAGGGTGTGAGGATACTCTCGCTGCAAAAAAATCTTAATGGATCAAGCATGTTTTTTTTCCTAATTTCGAGACCAACAAAACAACACACCCTTCCCCCCCACCCCCTCACCTTTTTACCAACCACTCATATCTTTCGAAAAAACTATTTGACAGGTATTTTTTCTGAAAAAACTTCTAATATCTGTCAATAGAGAATTTGTATGAAATAAATATACTCGTATTTTTATATTTGATATTTTAGATATTTTCTTACCATATTATTTTAATTTCAGAAATATTTAACATAAAATATGCTGTAATTAAATAAATAATTCTTATTGCTTTTTAATAACTAAATCAAGTTTAACAGATATCTTACCTTAACAGAAACGACTAAAAGTTTTTGAAAGTGTCCTCCGGTAGTTGCAGAATTTTTTTTTACAAGGAGAGTAAGTGTTATTTCTTTTTTTTTGTTTTTAAACTTATTTATGTATAAAATGTAAGAAATAATTCTGTAAAATTTTCCATTAACTTATTTAACTTAAAGTTGATTGAAATATGGATCAGGTAGTATGTGTGATGATGATCAAAAGCTACTACAGACAGTGAATTTTCGTAGATCAGAATTGTTTCTCCATAGTCACTTGTGGCTTTTCAAGAAATGAGCCTCGATCAAGAAATGAGCCTCATCACTGAAGGAAATTTTGAGCTTAACGTGGTTATGGCAGATTAACCCTTTTTTACAAAGTTGTTACAGATTTAACATATTTTTTGCAATCTATAATATGAAATGGTAATATTTACATTAATCAAACATTAACTTTAGGTTATATTAATGGATAACACGTTGTATTTTAAATTAAAAGCTATTTTTTGTGCTTAGCATAATTTTTCTTTTTATTATTTTTAAGTTATTCATAAATTGAACTCAACTGAAAATTATCTATGTCCCAAACTGTTTATATTATTTATTAAAATTTTTATACCAATTTTCTTTCTATAACTTTGCCACTTTATTTTAAAGTTTACATCTTATAAGAAAGAAAAAATATTCGTAAAAACTGGTGTGTAGGTTTGGATTTTAAAATTTTAGCCATTTTCGTTCACTCTGTTCAATGAGAGGAAATGTTTTTTATATTTTTAGAAAATATTTTATATATATAAAATATACGACTATCTATAAAAATATTAAACCATTTTATATGTATAATTATAATTTTAAAATAGAAATATTAACAAAATTTGTAATAAACTAGTAAAAAAAAAATAAAGAAATAAAAACGACATTAACTAAGATTGTAAGTAATATACAAGTATGGCTTCAAAAAAAATTTAATTATAATAAGTTTATGTACATCTTAATTAAATATAATGAGATGATAATGTAATAAACACAAAAGGAAAAAAACTATGGTACTAAAAAAAATAATAAATTAGAAGAAAGTAAAATGATATCATTAAAAGGAGACTGTTTTTATGTGTAAATTTAACGAGGCCTTGGATTTTTTTTTATGACTATACTTTTAATTCATTTCATGCTTAATGGATTTAAATAAAGAAAAATATTTTTTTTTTATTATTTTGATCAAATTAAGTTTTTATAAGAGATATATTCTTTAAAAAAACCAAAACTGTTAAACAAAATATAAAAACAACAGCAACAAAATTATTGTCACCAATTTAGGACAAATGAAATCAAGAGCATTTGCAATAACAAATTTAATTAGAATGAAAAAATTAAGTTACCTTTAATTACTCATACTTATATATACATGTAATTGCAAAATTCTCTTAAAATGGTTTTTTTCCCATCTCCAATGGAATCTATTTAATTAATTTTTATTTTCAATTTAAACTAATAGTAAAATTATTTGGAATAAAACGGAACAAAAGATCATATTAAAGAGAAAAAAATAGTACGATATGTATTACTTAAGTTTATGGTGGAATTTACAAATCACGTTCAATTAAAATTAATCGCATTTTATATCAATTTAAATTAAATTTCATGTATTATTTTCTTTATTATTTTTCTCGCTATTTCTTTAGAAGGTACCATATTTCGATAGTCGATAAAGCAGTGTTAATAGCTGATGGCGTAATTTGATAGCGGAAGCTACTTTATCGATTGTTAATTCTACTTTATCGATTGTGCAAAAAAAAAACTACTTGTTTGAAATTTGAATATTCTACTTTATTGATTGTAGAGAAAATGTTCTACTTATTTGAATTATGAATATTCTATTCAAAATAGAATATATTCTAAAATCATAATAAAAGCACCAACACAAATGAATAATTTCTAGACAGAAAATGATCGTTAAAAGCTTTATTGTCACGACTACACGTATGACAGTTCGAATGGCCTATCTAAGATGTCAGCTGATTGACGACCGCTCGCAGAGTTTTATGCTGAATATAAATTCAGCTTTTATATTCACAAACTTATGTTATTAATTTCAGTAAGTTTTATTATTTTTTAAATAAATTATTTATAAATTAATTAATTCTAATAGAATAAATTGTTTTCGAAAAAACAACAAAAAAAAAGCTTTATTTTTGAATAATTCCTTTTTATTGTAGTAAATTTAAGAATAAAATCAAAAGTGAAACGTTCAAACCAGTTTTCGTTTGAAGATGAGGTAATCGAAAATGCGATTGAGTAATTCGATTTTGTTTTGTTTTTTTTTTTTCGGAAATCGAAATTTTGTCAATTTTTACTTTCTCTACGATCAGTTGGATATTTTGATTATTATTTATGTGTTGATTTTGGTCAGATAGTAGAGTTCAAAGTGAAAACTCAAAGTTAGTAAAAGTTTTCTTGAACTCAATTTTACCAAAATTTTCTGATTAAGATCTAGATTAATACAAAAAAACCTGTCTGGGATATTAATTCAAAAATAACTACGAAATGGCATTTACCAGACAATTGGATTAATGATAATAATTTGACGACTACACCTGTCAGGTATATTCCTTCATACAATTAAGTTTATGGTTATTTGTGTTATAGGAGGTGTAAATGCTGCCTAGATATTGAACTTCTATTGCATCTGATATGCGGACAAACCTGCAGAGATGCATAGGTAAACACACACTGTATAGAGCGCGCAAATTCAATCGGTTTAATGAATGAAACTTTATTTATTTCAATAGTTTTAAGTAAAATCAGTCTGCGCAGAGTTGTAATATGAGTTTTTGGTTTTTTTGGTGGGGAACTGGGGAAAGGTTTTTTGAATGCACTTATGTTGGAGGGGTTTTTCCCGTTCAGGTATAAAGTCTTGATGGACGTTTTTAAAACGAATAGTTGGTCGTGGATGCATTAACGGATATACCATTAGTGTCGATATATAGACGGTCAAAAATATATTTTCGTTTATTTGTCCTTTAAAAGAAATTTTTTACATATATATATATATATAAATTTTTTTTTTGTATTTATTTGATTGTGTTAATAAAGTGAATTTTTGAATATATATTTTTTTCTTCTTATTAATTGGATTACAAAAGGACCAGTTTATTAATTCAAATACGAAAAAAAAGGTCAGAATCATATTTATTTTGTTGTTTTTTTCTTCAAATTTTTATAGTGTTCTTTTTTAAAAAAAAGAAAATTATTATATTTTTTTTACTTACAATTTAATTGGTGTTTATTATTTTATTTTCTTGCATAAAAAAATCATATGTTTTATATTTAAAAACAAATTGAATAATTTTTATAATTATGTGAAAATCTTTTTTCCCCATTATTCGTGATCAATTCAGTATTCTATCATTAGACGAAATAAAACAATATTTCCTATTAATTTACCATTAAAGTTTTTCGGATTTTATTTTACTGAATATTGTTGAGGTATAACTTTTCTGGATAATGTTAATAAATCAGATTCTAATTTCCTTAATCAACTTTCCATTGAACATTTCTATTTAACAATCTTTGATGAAATTGGCGAAATTATGGAATACATTCTATTCGTGTTTATGTGACAATTTTTTATTGCACTTTTACTAAATACTTTTTTTATTTACTTCCTCATTTCTATGACGAACATTATACATAAATAATCCATTTTTACGAGTATATTTGAACAATTGTTGAATTAAACATGATATTGATGGTGATTTATTATATTCACCAATTCAATTTTCTTGCTAATTGAAACGGAAAGTTATTTGTATGCCAATTAAAGAAAAAGCAGACTCTTAATTTTAACTATTCATAATTTTGTATAGTAAATATATTCTTTATAATATAGTATATTTTCTCTCTGTATTAATATTAATTTCTTTCGCTTTTATATTTTCATTCAATGGTTATGCATTTTATCGATTTTTTCTTTATTTTATAGTAATTATAATTGGTTTAATGATAAAAGGTTTTTTTTTTTATTAATATTTAACAGTAATTTTTATAAATACTTTCTATATAATATACTTTATTAAAAATACAATTTTTTTTTTAACTTTTCTGTTTGCTTTAGAAAAATTGGATTATTTTAATTTTTAAAATTAATAAATAAAAAATTTTTTTTGCCAAAATTATGACAATATTTTTCTCATCAATATTATTGCTCATACAATCTTGAAATAATCTTTTTCATATTTAGATACAAAAATGTTTGATTTGTTAATATGCAAAATGTTGTAATAGTTTTTCTTTGTTTTATATTGTAGTTTCACTATTGCATATGAATATTGTATCAATTTTATATTTTGACAATATTTAAATGCAACAGTGAAACTTAAAAAAAAAAAAAGAGAAAATACTAGATTTTTTGCATAATTGAAAAATTTTCTTAAAAGATTATGAAATTTATTGCAATTATTTATGATTAATAGTGAATTATTGTAAGATCGTATGGTAATTTTCAATTTTATCTTTACTTAATTTCACGGATATTTTCCATGTTAAAATAATATATTACACTGTAATAGTATATTTTAATATTAGATTAAATAAACTGACCAAAATTAATATGTTATATGAATGCAGAGATTAATCAATAATTTAAAGTGCATTTTTAAGAAAATTAATTTAAAAAAAAAAAGTTTGAGTTAGTTCTTATAATTGTTATTATATTATTTACCGAAAATATTTTATTTTATATAAAAAATATGATTCCTAATATTTTGAATGATTATTTTAATAGTTTATATGTAATTTTTTAATGGTAAAAAATAACCATAATAATATATTGTTGAGTATTTATCTTTTTTCTATAATTTTTTGTTTTTGTTTTTGTTTATTTTATACATATTAACATATTAACAATTATTTAATTAGCGCTAGTGAGATATTTATAATCTAAGAACCTGTATATGATATCATTTGAATTTGATGTTTAAAAAAGACTTAAATTAGAATCTGTTATTTTGTAAACTATTTTATTTCTATTTTTATTTAAATTTACTGAGTTGTTATTTTAAATTGTTTTGTTTTCTTCTTTTTTTTTAAAAATATTTTTATGCGCATTTTGAATTTTTTATTAAAAATTCTAATAAATATATTAAGAGAAATTTTAAATTTTACCATACTTTCAAAATTTTAATTTTCTTTTATTTATTTTAAAAAAAAATCAACCTTGAATGCATATAGATTGCGTTTGTTTTATAAACAAATCTATTTAAATATTTTTGCTATTAGCTTTAATATGATAATTTTCATAATTGCAACTTGTCTCCCCTATTTGAAAATTCGTTTTTTTTGCATTTGACATAATAATTATTTAAAATCAAAAATAAAATATGATTTATCTTTAATTTGGTATTTTTTTGCAAGTTTTAACGGTTTGAATTTTAACATTTGAAATAAAATTTTAATAATATAACACTGTAAAATATTTTTCTCAAATTTTTAATTAACAAAATTTTTGGTACGCCTCTTCGAATACGATTGATTGAATGGAGTAAATGGTGTTGCGAAAACCTTACAAATGCATATTTAAATAGCGCATCTTTAAATGTCAAACTGCAAATATTAATCCAAATTAAAATCTTCAAATTCAGACTAAAAAATTTCGATACTGCCAGATTTACTTTGTATATATTCGTAATTAATTATATTCAAGCTTGATTTATCTTTTAATCGATATTAATTACAATAAATTAAAAGCATTTTTTCACATTTTTTTCAAAATTTTAAATAAATTAATAATATATAAATATAACTAAATATTTTAGAGTAATTAATATCGATAATTTATTAGATTTTTCTAATAAAAATTATTTGAAAATTTAATTTTTATTAATTTTTCTTGGTTTTTTTTCCTTTTAGAGGTCAAATAGTGGGGGGTAGTGCCGCTTACGATTTAATCATTTATTTCAGTAAAAATTATTCAAAAAACGACGTTCAAATATACTAAATTTAAAAAAAAAAAAACAAATAATTATGTATTTTATAGAGAAATTTTATGCATTGAAATAATATAAAGGGTTATCCAGTTTTACGCTTGAGAAAGTTAAATTAAATAAAATATATTTTAAAGTAGGATTTTTATAAAATTTTAAATTTATTATATTGCTTTAAACTTGTCATTATGTATTTAATTTAATAATTATAGAATAACTGTTAGAAGATTTCTTTTAGGACTCGATAATTTTCAATAATTTTTTCGCATAATTCAGGTTCTAAGTCGGTCATTACTTCGAAAGAAACTTTTCATCAAATAAAGCCAAAATTTGTCCAACATAATCTTTTCACCAAATAAAACCAAAATATATCATATTGTGCACCTTATGTCTTATTAATCCTACAAATAATCCAAATTAAAATCTTCAAATTCAGACTAAAAAATTTCGATTATCATACGGTCTTATTACTCTGAATTGAAGGTAACCATCTCTCCTTTTCCTTTTCAAAAAAAATACGGTGCTAATGACACCTTCACACCAAAATGCATAGCAGACATTAATTTTTCGCTTATGCCAATGGCTTCTCCATGGTCACTTGTGGCTTTTCAGAGTCCATCTTAAGATTAATTAAATGTTATTTATATAACATACATATAAATAATATATGGTATATATTAAAAAACTGTCAAATATTGGGGATATATTTTTTTTAATTTACAAAATGGATAATCCGATATTTTCTAATTTTCATTATAAATATTGTATATGGAAAAGTATTTAACTTTTTTTTTTTTTTAATTTTATAACTTATTTAAAAAAAAAAATGAAAATTATATTAAAAAAATTATCATATTTGCGGTTAAAAAATATTCCATTATATTACGTAAATTCAAAGAAATTCGCTATAATCGATTTTAAAAAGTTAATTTTATTAAATTTTTTTTCCATTTAAATATGAATCATTGATTTAAAATAATTCAAACAAATAATGTAAAAATTCCAGTTTTTTTTTCCAATAATAAAATATTTTATTTTAGGAAAGAGGTGATGAGGAGGGGGGGGAGGGGGATAACAAATTAAATAATTTAAAGAAATTACTTCATAAAATTTCCCCAAATTAAAAGAAAAAAATTTGCAAAAAAAACTTAAAAAACTTGTTTTAACAAAAATCAAGTTTTTTTTAAATATTATAATATATAGTTTTAGTAAAAACTATCTTTTTTATATGCATAAATATTATAATATCATTAATTGGTATGGTTTATTCCGAAGATAGAGATAAAAGGAGGTAATTTTTAATATACATACGAGCCGTGTGATACGCATAATTGCACAAACATAACCATTGTCTTGAACTTGTTCAGAAATTTCACTCAAAATTAAAAAAAAAAAATTATTTAACTTCATCGTCATTCAAATAATAATAGTTTGTATAATTTTCTATTATAATCATGTAATTTTATACAATATTTACTTCCATATAAAAAAAAAATACATATATGTTAGTAAATAAAAACGGAAGAATACAATTTAAATTATGCCACTTTTGGATGGGCTTTTTTTAAAAACATTAGATCCAAACTCAAACTGGGAATATTAGAAAAAAACAGTACTTTAGTAGGAAACAAAAATAAACGGAAGTGTATGCGTCCATCCTTGTGAAAAACAATTGATTGTTTTATAATATATTTAAAAAAATTATTAGCCAAAGTAGGAGATTAAAATCTATTTATCTTCCGATTAGGAATATTATTATTATTTTTTATAAATGGCAGAAATAATTTAAAATTTTTTTCTTTTTTATCATATTAAAGAAATTGTATTACTATGGAAGGAAGGTTACCACCACCATTTACTATTGAAGAAATTATAAAGTAAAATTTTGTGTAGAGAAAAAAATTACTGTGATTTTTCTTAAAGTCAGAATCATCGATTATTAATTTTATTTTCTTCATATTTATTACTCGTGCAGAAAATACACGTTACACTTGATTAAGATCCATTTAATGGTCTCAAGAGCCAGAAGCCACTTTGTTAAAATATTATCCATAAACAATTCAGGGAAATTAATTTCATTTTTCTTCAAGCATCGAATAAATAAATTTTCTTATAAAGATTTTTCTTTTCATTTACATAATCAGAATAAAAATCTGAAAGCTGAAAGCCAATTTATCTACAATAGTAGATGAGAATATTTCAATAAACAATGATTTAGATGATTGACTTTGTGATGTTTCAATATAGTGAACGATTATATTCGCTAATAACGAAAGTTATTAGGAAGTATTTGGAATGCAACGGGGATGATAGATAGTTTGTGAAGAGATACGCACGCAAATGCAATTCCAGACACGCTTTTGCCGATTATTTATACTGTTTGGCAGTATTTGAATGACTAAGAGGAGGGAAAGGGGATGTATTATTGAAAATGAAAGCAAGTGAAAATTAAATACCTATAAAATGTTATCTTACAACCTTTATTTTCTATATTAAATTGTGTACTGGTTTTGATAAACTGGATTCCGCGTCATTGACATTGGCAATGATTTTCTTTTACTCTTAATAAACAGTAAATACAATAAATTTTAGATAAGCGTACATTACTTTTACTTTTAATTCTCTAATTTCAAAAATTAGTGATCAATTCAACAAATCACTTTTATAATTAAATATATTTTTTTTTAAAGTTTCTTTATTATTTTTTTTTATGAATAACTTTATCGTCTCATAAATATAGGCTCTTTTCACAGTATTTTTCATGACCGTATGGAAGCCGTTTCATGTCCAAAGACTGGTTGAATTATTTGAAGTTTATTTTCATAAATTTGTTTTTTAAGGTCTGGTGCGGTCAAGTCAGGTGAACGCGGAGGTTAAACAAATTACCGAAATTTTATGAAATTATTCATTGAAATTTTTTAGCATTTCATCGCCCAGTTAGTTAGAATTATGTTTTATCCTGTTGGAATCATACTTGATGAGTATCTGCGACCGTTTTTAGGCTTCGCTCTATGCGGGGCAAATCAGCTCTATTTTGAATAATTCTAGCTGACCCTCATAAATTTCCAAAAATAAAACAATGCATTGTACACGTTGCTAGAGACCTACGTCCCTTAATTTAAAAGAGGCACATATACCTTTGTTAGTTTAATTGAAACCAACAATAAAAAATATTAAGTTATAACTTTTCCAAAATCTTTAGTATTTCAAAAGGAGAGCTTACAACTTTAATTATTAGGAAAATTTTCAAAAGAAACAACCCAAGGGAGTGCTTTAAATGGTTCTTGATATAAGCTAAAATTGGCGCTGCTATCGATATATCACATGTGTCACGTAATCATATGTGGATTTGTGAATTTTTTTTCTATCATTTCAAGCAATATAAGTACTGAAATGTATATTCTAAGCGCCAGGACACTAAAGGCCATTTGACGACAAAGGAATAGGGGATAAGGAATTTCAAATAGAATAGAAGGAAAAGTGGTTCTTGGGAATAAGCGTTGGACCATGTCTCAGCCGTATTCGAACCCAGGATCCCTTCGATGGTAGTCCAAGTATGCTAGGGACTGTCCTACTGTTTGTTTGTTTGTTTTGTTAACGTTGCCAGACGCTATTGCATCCATCTGCTTAGGTGGTCTCTGCTGGACCGAAAGGGTAGGATAAGGAATAAGGAAATGAAAGAAGAATAGAAAGTAAAGTGGTGAGGTAATTTAGCGCAGGGCCCATGATGCTGCAAATGGGATTCAAACCCACGACCCTCTGGCTAGTAGTCCAGCACGCTATCGACTGTGCTACCTAGAGGGCACTGTGCTACCTAGAGGGCTACTATCCTACTGGGTGGCCTGATTTATTTGTATTCAGTAGTTAGTTGAGTAGCCGTATAATATTTCGTAATTATTTTTATAAAAATCTTCGAGAAACGGGTTAATTCATAAATACTTAGTAAAAGCTTATGAGAAGCCTGCTCCTTCATTTTTAACTGAAGAAAGTAGAGAGCAAAATTGAATCGTGCTCAAGACATGTACTTCTCTTAAAGATAACATATGTGAAGGACGTTCAAAAATGGTAAGAACTTTCCAAATAATTAAAAAAGTTTTATATATGGTATTAGACGATACGAGAGTGAAGTTGCGCGAGCTAATTATAACTGAAGGCATTACAAAAATATCATCGCATTTTGACTATTATCTAAATAATTTGGCACAACAAAAAAAGTAATCCGAGATCAAATTTCCAAGAAGTTCTGAATTCTATATTTTCCCAAAACTGAAAAAAATTGTCAATTTTTTTAATAGATGCAAATTCTAATTAAACTTTTTTTAAAATGATAATCACACTTTTAAAAATGGAATGAATTTTAAAACTAATCTATAATATATTTGAATTATTTTTATTAGTACTTTAAGAGAATGTTTAATGAATTTTAATCAAATCTTAACAATAAAAAAAAACTTTAAAATAATCCTTAGTTATATGTTAAAAAAAAGTTTTTTTTTTGAAAAAATCTTAAATTAACCTATACTCTTTATTTACTGGAATTTAATTTCAAATAATCTATACAGTAAAAATGTTATTGTACAATTTTCAAGAAATTGAGTTAATTTATAGAATTTGAAATATTTTATCGTTTATGTCATTGTCACGAATTATTAATAATAATCGTGATAGAACGTTCATTTCTATAGACAGTAACCGTAAGCTATGTAGTAACGATTTTAGTAAAAAATTAAAATTGCTCTAATTAAATCCTAGAAAAATGAATAATAATTAAATTTAAATATTCAACTACTTGCGTAAATACAATTTCCGTTACGATATATCTAATTACAATAACATAATAATAATAATTTCTTAATACTCCTATTATAATAAATTATAGTCTATTGTAAGGTATTAATAAAAAATTATTTCAATTTGCTTACAACAACTTGTCAGCAATAAGTAAGAATAGTGCATTTCCGAATAGTTTATATAAAGAGTTGCATTTAAGAATACAATAATACTATTAATAAAGTTGGTATATTCTTAACTTGTCGAATGGTAATAATTTGTCTATAATTCTTATTTAACAATTCCATTATATTAGTTAAAATATCAATTTTGAAAAATTCTCAAAGTAAATTGTTTGACCTTCTAAAATATTTTGAAGATTTTGCTTTCGTTATTCTTATGTGAATGATTTTTGATTTATTTTGCAAATATTGTTGATATGAAAAAAAATAGTGTTTTTTTGTTACTTAAAAAAATAAATTAATTTAATTTATTTTCATACTTTTACTTGATGCGGCGTAATTTTTAACCTCATCTATGTGGTCGAGATTTTATTGGAGTTGCACCCTAGCATCTCAATGGCATTCCTTTTAATTTCAAAGTTGTTGTAGACTTTTATATATAAAAGGATTTGTCAAAATTTTTTGAAATTATTGCGAACAACAGTTTTTTTTTCATATAACTTTTTGGTTGTATACTGTAAAGAAGTCACATTTCAATACGTATCCTTGACATAGTCTATAGCAATTCTAATTCAAAAGTGGCCGAATGTTTAAAATCATTACAATAATTAATTAAAAACTTTGTTGATAATACAAAAAATGTAAGTTGATTATTATAAAAAAAAAATAATTTAAACAGATATACTCGTATTTATTATATAAACAAAAATTGGTTGAAAGAAATGTTTTTTTCAAAATAAATAAACTATCAAAAATTAGATTTATAATAGTTAAATTAGCCATATTTCAATTTGTATTTATTAACCTCAAAATCAACATTTACATATGTATATTATAATAACAGGTAATCATATTAATATCAAGTATCAAAAAAAAAAAGAAAGAAAAGAAACAAAAACAAAAACAAAAACAGAAACTATGTCATAGTCTCATCGTATTTATTGCTCGTGTTTATTAGCTATTACAGCAACGCCACCATAACAAAACTATTAAACTTTATGAAATTAATACATAAACAACATTATACATACAATAATTTTAAGTTAACTAATAGTAAATATTTTTTTTTTCTAAACAAAACGTCAATTTTAAACTAAACCATAGACAAGAGATTTTTGCATAGTGAATTATGTGAATTTGTAAAATCAGTGTTTTTTGAAGAAAAACAAATACATAGGAAAAATATATTTTACAATATAAATAAATTAAGTTTATTTTTTATAGCAACTATTTTATAAAGTTTATTAATATTTGCAAATTATTTGCCTGGTAATGTAAGGGAACAAGTGTATTCAAACGGAAAAATTGCACTGGTTTCTGTCAGTTAGAAAAAATTCGAATTAACGTGCGCCTTGGAACAGAATATCAAAACCAAATTGTAAGAGAATACACATCCGATTTTAGATGAGAAGTTTTTACTCTTCAGTTGAGAGGCGTAGATGAACTAAAGAGATTGATGTGAAAGAGAAGAAAAATTTCTCACCATACATTTATCTAACGTTTACTCAACATTCAGTTATGTGGTGTAGAGTAGTATGCGTAAGAACAGTCAAGTACACCTAATTCTCTTTTTACATAAATACGTTCCCAAAAAATTCGTGTAAAAAAAGATATTGGCTAAATGGAAGAATAGTAGATTGGTTCCACACCTAAAAAAAAAACTGAAAAGTACAATAAACAATATTAAAAAAATCTTGATAGAGTTCACTTAAGAATTTATTTCGTGCTTACACATTTTAATTCATTAAATATATTATAAAAAATAAATAATACTTTGAAAAAAAAAGAAGATAATATCTGAAATTCATTAATATAAAAAAAATAAAAATAATATAGACGTAACAAAATTTTATGCATTGTTACTTTCTGACAATAAACGCATACGTTTGCGTAAGACTACAATATCACTGCTATCACTAGAATTATTTTGTGAAAATATTTCTATATTATCATTTCTATTCTCCTGTGTTGATAATTCAGTCATTAAAGATTGTGTTTGATTTCGTGATAAACCATTTTAAAGTTTCCTATAAGATGCCATTAATGATTCAGTTCACGTTTAATTTTTAGAAGGAAATCAGTAATTAAAGATTGTGTTTGATTTCGTGATAAACCATTTTAAAGTTTCCTATAAGATGCCATTAATGATTTCAGTTCACGTTTAAATTTTGCAGCTCGTTCCTTATCAGGATTATATTGTTCAAAATGTTTACCTAATTTCCTGGCAAGATCAAGACCTTCTTTAATTAGAGTTGCATTTAAAATGGGAGGATCTTCTTCGTCATTATCGCTATCTTCTCTGTCATGATAAGTCTCAAGGGTGAAGTCTATAACTTCATTTTCACTCAAGCTTTTATCAACTAATAATTCCTCTATATCGGTAAATGATAGATCATCAAATCCATCTCCACCAATTGTATGTGCCAGCATTATGATGTCAGCAAAAGCAGCGTTATTATGGATGACAGGATCAGGATCTTTGCTTTTGACACATTCTGGGCAAATATTTTTCCAACATGAGTTCAACGTTGATGGCTTTAAGTCAGCTAACGCTAACCCAACTTGATTAATACAGTCCATAATGGAAAATTTGTTCCACACTTCAATGACTGTTAAATCCTCATTATGGTCTAGTTTGTCTAGGACGTATTCGAATGAACGTTTTATGTAGTACGTTTTAAAAGTAGCAATTATCCCTTGGTCTAGCGGTTGTGTTAAAAATGTAGTATTAGGCGGAAGAAAACAAAATTGCACATTTGGGGGCTCCAAGACCAGATGGCCAGGTGCATTGTCTAGAATTAAAAGAACTTTAAATAATAGACATTTTGCATTCATGTAGTGTCTAACTTCTGGGATGAAGTATTTCTGAAACCATTCTGTGAAGATTGCACTGGTCACCCAAGCCTTTTTGTTTTCTGTCTAGTGAATTGGCAATTTATTGATATCTAAACCATGCATTGAGCGTGGTCTTAAGGCGCCATTTACTAGCAGTAGTTTTAACATACATTCTCCTGAAGCATTGGAACAAAACAACAATGTTGCACGGTCCTTGGCTACTTTAAAACCGCCGGCAGTTTTCTGCGATTTTGCAACATAAGTTCTCCTAGGCCACTTTCATCTACATTTCAAACTTGATCTGGGGTGTATCATCCATCTTCAATAATTTTTCTAAGTTTTTGAGGAAATTCTTTGGCAGCCAATTCATCTGCAGACGCAGTTTCTCCCTTAATTTTTATATTATGGAGAGCCTGTTTTTTAAGAAAACTTTTTAACTTACCTGTACTTGCAGAAAATTCAGGTTGTTTTCACTGAGATGAAGTGTTATTGAGTTAATAAACCTATAGGAGCACTAACTTTATTTTACTTATAACTTTTTAAATATCCACATCAACTTAACGTCTTTTTTTTCAACTCTCAAAACCAAACTAAATTGCGTAAAAAATACATTACGTCTTTACCCTACGCATATTTCGGGGAATCCCACTCATATAATCGATATAATCTACCTGAATTGTGAAAAATTTAACGCTTATTTGGGAGGAGTGAGAATGAAACAAATTCATCAGAAAAATTCTCGGAAAAATTCATAAAAAATTTCATAGAATATTGAAAATCGTGTTAAAACAAAACAATTCGTGTAAAAAAGGATTTTTTTTTTGTTTTAACACGTGTTAAATCAAATTCGTGTAAAAAAACGAATTTGATTTAACACGTGTTAAAAACAAAAAGATAATTCGTAAAAAAACGAATTTTTTCGTGCAAAAAGATAATTCGGTGTATATACAATAGAATTATTGTATATCCCAGTAGAACATGTTATGCTTACCGAATCGATTACAGATTCATTACCATTTGCCTTACAATGCATTACAACATACATTACTTTTCCACAATATGTAAGCGGTTCCATCTGCATTGCCGTACATTACTTATATCATTGAAGAAGTTTCTTTGAGTTTTTAATGTATCCGTCGATTTGTATTCATTATAATTGAACGTATTTTATTATATAAAAACACAATTAGACTTTTTAAATTAATTCAATAAATTTAAAAAAAATATATTAACATAATATTTTTAACTAATTTGTTTCTATATACGCATTCGTTCTTATAGAATTAGTTCTTGGCCATCACTTATAGTTGCCATTTCAATAACTTATAATTAAGTAACAATAATTTTTTATAAGTGAAAATGTAAATTTAAATAACAAAACTATTTTCATAATATTTAACCATTCCTCACTTAAGGAATTTCATATAAAATATATTCACCAATAAGACTCCGATTACTTCCTTTCCTTCGGATATCAGGCAATAAACTTTACGCAAACTTGTAACTGTGTTATTGTATATTCTTCTTCATCGTGTGTGCTTAACTGATTGATTTTGCATCGGAAGATGAGCTAGAAATATCAGAAACTACACGGTGTGTCTCAAAATAACCGAACTTTATATTTAAATCATACAATTTGCAGCGCCATCTATTGAAAATTTACAGTGTTAAAAAGATACATTCATCCTCTTTCAAACATATTAAATTCATGTAAATCGGATGACAGATGTGAAAGTTACAGCCATTTTAATAAAAGAGGATGAATGTATCTTTTGAAAGAGGATGAATGTATCTTTTTAATGCTGTAAATTTTCAATAGATGGCGCTGCATGTTGTATGATTTAAAAATAAGTTCGGTTATTTTCCGACACACTGTGTAGATGTCGAGACAAAGACAGACAATTAAACGTCGTTTTGCTCTTTCATTTTTCGTCAAACTGGTTTTTATAAAACGGTTCTTCACTCATCCATTTAAGTCTAATCGCTAATATTAGGTCCTGTTCGTAGTACTGCCAACATTTTTTCACATTTGTAAAGTCATTTCCATGTGGCAGCATTGTTGAAATAGAAATCAAAAGCAAGGTACAAGCTGCATTTTACACATACGTTTCAGGTTGAATTTTTTTTTAATAACTTTTAAATGGAATACAATTTTATGATTTATATTTTATTGATTAATTATATTGTCTTTCGCATTATGCAGGGAATATGATTTTAGTCAAATACCTGCCTCTGGCCAAGGTGCACAGCACATTTTTCATAGCATTGTCGAAGACTTCTGGTGTTATTTCAGCAATTTAGTTTCGAATGTTATCCTTAAACATCGAGGTTATGGTTGGTTTGTTAGTGTACACCTTTTCCTTCAAGTACCCCCATACGAAGAAATTGGGAGGGTTCCAATCAGGGGATTGTGGGCGACAGTCGATATCACCTCTTTTTGACATTATTTGGCCGGAAAAAAATTCTCTCAAAATATGCATCGTAGCACAAGGCATCGTTTTGTTAGAAGCACATGTTCTGTAGATCTAATTAATCTAATTCGAGCACTAGAAAGTTTTCAACATGTCCCGACAGCGTTCTTTGGTGTATCAGTTGATGGTTTTCAGTGCCCTAATAGCGGCTTTTCTGTTTATTAACAAAGCTAGCCAAGTCGAAGTGTGCTTCGTTGCTCATAATGATTTTTTGCCAAAAATGGTGGTCGTCTATACCAGCTGTAAAACTCGAGCACTTCAGTTTCGCTGCCGTTCATGGTCATTTGCCTGCAGCTGTTGTGCCAATCAAATTTAATACGGCTAATAAAGCAAATATTTTTTTCATAATTTTTAATAAACATGATAGCGATATTCCCCCAATTCTTGTGCACAGCGTCGATGAGAGGTACCCGGACATTTAGCAACACTCTGCCTCACTGCATCAATCTTTTCAGGTGTACGGTTGCTTCATTTTCGCCCAGTCTTCGCTTTATCTCCCAGTGTATGGAAATTTTCAAAATTATTCATTACACGCTTAATGGTTCACTTGCTCGCCATATGATTAACACCAAAAAATTCATGTAATTTTCTCCGCGTATTCACAATTGAACAATTACGAAGGTCATTCAACAAGTACTTAGCCTACAAAAGAAAAACGAAAATTTTAGAAAGGTGGCAATTTATTTTTCCACATAATCTTCTTCAAGCTCGATACACTTGGCTCAGCGATGCTCTAACTTTTTTAACCCGTCCAAAAAATACATTTTCTCGAGAAAAGCAAAATAGGCCTTCGTGGCGACGATGACCTCCTCATTCGACCCAAATCTATTCCCGGCGAGTGATTTTTTCAGGTTTGGAAACAAAAAGTAGTCACAGTGGGCCAAATCTGGAGAGTACAGTGGATGGGGCAGCAATTCGTAGCGCAATTCGACCAATTTGGCCATGGCGACGGCGGAGGTGTGAGCCGGCGCGTTGTCGTGGTGGAACAGCACTTTTTTCTTCGCAAAGCGGGGCCGCTTTTTCTTCAATTCGACGTCAAATCGGCCCAATAAGTCAGCATAGTAGCGCCCCGTGATTGTTTAACCACGGTGGCCATCACCTTTCCGGCCGATCGAACAGTCTTCGCCTTCTTCGGAGCACGTTCGCCGGGTGAAGTCCACTGTTTCGACTGTTCCTTGGTCTCTTGTGTGTACCAGTGAATCCATGTTTCGTCGACGGTCACGAAATGACGCAAGAACTCCGCTGGATTGCGCTGAAACAGCGCCAAACACGTCGCCGATGTGGTTTCACGGTTGCGCTTGTTTTCCGGTGTGAGCAAACGCGGCACCCATCGCGCCGACAGCTTTCTCATGCCCAGTTCTTCATGTAGAATATGATGCACCGTTCCTACTGCGATGCCCACAGTCTCAGCTATCTCGTGAACCTTCAATCGACGGTCTGCCAACACGAGATCGTGGACTTTTTTAACGTTTTCCTCCGTAGCAACCGTTTTTGGGGCACTTGGGCGTGGCTCATCAAAAATCGACGTGCGGCCACGAACAAACTCGTTGAACCAATTCTTGACGGTCGCCATCGAAGGAGAAGAGTCACCATACACAGCATCCAAGCGATCTTTGATTTCGCTGCGCGTTTTCCCTTCCAAAAACAAGAATCTAATCACCGAACGATATTGTTCTTTTTCCATTTTTGTGCAACCGACCGACACGCTCGCTTTCAAAGGTTCTCAAAACAAAACCAATGAAGTGAATCGACTGAAACTTTGACAGTAGGCTACTAAAAGAATGTACTGCACGACGGTAAATTTCTTTTGTGACAGCAGTTCCATCGGGCGGTGAGGCTAAGTACATGTTGAATGATTGTACTTTATAATAAATTGTTATGAACCACTTTCTATGACTGACAGACAAGTGTCATTCGAACCGAAATGGCGGCCAAAGAAAATCAACCTGGACCATAAAAACCACCCTGTAAATATATGCATATATAATATAATGTTTATTAAACTTTAAAATTAAATTAAACATAATATATAAAAAATAAATTGATCAGATTTAATTTTTTTTACCTTATCAGCAAATGTGTTCAATTTTTAAAAACATGAAATTCTTCAACTTTACGAGTTGAATGTATTGTGCCGTAATTGTGTTCGTTGTATATAAAGGAAGTTATTCAATTTAAACTTCGGAGATTAAAAGATAATTAAAATAGGGCGGATGTTAAATTTTTTTTTTAGTTATCATTTAAAGTTAAATTAGTACTAATTTATATATATTGTGTAAGCGTCACGACATTAAATGCCATTTGGTGACAAAGGATATCGGAATAAGGAAATTAAAGTCGAAATGGAAAAGTGAATTTTTGGAAAATAGCGTAAGGCCATGCCTCAGTGGATCTTGATTTTTCAATGTTTCAAAGTTTGACAAGAATAAAATCCAACATCTACAAATCGCACAATATTTGAGGCCAACACCACAACAATATCTCAAAACTACACGTTCTGGGGACTTTTCAAACAATAAAACCCGAAATTTATCGTATTGCATGGTTTGTGTTATCTTCTTGTTGAAAACTAGAAAGTCGGTTCAGACCATAAAAAATTCGGTTATCATAGAGTGCTCCGCGATTCCTTTATTTTCGGTAACGGACACTTCTTTATTTTCAACCAAATACACACATTCAGACCAGACGTGAATTTTTCGTAAATATATTAGCTTCTACTATAATCATTTGTGATATTTTAGAGTCTCACACATGACTATTTAGCTTATTAATGAAACCACCAAGCGATTATGACCAAAATCTCCTCTTAAAGCGCGAAACATACCAGAATACAATTTTTACTCCTTTTCTTGTAATTAAGCAATTTATAATATAAAATGGCAAACCTTATCCAAATACCAGGTGTATAAGCTTAAATCCGCTGTTTTTTAGTCAAAAAAAACACATGTTTTTTAGTCAAAAACAAACACATGTTTTTTAGTCAAAAAAAACACGTGTTTTTTCATAAAAAGGACAACCAAATTTATTCAAAGTACTTGCCTTCGCTAGCTACATATTCTTCCCATCTCTCGGCCAATTTGTGGATACCACGCCAAAAAATTCCTTCTCTTTCGAAACAAAAATCAAGCCATTTTCGGACGTTTTCGTAAGAACCGAAGTGCTGCTCAGCGATCGCGTGGCCCATCAGCAAGCGTGTGACCCATCGACGTGTGACCCATCGACGTGTGCGATGGTGAGTTGTCGTAGAGGAAAATCAGCTTGTTATGTCTTTGTTGATAATCCGTCCTTTTTTCACGCAGAGCACGGTGCAATTTGATCAGTTGTTGGTGGTAGCGGTGGGCATTGACAGTTTCACCAGGTTTCAACATCTCATAGTAGACGATACCCTGCTGATCTCACCAAACGCACCGCATCGTCTTCCGTCCGAAGTGATTTGGTCTTGGGGAAGATGTTGATGGTTGGCCGGGATCAACCCACGATTTCTTGCATTTAGGATTCTCGAAATATATCCACTTTTCATCGCCTGCCACAATCCGATGCAGGAACGACTTTCTTTTTTGTCTCGAGAGCAAGATTTCGCTTGAGTTTTGGCGTCGCTCCATCTGCCTATCTTTCCACAAGTCAAAATTGCCGTCTTTGAACCGACGAAACCAATCTCGGCACGTTGTTTCCGATAAAGTACTGTCACCATACGCCTCCATAAGCATTCGATGCGATTCGGCAGCCGACTTGTTCAAATTGAAGCAGAAAAGCAGAAGTACAATGCAAAATTTTTATAATTACATCGTGACAATATTTAACAATTCTAATAAATTTATTATTTTAATTTTTTTTTTTGGATTATTTGTTAATCATTATTTGTATCTTTTAGAAGGAATTAAAATATGCAAATGACCCAAAAATCAATAATAACAAATATTTGCAAAATGCACGGTTATATTAGGTTTTATTTAATTAACTAAACTCGATGGTACGAGTACCAAAATCCATCCTCAATTATTGCAACGATTGAAAGTTTTCGAATGTTGGTATCATTGTCGTATTGATGTGCAATTGATATGAAGTTGCCGAAATGCTGCAAGCAAATTTTTTGCACTAAATAACTGATGACGGAAAGTAGCTGCAAACATACTCGTATGTTAGGTAATTTCAATTTTGCAGAAATTTTTATTTGATTGTAATTAAAATTAAATGAATTTCAGTTATTGCCATTTCCTCATATGATATTACCCATGATACCTTTTCTATCTCAATATGACCTCCGCAGTAGTCTATCCAAACTATTTATTATGCAATCAATTTTGGAACAGTTATTACTGCAATTTAATTCAACCGAAGAGATGACTATTGTGAAAAATTGTCAAATATAAGTTGTTTTTTTTTGCATCATAAACATTTTCTACAAAAAACATTAACAAATATTATTTATTTATATTTTTCTATGGTATTTTCTTAAGTACCATAACTAAAAATATTTCGCCATTAAATGTTCTTAAAATGAAATGTAAATTAAAATTTAAATAATATGCATTTTTTTTCTTTAATATTTACTTAAAATAATAAGTAAATATAAAAGCAAAAATTTAAAATATGAAAAATATTTCATTTTCTATTGAAATTCATCCAAAAAACTTACCCAATAATCAGTTGGCTAATGCAGTTTCTATAATTTATCTATAATTTTAAGATTAAATAGCCGGTTATATAATAAAAAAAAATAAAAGGTGCAATTTAAAAAAAAAAAAAAATGAAACGTGATATACTAAAATTGGAATTATTATTTTTATCCAAAATCTTATTATGCTAAGTACGAGTAGTAGTGATTTTCGTAGAGTAATTTGAAAATTGAGGGTGTAATGAGAACTTTTCAATATTGTTAACATTTTTTTTTTTTATAATTTATCCAACTGGACTATATGATTTTCTTTTAAATTTTTACTTTTATTTGCGCAAAAGAATAATGCAAAAGTCTTACACAGTCTGTATTTTATCTTCAACAATTGAATTGAAGATTGACTCATTCTCGTATTATTGGTGTTTTTTATTATAAATTTATTATGATTTTTATTTTTTATTTACCATTATTCTATATTTTTATTTATTCTTAATTCAAAAGTTTATAGGAAAAAGAAACAACTACAATTTGATTGTAGAAAATAATCTCATTGAATGTTCGTTCGTATTATGTATTATTGATTATTCAGTCAGTTGATCAGAAAAGTGATTATAATTGCAATAAAAATATTTTTTCTGATCCCTTATTTTTTGTTATATCAGATAAGATTTTATCCTCTTTGACTTCCAAAAATACTGCTGCAGCATATCTATTTCAGTGATTTTAAAAAAAAAAAAACTATAATAAGTTATTGATTTAAATAATAAAGAAAAATATTTTAAGTCTTATATAATTTTCTTATCGGTTATATTTAAATTGGAATTTTTTTAAAAAATATTTTCTCTATGAATAAAATGAGTAAGATTTTCTGATTTTATGCCAGATTTTATACTATCAACAGAGTTATCGAATTTATGTTTTGGAAAGTCAAATTAAATAAAGCGTTTTTTTTTCTGCAACTACATTTGTATTTTAACAAATAGATTTACATAACATTTTAATTTACAATCTTGTACATCATAAAGTGGGAGTAAACACCCATCGGCGTTTCTTCAACCTAATGGAAGTTAGATTCCTCTAGCAAATCTCTACGCCATTGTCTCTTAAGTCTCCGATAATTGTTAGCGGGGAGCACAGTACAATACAATTCTCTCACAAGTGGATTATGATAATAGGATAAACGGGAGTGAAATTTTTGATAGCCGGAAATGCATAGGTCCTGAATAAAGGGAATATTTAGATTACGATGTACTATGTTGTTACGAACGAAAAAGGGAGGCATCAACAATTTTACGGAGGATCTTGAAACCCCAAAGTTCAATTCCATATGTCCAACTAAGTTTTTTAATTGTATTATATATTAAAAGTTTACTTTTCATTGTTAGTTTTGAGCATTTGCCCAGTAGTTTAAGAAGTTGTAGGTAACGTTTAGTGGCTTCAAGGGTTCCATTTTAATCTCTTGTCTAGGTAAAGTCCCAAATAACGTACTTTATCACATTGTGAAATCACGTTGCTATTAATGTATAAAGGGATAGGTTTTCCTTGGAAAAATATCAATTAAGGTAATATGAGCACTCTTCTGATCATTTACCCTCACTCTCCATCTCTTAAACCAGGACTGAAGGTTGTGGATATGGGATTGTAAATTAGTGGAAGCTATGTCAGGGTTTGTATGGTAGCAAGTATTTGCCGTACCATTTGCATAAGTAGCAATAATAGTATTAGAATCAGATGAGATATTATGTATTTAAATATTATATAAAATGGGACCAAGGATACTGCCTTGTGGAACTCCGGCTAGAATAGGGTATATTTCTGAGTATTCTGAGTTAATTGCAACTTGGAAATTATGTTGGGAGAGATATGAATTTATGATAAGGTAGATTATTGAAGGAAGAAAGCTCTTGAGTTTTCATAGGAGTCCAGAATGCCACACACGAGCAAAAGCTTGGTAGATATCGAAAAATACTCCTGCATTATGGGGTGTTCAAATCGGAAGCCAAATTGGCGATCAGGAATAATTTTTTCATTTACTCGGAATGGGTGGAGTCATTTTAATAGGAGTTTTTCAAGAATCTTACCAAGGATTGGTAGTAGGCTGTTAGTTCTATTGGAAGAAGGAGATTTAACGGATTTATTTGGTTTAGGAATCATTTTAATGACAGAAAATTTCCAGAATAAGGGAAAATATGTGTAGATTGTGCATCGAAAACGTATGTAGTTAAAACTAAAGTTTTTGGGGAAATTTCCTTCAGAAAAGGAGCTGTTATTAGATCATAACCATGAGATTTTTTTAGTGGAAAGGCGCAAATAATATTTTTAATTTTCGAGGGCTTAAAAAGCAAGACTCATAGGAATTGGGAACATTAGTTATTTTTGGTATTTACCAAATATTTATCAAATGCTTAGTAAATTTCATATTCAGTTCACATTGTAGTCGGTTAAGTTTCTGTTTGTAGCTAAGCATTCGTAAGCATTGTCACTGCATTCTAATTTTTCGTTTTTCTTTAATTAATGTGCGTATTTAAGTTGGCAAATTTTGTTGAGTTCAGATTTTCAAATAAATTTTCATTAATTATATTATATTAATTTTGTAATTATATATAAAATATAATAATATTCAAATAGTTGCCATGTGACTTTTTGTCTTTGAGTTAATTTTTGGTGAGTTTTTTGCACTTTTCGAGCTGTAATTCCTCTATTATTTGATGAGTATTGATTTTTAAAAACGCCTGAAAGTTTAAAAATTATTAAGTATTGTATATAAAAGTTGGTTTTACTATAGCGCTTATTTCATACTTAAGTATTGTATATAAATAAGCTATAGCGCTTATTTCATACTAAAATGCCGTCAGACTAAAATGGACACCAGACAGTTAATATTCACAACAGACATAATGGCTTCTTCAAAGTCAGTTAGGGGTTTGTTTCAAACCTCATGTAGGGTTATATAGGTCTCTAAAAATATACAATATATATCAGGGGTATAAGCTTAAATCCGCTGTTTGGTCATAGATGGCGTGAGTGAGCGTATTAAGCTACCATGGACACGCCATACTTTTTTTATGAGTTTGACATTTGTCAACATTAATCAGTGCACATTGTCAGCAATTTCGTACAACAACATACATTTTTCCTTTGGTAATCATGTCTAGTTTTGTGCCAGAAAAAGAGCATATGGTATGCGGGAAGCTCTGCTTTTCTGCTTCAATTTGAAGAAATCGGCTTCCGAATCGTATTGAATGCTTATGGAGGCCTATGGTGACAGTGCTTTATCGGAAACAACGTGCTGAGATTGGTTTCGTCGGTTCAAAGACGGCAGTTTTGACTTGTGGGACAAGAAGCGTGAAAAACGACCTAGGAAGGTTGAGGACCATCAATTGTGGCACAAGAAGCGTGAAAACGACCTAGGAAGGTTGAGGCCATTTCCATGCGTCTGCGTGCCATGGGGAAGATTGAAAAGATCGGAAAATGGGTGCCGCATGAATTGAACAAAAGGCAGATTGAGCGACGCCAGAACACATGCGAAATCTTGCTCGCCAGACAAAAACGAAAGGTATTCCTGCATCGGATTGTGACAGGCAAGGAAAAGTGGATATATTTCGAGAATCCTAAACGCAAGAAATCGTGGGTTGAGCCCGGCCAATCATCAACATCTTCAAATTCTACAATCAACAACTGTTCAAATTGCACCGCGCTCTGCATGAAAAAAGGACGGATTATCAACAAAGACATGACAAGTTGATTTTCCTCCACGACAACGCACCATCGCACACGTCAAAAATGGTCCGAAACTACTTGAAGACACTCAACTGGGAGTTCCTACCCCACCCCGCTTATTCACTAGACCTAGCCCCTTCCGACTACTACCTGCTTTCATCGATGGGCCACGCGCTCGCCGAGCAGCTCTTCGATTGCTACGAAGACGTCCGAAAATGGCTAGATGAGCGGTTTACCTCGAAAGAGAAGTAATTTTTTTGGCGTGGTATCCACAAATTGCCCAAGTGATGGGAAAAATGTATAGCTAGCGAGGACAAGTACTTGAATAAATTTGCTTTCTATGAAAAAAAACAAGTGTTTTTAAAACTAAAAAATAGCGGATTTAAGCATATACATCTGGTGTATTTAACAACCATCAAGTGACACAGCTGTACTTTCCAAACTAGGAAATGGATAATCCTTACTATTAAGACATATTTAATAAATATTTTAAAGATGGAATTTTCCACTAGAAATTTTTTATTAACAAATTTCCTCAACTAGAATTAAATTTCCTAAAAGCCCATTATTATTTTTTCTATTTGACTACGAATTTTCTGGGCTGTAATTCAAATTAATTATGCAATAAATATATGCAGGTATGTAAAATCATAAATGTATAAAACTAAACTCTAATTTTTAGTTAATCAAGATAATCTGAATAAGTGAGTTCAATTGGAAATGGCAAGAACGTATACATGGATTCGGCACAGATCGTGATGTGTCAACAGGAGTGGTTCCACGTTGATCTTTGTTCCCCTTATTCAACAAGTTAATAATAAAAAAATAAAAATAATAAAAATATTCTATATGCTATAGTTTAAATGGATAGGTGGTACACGTCTATTCAAAATACATTAGAAGTTCGCCTACGATCGATGGAAGTAGTTTCCGCTCTTCTCAAATGTACTTTTACTTACTATGTTGGATACACCAAGTAGTAATACGGTGAGAATTGCGGATAATTTGGTATATTCCACCTCTAAGTGGGTAAAAGACCGATCGACCATATTAACAATAGGCAATCTAGTTGAAGATAATTAATTAATTAGCACGTAATGATCATGACTTCTATTATCTGTCCATCGTTAGTCTAACGATCAACAAAAGACGATCAACTGGCAAATGAAGTCTAGCTTATATTATATCCAAGACACCATGGAACATAAAATTTGAACGGTTTTTCGATGTTATTGATACTTAAGAGAGGACTACCGATAAATTATCTTGAAATGATGGCTTTCCGAAAAGATGGAAACATTGCGTAACTTACTCATGTACATGGCTGACTTTAATAATAATTTAAAAAAAAGAACACGTGAAAATTCAATTTATAAACCATGATAATTAGGACTGCCAGCCTACACGGGCAAGCCCTATTTTTCATAATTATTTTTATTATTATTTTTTTTTGCCTCTCTGCGATAATATATTAATTCGATTTAAAGAATTTTTCCAAAATTTTATTCATAAAATCCATAAACAAAGAAGGCCAATATTATCGTTTCAATTCGTTCCAGTTTTTTAGTTCATCTTTATTAAAATAAAAGAAAGTTGAAAATTTTTACTGGGCGAATATTTAAACCTCGAATAAATTCAATTTATTGTTAATCGAAATTTTATAAAACTTGCTGTTACTCTTCGGCTAAATAAAGTTTTTGGGATCGACCCAAACTTGCATAATCATTTCGATTTCATTGTGAATTTGTGATTGTAGATTACTGCTTTGTAGATAGTGAAAGGCATTTTATACCTTAAAGGTTTTACATTGTGAAACCTTGAAAATGCTTGTACAGAACTTCTGGTTCGCTAAATAATGATGGGGCAAAGGCAAAAAAAAAGAAAAAAAAAATCTAAATTCGATGGCTGCTGAAAATGAAAAGTTGTGACCATGCATGGTGGCATACCACGACCATTTACAAGTTCAAGGCGTAACTTCCTTAAAGCTACAATTATCATAAAATTGATTGGATTGTACATTTTAAATCAATACGATTAAGTTATTCTGTCTTACAGGAGTACACTAGTTACAAATTTTAAATAACAACTCATGGCTTCATAACTAAACGACACAGCAAATCCATTCCACATGAGTAACCTTAAGAGCAAAACAAGTCTATATGTACTTGGATATTATTTGCATTTTTACTTTATTGCCTTTAAAAAATAAAGTCTGTTTATTTCTGGAAATTCTCTATAATTAAAATAATAACCATACCATAATAAACTAGTAAATTATGAAAAGTCCTATAGACTTATTGGTAAAATCCTTAAAAAGCTCATTACAAAAAGTTTTTTTTTACTAAAATTATCCCTAATCATCAATTTGAGTTTAGATCATACTGACTGTTCTGGAATATCTCCTATTATTGTTGGTATTCCACAAGGTAGAATTATTGGTCCACTACTAGTTAGAAATAACGTTGAATTAATACGAACGTTGTTTCTAACTAGCAGTTAATACTGACTCTTCTGGAATATCTCCTAGTAAGGCTGGTGTTCTACATGGTAGAATTATTGGTCTACTTCTTTATAATATTTATAACTACGACATCCCAATGGAAGGCAAGAATAGCGGCGAAAGATGCTACTTCGAATTTCGTATAGATAAATGGGTTACGTGGAACACTTTTACGAGATTTAAAGGGTTACTAGTGAACAACCGATCAAAGTTAACACTAAAGACCAAACATTTAATTTATATTACAATAAAATTTTGATTTTTCAATCCAAAATCCCCCCAAAAAAATCCGTCGATGCTCCATTTTAAGTTCGTAACTCATCGTGACTTAAATATTCCCTTTGTTCATGATTTATACGTTGCTCGTTATAAAAAGTTTCATTCTCTAATATCCCACAGTTATAATCCTATTGTTAAAAAGCTTTTTTTTATTTCTTTCTCCATAAAACATCACCCGAAAAATCGTTGATGCTCCATTTTAAGTTCGTAACTGATCGTGACTTAAATATTCCCTTTGTCCATGATTTATTCGTTGCTCGTTATAAAAAGTTTCATTCTCTAATATCCTACCATTATAAACCTATTGTTAGAAAGCTTTTTTCTATTTTTTTTGTCCATAAAAATCACCTGAAAAATTGTTGATGCTCCATTTTAAGTTCGTAACTGTTCGTGACTTAAATATTCTCTTTGCTCATGATTTATACGTTGCTCGTTACAAAAAGTTTCATTCTCTAATATCCTATCATTATAATCCTTTTGTTAAACAACTTTTCTCTGTTTCTTTCTCCATAAAAAATCCCCCAAAAAAATCATCGATGCTCTATTTTAAGTTCGTAACTGATCGTAACTTAAATATTCCATTTGCTCATGATTTATACGTTGCTCGTTATAAAAAGTTTCATTCTCTAATATGCTACCATTATAATTCTATTGTTAATAAGCTTTTTCTATTTCTTTCTCCATAAAAAATCACCTGAAAAATCGTCAATGCACCATTTTAAGTTCGTAACTGATCGTAATTTAAATATTCCATTTGCTCATAATTTATACGTTGCTCGTTATAAAAAGTTTCATATTCTAATATCCCATCATTATAATCCTATTGTTAAAAAGATTTTTTCTATTTCTTTTTCCATAAGAAATCACCTGAAAAATCGTCAATGCACCATTTTAAGTTCGTAACTGATCGTAACTTAAATATTCCATTTGCTCATAATTTATACGTTGCTCGTTATAGAAAGTTTCATTCTCTAATATCCTATCATTATAATCCTATCATTAAAAAGATTTTTTCTATTTCTTTTTCCATAAAAAATCGTCAAAGCACCATTTTAAGTTCGTAACTGATCGTAACTTAAATATTCCATTTGCTCATAATTTATACGTTGCTCGTTATAACAAGTTTCATTCTCTAATATCCCAAAATTATAATCCTATTGTTAAAAAGCTCTTTTTTATTTCTTTCTCCATAAAACATCACCCGAAAAAACGTTGATGCTCCATTTTAAGTTCGTAACTGATCGTGACTTAAGTGTTCCCTTTGCCCATGATTTATACGTTGCTCGTTATAAAAAGTTTCATTTTCTAATATCGCATAATTATAATCCTATTGTTAAAAAGTTTTTTTCTATTTCTTTCTCCATAAAAAATCACCTGAAAAATTGTTGATGCTCCATTTTAGTTCCTAACTGATCGTGACTTAAATATTCTCTTTGCTCATAATTTATATGTTGCTCATTATAAAAAGTTTCATTCTCTAATATTGTTAAAATTTTTCTCTATTTCTTTCTCCATAAACTTTTATTGATATTTAAAGAGAAATTGACCAAGAGACTTACCTCTTCAAGCGTACAAATCACTTGTTGAATTTTTTTTAAATAGAAATTTGGTATCTACAATTACATTAATGTTATGATAAGCAGATTTTATGATAAAGACGTTAATCTAACAGGAGAGAAACATGTCTATTCTGACATGTTTCTCTCCTGTTAGATTAACGTCTTTATCATAAAATCTGCTTATCATAACATTAATGTAATTGTAGATACCAAATTTCTATTAAAAAAAAATTCAAAAATTGGGCAACATTTCTACAAATAAGGAAGTTGTTTTAGTGCATGGCACATTCTGAAGAATTTGTCATATTACGTCGGCTTACAACACTTTAAAAATGGCATGTTATCGTATAAAATTAATTACAAATTGAAATTATGTACAATTTTTAGTTTATTTGACAAATAATCGACTATCATTGTAAACAATTTATCTTAAATGGCACGTAGCCAATATTTGAAAATGCACAAATCGGTTTTCAATTAGATCAATTGTCATTGATTTGTTGCGGTCAATCGTGCATGAATAAATCGCATTTCATGCACTTTTGCAATAATAAATTCGATAAAAAAAAACATTTTTTCTATTGGGAGTATTTTTTCCATACTATTAAAAGTTAAGGACATGTACAACTTTAAAATTTTTTTTTTTTTAAATGGTATTTTTTCGTCTTTGCTAGAGTAGCGTGAGAGTTAACGAGAGCAGTTTACTCGTGCGTCTACAACAGTAATTCGATTTAGTACGATTAAAATGGTAATTTGGTGCGTGTAATTAATCCAAAATAATTATAACTACACTTTTCAAGCAGGTGCTTTTTATAAAATTATTTAATAACCTATCAATATATAATATACTCTTTTTTAAAACGGAAAATTTTTATAATAGAAATTACAAAAGAATGCGTAAGGCTATCTGTCTACCTTTGTACAATAGAACACCTACCATTTTCTTTTTTTTTTAATTGTTACTCCCTCAAAAATCATATTTTAATATATTTTTTTTTCAATTTCATATAAAATTTACACTTGTAATTGGGTTTATTTTCTTTAAACATCAATAACTGTGTGAAAAGCCAAGGAAAATTGCTATGCCCTAGGCCATAAAAAAAACTGATTGAAAAAAATTTGCTGAAAATCCACTAATAGGGAGTTGATGAATCAGCAGAGACTTTTGTTAGGTCGATTTAGACCTCGAAAATTGAAAATTAGGTAATATACAAGGTTAATTTTGATATTTATTAAACAAGTTGACTTTGAATTTGGGTGTCTATAGTTAATTTTAATGAAAATCGGTTAGCCTTTTTTTCTTTGTACGAAATATTAAATTGAAAATATTGTAAGGAAAACCAAACCCCCTTTTAGGTTTATTAGTTGTTATTTGATCATTGTAAAATTTTGAACCCATTTGTAGGAGAATTATACCAAAAAAAAAATTGATTTCTCACTTTTTACACTTTAGGCGAAAATTAAATCTATTTTTGATATTTAGCCTAAAGTATTAAAAGTGGAAAATGAGATTGAAAATAATTATATGAACTGAATTAATAATACCAAAAGCATTTTTTATATTAATTATATGACACACTAAATTTCATATTTGTTATTGAGTTGAGTGAAAGGTAATTTCTTATTTTTTTAGTCATTATCAGATATGAAATTTTGGTATTATTTTTTGATTATTTGTCGCCATATTTTGGGTAGTTTAAAAATTTCATACTCAGAATTCTTGGTTTTTTTTCTCAATGAAATTACGGTTTGGTTTTAAAGTCCTTCAAAGATGTTAATTTTTTTTACTTTCCAGTGAGTTTTGTAATAATTAGAATAATTGGAAATTGGATAGTGCCAAACCCGATGAATAAGGTGAATTGCCAAGATGAAAAAGGATGTCATATCGTTTGATTAGTTCTGCACGCTTTACATCAATTGATGCCTCCTTTACATTAGTTTTGTTCTGTAAACTTTTAAATTCACCATTATATTTTTTAGAAGTGGATATTATTACTTATTAATATTATTAAAATATCCAGATTTTTATGTGGATATTCTTAGACCACACCAACTACAATGAGTCGTTGCGCTTCCTCCACGATTCTGTTATTAATAATTTCAAAAATGACTTTTCTGTAATAAATTTTAAAAAAAAAATTTCCAACAGTTTTGGTAATTCCAAATTGTTTCCAATTGAAATTAAGATTGTTTTATTGACTAAAATCACGTCCCTGTTTCGAAAAGAAAAATGAACCTTAATATAATTGAATATCCATTCTTTAGTTTGGAAAGTACATCATTGTTACTAAATATTTAATTAAAATATTTATTATTTAAAATAATATTTTATTTAAAAATAATATGCCATTTTTATTTTATATTAGTTAATAATAAAACAATAATATTAAAGTTATAGAAAAATTTTAAAAAGTGGTTATTTCTTCGTAGCCAAGTTTTTCTTGTTGTTTTCGAACAAAATAATTTTTAAATGATATGGCATATTTTTTTGGTAAGTGCATACGGTAATAAGCATAATTTTCATATAAAAGGCTTTGTAAACCCATAAGTGACTATGAAGGAGTCATTGTATCGGTGAAAAATGACTGATTTTGTTATGAAAATGACGAAAGACCTTAAATTCTGAGCGGTATAACCGTATAATAATGGACATTTTTGCGCCTGAACTGAACGTTTTTAATTTGGACCATATACGGTATTGATAAAACGGCACCATTAGTTACACAATATTACAAATTTTGTGGAAGATTCCCAATATACGTAATTTCCAGATTTGCTGATGCCAAAAGGCCTGCAAGATCATGAAATTTGACGCCGTTGGCTTTATTTTTTTTTTTTGCAAAATTTTTGTTATATATCATCGTAAAAATTTTCTAAATAAAAAGGTAAAATATTTAAAAACCATTATCCATTATGAAAATACTACATTACACCTCGAAATGTGTTAAAAATTTATTAAAAATTAACTCGAAACGATCGAGTACTACAAGAATCTTCTGGTAACTATTTAAATGATATTATATTTTATACATTGTGAAAATATTTAAGAAATATGATAAACTAAAAATTTAATCAAAACAAACTCTGATTTTTAAGTGTATATTATTTAACTTTACTTTCCAAAGAACAAATTTAATAAGTTTTATGTTAATGCCAACCGTTGTTGGGCAATTATTAGAATCAAGTCAAGCACTTTAAATATTAATAAAAAAAAACTAATTAAAATCAAAATATTTTGAATTATTTTGTAATGTACAAAAATTAAATAGATGAAATTTTAAAAATGAACCATTTAATTTTCCTCCAACGTGAGCAAAAAATTAATCAAAATAACTATAATCTTTCAATTTGTTGTGTGATCATTAATGGAGAAATTATGCAATCCCTGATGGAGGGCAGCACTAGCTTTAGATTAAAGTTAGGAAAATTGTAAAAAAAACAAACAAAAATTCTTTCAACTTCTATAATTTATTTCCAATAACATATAAATGCTCAAATATTTGCACTCATTTTTTTTAATATCACGTACTAAAAATAATTCAATTACGGCTATTAGTATTCGCATATTTTAAGTACGTTGACTTAATTGGTATTTCTTATGATTAAAGTAAAAGATAATTTATAATTTAAAAATCTTGTCCCCTTATGGTATTATTATTTAAACATTTATTAGTATTCAACCACTTTCAATTGAAACACGTTAAGTTTTTTGGTCTAATTTTAATTGGAAGTAAATATACTTAACAGGTTAATTCGTAACAAGGAAAAATATTGTGTGTTGGATTGAATAAAAATTTAATTTGTATTTTGGCATTAAATCGTATCAATGGCAAATTTTTTGCATCCAACTTCAGATAAATTAATAAAATAATTATTTTCTTTAAAATTTGATGAAATTTTTAGTTTTTCAATATTTTTTAAACCGTTTTCATTAGAAAACAAAATAAAATAAATATTTAAATGACTATCACTAGATATCTTGCAGGGCTTGATCGTTTTGAGGTATTTTTCGTTCATTATTTAAATTCAAAAATTGGATTTTATATGCTGTAAAGTTTAATGATTATCTGCTTAAGTAATGTATTGGGTTGTTCGGAAAGTAAAAACGATTTTCTTATAGTGGTATAATATTTTATATTATGTCCAACTGATGACAGTACACTTCAGAATTAATCGTTGTGTTACTCGGTAGAAGCTCAAAGTAAACGATTCCTTTGAAATCCCACCAAACAGATAGAATAACCCATTTTTGATGAATATTGGCTTTCGAAGTGCATTGAGCCGGTTCACCATTTCTACTCCAGAATCTTTTGTACTTAACATTGTTGTAGACAACCCATTTCTTGTCCCCAGTGATTATACGCTTCAAAAATGGATCATTTTCTTGGCGTTTGAGAAACAAATCACAAA
Source organism: Atherix ibis (assembly GCA_958298945.1). NCBI lineage: Eukaryota > Metazoa > Arthropoda > Insecta > Diptera > Athericidae > Atherix > Atherix ibis. Next base: position 33,860,275 of record OY282606.1, read on the forward strand.
CGTCAATTCGACGGCACACATTTTCTTCCGTAAGAAGATGAGGAACCCATATGTCGAGCTTTGAGATTAAACCTAACCGTTTCAAATGATCATGAACGATCGTATTCGATAAATTTAATCTCTCAGCGATCTCACGAGTTTCTTATAAGCCGGTTTGCATCAATTAATGCCTTTATTGTGTCTTTTCCATGTCCTAGTAATGCAAAATGACGCTAATAAAATTTTCGGTAAAGTGTGTCCTGTGAGGCTGTCAAATATTTGATTATGACACTATCTTGTTGAAACCGTACAGTTTTTTAGATTAAAATCTCCAAGTTGAGGCAAACAAAAATCAGTAACGGATATCCAGATCACTTTTAGCACATACAACGGCATCTTGCGTGTTTTCAGAGCCCCATTAACAGATCTCATTTTTAAATTTTAAGATCGCAAATCTTCAAAGTTGGTAATGCCCTAGTAATGCGAAATAAAGCAAATAAAAACTTTTCGGGAACCTTTTCATATCCTAGTAATGCCTAATAACGCTAATAATATTTGCCGTATAGTGTGTCATGTGAGGCTGTCAAAAAATTTTATGAAGTGTGGCTTATAACACTGTTTTGTTGAAACCGTTGATTAGATAAATATCTCCAAGTTGAGGCCAAACAAATTAAGTAACGGACTTCCACATCACTTTTAGCACATACAATGGCTTCTTGAGGGTTTTCAGTGCCCCATAAACAACAATAATTTATAAATTTTAAGAGCCCCATATACGGTAATTTTTATTATTATAAGTTTTTAAAAAGTTTTGTTTTATTATTTTGGCAGTCATAAATTTTTAGTCCTCCCAAATATATTTACTGTTAAATTCAATAATTTTTCAATAAAACATTAAAATTATTTATTTTTAATTAAAACTACCATATTTCCCAAACAAAAATTCTTCATCAGCTTCAACTGTCCTTCCAGAACGTGGTGCATCTTCGAGATCAAAATTGCCGGATCAAAATTTTGCAAACTAGTTTTGGGACTGGATCTCTTTTAACATAACACATATTCGCCATACACAACGGATAATTTTTTTCTTGCTTGAACATCGTTTTTATCTTTTCTATAGTAAAAAAAAGTAAAATATGCCGAAAATGTTGTTTTTAAAAGTATATCAACCAAAAACGACTGTGCGCAGAATCAATCGAATTTTTTCACAAGTAAGCCTTGTTATGTCAGCTGTCAAAATACATATGATTATACGGCTTAAGTGTGAAGTTGGTTGTGAAGAAATACAATTAAGTCTTCCGTTGGAAAAAAACGAAATTACTTTCCGAGCAACCCAATATTACTTATATTTTTTCGGGCATTATTTGAAAATTGTTCTTTTTTAAATGATCAAAAATTTGGGGATTATCCATATAAACACGATTTTATGCGTAGCCCCATCAAAAAAGTCCAACGGTCCCAAATCTCGGTTGCCAATTGACATTAGTAAATCTTCAAATTGCGCATCTGTCAAAATAAAACCGAATTTTGTTATGTTGCGTGATTTGTGGCACCAACGAAATACGGGCCAATTACACCTTAAGACTAAAATGCAAACTAGAGAGTTGCTTTTCGCAAATAAAATAGCTTTTTCATAGTCATTTGTGGATTTTCAGAGCCACATATATTGTAATTTTTCATATTGATGTATACACTGAGCGAGAAAAGAACCTCGTCGCTGCTGAAGAAAATTTTATTCAAAAAACCACAATCCAACAAGTTAATAATTTTTATAAATTTTTCTTTTTAAATTTTAAACTTTTGGTCCATTATAATTTGATAACCCTTTTGTAGCTATACAAAAACTACCTTGGATGACATATACGTTCGACATCTGTCAAATAACTGGGGTGTCATTTCCAAACTACGAAAATGACAAATTTGTATTAATTTGGCGTTGAATTTTTATGATCGAGACGATTTTTAGAAGTTTTTGGTCACATAAATTTTTTTATTGCCAATGAAAGCTTAGTATTTTAAAATATCGATTAATTATTATGATTTAAAATGATCTATTGTCAAAATTTATTTTCTTTATTATGTTTTTAAATAAATTTCTGAAAATTATGAAATATTTGAGATGATATTGAGAAATAAGGCCCAAAAATTTGAGATGAATTTTATTTAATTATCACCACTGTATATACCATATGTAGTTAGTGGACAATAGGTTGATTTTTTATCATTAAAATTCGACGTTTCGGCAGTGACATTTCAATGGGAGCCGATCATATACTTACCTTTATACGATGGGGTAAAATAATAGACTGAAGTCCAGCCAATCATTTAATTACATATTGCAATGGGGTAAAATAATAAAAGCCCATTCAGATGAAAATGTTGAATTGAAAATTTAAGCACGTTTAGAAAATTTATTATAAACAGCACCGCGGAAAGCAGAATATCACAAGTGCACTAAAACGGCACTATTCACTTACTATTCTCATACCTGACGGTAGTAAGTACTTCTTGGGATAGTAGGTAATCGATCGATCACGTTTTATGTGAAGTCAATTCATTCTAGAGCACACTTGTTGCCACATATTTTAAACGATACATTTGTATATGTGTAGGCTTTAAAGTTTATTTATTGATCTACTTACCTTTAAAGACACGAAATTTCAGTCTATAGTATAGAAATTTTAGATTAAGTGGAATTTATTAAAATGACTTTTTAACCAAAATACTAAAAGTATCTGTGAAACCAACGCCAGAATGTGATCCGCATTCAATTGAGTGCATACTAAAAATCTGATCATTACGTACAGATTAAAGTGTGCTCGGCTGTGATCGCATTTTTAGTGGCATCACAAATGATGATATTTTTTGTATTTGGGAATTCCATTTGTTGGCAAAATTTTATTTGAACAGGTATTACATGAATAAAAATTTACATAATTTTATCAAATATGTTGATACAATTTGAACATAGGCTCTTATATAACTAGATTCACAGAGACGGAATCTTAACGAAAGCGATTATTTTTGTCTAAAGCCAACGCAGATAGTAAGCAAGGCACATGATCATGTTTGTAAAACTGGGTCAACTGGACGATCTGTTCATGTGGGTCTAAAATTTTCTAAATGAATAAACACAAAGATAAATTGACGAAAATGGAATGAAGGAATTTTATAAGGAAAATTTGTTGTGCAATTTTTCTCGAAGATCAGTTGAATATAATTCTTTGACTTTTTATATTTGAACATGCGACAATCAACATGCGAACTAACGTTAAATTCACAGGGTTTTTGTACTTAAAGTCGCCTTTACTCATTTATATTGTTAGTATTCTGATCATCTAAACTTTGTGATGTTTACTATTGATCTTTTCCGAGTACCTAATGAGTTAGCTACATTTACCAACGTGTATTACGAGTACCTAAAGGCCCATATGAGACATTATAAGTCGAAGTCTTTTCAATTAGGGACCAAGATACTTTCAATTATGCAGGATTGTATTTTTTTTTTTAAATGGGCTTAGGTAGTTGATTATTAGACATATGAATACAGTATAAATTTATCTGATGAACCGAATAGATACTCTCGTGTAAGTGCGCTTTCCATTGTTTTATATCGGATTGGGATGAATTTAAAAAACATGATGGCGCACGAAAAAGGTTTTTTTTACCTCGAAGCTATAATGTTACACAACTTTTGCCATATTATTATGTTATCTAACGTTAAGTTGAATATCGGAATTTTATATATTCAATTTGTTGTTCACCTTTTATGGCATTAGTATTAATCGAATTATTTATTTTGCACTAGTTTCTGATTGAGTTCAATTCTTTTTTGCGTATTGTACTACGATAGAATTTTCTTTTCATTCTATTTACAACACATTGGATAAAAAAAAAATTTTTTTAGTAGATGATTTATATATAATTCATACTACTTTTACCAATACTTTTTCATTTTCACTAAATTTCCTATCTGTGCGAATATATCCAATATTAAAGAAGTATTCAAATTTAAATAAAGTTAACAAATTAATTTAAACATATATAAATCAGTAGTAGCTAATTTAATATAATTTATTAATGTGAAGAGAAAAAAATAATTTGTGAGCAATTCATGACCGCGACATAATTAAAGCTGCCAATGTGTTGCGGTTGCATGATTACGAGTCTGTTGTCAACATAGTTTGTTGATAGAAATAAGCAAACATGTTGCGTGATACGATGTTTATGTTGCCTGCAATGAAATTTTGCTTTTGCGATGCGTGGGTTTGGGGGGCTACTTAAAATTGCATAACTAGTTTTAAATTTGTTATATTTTTTGTTGTTGTTGTTGTTGCTTGTCAGGTGTCCGAGATAAGAGCCAGAGGCAATTTTGTAGCACCCCGACCATGACGTCATTTGATGGTTTGGAATTTCGTGTATTTTGGCATAATCAGCATTGCCCTAATGAAAGTCGTCGAACGTTCGTTGTAGAGAGCTATTATGTGTATACATAAGTTGTTAAATTTTGTATAACATGTAAGAATATTAGAAAGAGGGCTTAGAAAAAAGAAATGAATGAGTCTAGAAGCTTCATAATAAAAGGCGGCCATTTAAAAAAGAAAATTCTGAATTTGGTAGTGTTCATTTGAAATTTGTTAAATGGCGAGTTTCCACAGTCATGGTGTGACGGATGAGGTTGATTACCGAAGAGAGAATCGTGGGTAAGTGTGGTATGACCAATCCTGTTTCTGAGTAGTTTCCCTTGCCCCACAATTTCGGAATCGAGACTGGTTTGCTGGTGTTTGGTCAATTTGTAGAAAGAAATTTTTACACCGTTGGTTCAGTCTTTTCTGTCGGGATTTCAGTGTAGAAGATTCCAGATTTGAGTTCAAAAGGAATTTGCATAGATACAGGGTGAGCCAATTTGGACTGACTGATTTAAAATGCATATAACTTTTTTTCTTCTGATTTTTGCATCAAATTTTATAATGTCTGTATACTCAGTATCAAAATTATTGAATTTTATTTTTCTTCCGGACAATTTATTGTTACACCTAAAAGAAAATATCGTCAGCATTTTTATACTGTCATAGCTCCCAGTGAAAACATGATAAGAAACTTAATAACCCGTTTTCAGGACGTGCTAGTCAATTGGCCATCTCCAGACCATCGCTACGATGCATTTTGCAACTTGATCTAAAAATCAAGTTGCAAGAACTCAAGAATTATTGCCGAGGAATGCAGCACAACTACTACAATATGCCAAAGTCAGTTCTAGTTGGCTCACCCTGTATATTGAAGATTCCAGGCTTCAATTGTTATTGGCAGTCCCAAAATAACGTTATCTCCATGTTTTTTATTTTATCTTAAGGGATAAGATCCTTCTTCCTACAAAAACTGGTTGATAGTGATGACCAGCTTATGGTACACACCTTTCTTGAGTCAAAATCTAATGAAAGCTAAAATAAATTCAAATTTAACTCACTACTTATCATCTTCAATGCTAAGTGACAATCTGACCTCATAAGGGCCATCAGCCGTTCCACATTTCTTTTTCTTCAGTTTTATATGTTAAAACCTGCTTCTTGATCCTCAAAAAATACCTTAAGTTTAAGCAACATAATAAAATAAAAGTTTAATTAAAATCTGAATTTACATAATATACAGGGTGCGTTTTACGTTTCGAAACGAGGTTGTGGTTGGTTTGTTAGTGTACACATTTTCCTTCAAGTAGCCCCATACGAAGAAATAGGGAGGGTGCAAATCAGGAGATCGTGGGTATCAGTCGATATCACTAATTTTTGACATTATTCGGCCGGGAAAAATTTCTCTCAAAATTTGCATCGTAGCACGAGGTGTGTGTGATGTGGCATCGTCTTGTTGGAACCTCATGTTCGGGTAGAAGAAAGTTTTCCAACATGTCCCGATAGCGGTCACCACTAACTGTTACAGCATTGCTTCCAGCATCCTCAAAGAAACGTGGCCCAATGATGTCGCGGGCCCAAATGCCGCACCACCCACTTACTCTACGAAGGTTTCGTGGTCTTTGGTGTATCAGTTGAGGGTTTTCAGTGCCTCAATAGCGACTTTTCTATTTATTAACAAAGCAAGCCAAGTCGAAATGTATTTTGTCGCTTATATTGATTTTTTGCCAAAAATGATGGTCGTCTATTCCGAGCTGTAAAACTCCAGCACTCCAGTCTCGCTGCCGTTCATGGTCTCGCTATCTGCAGCTGTTGTGTGATTTGAATTTTATTCTGAGAATTTTGAACAAACATGATAGAGATATTCCCCTAATTTTTGTGCACATCGTCGATGAAAGGTACCCGTTCATTCAACAACACTCTGCCTCACTGCATCAATCTTTTCAGGTGTACATTGGCGTAATTGTCACCCAATCTTCGCTTATTCATTACCCGCTGAATGGTTCACTTGTTCGGCATATGAGTAACAGTAAAAAAATCATGTAATTTTCTCCGCGTTTTTACAATTGAACAATTATTTAAATAAAATGTTTTAATATTTTCAACACGTTGTTGCAGCGTTCAATGCTCCATTATAAATTGTTATCGATCACATTCTATAACTGCCAATTTCCAACAGACAAATGTCATTAAAACTAAAATGGCGGCCATACAAAATCGACTTGGAACATAAAATGCCAAAAATTCTTAATTATTGACTAGAAAATATTAAACATAATTTGTATAAGACAATAAAATAAATTTTTTTTGTGAGTTTTTTCATTATAAATAAAATTTCTTGTACTTATCATAATACAATAATATTAAAAAAATATAGTCTAAAAAAATCGTGGGAAATTATTTTCCTTTCAATAATATAATAAGTTAAAGTACTCGATAATCGTAAGTACTTATATTTATGAGGACTAAGATAAAACCACTTAAAAACCGTTTACTTTCAAATATTATTATTACATAGTAGTGCGTATTGACCCCATTCAAATTTGTTTCCATTTATAATAACAAGGCTTCAATAATATTGATAAATATGATTGTACAATACAACAGCAATAAAAGGCGGTTACCACCCTTCATTCTCTTTTACTGAATATTCCCCAAATGCATTAAATTTTTTAGGAAACTAGTTTTAAAAAATAAAAAAAATAGCAATAATAATAGTATCAGTTTTTATTCTATTCAATTTAAGAATAATCAAATCACAATTCTATTGCCCCCAATAACCTATTATTATTAATAAAAAGTTTACGATTTCTTTGAAATTTTCTTCATGTTTCTTTGATAACTGCGTTGATTTATACTCGTATAAAAATTTAATATACAAAGTTATAGTAAGGAAAAAGCCAAACTATAAAAAATACTAAAAAACCACATTTATATTGTATTAGATTTTTCTTTTTTTGTATATTCATAACAATGTTTAAAAATTATGCTGCATCATTGTTGAATAATCTAATTTAGAAGGTGTTTTATTTATGCGGTTCTTTTTGGCATGGCACACTTTCAAAATTTGTTCATTACAAAAAGATAAACTGTTAGTAAAATGAAAATTTCAAAATTACTACCAGATTGATTATCGAAAATTGGTGGTAAATTAGGAATAGCATAGACCACCAATATGATCATATTGATTTTATTGATAAATATTGATCGTTTACAATAGAAAAAGGCGAATATTAATTGATTTTTTTTTTAATCAAATTGAATTTACAAAATTCAAACAATATCAAATGATATTGAACAAAAAAGGTAATATTGGGAAATTTGTGTTAAATAATTTAATGCTCTAAAAACTTTTACGTTTTTCAAATTCATCGGTAGTGATAATAAAAAAAAACACATTTGATCAAGTCATTCTTAGCAATGCTTAGCAATTTTCCTTCAACATTGTGTTGTCCAAATCAATCAAAAATATAGTAAAATGGTATCGATGAAGTAATCGTATACAAAGTGTAACATTCCCATAATAGGCTAGCCAAGAGATGAAAAACTGTAATGATTTCGAACCAATCAATATTGGTGTTTTTTTTTTCTAAAATAATTCGGTTGACAAACCGGTGAACCAGGAAAAAATCGTTTTCTATGATATGTAATTATTCTAAAAGCATTAACGGCAATAGTTGAAAAATTTCTAGTATATCTTGAAACTAAAGTCAATAATAAACTAAAGTTGAACATTGAGAAAATTATAATTACAAATATTATGTTGTAAATTTTTCTAATTGATTTATGTACAATATAGAAAGAACCAGTGTCCTCGATATATCAATTGAAGTCACGATTATTTATTAACTAAAGTCACTTGTTCAAATGAAGCGGAATCAAAATCGGTAAATGGATACAAATTCAAATTTAAATTCCATTTAATGAGCGATTGGGGAAGCTGTGCTTTAATAAAATCCGTGAAATTCATAAAATTTTTGCAAGTGTCCGCCTAGCATTGCGATTATATCTAAAATAGACATCGTATCAGATATCGTGTAATATTCTTCTCGCAAACTAACCTCTTTTGGACCAAAGAGTTTTCCCCATGCCAAAGGTATTGTCTTAATTTAAAACGATTTTGTTTTTTTGTTCTTGGTTTTAAGTGGAAAAATATACAATTTAAAATTTCATGGCCAAGTTCTAGTTTAATTTTGATTGTAAAAATTTCTTTATTCTTAAATTTAATTTTATTCTACATTAATATACTATCAGATATAATATTGAATTACGTAAGATACTATTTTATTATTATTTTGATTTTCATTGTAGTAAATTGACCTTGTTAATAAAATTGAGTATTCTGTTTTTATTTTGTTAATTTTTTCTTATTTTTGCTTAACTTTAAGCATAGTTTATTATTTATTAGATATTAATTTGATTTAGTACAAGATAACACACAACTTTGGGAGTTTACCAAAAAAATATATATTTATTGTTCATATTTCTATAAGATTTTTAACAAGAAAAAAAAGTCACAATAGAAAGTCCAAATAAGAGCTAAGTAAATTTTAAAGTAAAATTCAACAATATTGAATAAAATATTAGATGAATAAGCCTGATATCTTACTCATATTATAGGACGCTATTTGCTGCCTTTTATTGCAACGCCGCCACCACCGTCATTTTGCTGAACCACTATACTAAGAATTTTAATAATAAAAAAAAACCAGCTGAGCAATAGCAAATGTCCCCCTTAGTGGCTTTAGCACATGCACTTTCTTCGAAAATGACAATGTATGGTTTTCGAACATATTATTTTTCTTAAATAAAAATATACGAGTACAGAGATAAATCCGATAAATAGTTTATTTCTTTTTTAAATTTATAAGACATTTTCTAGCCTATTTTAATTAAAAGAGTTTAATCATGAATATTATTCTTTCGTAATTAAATACAGCAATTTATTCCGAATACATTTTAAAGTTCGAAGTAATTTCAGCATCTAGTGGCATTAAACAGAACCGTTCTTATCACTTTACAGGCACATGAATGCATCCATTTTGGATTTTGACAATTGAAAAATCCATCAATGATATAGGATTATTCATTTCATGGTTTCGGAAGTATAGAATAGTTCTTAATTAATTTTTAAAGTATATACGAGGTTTGTTCAAAAAAGTATCGCGAACATTTTGTGTTTTTTTTTCAAAAATTATTTATTTATTCACGAGTATCTTTTTTGTCCCCTTCAAAGTAATCCCCACCAGATATTATACACTTGTGCCAACGTTTTTTCCAATCCTCGAAGCACTTCAAAAAATCATTTTTTGTGATCTTGTTCAGCTCCTGCTTCGATACCGTCTTTATCTCCTCAATCGTAGCGTAGCGTCGTCCTTTCATGGGGCTCACCAGCTTGAAGACAAAGTCACAGGAGGCCAGATCTGAGGAATACGGTGGCTGTGGCATTATTAGTGTATTGTTTTTGGCCAAAAATTCGCTCACAAGCAACGATGCATGAGCAGGGGCGTTATCATGGTGCAAAAGCCAATTTTTGTTCTTCCACAAATCCGGGCGTTTCTGGCGGATTACTTCGCGCAACTTGCGCATAACCTGCAGGTAATATTCCTTCTTGACCGTTCTTCCCTGTGGCAAGAACTCATGATGCATCACGCCCCTGTAATCGAAGAAACTGTAAGCAAAACCTTCACATTTGACAGAACTTGGCGCGGTTTTTTCGGTCTTGGCTCGTGCGGTATGCTTCCATTGGGATGATTGAGCTTTGGTGTCCACGTCATAACCATTAACCCATGATTCGTCACCAGTTATGACTCTTTGGAGTCAATTTGGGTCATCGCGGACAGAGTTCAACTGTTCCTTAGCAATGTTAATGCGATGCTGTTTTTGTGCGAAATTGAGCAATTTTGGTACGAATTTCGCGGCGACCCATCTAACACCCAAATCATTGGTAAAAATCGAATGGCACGAGCCAATCGATATGTTTAAGTCCTCAGAAACTTCTCTAACGGTGATTCAACGATTGACCAATACTATTTTTATCACTTCATTAATGTTTTCGTCTGTTATTGACGTGCTCGGGCTTCCGGCACACTTTTCGTCGTTCACATCTTCTCGGCCCTCTGAGAACATTTTGTACCACCAATAAACGTTGCTTCGGTCCAAGGTAGCTTCACCATATGCCACAGTCAACATTAGGAATGCGTCCGCGCAATTAATTTTGTTTTTCACACAAAATTTGATACAGATACTTTGATTCATTTTTTGGAATGGGCAAAAATCGAAGACGAGCCAAAACACGTGCAAGCAAAGCAGCTGTCAAAAATGAACATTTGAAATGGCCGAACTTTTCGGCATAAGTGAGAGACATGAGTACCAACATAATGCCACAAAAAAATCGAAAATCAAATATACGTAACCCGCGGAAATTCAAAATTCGTGATACTTTTTGAACAGACATCGTATATTATTCAAGATAATATTTATTTAAAATGAAGATTGCCATTTTATATTATAAACTGTTTTATTTAGTAAATAATAAATTTAAAAAGTAAAAACTTTTTCCATAGTGGTAGTTCTACTAAAGCCACGTTTCACGCAAAATTTTCTTCAGCTATAAGAGCAATTTTATGCATTAACATATATGAAAAGCCGTTGTATTTTTTTCTGGGCTGCATTTTTATTTTAAATGGTGAAGGCAAGACCGTTAAAATCAATTCTGACCACTCTGGCCGAAAGAAAACAGTTTTTTTTTGGTCTATGGTAAACTTAAAGATTTTAGTCCAAACCATATATGGTTTTAACAAAATAACATCATAAGTTAAAAAATATGATAATTTTTGGCATTATTGTGCGAAAAATTGACATGATGTATAATTTCGCAATTTGGTATGTTAATTGGCATTCTTCTTTTTCTTTTAAGACTTTGAAAAAGATTATATTTAAGCAAAAAAGTTTTTTAAATTTGAAAGTAGTTAAAAACTAATTTTTCCTAAGCAACGGTTGAATTACAGCCTCAAATGTATGAAAAAGTCATTAAAAATTTCCTTTTAAAAATATCGGGTCTTTCAAAAAGTTTAATGACATTTATTTAAAAATATTAAGCAATATAATTAAAAAAAAGTTTTATTAAAATATTAATGTAAAATATATTTGATTTAATTTTACTTTTAAAAGTCCAAATTGGATAAGTCTTTATATTTCTTTAATAGGGAGTAAATTGATATTTTTAAAATTGAAACTATAAACGATTTTTATTATTTATTAATTTAAATTTAAACTATATCAAAATAATAACCATTGCACAAAAATACTAATTTTTAATTTTTCTTATCGTTTAATATTAAACATGATCAAAAACCAACTACAAAATATGTTACTGACACTATAATATTGTGGTTGGTTAAGTACTTTTATTACAGTATGTATAAATATATAACGTTAATATTTTAACAATTTTTCCTACTCAATTCTTCTATAATCTATGACTTAGGCCACCCAAAAATTTTATAATAGCATTTATTTTGACCACTCAGCAAAAGTGCTATAAAATTTGCTATATTGACCACTGTTACGACAACTTAAGTCATTCAGCAAAAATTATTTATATAAACCCCAGCTAGATTCGAATCTAATATTATTGCCCAGATATGCGAAACAAGTTGAAATTAAAAAAATTATCAACTCTATTATTGTTATTGTTGTTATTATTTTTGTAAAACTTTTTAAAACAGAAATCAAATATTGTCAATAGTCTAGTATATTAATTTAATATTACATAAGATGTTGATTAGTGTTGAAAGCTATATTTGTATTAATAGGCATACTTATATTATATCCATTTTAATATACATAATATAAATAGTGCTTCCTTATTTATTTTTTAGAATACACATAAAAGTCCAACTCGGATATAATTCGTTTCTAATTGGTTTCATAACTAATCAGTGAAAGGTGAATAATTTTTTTTTTCAAATATCATTTTGAGTAGTATAATCTTGACTTTTGAAAAGAAAAAAATAATAAAAATTATCGTTTATTTGATATACATTTAAAATTAATCAAGAAGACAAAATTAAAAATCCCATAAATTATGTTATATTGAATTTAGAGATAACTTAGAGAAAATTTAGAGAAAATATTTTAAATAAATTTTTTCTCTTTAAAATCTTATTGATATAAAATTGCAAATGTTAAATAAATTCAAAATATTTGCATGCAAATGCCTTTCAATTGATAATTTTATAAATGTTCAAAATAGTTTTTAATCAAAGCGTTAGTATGCATAGTAAAAGTTATAATATTTTTCACAAAAAATTTATTCAATTTCCTACTTTTAAGATGGTATTTGAATTTTAATCGAAATACTTAAATTTTTTGCAAATAATTCACATTCATATATAATATATGATATAATATTTCTTGTGCATATCTATGCTTGGGTATTTGCAATAAAAAAAATGAAATAAAAAAAAATTTATAACTATTATTGTTATATTTTTGAAAACAATAGGCAAACAAAATTTTTAACATTTGATAAAATCATGAAATATATTTTTTTTATCTTGGATAAAACTATTTCTGTGGGGCTATAATTCCAATTTGTCCAGTTTAAAATTTAGTTCATTTCCTACTAAATATATGTACAAGAAAAAATTAACCATAATTTAATGAAAAATAAAAGAAAATACGGCATAGCCCAGGGAAGCCTTCAATCAAATAAAAACTGTGCAGACAAAAAAAAACAAAGTGCAAATAATTTAATATAGTTTGCGGCAGGTGGTCAATTAGATAAATTATTGCAATTATATTTGGCTTGAGTGCTTCCCATTTCCTTGCCAGATTTTGAAAATTCTTGTAAAATATAAACAAACAAAAAATATTATTATATACGTACAGTTTTTGTCAATAGTTTTTTTTAAACAGTCAATAGTAAACAAAAAGTAAATTTGCACTTAAACAACGAAACTTTTTTTAAAAAATTCTTTCAATGTAAATTGCTCATTTAAATAATTGCTTGTTGTTACCATAAATAAATTCGTAGATAAATCATTTTTAAGTTGGTATAATTAACGAATTCAGGTAAATCTAAAATTTTATCGTAATTATATCGTATCTATTGTAAATAACAACGAAAAGTTAATCTTCTTACGTACGAAGTATGAGTCTTGAAACTTACAAATGCATTTTCAACTATGGCTGATAGCTCCTCACAAATGTTTAATTAATTATTGTTCAATAATAAAAAATTATTATCAATGATAATTTTTTAAGTTTAATTTTTTTATTTTGTATTTCCTTATAGGATTAGGTATTTTTTACCATATACATCGAAATATTTTATGGGAACTGAAGAATTATATTGGGTTGTCCAAAAAGTAATTTCGTCAATAAATAAGCTAAAAATAGCTTATTTATTGGCCTTTTTTCTTTAAGTGAATCATTCAATTTATCCACCTGATGACAGTACACTTCAGAAATGATCGTTGTGTTGTTCGGTAGAAGCTCAAAATAATCGATTCCTTTGAAATTCCACCAAACAGATATCATAATCTTTTTTTTGATGAATATTGGCTTTCGAAGTGCTTGAGCCGACTCATCTTTTCTACTCCAGGATCTTTTGCGCTTCCCATATTTGAAAGGGTATCAACCAAAAACTACTGTACATAATCAATCGAGTTTTCACAAGCAAGCCTTGCTATGTCAACTGTCAAAATACATATGATTATGCGGCTTAAGTTTGAAGTTAGTTGTGAAAAAATATAATTAAATCCTCTGCTGGTAAAAAACGAAACTACTTTCCGAACAACCCAATAATTAAGTGCATTTTGTTCCCAATCGTGTTGCCTTCCGCTTTAATAAGTGTGCTGATGATAATTTGAGGAGTTGTGCTTACTGAAATACGAACTTGAGCCATGCGCTTAAAAATAGACTGGATCAAAGGTGGATGATTTCTTTTCATTGGTCAAATATCAGAAATCCGAAAATTCTGGGCAAGAAAATTTCTCAGACCACACTTCCCATGATTTCTTCTTCGGTAACCAATTGGATCCTTCATATTCATTCACTTAACCCAGGATAGAACTCCTTCTATTCTGAAACTCTTAAATTCCGCCATCCATTTTTCAAGCCAATCTTTTCTACATTTGACAATCTCTGACTATTCCGTCCAATTAACTATCGACCAGTAAGGAAAGTGGCAGCAAAAACCCACATGGGATATGGAGTTTACCAAATGGCCTCATGGTCATGGGGCGCTAAAAAATTGCCTCTGTTTCTTATCTCAGATATCTTACAAATTCAAATAAAATAAAAAATAAAATAATATTATATTATTTAATATTATGGTTTAGGGAAGAGTTCGATATAATTACTATGTTGACGTCTTTCTCGGCGCAATTTCGGACACCGAGTCTATTTAGGTCCCCTACATCGTGCAACAATATCTTTAAAAATCGAAAAGTTCTTAAAGCTGATATTAATGGTTGTTATTTTTTTAAAAAAATCTTTAATTTGGTTATGTTCTCATTTTTACAAGTGGTTCTAAAAATAGTTTCAGAGCATTTTTTTCACTCAATTAAAATATTGAGTTGTTCAGAAAGTAATTTCGTTTTTTTTTATAAAAATTAAAGACGATTTTTTTTTACTGAATTTATATTTTATTCTGACCTTTTTTCTTTAAGTAAATCATTCAATTTATCCAACTGATGACAGTACACTTCAGAATTGATCGTTGTATTACTCGGTAGAAGCTCAAAATAAACAATTCCTTTGAAATCACACCAAACAGATAGCATAACAAATTTTTTCCGTAAGAAGATGAGGAACCCATATGTCGAGCTCGGAGATAAAACTTAGCCGTTTCAAATGATTATGAACGATCGTATTTGATAAATTTAATCTCTTAGCGATCTCACGAGTTGTTATTCACCGGTTTGCATCAATTAATGACTTTATTGTGTCTTCATCAGCTTCAACTGACCTTCCAGAACGTGGTGCATCTTCGAGATCAAAATTGCCGGATCGAAATTTTGCAAACCAGTTTTGGCACTGGCGTTCACTTAACAAATCTTCTCCAATACACATCGAATAATTTTCTTCTTGCTTGAACAGCATTTTTATCTTTTCTATAGTAAAAAAGTAAAATATACCGAAAATGCAGTTTTTTACTTTCCATATTTAAAAGGGTATCGACTAAAAACTACTTTCCGCATAATGAATCGAATTTCTTGACAAGTAAGCCTTGCTATGTCAGCTGTCAAAATACATATGATTATGCGGCTTAAGTTTTGAAGTTGGTTGTGAAAAAATACAATTAAATCCTCTGTTGTGAAAAAACGAAATTACTTTCCGGACAACCCAATAATATCTTTATAATATCCGCCTCTGGTGGTCTTGCAACAAAATTTCCGGGTTCATTTTTCTATTGATTTCATTGTGTATGTTTTTTTTAAAGATATTTAATTGTCTCCGGTTGGTTACTATTAATTGACCTTCCCTTTAGGCGCCCCTATAGGAAGAAATTGAAGGCGGTCAAATCTAGACAGTGATTTTATATTGAAAGATAATATTAAATTTTTGCTTTATAAGAAAATCATGATTTAATTAATATTTACTTTAAAAGAAAAATTAAAACTAATTTTACACTGGTTATAAAAAAAAAGGATCCAAAATTTTGTGTCGATCAAATTTATGGAACAAGAAGCAATGAAAAGTAATTTTTTTATATATGTTATTTATTTGTTAACAAGATAAATTTTTATAATAATTTAGATTATTACAAAAAATAGTATAAAAAAACCAGAAAAAAACAACTTTTTTTTTTAAACTAAACAGAAAAGGTAAATTTTCAAAAAAAAAAATTTAATGCTAGTAATTTTTACATTCAATGAATATAATGTAATAAATTCACTTTGCAGTAGAAATAGTTTCGTTATTTAATTACGAATGCATAGTTTTAAATTAAACAAGCGTTCATTTTAAAAGTAGGAGAAATTACCAATTAATGATGGTGAAACTTTTGAAAGAAAGTCACCAGTCACTATTCACTTTTGAAAATATTTTATAAAGTTACTAAGTACCAAAACAACAAGATGACGATTTAAATAATTTCGATCGTAGATGGTTAATGAGTTGTTAAAAAGTATGGACGGGACCATCAAGTCGTCAGTTATACTAAATGGCATACACATTACACGTGTGTACGTACATTTTAAATAACCAAACCAATTTTAATTGCGTTCACCTGTCTGGTTTTTTTATACTACAAATCGCACTTGATCGACTGAAGAAAAGAAATTTTTTAATGACCAACCATCACCAGCTAACGAACTAATGTAGCTGTTGAATTAAGTGCTCCTCAATTGAAATTAATGATCCAAAAGTGTCTCAATGTGAATCGTTTATATTTTATTGCCAGATCGACTACTGAATAATCTGTTACAAAAATTCTGTTTTGGATCTACACCGCTGTTTTGGATCTACAATATTCATCAGTTAAATAATAAGTCTAATTTTTTATTTAATTGAAAACATTTTAAAATTTACTTCATCAAATTGGGAATATTTAATTACAAATAATTTCCGTGCTAGATATAAATGTATTTATTTTGATTGGAAATCACCTTAAAACATTGATTTTTTTTGTATGTAAGGTTTATTAGATGGAGTTCATTTTATAGCGCCACGACCATGAGGCCATTATTGTAAATTCATAGTACGCATTGGGGAATCTATCAAAACGAGACTTGTATAGACTGACTGGTGACAGTTTTGAAACAACTGCTATTCCCTCTAGAGGATCGCGTAATTACTGGACATAGTCTAGGCGTGCAATATAGAACATCGAAAATTGAGAAAACGATGTGTCATCAAATTTTATGTTAAGCTTGGTAAATCCGGGGTAGTTTGATCTACAAAAAGTTCCAATACGCCTATGGAAAGCATTCTTTATAAAGAGTATAAGAAGATGAACCTTGCTATAGGAGGCCTTCAGCATCGAAAACTGATAAAAATGTATAATGACTGTTACTCAAAAAAAGGGTTCACCACAACGGATCCTACTTTAAAGACAGTTGAATGCTTGACCATGACAATGCCTCCGTTACACTGCCATCTCCATCAACGAGTTTTTGTCAGAAAATCGAATTTCTGTGGTTACCAGAACCATCTGTTCATCTGGTATAAGTTCATGAAACAAACCCACCTCCCCCTACACCACACTGCATAAATATAAAAATAACACTGAAATGAATGTCATTTTGGAACTGTCAAGAACATCCAAACGAGTGTAACCGATTGGATGGAGGTGATTCTATATAGTTGAAATCTTCCAGCACTGCTCCAAAGAGTGGAAACAATGCCTCCTTCGATGGAAAGGGTTTTCGAATAAGAGTGATATGATTTCTTTAAAAAAAACATACTAATTGTTAAGGACATTCAAATGTTTTTCATTTAATGTAAAGTGCAATCGATACAATTAAATTCTGAATAAACCGTCATTCAAATGGCCTTCACGACTTCTTTTACAGGAACGAATTCGATGAACCCAATTTTCGAGCACTTTTTCCACTAAATCATGTCGTATGTCATGAATAGCACGTTCAATATTGATTTCTAAAACTTGAAAAGAGTCTGGTTTATTGCTAAAGACCAATGACTTCAAATAACCCCACAAAAAATAGTCGAATGGTATTAAATCACAACTTCTTGGATGCCATTCAATATCACAATTTCTTGAAATAATCGAATCTCCAAATTTTTCTTGCAATAATTCGGTTGTTGCACGTGCAGTGTGGCACGTAGCCCCGTTTTGTTGGAACGAGATGTTGTCAAGATCAACTTCTTCCAATTTCGGCCATAAAAAGTTAGTTATCATCGATTTATAACGCTCTCCATTGACAGTAACGGTGTTACCAGCTTCATTTCGAAAGAAGTACGGACCGATGATTCCACCAGACCAAAAAACACACCAAACTGTAAATTTAGGTGAATGTAATGGGTGTTCATGAATAATTTGTGGATTTTCTTCGCACCAGAATCAACAGTTTTGTTTATTTACCGCACCACTCAGATGAAAGTGAACCTCATCGGAGAAGACGATTTTCTTAAAAAAATCGTTATTGTTTTCAAGTTGTTCCAAGACAAAATCCGCAAATTCACGACGTTTACGGTAGTACAATGGCTTCAGTTCTTGAGTGATAACAATTTTATATGGATGCAAGCCCAAATCCTTTCTTAAAATGCGCCAGGTTGTGGTTTGAGACAGTCCCAATTCTTGAGAACGTCTTGGAATCGACAAATTGCGATCTTCAGAAACACTTGTCTGAACGGTAGCAATATTTTCATTACTTCGAACGGTTCTTTGTCTTATTGGCACTTGAACGTTATATAAAGAAAGTGTACGCTCGAAATATTTAACAATTCGACGAATAGCGAGCACAGTTGGACGATTATTACGAGCATAAAATTGCAAAAGCGCACGAAGAGTTGCAATTGGAGAACGATTATTTTGATAATAAAATTGAATAATTTGTAAATGTTGTTCTTGCGTATATCTCTCCATGATAAAATTGTAAACATTACTAAATACAATGAAGTAAAAATGACAGGTTATAACATATTACAAATGGCCGAAACGTCACTTACAAATCATATTACTCTTATTGGAAAACCCTGCATATGAGAACTTCTTTCAACACTTAAAAAATTGTCATGAAAAAAATTAATATCTACAATATTATGTGGATTTGACCTGCCTCGAATGTAAAAAATTTCATTATTAATGAACGTATTGAGTCAAAAAAGCTCCTCATCACCAAACATAATTTTGCATTTCGCGACTTATTTTCAAAGTTAAATTCCATGACTAAATTGCAAACTATTCGGAATAAAACTATTTAACAAAGAATATAAAAAATTGAATATTAATATTACTTTTACTTAGAGCAAATATAATGATCTTTGGAGAAAAAAAATATGAAGATTAAAGTATTGTATAATATGTAATTGATGATGAACTGAGTGCAACAGTTAACAAAAAAGAAATTAATCGGTTAGAGCAGTTTGTCCATTTGTTAAAAATTCGAGTATTAATTATAAAAATAGTAATTAATTCAAAGGGATTATTATATATATTTTTTACCAATATATGAACGTTATAAAAATTAAAACTATCTTAAACTTATGTACAAGCAAATTAAATTGATCATATTTAAATTTAAGGTTAATCTGATTAAAGGTTTTTTTTATCTATTATTTTGTCTTTTTTTTTTAAAATAAATTCAATTTATTATATAAAATATCCTCTACTAAGTCCAAAAAAAAAAATATTATTGATATTTCAATGTTAGGGTTATGAAAAGTCTTCAGCAATTTCATAGTATTAGATATGCTATTGGGATTAGATGAACTCTAATTTATTGAATTACTTTCTATTCGTATATGACAGTCATTTTTTTTACAAAGCCGGATATGTAAATGAAGGACAATAATTTTAGTACTATTATCTATAAAAACGTCCATTAGTAAAATATACTTACAATAAAGTTTAGCCCCATTTAAATGTGGTATTAAAATAAGATGTACAATCAAGTAAGAGTTTGGTAAAAATTATTATTATTATTACTATTATTATTGAAGATATTGTTTTTTTAAATTATAATTTTTAATATATAAAACCTATTTTATATTTCAGATGCGTTCATTCATGTTGACAGCATGTGCTGTCTTGATTGCATCGGTAACTGGCGTTAAGATATCGACAACGCCAACTTTCGTGGATAGATCCTTCCCTGCATTCAGACCGCCGCAATCATTTTCTCAATCGAATAGACAGTTTTTTGGATATCCAAATTTTGGACCATCGTCATTTGGGTAATAATTATATTAAAAAAAAAAAGAAATATTACTTAATAGAATAAAAAGTAATTAAATTAAAAACGAATCATTGCGCAAAATTGAACAATTTCTCTTTATTTATTTTTTCAAAATATGCAAATACATCTTTTGTTAAGCTTATAATTATTTGATTTTAAAAATAATAATAATAATAATAATTCCTATATTATTATGCTGTTCAATGTAAAAATGCATATGGTAAATTTTTAAAACATTGCCCTCAGAAATAAATGCAATATTTTTAAAAGAAATTTCAGACTATATATTCGTAATACAAATATGAGAGACTGTATTGCACCAAGTGTATAAGCTTAAATTCGCTGTTTTTTAGTAAAAAAAACACATTTTTTTTTCATAGAAAGCAAAAATAAATTTATTCAAAGTAATTGGCCTCGCTAGCTACACATTTTTCCTATCTCTCGGACAAATTGTGCATACCACGGCAAAAAAACTCCTTCCCTTTCGAGGCAAACCACTCATCAAGCCATTTTTGGACGTCTTCGTAAGAATCGAAGTGCTGCTCAGGGAGCGCGTGGCTCATCGACGAAAAGAAGTGGTAGTCGGAAGGGGTCAGGTCTGGTGAATAACCTCCCAATTGAGTGTCTCCAAGTAGTTTCGGACCATTTTTGACGTGTGCGATGGTGCGTTGTCGTGGAGGAAAATTAGCTTGTCATGTCTTTGTTGATAATCCGTCCTTTTTTCACGCAGAGCACGTTGCAATTTGATCAGTTGTTGGTGGTAGCAGTGGGCATTGACAGTTTTACCAGATTTCAATATCTCATAGTAGACGATACCCTGCTGATCCCACCAAACGCACAGCTTCGTCTTCCGTCAGAAGTGATTTGGTCTTGGGGAAGATGTTGATGGTTGGCCGGGATGAACCCACGATTTGTTGCGTTTAGAATTCTTGAAATATATCCATTTTTCATCGCCTGTCACAATCCGATGCAGGGACGACTTTCCTTTTTGTCTGAAAAGCAACATTTCGCATGTGTTTTGGCGTCCCTCTTTTTTCGATCTTTTCAATCTTCCCCATGGCACGCAGACGCATAAAAATGGCTGATTGAGTAACACCCAATTGCTCGGCGAGAATATTTTGCGATTGGGTTCGTCTTCGTCCAAAAGAGCCTGGAATTGATGGTCCTCAACCTTCCTAGGTCGATTTTCACGCTTATTGTCCCACAAGTTAAAATTGCCGTCTTTGAACCGAATAAACCAATCTCGGCACGTTTTTTCCGATAAAGCACTGTCACCATAGGCCTCCCTAAGTATTCGGTGCGATTCGGTAGCCGATTTCTTCAAACTGAAGCAGAAAAGCAGAGCTTCCCGTATATGCTCTTTTTCTGGCACAAAAGTAGATATGATTACCAAAGGAAAAATGTATATTGTTGTACGAAATTGCTGACAATGTGCACTGATTAATGTTGACAGATGTGAAACTCATAAAAAAAAGTATGGCGTGCCCATGATAGCTTAATACGCTCACTTACGCCATCTATGACCAAACAGCGGATTTATACACTTGGTAAATAAATACCCATCTATATATACACGTATATATATATATATTAATAAAAATAACTATTCAAAGGTATTGAATACAAAACAATTAGTTCACGGTATTATGAAATTTATAGTCAGACTCAATACTTGATAGCATATTAGACAGACTCGTTCGTTCCTGAAAAAAAAAACATGAAAGATATCGTGCAGAAACTCAAGATTGTATTATAAAGAAAGTGTATAATTTTTTCATGTTGAAATAAAAAATTAAAATAATGAATTTATGAACTGACAAAAGATAATTGGTCTGTGTGTGAAGAAAAATTAAAGAGAATTGTTCAAATACTACAATATCTATCGACAAAATAATGGAACTTAATTGAGATTATACTCAATTGTTACGATAGGAAATTAATGACTAGAAAAATAATATTAAAAATTTATCACATAGTAACAATAAGATTAACTTAAATAATGGTAAATTTTTATAATGGTAGTGGTCTGCAATCGAGTTTCCCACGATCGTTTAATCAACCGCTACAACAGAAGCAGCAAGAAAAACCACAACTAACATGTGGTTCAGGTCCGATAAACTGTCAAAAGTTACCGTATCGAACACTAGATGGCTCTTGTAATAATTTGCAAAATCCAGCTTTAGGAGTGGCAAACTCTCGGTATATACAGGCTTTTAATTAGAATTATTTTTTTCCCTCTAAACTAAAAGAGTTTTCTTTCACCTACTCTAAGTTATGGACGATTACTTGCACCAAGGTATGCTGATGGTGTTTACTCACCGACCGCTTCAATTACTGGTGAGCCGCTACCCAATGCTCGATTAGTATCATTGGTTGTATTTGGAGAACAGGATATCCCAGATCCGGAATTTACTTTGGTTAACATGCAATGGGGACAAATCATTACACATGATATGAGTATGCAGGCTGGTTCAACACAAACGAGTATGTTGAAAAATTCAGAGTTGCTTGGTTTTTTTTCTAACTGTCCTATTGTTTTTTTTTTAAATAAAAATTAACTAGAAAAACATGCGACAAGATGTTGTACCGATGATGGTAAATTTATTGAAACGGGTGCTCACAAGACGTGCTTTGCAATTCATATACCTCCTCAGGATCCTGCCCATAAGCAAACTGGCACAGAATGTATGAATTTTGTCAGAACACTTACTGATATGGATTTGAACTGTCCTGGAACAAGCGCTACGGGCCATGCTGAGCAAGTTACTGTTGTTACTCCGTATATGGATTTGTCATTGGTCTATGGTAACTCTGCTGATCAGAATCGTCCTATTCGTGCCTTCCAAGGTGGTCGGATGATTGTCGATGAACGTAGTGGACACCAATGGTTGCCGCAATCAACGAACGCATCAATGGATTGTGATGTACAAAATCGCAATGAGATATGCTATCGTTCTGGAGATGTTCGAGTTAATCAAAATCCAGGATTAACAATTCTTCAAACAGTACTTTTGCGTGAGCATAACCGAATCGCTGATGTTCTCGCTGCATTGAATCCGCACTTTGACGATGAGCGTCTATTCCAGGAGTCCCGAAAAATTAACATTGCCCAGTATGTGCATATTAACTACTATGAATGGCTTCCGATATTCCTCGGTAGAGAAAATATGCTCAAGAATCGACTGATATACAAAGCTACGGACGATAGTTTCATTAACGACTATGATCCATCGGTTGATCCTTCAGTTCTCAATTCACATGCTACCGCAGCGTTCAGATATTTCCATTCGCAGATTGAAGGAAGACTTGAGTAAGTAATCATTTTTAATGTTCAAAAAATATTTTTAGGTAAATTTAAAAAAAAAAAATTAATTAATTTTCAGTCTTGTTACTGAGCTGAGAACAATTTCGGGTGCGTTGCGTCTAAGTGATTGGCTAAACAGACCTGGTATTATCGAATCGGATGATAATTACGATGGTTTAGTTCGAGGAATGGCAACACAACCAGAAGAGCTCACTGATATCAATTTCGATGCAGAAGTAAGTAGAAATCATCGCAGATCCTAATAAATCTTTTTTAATAAACAAAATTCATTTCAGATTAAACACTTCTTATTCCGTCGCAATAGATTATTCGGTGGAGATTTGAGAGCGATTGATATTCAAAGAAATCGCGATCATGCCCTTGCATCTTACAATGACTTCCGAGAATTCTGCGGTCTTGCTAGGGCACACACGTGGGAAGGATTTCTTGATTTAATTCGGCCAAAAGTTAGTCCATCTATCGGAAATTTTTTGACAAAGTCCAATAAACTGATTAATATTCTTTAGGATCTACAAAATCTTAAATCCTTATATAACTCACCAGAAGATGTTGAGGTAACAGTCGGTGGATCATTGGAAGCTCATGTAGCTGGTGCACTCGCTGGTCCCACGTTCCTTTGCATTCTCACTGAACAATTCTTTAGAACCAGAGTTTCTGATCGTTTCTTCTTCGAACGAGGCGACAAACTTACCGGATTCACAAGAGGTAGCTCTTTTTTCACTACACATTCATATACTCGTATATATTGATTGGTAATGATGGATATATTTTTTTCTTTCATAAAGCGCAATTGAGCGAAATTCGTAAAGCAAGTATTGCTCGTTTACTTTGTGACAACAGTAATCACGTTTCTCAGATACAACCAAGTGCATTTTTATTGCCATCAGGACAGTAAGTATATTATAAAATAATAAATAATATCTATAAACTCGTATTTGCTGATAAATAAAATTTAAAAAACTTTTTTATCTTTTAGCAATCCAATTATACCATGCAGAGATATTCCAATTGTGGATCTGCGAGCTTGGCAAGAGAATCCTGGTCATGTTTTAAGGCCTACATTCTTCCATGGCAATTATTAAAAATAGTTAATTTTAATAAAAATATTTTTATTTTTAAAAGATAAGCTTCAGAAATTACTAATTAATTTTTGATCTAATTAGTATTTAAATTCTTTTCGCTTCTGTTGAGTTTTTCTTTTACAAATTCAAATCGTCTTTAACCTTTTTTTTGTTTTTTCTTCATATCAGTTTTTCTTTTATAATTTGCCATTTTCCTTAGTATCTTAGATATAAATAAATTAATAATTGTAAATTTATTTGTGAATATAAAATAAATAAATAATAGTATTTTATATAAATTGTTTCTATTTTTTTATTTTTTATTTCTACTTTTTAATTACAATAATATCAACAATTCATTATAGACATCCACTATTTTAGATACAAATCAAGTGCAAATAAATTTATTTAAAGTAATTTTAATTTTTTTAAATAATTATAAATTAATTTTAATTTGGACTTCTAATATGGTAATTATTATTAGATAGTCAGTATACACCAACGACATCATACATCTTAATAAAAAAAAAATCGAGCGGTGGTAAATCCTTACAAATGGTTATCCAATTTGTGCGTAAAAATATAAATGGTTATTCCAATTGTGCGAAAAAATCGAGCGGGGTAAAAATATAAATAGTCATCCAATTTGTGCGTTGAAAAGTAAAATAATGTAAAAATATACATAAAATTCAGATTTTATAATTTGGAATTTTCGCGGGTTACGTATATTTGATTTTCGATTTTTTATGGCGTTATGTTGGTACTCACTTATGCCGACAAATTCGGCCATTTTGAATGTTCAGTTAATTTTTGACAGCTGCTTTGCTTGTACGTGTTTTGGCTCGTCTTCGATTTTTGCTCAATTTTGACCAAAAACACCATCGCATTAACATTGCTAAGGAGCTGTTGGACTCTTTCCGCGACAACCCAAATTTGTTCCGGAGGGTCATAACTCGTGACGAACCATGGGCTTATAGTTATGACGTGGAAACCAAAGCTCAATCATCCCAATGGAAGCTGCCGCACGAGCCGAGACCGAAAAAAGCGCCAACTTCGGTGGAATGTGATGGTTTTGCTTACAGTTTTCTTCGATTGCAAGGACGTGGTCCATCATGAGTTCTTGCCACAGGGTAAAACGGTCAATAAGAAATATTATTTGCAAGTTATGCGCAAGTTGCGGGAAGCAATCCGCCAGAAACTCTCGGATTTTTGGAAGAACAAAAATTGGCTTTTCCCATTTTTGGCCAGAAACAACACACAAATAATGCCGCAGCTACCGATTCCCCAGATCTGGCCCCCTGTAACTTTTTCTTGTTCCCGAAACAGTTTCTTTGATCCATTTTTTGGAGTGGGCAAAAATCGAAGACGAGCCAAAACACGTGCAAGCAAAGCATCTGTCAAAAATTAACTGAACATTCAAAATGGCCGAACTTGTCGGCATAAGTGAAAGACATGAGTACCAACTAAATGCCAGAAAAAAAATCGAAAATCAAATATACTCGTAACATCTAATAATAGCAGCACTGAATGCGAGGACTCGTCAACAAAGAAATTAAGTAATTGTATACATGTATTATAATATTTTCTCCTATGCACATTTAAAGCATTGTTTTCTATTGATTCATTAAATTTTTATGTTTTAATAAATAATATATAGTGAAATAAAAAAATAATTAATATTTTAAAATAGAATACTGTGTTTTATTGCATATTTACAAAGCTAATTCCATCAAACAACAAGACCCGCAATATTAAAAAATCTGCTTCTTTACGCATAAATGATATCACATATGAAAAATGGTTTTAAACGAACCGCTTCAATCGCATACTGAACTTTTAAATTGCCCCCAATGATTTACGCCGTTTCTGTTGTATTGCATGTGTGAGCGTTCTATAAATGTATTGCCAACAAAATTTGGACAGAGGCCTATCCAGTTCTTCTTCAATCTAAGCTTTGAACAACGATATGATAAATTTTCGAACAGTTTACTATACGATAATTCTATTGCTACTGCTTGTTTCATACATATCCTATCATAGGCGTTTTCCATTGGACCAATTTTGCTACTACTCGGTAGTTGTAGCTGTCATCATCTACTCTACCTCGAACAAACGAGCACATTGAACTGGGAGTTACGCATACAATTTACGTTAGGTGGATTCTAGTTGCTAAAGTGAAAATAGATAGTTTTGCGGGTTCATTGGTTATGTTAAAGAGGCATATTTTTGTCAGTACTGTTTATGTGTGAATAAACTCAGTTGTTTTTGTTTATGTGTGAGTAAACTCAGTATTGTTGCTTACTATTTTGAGGTTATGTTTCTACTAGTGTTTAGAATTTGGCTTTCCTTTGGTCATCTTCTCGCAGCTACCGACTAGTTGCAAATTTGATCCAAAGGAAAAAGCCTCAAGATAAAATCATGATCTAAGAATATTGTTAATTGTGAGAGAAAAATATGAAATTGAGCAGAAATTTCTGCTATTCAGTTAAGAGACGTAGATGTGCTAAAAAGATTGGTGCGAAAGATGAAAAATTCCTGCGCGTCAAGCTTAGATTTGCCGTGCAAATAGGTAGCTGTCGAATCGTTTGAATTCTATGAACAGCTGGCCGGTATATTACACTAATCGTGTGAATGCACGTTGTTTGCGCGTGGAGGGGCAATTTTTCTGCTGTGGCAAGCTTGGTGAATGGTAAATTGATCGAACCTATACATTAGCTGTATTCTATTGGACCAATTTTGCTGCTCACAAGTACTTCTAGATACTCGCAGCTACTCTTGCTCGTAAAAATGAGTAGTTCGCATGCGTAGTTACGCATACAATTTACGGTAGGGGGATTTTGGTTCCCAAAATGAAAATAGACGGCTTAGAGGGGTCGTTGGTTATGTTGAAGTGTCATATTTTTGTTGTTCCTCCATTTCAAAAATTATGTGCATATAATTGTATGCGTCAAACCCGCCATTCTAAAGAAAGCTAAAATTCAAAATTATGTGCATATAATTGGAAATTACACAGAATTGCAATTTAAGAAACACTTTAGATTAACAAGAGTTGTCGCAGAAAGGATTATCGATATGTGGTTTTCATTTTAAACAATAATTTAACGAATAAGTGTTGTAAATATTACACTCTTTTAGCCGACCAAGTCATGGAGGACGTACTGCAGTTGGTTTTGATCTTACATTATAGGTTTTGATGTTGACTATTTTGAGTTGATATTTTACTTCTGCCGAGTAAATTTTGCGTTCCATTAGGCATCTACTCCGAAGTACTTGTGAGTAGCACAATTTGCCCAATGGAATAAAGCTTTTATTTAATCATCGTTTATATAATATTTTATATATGACGTCGTTCACGTTGCTCGTTTCAAATTCATCATTTGCGCATCGTTTATTTTGCCATTTAACAGTTTCAATATTTATTCTATACCTGCATATTCATTTATACGTATTTATTTTATATAATATATAGTAAATTTTATTTTATTTATGACTATAATATATATTGTTTATAATTTAAAACTCTTTTTAATTAATGCAAACTTGATGAAAATTTAAAAAAAAAATAGGAAAAAATCCTTTGTGTATAAATTTGTAAATTTAATAAAATGACAGTGTCAGTGAAACATGAAATATTCATGTTGAAATTATTATTGATTTAAATGTTAAAACAAAATATTAAATGTTTACTAAAATTAATAAACGAATTGAAATAATCAATATAAATGTGAAAATATCATTCATAATATTAAATAAATAAAATAAGAACAGCAGCGATCAACTAGATAATTCACCAATAAAAAATTGGTCGAACCGTCACACGATCAAAAATATATTTCAACATGTTTGCAATTTTTTTGCTCAGCTAAAAAGCTTATTAATAGCAATAAATTATTCATTCCGATGTTCATTCAAGCGATTACACTATTATTAGACTGATCGTGAAATACACAAACTTTGTTTGCAGCGATCCTGCACGATCCCATGCTCGTGCAAAATGCGTACATGCTCGCGCATATATTATACTGTCAGACGGGAGAGGAAGGGGTAATTTCATGTTTAGTACACATATGAACCACGCAGTATCAATAGAATTATTATGCAGTAAACTCTTTGTAAACCATATATCAGTATGTCATATGTTGTTAATTATGTGCTTAACCGATCACCCATGCGTCTAATGGAATGATTTGATATCTGTCCGTGTCAATGTCGACAATGTTTTCAGGAGCTCCGTCCTCTTGAGTATTTGTCTTAGATAACAGCATAGGCTACTACATAAAAATTCTGTCTACCTATTTCTAAAATGCACACATTAGCAAAATTAAAGTTTTTTGTTTCTTACAAAATACTTAATTATTTTACATAATAAATTGCTTTTAAGTTACTTTTCGAATACAAGCTATTTATGAAAATTGATTTAAATTACTTTAGATATTAAATTTAAAAAAAAGCTTAAAATTCAATTTTCCGATATCTGTCAAAATTGAAAATGTAAATAAAACTTAAATTGACATAGTGTTCAGTATGCTACCATTTCATAGGGAATAGCGTTTAAAGTGCTTTAAAAAAATATTTGTATGGACTGTCGTTGTGTTTGAACTACATTTCTCTTTAATAGAATTTTCAGAAATATTTCTATTGCCAAAACTAGATGTCAGTGGGAGCTTATATCTATACAAAAAATCCTTCATATATATCCTAACGTTGTCCGATTTATCGCCGCAAAGAGTAAATATGGCAACATTAAATTACGTGTGTTTGTATGAAATATGATGTAAGGGCCTATCCAGAAGTTTCTTAATACAATGGATTTATCTCACTCCAAAAATGACAATTTCGCATTTTAACAAAATTTGAAATATTTGCTCAAGCGTGAGTCTATTCATGATAAAATGTCATTAACAAACTTGAACAAATGAGAGCTGATTTGACATACCAAAGAAAAAAAACCCGAATGCTATTAGAAGAGATATAAATTTTTTATAACCGAAGATGATCTTTTATATAGTTGAAAACTATTTTAAGTATTTAATAATTTATTCAAAATGTTCTTTACAAAATTCTAAATATAAAGTATTTTTTCTTTAGAGATGATAATTCTACTCATTGTCAAATTATAAATTATTGTGTTTTCTTTTTTTTATAATGCTCAGAAAATTATTATCTTGAAAGCCAATTAATATCATAAAATCTTGAAATTACGCGTCCTGGAAACTTTTCTCATAATAAATGCAAAATTTGTCGTATTGTATTACTTATTAAAATCATATTGGGTTGTCAAGAAAGTAATTTCGTTTCATTACGAAATTACTTTCCGAACAACCCAATAGTTTATTTATTGGCCTTTTTTCTTTAACTGAATCAATCAATTTGTCCAACGGATGACGGTACACTTCAGAATTGATCGTTGTGTTACTCGGTAGAATCTCAAAATAAACGATTTCTTTAAATCCCACCAAACAGGTTGAATATTGGCTTTCGAAGTGCTTTGAGCCGGTTCATCTTCTCTACTCCAGAATCTTTTCCGCTTAACATTGTTGTAGACAACCCATTTCTCGTCCCAAGTGATTATACGCTTCAAAAATGGATCATTTTCTTGGCGTTTGAGAAGCAAATCACATACGTCAATGCGAAGGTACAAATTTTTTTCCGTAAGAAAATGAGGAACCCATATGTCGAGCTTTGAGATAAAACCTAGCCGTTTCAAATGATCTTGAATGGTTATATTCAATAAATTTAATATCTCAGCGATCTCACGCGTTGTTATATGCTGGTTTGCACCAATTAATACCTTTATTGTGTCTTCATCAGCTTCAACTGGTCTTCCAGAACGAGATGCATCTTCGAGATCAAAATTGCCGGAACGAAATTTTGCAAACCAGTTTTGGCACTGGCGCTCATTTAACACATCTTCTCCATACACATCGGATAATTTTTCTCTTGCTTGAACAGCATTTTTATCTTTTCTATAGTAAAAAAGTAAAATATGTCGAATATGCAGTTTTTTACCATATTTGAAAGGGTATCAACCAAAAACTACTGTGCACAATCAATCGAATTTTTCACAAGCATGCCTTGCTATGTCAACTGTCAAAATACATATGATTATGCGGCTTAAATATGAAGTTGGTTGTGAAAAAATACAATTAAGTCCTCTGTTGTGAAAAAAACGAAATTTCTTTCTTGACAACTCAATACTTAACATTTTATTACCTTTTTTAGCCTTATATAAAATAAGAAAATCATTTAAAATAACTAACATTTTTAATAATAATATAACAAAATTACTAATTAACATTATATTGGATAAAGTGGTTTTTTTTGTATAAAAAAGTTGACAAAATTTTAAAAACAATCTTAAATATTTCATTTTACGATGAATATAACAAGAGAGCTTATAAAATATTTCTTATTTCCTGCAATAAAAAAACAATATCACTATAAAAAGTGATATTGTTTTTTTTAATGCACGAATTATTGGAGAAATTTTACTTTAACATAAATTATTTTGATAGAAATCAATTTTAACCTTATTTAAATTGTGTCAGGTATAGTTTATATATAAATATATGTTATATATGTATAAATTTATTTATTAAAAAATAAAAAAATGATAAGAGTATAACGTACAAGATTGACATGCATTCAATTAAAATGAATAACAATTATACCATTCTCATAATGCAATAACAACTGATATACTTATTTATGCACGTTTAATGATACTCGTAGTACATAATTAAAGGTGAACACAGATAAAATAAAAATAAAAATCAAGAAATTTTTATTCGAAAAAAAGCAAAATTGTTTATATTTAAGACGCCAGATTTTCTCTGGAAACAAATTGATAAGCAAAACTTCATCCAAAAGTTAAGAAAAGAAAAAGATCAATTTGTATAATAAAAATTGGATCAATATTTAAATTGTTTTAAATTATAATAAAAAAAGATTTATTTATAATGAACAGATATTAATTTCAGATGATTATATAAAAGAATATTTAAAAGGAAATAAAATATTTTCTTATGAAAAAAATCATCAAAATTATTGACAGAATTTTCTTTTCAAAAATAAAAGTGAATATAAATAAACACCTTATTTTAAAGAAAGATACAATTTTTTTTTTAAAATAAAACATGACATATCAGTAAATTGCATTCAAAAGTTTTATTTTTTCTTATATGAATAATTGTCTTCTTTTTAAATGAAGTTCATAAAAAAGCTAACATATTTTGTATTAATTTCAGTTCAATTCTTATACTTGTTCATAAAACACCAGAAAAATTGGTGTAATACTTTTCATTTAACTTTTGTTTAATAATAAAAAAATAATCTTTTTGATTATATCATAAAATCAATACAAAAAGAAATAATGCGTTTAAATTATGTTAAAAATTCTAATTATGAAATATTTACATTAATAATATTTCTATTATTGAGAATAGTGAATTTTGTGCAATGCGAACATGTAGTGAGGTAAACCTTTTTTTTATATAAGAAATTATTCTAAACAGTTTTTAAAATTTTATTGATAACAATTTATATTTTATAGTTGTTAGTGCTTTTGAGGAATATTTGAAAATGTTTTCAGTTTTAGAATTGCGAACTATATTAATTTAAGTATTTTTCTACCCATTTCAATTCTGTAAATAATTTTTTGATAAGAAATAGCTGATATTGATTTTTTTTTACAACTAATTTTTAGTAAAATAAATTCCATTTGATATTATGGAATAGTTAGATACTTGTACTAAGAGTATAAAAAAAAAGACATAGAAATTCTTTTTAATATTTATATTGTACAATTACTACTTAGCTCTAAGAATTCTATAAATTTTTTTATAAATTTTTGGTGAAATTATTTAAATTAGTATTAAAATAATCTAACAACTAAGTTATTTATTCAAAATTAGCAACGGTAATAATTAGCAACTTTATGGGGATTTTACCACTTGTTCCGCATTTTTATTTTCAAAACGGGTTCGTGTACTTGCTATCACCAATACTGTGCATGTTAAATGAGAAGATTTTCGGTTTGACTTTCCCAAAAAAGAAAATTTTCGCTGATTATTTTTCCTTTAAAAATTAAAACTAGTTTTGCTTTAAAAATATTAATAAATTATTAATAAAGACTACTCGTATATATCATCCAGAATAGCATTTGGTTAGTTTAAAGTTTGCCATTTTTATGTCATTAACTATCAAATAATGGTTAAAATTATAAAAGCTTTCTACAAAAAAACGAGAAAAACGATCGTCATCGCTAACAACCAAGATTATAGTCGTCAGCGATAAGGCTACTTTCTCGTACGGTGGATACATCAATAAGCAAAAGTATCGCAAATTTAGAATTTTCGCGGGTTGCATATATTCGATTTTCGATTTTTTGTGGCGTTATGTTGGTACTCATGTGTCTCACTTATGCCGACAAGTTCGGCCATTTTGAATGTTCAGTAAATTTTTGACAGCTGCTTTGCTTGCACGTGTTTTGGGTCGTATTCGATTTTTGCCCATTTTCGATCAAAAACAGCATTGCATTAACATTGCTAAGGAACTGTTTAGCGGACTCTTTCAGCGTGAATCAAAATTTGTCCAGAGGGTCATAACTGGTGACGAATCATGGGTTTATGGTTATGACGTGGAAACCAAAGCTCAATCATCTCAATGGAAGCTGCCGCACGTGCCAAGTTCGGTACGTGCGGCAGCTTCAAATGGAAGCTGCCGCACGAAAAAAGCTGCGCCAAGTTCGGTAGAATGTGAAAGTTTTGCTTACAGTTTTCTTCGCTTGCAGGGCCGTGGTTTATCATGAGTTCTTGCCACAGGGTAGAACGGTCAATAAGTAATATTAACTGCAAGTTATGCGCAAGTTGCGCGAAGCAATCCGCCAGAAACGCCCGGATTTGTGGAAGAACAAAAATTGGCTTTTGCACCATGATAACGCCCCTGCTCACGCATCGTTGCTTGTGAGCGAATTTTTGGCCAAAAACAACGCACTAATTATGCCGCAGCCACCGTATTTCTCAGATCTGGCCCCCTGTGACTTTTTCTTGTTCCCGAAACAGAGTCTTTGATCCATTTTTTGGAATGGGCAAAAATCGAAGACGAGCCAAAACACGTGCAAGCAAAGCAGCTGTCAAAAATTAACTGAACATTCAAAATGGCCGAATTTGTCGGCATAAGTGAGAGTCATGAGTACCAATATAACGGCACAAAAATCAAAAATCGAATATACGTAGTCCGCGGAAATTCAAAATTCACGATACTTTTTGAACAGATCTCGTAGTTAATATGAATTTAATTTAATTTATTGTATATTTAAATAAAAAATGAATTATTTACCTGCAAGTTATGCGCAAGTTGAATTGTTTAATTTTTATTTTATTAATTAGAATCATGATTAGGAAGCTTTAAAAAATAATTCATAATTTCTATTACTTAGCTGCACAACAATTTCGAATGCGTTTCAAAAAGGTCGAGATATGCACATACTTCATAATGATCCTGCCGCTGAATTTCTAGCAAAAAATGAAATTGTTGTTGGTCCGACAGATGTAAGAAATTTTTTTAATTAATATTTTTTAATTGCATAAAATAATATTAGTTTAAGGATCAAAAAATTTTAAGAACAATAAAAGTGAAATATTTAATAATATTCTTATTTATTTATAGCCGAATGCAAATTTTTTCTTTTTCAATATACCACCAACAAATCTTGCAGATCGATTTAGATTTTCCACACGTGTTTTAAGAGGATTACAATTTGTTTTTGATAAAGTTTTCAATAATAAAACTGCAAAATTACGTCCACTTCAAAAAGATATAATCGATTTTTATGAATTAATATCTGCATGCATTTCAGAAGAAGAACGTTGTCCATTTATTGACCAACCAATTTGCAATTCAAATGATAAGTAATAATAATTGGAGGATTTTTCCTTTTCAATAGAGAATTATATTTTTGTTGTATTAAAGATATCGAATAATTGGAGGATTTTGTAATAATTTACAAATACCAAGATTAGGAACAGCATTTACACCACTTTCTAGATGGTTACTATCAGATTATTCGGATAGTAAGTGAAGTTTGGAAGATTATATTTGTAAAAAAAAAGTTTATTCAATTTTATACAATATTTTCCTTATTGCAGCTGTCCAAGAATTTCGAAAAAGCTTCTTTGGCGATCTCTTGCCGAGTCCGAGAAAAATTCAAAATATGATATTAAAAAAGCCAATAATTACAACACTTTCACCAGATAAAACTTTCAATACGTTATGGTTTTTTATGGCTCAAATCGTTAGTCATGATTTGAGTTTAATTAATTCACAACATCACAGTAAGTGAGAAAAGTTATTGGGAAATTTATTATTTACTGTACAAAATATATACAATAATTTTACAGACGCAGGAATACGAAATGGTACACGATGTTGTTCTTCGGACTACAAGGACTTTATCCCAGACTCAATGAAGTCATTTCGATGTGCTCCAATGTCCGTCCCATCTGACGATTATGTACTCTCGAGTACTGGTCAAAAATGTTTAAACTATGTTCGAATGCAAACAATTTCACCAATCGACTGTTTATTAAAACCTGCTGAACAGGTAACCAAAATTATTACCAGCATAATCAGACTACAATATTTTTTTTTTTAAAACCAATTATTATAAATGCTTTAAAAAAAATCATTTTTTCAGGCCAATACAATTGATGGATATTTAGATTTATCTGTTACATACGGTAACACACTAACAATTGCGAATAATTTGCGAACTTTCGTTGATGGAACTATGAAAACAAATTCAAAAAACGTTATGCTAGAAAGTGCAACCTGTTCAGGAGAGAACGCCTGTTTTGTAGCAGGTACTATAATAATAAATTTCTTTTCATTAGAACAATTTACTTTTTTTTAATTAATTTTATTATATTGGGTTGTTCGGAAAGTAATTTCGTTTTTTTTATAAAAATGAAAGACGATTTTCTTATAGTGAATTAATATTTTATTCAATTAAATGATATTCTGATCCAATACCCTTTGCCATCTTTCTGGCAATAGTATGATTCCACGCTCATAAAATTTTTGTTCTTTGCTGGCAAAAAACTGATCCAAGTGATTTTTGACCACCTCAATGGAATTAAACGTTTTACCGTCTAAAATAATTTTGTAGAGACCGGAACAAATGATAATCGGAAGGTGCTAGGTTTGGAGAGTATGGTGGGTATGGTAGTATATCCTATCCAAGCTCTAAAAGCATTTACCGAGTGGTAAGACTTGTATGTGGTTATGCATTATCCTGTTGGAACACTATACCTTTCCTATTGACTAAGTCTGGCCCCTTTTCCTTCAAGTGAATCATTCAATTTGTCCAACTGATGACAGTACACTTCAGAATTGATCGTTGTGTTACTCGGTAGAAGCTCAAAATAAACAATTCCTTTGACATCCCACCAAACAGATAGCATAACCTTTTTTTGATGAATATTGGATTTCGAAATGCTTTGAGATGGTTCATCTTTTCTACTTCAGGATCTTTTATGCTTAACATTATTGAAGACAACCCATTTCTCGTCCCCAGTGATGATATGCTTCAAAAATGGATCATTTTGTTGGCGTTTGAGAAGCAAATAACAAACGTCAATGCGACGGCACACATTTTTTTCCGTAAGAAAATGAGGAATTCATATATCGAGCTCGGAGATAAAACTTAGCTGTTTCAAATGATTATGAACAATCGAATTCGATAAATTTAATCTCTCAGCGATCTCACGACTTGTTATACGCCAGTTTGCATCAATTAATGCCTCTATTGTGTCTTCATCAGCTTCAACTGGCCTTTCAGAACGTGGTGCATCTTCGAGATGGCACTGGTGCTAACACCGAATACCTTTTTCTTGCTTGAACAGCATTTTTATCTTTTCTATAGTAAAAAAGCAAAATATGCCGAACATGCTGTTTTTCACTTTCCATAGTTAAAAGGGTATCAACCAAAAACTACTGTGCGCAGAATCAATCGAATTTTTCGCAAGCAAGCCTTACTATGTCAGCTGTCAAAATACATATGATTATGCGGCTTAAGTGTGAAGTTGGTTGTGAAAAAATACAATTACGTCCTCTGTTGGGAAAAAACAAAATTACTTTCCGCACAACCCAATATTTCGGGAAAAACATAATGAATAGATATTAAAGAAATGCCAACAAAACTTTTATCCCATTTCTACTTTGAAAAAAGTCCAGTTAGATAAACTTATTTTAAATTCAGATTTCGATAAAAATTTAATTTTATTAAACTGCTTGAATCTTGCCATTATGTAAAAAATATAATAAAATTAATGAAAATAGTTGCCACGAGACTTCTAATCCACACACTTACAGGCCGACAAATGTTCTCATGGTCGTGCAGCTGCAACGTGGCTCCTGGTTCATGTACTAGGAACCAAACATATAAACAAGTTTAATAATGGATCCTACAATAGGATTGTCTCAAAACTTTTATTCAATTAAATTGTTAATCTGCTAGGAAATAATCAATTGATTTCTGAAAAGTGAAAACGTTTTTCTAAATGACTTTAATTATTATTAAAAAAAATAACATAAGCCCAAGGACAAAATATATATCTTATAACATTCAATATCAAATCCTATATAAATTATACACCTTAGATTTTAACTTTAAATAATAAAAAAAAAATTCAGCATTTTGATGATTGTTACAGGTGACTCACGGGTTAATCAGCAGCCCCCATTAGCACTAATGCAATCTGTTTTTGTACGGTGCCATAATCATATGGCCGCCGAGTTAAAGAAATTGAATGCACAGTGGAATGATGAAACGCTTTATCAAGAAGCCCGACGAATTTGCATTGCTATTTACCAACACATTTTATATTTTGAGTATCTTCCAGATACAATAAGTAAGAAATGTGGAATATTTTTAAATAATGGGAAGGTAGACGAATTATTTTATGCATTTTGTTTGTAGGTAATTTTCCTGCAACATATGCTGCAACCGAATATGATCCGAATCTCGATGGTACCACATTAAATGATTTCACCACTGGACCATTTCGTACACAGCATCTATTTACACCAGACGAAATAATTTTTACAGATGAAAGTATGCAAAAATTATAATTTATGAATTTTTTCAGATGAAATTGTCACTTTCGAAAAATTCCTTATAGATGGTCAGATAGTTCTCTCTAGACTTTTGTCTCAAATGATTGGTAAAACTGGACTACTTAATACTTTTTATAAAGAAATTGTTTACGGGATGATGTTTCAAAAAATCAAAACTGATGGCTTTAGTTTTGAGGTGAATATTGTTTTTTTTTTTACTATTGTTTCGAAAATAGTTGATAAATTGCAAAGGAATTTTTTAGATGGCAAATATAATTGTGGGAATAAGTTTTATTGTCTTTGATATTCAAAGAGGAAGAGACAGTGGACTGCAACCCTATGGTAAATATCGAGAAGCGTGCGGACTTTCATCGGTAAAAACGTTCGACGATCTTAATGGTATTATATCATCTGAGGTAAGAAAATATTTATTTTTATAGTTTTTTATTTGTTGGTTAATATTAAATTGGCAAAAAAAAATCTTTTATCTATTTCTTTTTTAGTTTATCAATGATCTAAAACTCGTCTACGCTTCAGCGAGAGATATTGATTTGTACGTTGGTGGAATATTGGAAATTAAATCGAACACTATATTTGGTCCAACATTTGAATGTATATTAAGAAAACAATTTTTAAATTCCAAATTTGGTGATCGATTTTTCTATACGCACACAAATACAATTTATCCATTTACTGAGACCCAAAGAAGTACAATTGCCGAATTTACAATTGGAAAATTGCTATGTCTACTAATTCCCGAAATAAAATGGGTACCGAAGAAAGGATTCTTTATACAAAGTTCTGGCAATCCATTGATTAGTTGTAACTCATTAAACCACCTAAACTTAAAAGCGTGGTAATAGAATATTTAGGATTTATTTATTTTGTATCTTTTTATTTTAGTATCAAAATTATGTTTTTATATACTAAGATCGAAAACCGTAGTCCATTTAATTTTTCTTTAAATATAATATATATCCACTTACAATTTCTTAAACGAGAGATTTTGAAAAGAAAACAATTTTCAGATCTAATCAATTTTTTTAATATACAAGCTATTAGTCAGTAACAAGTTTATCATAAAATAATGACAAAAAAATATATATCAATTTTATGAAATAGATTATTTGATTTCAATTAACTTACTTATATTTATCTCAAAGCTGAAATGTTAAGGTAAAAATAATTAAATTAAAATAACCAATTTGGAAAAATTTGAAATCGGCATTTCCGTTATAATGAAAAAATGCTTTATTTTGGATAATCAATTAATTGGATACAGTATACAATAGTTTGTGTATAAATGAACTTTTCGATAAATTATTTCTTATATTCGACTTTTTATAGTTTCTCATTCCTTTTTTTAATTGTTTTCTTCAAATATAAATGCGTATTGATGAAAACTTGAACATAAATAATAAAATCGCACATTAATCGAATACGATATTATTAAATGCAAAAAAAAATAATACTAAACTAAATATTTTAAGTTAACAAATTAAACAAGAAATAAGAAGAGCAACAAAAAAAAAAAACTAAGAATAAAACGAAAAACGACTAAAATCAAAATAGATAATTATTACGGACATAACGTCTTATATTTTTAAAACTATAATAATAATAATCCAAAAAAAATTTGGCCTTCACCAAATAATTCACCGACACAATGGACGAATAAGTCCAGTAAATCCTTCATGTCAGTTAGACTTGATCTCAAGTGAACCGAATGCACACTCGAGTGCTGCTATGTATTTGTCATTGTTTTCGTTTTTCGATGACATTTTTGTCTTGCTGGACACCCGCGATAAAGCCCATTCTCCTAATTTCTGTGCTTCCTTTCGTTTCGAAACTGTTGCCTTCGAATTGGCAATGTGATTGCAACACTAAAATTGAAAAGATTTTATAAAACTTTGTTCCATCAAATAGAATTTCAGATGGAGCATACCAAATATAAACCGTAAAGAACTCGCAAATTACTGGGATTCAATTTAATTGCTTGTGAATAGTACATTTTGGCTATTTCTATATTCTCTAAGCCGCCCTGTAAAAATTTTTTACGAATTTTGATAATTCCACGAATAAAAATTACTAATTAGATGTAATTTTATTATCATTACCATTGTGTAACGAATTTCAGCTAATCTTTGGTATATTATATGACTGTGGGTATTATAAAGTAGTACATCTTCCATACAAAAAGCAGCCTTTGCATATTCTCCCTCTATCAAGTATAAATTACACAATTCGTGCCAAGCATCCTGATCTGACATGAATCTAGAAATATTTCAGATTATTACCATACTATATGACTTTCGTTTATTTGTTTACTTTTTCAAATATTCACACAAATCCTTAATAGCTTCTTGTATATTTCCTTTAGCTTTTAAAATTGCAATTTTTCGTTTTCGGGAAGCAGCGTTTGTCTCATCTTTTTTAATGATGGCATCTAACACATCCATGGCTTCATCGTATCGCTCAAGCGCTTCCAGTCGCATAGCTTTAAATTTCTGTACTCGCATACTACCCGGAAATTCTACAGACAACTTTTTAATGCACTTTTCTGCTATTTCAATTCTATTGCAATCTAAGGCAGCTATGATAACTTGCTCCAAAATCAGATGTTTCTCATTTCCAACTTTTGATAACTTATCTTCAAGCACTGCTTCCCATAGCTGAATAACATCATCGCTCTTCCGTTCGTTGTCTTCTCTCCATTTCCGAAATAAATCGGCAACATCTAAAATAATTACCGCAGCAATCATAAAATTAAATAAATCTTTTGTTTTTCTAATATCCGAACGCAATGAGATTACTCGTATTAGTCGTTCGTCATGTTTACTAATGGTTACAATTTATATTGTAAATTTATCTTACCTGACCAGTTCATATCTTCGTAATTGTATGCCATATCGATGCCTTTTCAATTTATTCTAATTTCAATTAACTTCAGACGTGTATTTGTAAAAAAAACATCAATTAAAGGCTACTATAGCTGCTATTGTATCTCCACTACTACGAGGTAACCTAGTTTTTTGATCGACATACAGAAAATGTCGATTGTCAAATTGACGTTTCCAAATTTGGCAATGGTGTAGCTTTCATTAAGATGGCTCTAAGAGAACAGCATGCGACTAAATAATTAAAACCATTAGGAACGCTGGAATTGAAACTATATGGTTTATGAATTTGCTAAACTAAAAGTTTAGAATATATTTAATCCTACAAGATGTATATTAAAATTTTATTAAATAAATGAAAAATACAATTCAAAATATTCATAATGTGGTTTTATTT
Source organism: Atherix ibis (assembly GCA_958298945.1). Lineage (NCBI taxonomy): Eukaryota > Metazoa > Arthropoda > Insecta > Diptera > Athericidae > Atherix > Atherix ibis. The sequence goes on from OY282606.1 coordinate 33,901,328, forward strand.
GAAAATATTTCAAAACAGCCATGGAAAATGTTTAGGTACTCAAACAAATTTTAATGTAAAAGTAAACTAAGCAGATATATATTGTTAGTATTATATTTATTTGTAATTATTTTTTAATATTTGATTAGTTAAAAATTCAATTGAGTTAGTACAAAAATATATTAAAAGAAATTTTTCTTAAAGAAACAAATAATTTACCACTAACTTCAAGATTGTATACACAGGAGCAGAACGCAAGAAAGTTTCGCGCCTTTTTATATATATTGTCACGATAATAACTGGCCGGTGGTGGTTGGTTTGTTTTATTCATAATTTACTTAACAAGGAAATATTTGATTACAATTGATTGCAATGGCAGAAGATGAACAGAGATTACGTGATATTCAACGTGAATATGTTGATTTCTTGGACGATGAAGTAATTTGAATTTATATATTTACAATGAAGATTTTGTTAAACGATCAGTGTTTGAATAGGAAGACCAAGGAATCTATTCGGGTCATGTTAAAGACATGATTGCCGACAAGAGCAAACGTCTCATTGTGAATATTAACGATTTGAAAAGAAAGAGTCCGGAACGTTTTCTAGCTTTGCTCGCTAATACTTTTGACGAACAATTAGCTTTTAATCGTGCTCTCAAAGAATACGTTGCTTCCGTACAACCGAGCTATGCAAAGTCATATGAAGATTTTTTCATAGGATTTGAGGGCTGCTTCGGGAATAGACATGTTACGCCTAGATCATTGACATCAAGGTAATACGAATTCATTTAAAAAAATTATTAAATTTAACATGTATTTTTTATAATAGTTTCTTGGGCAATTTAGTCTGTGTTGAGGGTATCGTAACTAAAGTTTCGCTAATTCGTCCTAAAGTTGTACGCAGTGTGCACTACTGTCCTGCTACAAAGAAAGTATTGGAACGAAAGTATACCGATATGACTTCATTCGAAGCGGTTCCAAGCAGTGCTGTATATCCAACAAAAGACGAAGACGGAAATTTTTTGGAAACAGAATTCGGATTGTCAGTTTACAAAGATCATCAAACATTGACGATACAAGAAATGCCCGAAAAAGCTCCAGCTGGTCAATTACCTCGATCTGTTGATATTGTGTGTGATGATGATTTGGTTGATCAATGCAAACCCGGTGATCGAGTTCAAATAGTTGGAAATTTCCGATGCTTACCAAGTAAGCATAACGGATACACATCGGGAACATTTCGAACAGTTTTGATCGCAACAAATATTTCACAATTGAGCAAAGATAGCAATCTGTCGATTACTCGTGAAGAAATAACATTTTGTAAAAAAATGGCTAAAAATAATGATATATTCGATTTATTATCAAAGAGTTTAGCACCTTCGATTCATGGTCATGACTTCGTCAAAAAAGCAATTCTATGCCTTCTTCTTGGTGGAGTCGAGAAGAATCTTACCAATGGTACAAGACTTCGTGGTGATATAAATATACTTCTTATTGGAGATCCAAGTGTTGCTAAATCGCAGTTGCTGCGGTACGTACTCCATACAGCTCCACGAGCAATCCCCACAACTGGCCGAGGTTCTAGTGGTGTTGGTCTGACGGCAGCAGTTACAACCGATCAAGAAACTGGTGAACGAAGACTTGAAGCCGGTGCGATGGTGTTGGCTGATCGAGGGGTGGTCTGTATTGATGAATTCGACAAAATGAGCGACATCGATAGAACTGCTATTCACGAAGTAAGATTATAAAGAGAATTTAAAAAATGCTATAATTAAAAAGTATTTTATTTCCTACTGTAGGTTATGGAACAGGGACGAGTAACAATTTCAAAAGCGGGTATACATGCTTCTTTAAATGCCAGATGTTCCGTATTGGCAGCTGCTAATCCAGTTTATGGAAGAGTAAATAATTCTGATGCAAAAGCGTTGATTTCTATTAAATATTTTTCATATTATAGTACAATCAATACAAAACACCAATGGAGAATATTGGACTTCAAGATTCGTTGCTATCTCGTTTTGATTTACTATTCGTTATGTTGGATGTAATTAACAATGATCATGATAGTATGATTGCTGATCATGTTGTAAGAATGCATAGATACAGGTACGAAAGGAAACAAGAAATAATATTGAAAGGTATTTTGTTATACATTTGAATTTTTAGAAATACTAACGAAAAAGATGGAGAAGTTCTGTCGATGGGAAGCAGCTATGCTGACTATTTATTCTTTAATACAACATCAGATGAAGTAAATTTTCAGATATAAATTATGGATAGCTTAGATAAATTTTTTTCAATTTATAGAAACCAGAATCTCAAATCTATGAAAAATACGATGCTTTGCTGCATGGAAAATCCCGATCTCGTAACGATCGAATCCTCTCAGTTGACTTCATGAGAAAATACATTCACATTGCTAAGTGCTTGAAACCTAAACTGACGGAGCAAGCGTGCGAAGTTATTGCTACTGAATATTCCAGACTTAGATCACAGGATACTAGTGAGTCTGATGTGGCTCGAACACAACCTGTTACAGCACGTTCTTTGGAAACATTAATTCGTTTGTCGACTGCTCATGCCAAGGCTAGAATGTCAAAAAATGTCTCAGTTGCAGACGCTCAAGCTGCTATTGAGTTAGTGCAGTATGCATACTTCAAAAAAGTCCTCGAAAAGGAGAAGAAACGACGTCGCCGAGAGTCAGCTGACTCCGAAGAAGATGAAGAAGACATTGATAATAGTACACCAGCAACACCGAGTCGACGTAGTAAAAGAACCAGAACTGAACAAACTCAAGAAACAACAGCCGATTCTGATGATGAAATTATTCTGCCATCAGAAGACGTTGGAGACTTAACTCGCCGACCATCGAGACGATCAATTCCAACAACTAGTTCCGAACCAGGCACATCGTCAGCTGATACCGCATCAACAACAGCTACAATTAGTAATGAAAAACTTGTCGTCTTCAAAAATAATCTACAAAAGATATTCCGTGAGACTAGGGAACAGAGTCTCCCTCTTGAAAAGATTACCAAATATCTTAAAGAAAATAGTTCCGAAGATTTTACACAAGGAGAAATTCAAGTTGCTATTGAAAGAATGACCGACGATAATCAGATTATGATGGCCGATGGTGTTGTTTTTCTTATTTAAAATGTATTTTATGTATTTTGTTCATTATGTAATTTAAAATGATTTCAGTTTGTTGTTTTTTTACCAATTTATTTTCTTTTTTTTTTAATCAAATAAATACAGACAAAATAAATTCAGTTTTCTTTTTACTATTAAAATTACAAGAAGAAAAAAATTACACTGATTTTAGATTATATCTTCTATAAAAAATTTATGTTTCTAAGTGAAAACTATTCAGTAAAATGTCAGGTAGTTAAGGCAAATTTGCTATCTGTGCCAGATAACAATTGAACAGATTCTTTTGGAGTAATAATTTTGCTGTTGTAGGGTTTTTCGTATTTGTAAAAAAATACCCTCTGCCACAGATAATATCTATCCTTTTACCGAGCAATTATATATTGTAGTTTTACGCAAATAAAATATGCATTATTATTTTCGTAAAAATACGCAAATAATATATACTTGTATAAATAAAAAACTACAATAATTTGTTATCCTAAAATTTTCATTATACACTGACTTTTCTACACATACGAGGTCTGTTCAAAAAGTATCGTGAATTTTGAATTTCCGCGGGTTACGTATATTCGATTTTTTTTGTGGCGTTATGTTGGTACTCATGTCTCTCATTTATGCCGACAAGTTCGTCCATTTTGAATTGTCAGTTAATTTTTAACAGCTGATTTGCTTGCACATGTTTTGGCTATTCTTCGATTTTTGCCCATTTTCAAACAAAAACAGCATCGCATTAAAATTGCTAACGAGGAGTTGGACTCTGTCCGCAACGACCCAAATTTGCTCCAGAGGGTCATAACTGGTGACGAATCATGTGTTTATGGTTATGACGTGGAAACCAAAGCTCAATCATCCCAATGGAAGCTGCCGCACGAGCCAAGACCGAAAAAAGCGCGCCAAGTTCGGTCAAATGTGAAGGTTTTGCTTACAGTTTTCTTCGATTTCAGGGACGTGGTATATCATGCCACAGGGTAGAATAGTCAATAAAAAATATTACCCGCAAGTTATGCGAAACAATCCGCCAGAAACGTCCGGATTTGTGGAAGAACAAAAATTGGCTTTTGCACCATGGTAACGCCCCTTCTCACGCATTGTTGCTTGTGCGCGAATTTTTGGCCAAAAACAACACACTAATAATGCCGCAGCTACCGTATTCCCTAGATCTGGCCCCTTGTGACTTTTTCTTGTTCCCGAAACGGATTCTTTGACTCATTTTTTGGAATAAGCGAAAATCGAAGACGAGCCAAAACACGTGCAAGCAAAGCAGCTGCCAAAAATTAACTGATCATTCAAAATGGCCGAACTTATCGGCATAAGTGAGAGACATGAGTACCAATATAACGCCACAAAAAATCTACAATCGAATATACGCAACCCACGGAAATTCAAAATTCGCGATACTTTTTGAACAGACCTCGTATGTACAGACTTTGTAGCCTTTAAAGATAAAAAAAATAACTAATTAAAAAATACATAAAGTAAATAACACGGTCGTCTGGTTAATAATTTCTAAATAATACAATGTGAGGAAATATTGAAAAATTAATTTTAAGGTTTATATTATATAATCATATAAATACGACTTGAAGTTCTCATCTAAACATACTCTTGTTAGCGTTAACCAAGTCCCATCTTATCAGTATTTAAATCTTATTGTAATAGTCAAATTTGAGCATGAAGCTTTTAAATAATTTATTAAAATTCGTTTCTTTTATGTGTTCGTTCAGTAAGTGTTCTTGGTTAGTAATCGATGCTCTACAATATATTGTACATGGTCATTTAACACAAGTACGTTAATAGTTAATATTAAAATAATACATTTAGGAAAAACAGTGAAATATTTCTAAATGGAACAATAATAGTTATAAAACTAATTTTAATATATTTGAATGTATTTGCTAAAACAGCTCATATAAGTACGATTATCGCTAAAAAAAAAACCTATTGAAGATTGCGTGTGTATATGTTAAGTAATGGTTCATAGTAATGGCGTCTGGGTTAGTGAGATTCATCCCGAAGATGAGAATTTCAATTATTCGGTAATTTTTGTTGTTGATTTTATAATATTTGCTTGATAACAGACTATCACGGCCGCCTCTTTGTTTCTGAAAAATCTAATCGCATTCGGTGGCGACAGTCCAAGTTAATGCATCAAAACAGCTGCTTTCAGGGACCAGCGCAATTGAACAAATAACAGTTTTCGATTTATATTTATAATAAGAGTTTCTGATTGATACTGTTTTATTTTGAATTAATTCATTTATCTGAGTGCAACCATTACTAGTTTTAAGCTTTTGTATATAAAAATTTGTTTCGAATTTGTGTATATATTTTTTTTTCTTGTAATTATCGAAATAAGTCGAATGTCTTCTGAAAGTAGTAATTATGAACCGAAGTGGGTGATTGCAAAATGTTTTTTTTTTTCTGAATAAATAACAACTATAAAAAATGTTTTAACAACAGTTAATAATTTTTATTGTTTTTTTTTATTATTTTATAATAATGGACTATAAATAGTCCCCTTTTGGAGAGATTCCTTCAAGATTATGCTACCGCAGAAGTACCGTATATGGATTTGGACAATCAAAATCCAGAGTTATATGATTTTACGAAAATGCTTGCTATCACCGATACTGTATTAAATCCGGAAGAGAATATTTTGCAAGATAACGGACGCATATCTCTCGCTTATGAAAAACTCTTCAATGTACCACAACAAATAGCTGAAAAATTCGCTGATCGAACACAGATTTTAGATTTGAGTTATAATAATATAACTGATTTATCATTTCTATCAAATTTCAAACAATTACATACTCTCATATTGGATCAGAATGAAACTCCTAATGAAAATAGTCTTCCATATCTTCCAAAACTTCAGATTCTCTGGTAATTCTTTGTTAAAATTTCAACAACAAAAAAGAAAATAATAATTTATTAATTATAGGTTAAATAATTGTCAAATTAAAAATGTTACGAAATGGATTTATCAATTGCAAAGCAAATGTCCAAATTTAAAGCATCTATCATTAATGGGTAATCCAGGAGCATGTACGATATTAAATGGTGCAACCGTTTTGGACCATAATGAATATCGATTGTTTATAAAATGTATTTTATCATCATTGGTGTTTTTGGATGATTGTACAATAACTGATAATGAAAGAGAAGCAGCCGAAACTAATAAGAATAAGTTTATGCAAACTGGACCACCTTTAGGTCTAAGAAATAAAATTGGATCAAACAGCATTCCAAATTTCTTCCGTTTTGAACGTAAGAATTCAATACGCAGCCAATCATCATCGACTGATTCTCAATAATAAGCATTTAATAATTTTTGATGCAAAAAAAAATTTTTTTATAATTATATTAAAATATTTTTAATTTTTTTTTCTATATTTTGTATACAATATTCTACAATATTTTAAATATATCTAAATATAACAAAAAATCAAATTCTATTTGTTATTAATGAGATTATATGGGTTTTTTTTTCAATTATAGAAACTGGTTAAACATTTTTGAGTTGGCTTGAAAATTTGTATTTGGCATTGGACTTTTTTTCGGTTTCTATGTCCATCTTAAATTTAAACTTATTATACAAAATTTCTAAGTAATTTAAAGCTTGAAATAGCTGCGAAATTATTTTTTTTTCTGTAAAAGATAGATTTATAAAAATAAATTTAGCCTTTTATGAAAATTTGAAGAGGTTACTTACAGCTAGTTGCAGTGGCATTTTCCAGGAAATATTTCGTAAATTATAATAATTTTGTTTTTCCTCCTCATATCTTAGATGATGGTCTTGACACCGACCATGATTATGGAGCTATACTAATTTTACTATTATTTTAATTTAAGTATTAATAACGTTAGTTATCATAGGTATTTTTGTTAACAATAAAAACTAAGTACTTTTTATTCAAAAAACAAATACGAAATGTGCAGAAAATGAATGAGACTGCGAATTTCTCCTCCCCGTAGCTTTTACGTTAGTCCCTGCTAAACGCATAATAAAAGTTTTTAATTGTGCAAAATTTGGTAAAAGGATGTGCCATCAAATTTTGTGTTACGCTTCCTCAGCCATTCCTGTTTATCTGATCTAAGCAAAAACCACTTGAAATATTGTTATTTTGTTAGTATCAATAACATTTAAAGCAGTATGCCTTAGGATCTGAAGGCGATTCCAGTTGAAGCCTACCAGAACTGTTATGTGGAGTGGAAACCATTTTGTGGTTCAAAAATTACATTACCATTATTTTACCTAATTTTTAAATATTATATCTTTTAAGTTATTAAATTATTTAGATTAAAGTCTGCCATTTTATATTAAAGTTCATTTATTTGCCAAAAAAATGCATTCAAATTATAAAAAAGTTTTCTACAAATGTGAGGATTCTTCCGTAGAATTGTCTTTAGCGATGAGGCGCATATTATTTCTTGCCCGATGGATATGTCAGCAAGCTAACATACATTACTTAAAAATGGATATTTTATCCATGAAAAGTGATTATCTGTTAAAAAAAGATACTCATAAATTGAGTATCTTTTATTAAAAAAGATATAAAAAACTTCAAAAAAATAGTATTTTTGAAATTAAATAATATTATTTAAAGGAGTGTACCTTAAAAGCTGAATGTGATTCCAGTTGTAACTTTCCAGAACTGTTATGTGGAGTGGAAACAACGTTTTATCCATTTTGTGGTACGAAAAGTACATTACTATTATTTAACAATTTTCAAACATTATATTATTAAAGTTAACAATTATTTAGAATAAAGTCTGCCATTTTATATTAAAGCTCATCTATTTGCCAAAAAAATGCGATTTAATTATAAACATTTTCTACAAATGTGCTAATTCTGCTATAGCCATGTTTCGCTGTTTTCGAAACATTAATTTTCTTCAGCGATGAGGCTCATCATTTCTTGCTCGATGGATATGTCAGCAAGCTAAATTACCTTATAATGGATAAGTATCGACGAAAAGTGACTGTATGTTAAAAAAAGGTATTCATAAATTGAGTATTTCTCATTAAAAAAGATATAAAAAACTTCAAAAAAACTTTAAACTTACTATCGTAAATACAATATTATTTTTGAAATTAAATAATATCAGGTTTTTCAATAGTAACTTGACACTTTTGAGTATTTTCAATATGAAAATGCTCAAAAGTACCAAGTTGATATTGAAAAACCCGATATTATTATTTAAAAAAATTAGGCGAAGTCAGCAATTTATACTCGATTATAGTAAGTAAACAGGAGAAGTGTGGGTGCTGCTCTCAGAAAGCTCTTTAATATTTCTCCACCCATCAGGCGGAAAAGCTTAACGCATACATATATGAAAATGTGGCCATAAATATTACAGGTGGCATGTTCATATTGTAAGCAATGTAAATATCCGAACGTCTGGGAAAATATACATTTTAGCTATGGATACGACGGGGGGTCTCTCAAATATAATTTGAATCATCGTCAATACAAACTCAACGAGTGCACGGTAAATGGTTGTGGGTCGATTGTTGGCAATCCGGTGTGTGGATTTGTTTTAGAGAAAAGTTTACCGAACTTGAAGTCGTCACTCTGTAAGCTAGCTGCTAGTCAGTTAGTTATCTATAGTCGAATAGTACAGTTGGTTGGTCGGAAAGTTTTGGAGAATTACTTGCCGCGAAAATCGCGTTCGCGTGACCAGAGATTTTATTTATTAATAAATTCTTTTAAATTTATTATTATTGTTTTTCTTTACGTCTTCGGTACTATCATTTCGAAGGTAGAAATCGAAACATCGAATAAAAATAATATCGATTGAAATATTTTGTAGAGTTGCGATATAAACACTCACTCTTTCGTTTCATATTTAAGAGAACTAAATTTATCGCTTATTTCTTGTGATTTTTTTTTTAGTTAATAATACAACGCACAATAAATTGTTAAATTTTTTAAAAAAAAGTATTATTGAACAATAGAAATGCATTTATATCATCAATAAGCATCTTCAAGTAATAATAATAACAAAGGATTAATAATTACATCAATGCAACAAGTTCAATTGTATTTTATTAAATACAAAACCGGAAGTTAGTAAGTACAATAATTTCAAGTTCATTTTGTACATATTTTGCTATTTTTATGAATTTTTTCCTAATACTATTTCGATTTTTAAAATTAATATACAACAACACGTACATGAAATTCACTTTTTCCAGAAAGTATGTATTTATGTACTCGTATGTACATACCCACCCGTATGTCGGTTACAAAGTTGAATTTCACTTTTATTTATATTATTATTCTGCTGGTTTTCACTTTTCATTGCAAATAATATAAATTATCTGAGCAGACCATTGTTAAAGCGTTTTACAAACAAAATACCTTCATTTTTTTAATTGGTAACAAGTCTCAAAAGTTGGTTAATAATTAATAAAAGACACCACACACATATAAGTATTTTTTAATGAGGTAGGTCGAATTTGTAGCTTAGTTAAAAATACTTACAAAATGTATCTAAAAAGCATACAAAAATAAAAGTTTTTTTTTTTAAACAAGCTCTACTGTAAAATCTATTATTGTTGCAACAATTTTTATGCGTAAAATTAAAATCAAATTATTGAAGAAAGTTCCATCGTATCTTGAAACGTAATTCAAAGTTTCGATAAACATGGATGATAGTGTGTCTTATGAATAGATAGATATACTATTAAGATTTTTTTTTTCACAAAATCTTATATTTACTAAAAGCTTTGCAGACATTTTATGTGTTTATGTATTTACTTTATTTGGAAAATATTTCTTTTTATACAATATAATTTTTTTTTGTTCAGAACTTTATAGTATTTAATTGTTAACACAAGTTCTGAATTTACAAAATTTATTAAGAACAGGTTTTTGGAATTTTATTTATGGAATGATATTTTAGCTTTAATGGTTTATTTCAAAAACAAAAAAAACTTTTAATATTATTTGAAAATGCTTTAAATTATACAAACGAAAAGAGAAAAATTAAAAATATAATATTTTAAAATAATTTATCAGCTTTGGGGCAGTGTTTTCTCTGAAATACGTATATTTAGTAATAATACAAATAAAAAATTTACAAAACAATTTTACACTCTAATTGAGCAGAAAATTATCCTTATTTAAAAAAAAAACCTTTTTTATATTTCTATAAATCAAAAATATAGATAATAAATTATTAAAAGAGAAAAAAACCCATTTGGAAAAGATATTCATCTTCTCTTCGTTTATTATTCGTTTTATAAAATAAAAATTTATTATTATTGAAAAATGTAATATTCTCAATTTTAATGATTGAAATCCATTTGCTCACATTGACGAAATCAGAAATCAAATGAAAATCTTGAATTTTGTAAATGAAATTGAAAAAATCAAAATATTGCGATTTTTGTAAATAATCTAAAAGCTTTTAATCAATCAGCTTTCATATTAAAATTAAATTAAAAACAATCAAAAGAAATAATATTTTATGATAGAGACTGTAAATCAATATTGCAATTAAAATTTTATTTGGAAAAAAGTCACTCTAATAATAAATTTATAATGAAATTATTTACAATAGTTTATGTTCGTCAAGTTTCATTCCAATTCCTTTTTTTTAATGTAGTTTGTTAGTGTGTTTTGGGGGATGGGGCGGGGGTGGCGTTAGGGTGGTTGTTGATAAAAAATTATGAATTAAGTAATATATTCTGTAAACTAAATATAAAAACTCTTTTGAAAAATCATTCATCAATACAAAAAATAAAATTGCATATAAAAACGAATGCTGATGATAGAAATTCTGCGTTTCCACTTTTCAAAAAGAATTTTTTATGTAATAAAATTTGTAGGATTACGAAAAAATTTAAAGCACCGGACACTTACGCATATTTTTGCATATTGGAAAAAATACTAAGCGTTTCTAAAAGTAACATTCATAATAAATTTATAATAAAATTATTTACAATAGTTTATGCTCGTCAAGTTTCATTCCAATTATTTTTTTATGATTAGGAGGGAGGGATGGGCGGTTAGGGGGGTTGTTAATAACAATTTATTTATGCTGTTAAGAATCATGATCATGACATAAGATGACCTATATTTATATATATATATATATACGCCAGGGTCTGCCTAAATAACATATTTTGGCGGATAATTACACACAAGAAAGTCAAGATTTGTCGTTCTGTGGTGATTGTCCGTACTCACTTGTGGATTTTCAGAGCCGCATATACGGCAATATTGCTTATTGACGTTTCTCTGGATGGATAAATGTGCTAAAGAAAATTTTATTCTAAAAACCAGTACCTAAAGCCTATTTTTGCAGCACCCAATCGGTGTTATCTTTTGTGCATTTTAATAAAAAAAAAGGCAAACATTAAAGTAAATAAATAGTATCTTAAATGATATACAATATATGTTTTTGCCGTCAACTGTCAAATGACAGGACTATATACTTTTGAAATCATAAAATAGAAAATCCAGAAAATAAATTCGGAATAAGACACGCTTAGCTGTGGTAATGGAATTTTTCGATGAGGTCATGACTGGTCATGAAATATTTGAAATGCGTTGGCATCTATAATTCGGTATTCGTTTTAGCAAATTAGTTTTAATGAACTGTTGAATATTTATAGAAAAAGTCAATGACTAGAACAATTATAATACAAAAAAAAAATATTAATAGAAAGAAGACAACTTTTTATATACAAAATATTATTTACAATGTGTATACATGCATATTTATATTTATGTACGTATAAAATATTAACAATCGAGCGCATACGAAAATTGGACATAAGGCCCTATTCAGGGACCTAAAAATTATATTTTTAGCTATGCATACATTTAAATACATTAATTTATGTAGTCGTCTTTGACTGTTAAATAATTATATCACATAAGGGAGCTAATTAAGATCCAAATGACCGGGTCTATAATGTGCGAAAAATTTCATTTATTTATATTTTTTCTTAAATTATAATTACCTCGTTTTGACGCAGTTTCGTATAAAATTCACTTATTTTTAAAGTAAATATTTTTAAAAAACAATTGAATATATTAAATATTTTCTTTATTTTCAATACACCATACTGTTATTTGCATTGGGAGTTTTGATCATTTTTTTATATCTGAATTGTTTGTTTACTGTTTTCAATTGCAAATAGTTACAATAAGTTTATTTTCATAAAAGAGTTTTAAATATTTCAAATTCAACTAATATTATTTTTATAATTAATTAAAAACTTCTTATAAACACTTTTGGATATTTTTTTTGTATAAATTTACTAACATCTTATGCATAAAATGAATTATTTTTTATATTGAAAATTAGAAATTGATCTTATCTAGGCACGTGTCTAAGAAAATCTGTATTTTGATAAAATTATGAGAAATAATCAGCGCTCAGAAAAAACTACTTAATACTTTATTTATTGTTGAAATCTTTTATCAACTTCAATTCTACAACGCATAAAGTTATTGGTATTGATAAAATCATATCTGAAAAAAGTACAAAAACCAAGAGCATTTATAGAAAAACACTTATTAACTAATAGAAATAATATTTTGCAAAAATATACGAAATAAATTCAAAAATTATTTTATAAAATAAGTGAAAAAATTAATAATAGTCATTTAAAAAAATATATACATAAGTTCTGTGTTTGTTTGTTTGATATGATTTTATATACATATATCGTATTATGCAATAAAACTGAAAACTGTTTACTTATCAATGGTTTTTTTGTTGCAAAGTACAATTATAGTGAAGCTTTTATGTATTATTATAATAACTGAAAAATATAATAATAGCTTTCATTCAAGTTCACTTATTTGTACTATCATTTCCCATGTTAAGAACGAAAACAAAAATATTTATGCTTAAATGAAAATAAAAATGGCAATTTGTTATGTTTATTTTATGCAACAAATACAAACGGAAGAGATATTTATAGGAAAATATAATAAAAAAATATAAGGTTTAAATAAAATATTTAAGAATTTGTATTTTCTATTTTAAGTGCAATTTATAAGGCATAAATGAACGTAAAAAAATTCCATATTGTTGTTTAACCATTTAAATAAATAATTGAATATGTATACAATATGGAAATGCATAAACAAAATAATTATACATAATTATTTGACTAAAAATTATTATATTTTTACTAAATTAAAATAAATCTTTTTATTTGGAAATAGTTTTTTTAACCCTTTCCAAATGTTAATAAACTACAATATATTGATCAGATAAAAAGATTATCCAATTTCTCTGTTTTGGAAAGGAAAGTTAAATAAAATAAAAATTAAAAATTAAAATTCATAAGGACATTAGTTGATATAAATACTATCCATTATATAAGCATACGAGGTCTGTTCAAAAAGTATCGCGAATTTTGAATTTCCGCGGGTTACGTATTTTCGACAAGTTCGCCAATTTTGAATGTTCAGCTTTTTGACAGCTGCTTTGCTTGCAAGGTATATAGAATTCTATATACCTTGCTTTGCTTGCACGTGTTTTGGGTCGTCTTCGATTTTTGCCTCAATTTTGACCAAAAACAGCATCGCATGAACATTGCTAAAGAGCTGTTAGACTCTGTCCGCGAAGACCCAAATTTGCTCCAAGACCGAAAAAAGCGCGCCAAGTTCGGTCGAATGTGAAAGTTTTGCTTACAGTTTTCTTCGATTGCAGGGGCTTGGTGTATCATGAGTTCTTGCCACCGGATAGAACGGTCAATAAGGAATATTACCTGGAAGTTATGCGCAAGTTGCGCGAAGCAATTCGCCAGAAACACCCGGATGTGTGGAAGAACAAAAATTGTCTTTTGCTATTTTGGTCCAAAAACAACACACTAACAATGCCTCATTTGTTGAATGAAAAGAAAAAAAAACAGTTTTATCTTTTCTATAGTAAAAAAGTAAAATATGCCGAAAATGGTGTTTTTCACTTTCCATATTTAAAAGGGTATCAACCAAAAACTACTGTGCAGAATCAATCGAATTCCTTTCTATGTCAGCTGTCAAAGTACATATGATTATGCGGCTTAAGTATGAAGTTGGTTGTGAAAAAATACAATTAAGTCCTCTGTTGGGAAATAACGAAATAACTTTCTTGACAACCTTATATATAGTCCAAATTGAAATTCTTAAGTTAAGGCAGAAAAAAGTAAGTTACCCAACGGTAAGTAATGGCCTCTCCCGCTTCATTTTCTAAAAAATACGAACCAATGACAACTTCCAGACCAAAATGCATAATAGACAGTTATTTCTTGCAGATACAGTAGCTAATTTACAGTTGCTTGTGGTTTTTCAGATCCCCATATATGAAAACTTTGCTTAGTGATGTATCCACGGTGCGAAAAAATGCGCTTTATCGCTAAAGAAAATTTTGTTCGAAACCGTTAATAATTTTGACGTATTGTTTGACAGGTTAATATACTTATAATATAAAATGTCAAATAATATCTTAAATAATTCTTATTTTTATTTTGAAAATATTGGTTAACCACTTGTTCTCTTTTAAAAACGATATTCTTCTGCATTTACATTTTTCTAAAGAATTTTTTTCTTTTCTCTATATTTAATGGTGCTATGTCGGTTGTTAGACATTATAGCACCAGTCGCCTACGACTATAGGGATTGAGATTACGCCCAATTAACGCACGTACATAACTGACAGTTAGCAGTCAGTAATCACTTACAAGCTGATTATCTCAACTGCTGGTGATGAAGCCCATCTTAAACCTCTGCTGTGATGAGATAATCCAGCATCTCCCACTAGCGATCCGAAGATCGTGCCTGTGATATTGTTATTAACCACAGCCACCACGTGAATGCCGAAACACCTCACCATAAACAAGCATAGAATCTGCTATTTCTATGGGGCATCTCGATTCCCGTGGAACCTATTTTTTTTATATTAAAGTACTTTAGGTTTGTACCCCGCTCAGTGAGCAATGGTCAGGAACCTTGTAAATTCCTAACCTTGTTTTGTACCATGCACTACCATCATGTGAATTGCAATTTACAATATCACATGAACAATCACGGATCTAATTTTGCCCTTTGTTAGCTATATTTTTCCTTTTTATGTCATCATTGGAATGAAGATAGAAAGTGAGAGCACTCCCAAAAGTAATATTAAAATTAGCCCAATTTTCGATTGTAATTTTTACCTTAGGAAAAAAGTATGAGAAAACAATTTCCCCATAAATACAAATAAATAGTTAACTTTAACCTTTGAAATGTTAAATACTGTCATGAATTGATAGTTTTTCTTTCTTGTAATAATTATTATATTTTTAAGGAACATATTCTATAAACTAAATATAAAAACTCTTTCGAAAAATCATTCATCAATACAAAAGTTAAAATTGCATATAAAAACAAATGCAAATGATAGAAATTCTACGTTTCCACTTTTCGAAAAGAATTTTTTATGTAATAACATTTGTAGGGTTACAAAAAATTTCAAGCATGCGATATTTTCGCACATTGGAAAATTGTAGGCATTCCAAAAAGTAACATTGAAATTAACAAAATTTTCTATTAAAAGAAAAATCTAATTGTAAGTTGAAATATACATAAACATAGAAGGATATTTTATTTTATAAACTTAAGAAGAATTTATGAGAAAACATTTTTTTGTTGTTAAATATTCTCAATTAAAATAAAATTCATGTATCTAAAGAGGAGTTCATAAAATTCATCATGAAAGAAATTCCAAAACATTTTCAAAGCAAATTTAATAGAAAAAATCTTCAGCAATTGAGTTTATTTTTTATTTTTTTGTTAATAATAGATAAATAGGCAATCTGCTTATTATAACATACAATTTGGATAAAATTTCTGAATTTATCTTTTAAGAAGTCTTATAAATATTTACAAAAATTATAAATTTAGAACTAAATTGCTATAGATTTTCCACTGATTATAAGCAAACTATAGTGCTCTCACTTTAAAAAAAAAAGAAGAGAAATTTATGCATTTTATTGATTTATATTTGAAACAATGATGATGGCCTGTCTTATCTTCCGATAAATATGTTAAAAGAAATCCAACAATAATTCTACAATAATACAATATGTTGGAAAATAATAATTCATTATGTTTGCGCGTGTTTCGCATTTAAAGTCAAAGGAAAAAATAAAAATTAATTTCATTTGTACATCTACGTATATACTATTTACTGAAATAAAATATATATAAATAAGTAGAAAACTTCAAGTAATTTAAAAGAAAAATGTTTATGTATTTTATTTTTTTTCAATGTCAGAAGCGGAGAGCTTTTCATGATTTTTATATTCATTTTTGTCCTTCACATAGTGTACTATGATTACTTATATGTCCAATTGAAGGCAAAAACTATATTTAAAAATTCAAAAGCCTCGAATCCTATATTAAATATTTTATTATATTAACAATGATTCGATTGCACATTTGTTCTCCTAATACAATAATAAACAACTAGTTAAGTGTTAAAAGATTTTTAAAAATCTCAGATTAGCTAATAAGCCCATTTATACGTGGGCTACTATATATATTTCTGGCCTAATAATGAAAATGCGAATATTTATCAACGAAAAAGGTTTTATTGTTTTTCAAAATATTCTCCATCAAGATTTATACACTTTTGCATGCGCTCAAACCAATTTTCGAAGCACTTTTTCCACTCCGATTGAGACACCTCCAAAACATGGTTTTTGAATGCTTCAACAGCATCTTCTGGCGACGAAAATCGTTGACCACGCATTTTTTTCTTGATGTGTGGGAATAAAAAGAAGTCATTGGGTGCCAAGTCAGGGCTGTACGGAGGATGACCCATCAATTCGACGTTTTGTCCGGTCAAAAAGGCGCTGGTTTGAGCCGATGTGTGAGAGCTCGCATTGTCATGGTGCACAATGATTCGACTTCTCTTGTTCGTTTTTCGAATTTCTCCGAAGACTTCAGGCAAACAAATGGTGGTGTACCACTCAGAATTGACCGTCCTACGTTGCACAAGCGGAACAGTCGCCACATGACCAGTTTTGCCAAAGAAACAAGCGACCATTTGCTTCGAAGTGCTTCTTCCACGAACAACTTTCGTTGGATTTGACTCGTCTTGGAAGACCCACACGGTCGATTGCTGTTTTGTTTCGGGCTCATACGCATAGATCCATGATTCGTCACCTGTGACGATCTTATAAACGTCTTTTGAAGCACCGCGATTGTATTTTTTCAGCATTTCTTTACACCAATCCACACGAGCCTTTGTTTGAGCGATTGTCAAATTGTGCGGGATCCAACGAGAACAAACCTTTTTTACGGCCAGGTGTTCATGCAATATCGAATGTATGGTGGTGGGAGAAATGCCTAGGCATGCCTCTATCTCACGGTATGTCACATGACGGTCTTGCATTATCAGTTCACGTACGGCATCGATGTTTTCTGGAACAACGGCTGTTTTTGGACGACCTTCACGGAATTCGTCTTTGAGCGAGCGTCGGCCACGATTGAATTCGTTGTACCAGTTTTTCACAGTGCTATAGGATGGTGCTTCATAGCCATACAAAGATTTAAGTTCATCGATGCACTCTTGTCGTGATAATCCACGTCGAAAGTTGTGAAAAATGATCGCACAAAAATGTTCACGAGTTAATTCCATTTTTTTGCCAAATTGATTTTTTCAAGTCACTGTAAACAACACAAATGATAGTCGTACGTCAAAACGTTCTGAGTACGTTTATGCTAAAAAATGTCAAACTTTCCAATGGAAATGTCAGATCGCACCTGGCAACACTTAGTGTTGCCTAGGCCAGAAATATATATAGTAGCCTACGTATTCAATTACTTAAACTCAAAGATTAATTTCTAAGAATAATATATAAGTATGGAAGGAGATCTAAACTCAAAGATTAATTTCTAAGAATGTATGGAAGGAGATCTAAAACTAAAAATTAAAGTTCAATAAAATTAAATATATCTTATTATAAATAATTTCTCAATAATTTTATATCTGATTATTTTCAATTCCACTCAATTAGACTATCGGTGGTATAAATTTATTGAGTGTGATATATAGTTTTTGTTAATTTAGCTATTTTATTATTAATGTAATAACGAAAAATATATTATTTAATTTTATTTATATTGAATAATTTTATTTTAAGTATTGTGCAAAAAAGTTCACCAATCATAGTAGGTGGTAATGGTCAATGACATCATTCCATATTGTTCAATTTCACTTAAAGATACTTGGAGATAAATATTTATTTTTTTAAAATAAAATAAAATCACAATTGTTATTATATTATACAATGATTGAAAATGTACAAAGTTTGATTGAACACCTTTAACAATGTTGTTGTTCAAATAATTGAAATTTTTATGCAATTGAAAAACACATTGCGATTTGTATTTTGGACTTTTGTTAAATACAATTACGTATGGGATATTGTAGAATTTAGAGGTCACTATGACTAGTAAGCTTTTAATTGACTTTTAAATCAAACACTATTTAAACGAATTGATAATAAAATAGTTGAAATAACTTTCTTTGTGTATTCTTCATTAAAAATATTCCAAATATAAGAATTAAATTTATTTTTTTTTTAGAAAAAATATTTACAGACTTTTAAATATATCCCAAAAAAGTCGTTGATATAAAATATTAAAAAAATTATAGGAATTTGCATTATAGAAGAACTTATTTTAGTCTTTGAATATATTTTATATTATCAATAATTAATCAATCAGCATCCGTTTTGTCATCCAATTTAAATTAAAAAATTCACCCCCCTCTTTTTTTAGATTTTTAATTTATTGATAAGAAAATCAAACTTTCTTTGTTCTTTTATCTATAACTGACCTCCGTAATCGATTAGATTAGATAAAAATTAAAATTGAATATTTTTTTGTGAAATATTATTAAAAAAAATTCCATATCACCGAATACTTAATTCTTTTAAATATTAAATATAAATAATTTCAATAATATTCGAAAAAGATATCTAAGTTATGCCCCTTTTGAGAGCAAGAAACTCATAAGTGGAATTTCGAAAATTATTTTTAATAAAAAATTGACTATATAAAATTACAAAGAAAATATAATTGATACAAAATTTAATTGAAAAATTAAAAAAAGTTAATACAGAAATTAAACTAATCATCAATTTATAGGAATACAACTACTTAAGTATCACAGTGTTAAAGTCGTAATAAGGAATTATCTAATTTGTGTTTGGGAAAAGTAAAATTAAATAAAATATATTTAAAAGTTTAGATAATATAATAAGGAGTAAAATTAAAAAATGTATAAAATATTATAATTTAAATTTTAATAGAATTTTTCATTAATTATATTACTTTAATCTTGTCATTATGTATAAAATATAACACTATTCAAATTAGTACCAGAAAACTTCCCCAAGGACTCAATCCTTTTAGGGTAATTTGTTTATTACTTTTTCGTATATTTCGGGTTGTAATACGGCCATTATTTAACGGATATGGATTTTTAAATGCTCTAAAATTTATGGATTGTCTGTATAAATACGATATTTTACAGAGTCTTAAAAGAAAGAGTCCACATCATCTAGAAGGCCAATTGACATTACCAAATCTCAAAATAACAGGTGACCTTGGGGACTTTGCATAAAATAAAATGAAAATTTGTCTTATTGTGTAGCTTGTGGTGCCGTTTTCTTGAGACCACATGTGGTCCAGATTAAAATCTACGAAATTAAACCAAAAAAAATTATTACAATACAAAGAAACATTTTTTGTTATCATCCATGGTCCTCCTTCGTTTTCAAAGAAATACAGCCTCAAATGACAATTTAAGACCTAAATAAAAAGGAGAGAGTTTATTTTTGTAGACACAATAGATTCTCTATAGTCATTTGTGGGTTTTCAAAGCCACATACGAGGTCTGTTCAAAAAGTATGGCGAATTTTGAATTTCCGCGGGTTACTTATATTCGATTTTGTGGCGTTATGTTGGTACTCATGTCTCTCACTTATGCCGACAAGTTCGGCCATTTTGAATGTTTAGTTAATTTTTGACAGCTGCTTTGCTTGCACGTGTTTTGGCTCGTCTTCGATTTTTTTGCCCATTGCAAAAAATGGATCAAAGAATCTATTGGGTTGGTGCAAAAGTTATGACCGTTTTTTGCATATACAATTAAACATTTTTTTTTTAGATTTGTATTATTTATTTAATCAATTATATAATTTCCATCCGTTCTTATAACCTTCTCCCATCTTTCTATCAACTTATTAATACCATTAGTGTAAAATTCCTTGGATTTTGATGCGAAATATGTAGAAAGGGATGTTTTTACCTGCTCTATTGTATCAAATTTTTTATCATTTACAAAAATTTGCAGTGATTGGAATAAATGGAAATCGGAAGGAGCAAGATCTGGAGAATACGGTGGATGCTTGATAACGTCCCAATTCAGCTTGTATTTGGTCATTACAGCCACATGTGGTCGCGCGTTGTCGTGATGAAACACTACCCCTTTTCTGTTTACCAATTCTGGTCTATCCTTTTGAAGGGCGATGTTCAATTTGGATAATTGCTGACAATATCGTTCTGCTGTAATTGTCTGATTGCGTTCCAAGAGTTCAAAATACACAATGCCCTTGCAATCCCACCAAACACAAAGCATAACTTTTTTTTGATGGATTTCGGCTTTCGAAGTTGTTAATGGGGCTTGTCCAGGTATAGCCCAATGTCTATTTCTTGTCACGTTGTTGTACACGACCCATTTCTCATCTCCCGTTACCAAACGATGCAAAAAAGGTTCATGTTTTTCTCTCGCACTCAAAGCAACGCACGTTGAAACACGATCCAATAAATTGGCAGCCGACAATTGATGAGGTATCCAAACGTCGTACCGCGAAACCATCCCCATACGCTTCAAATGCCTTAATACGATTGTATGGTTGACTCCCATCATCGACGCGATCTCCCTGGTGGTAAGACGTGGATTGGTGTCAATTATGACTTTTAACTTGCCCTCATCAGACTTCAATGGCCGCCCGGTACGTGGTTTATCAATTAGTGAAAAATCCCCAGATCGGAATTTTGTAAACCATCTTTGTGCCTACCGAACTTTGATGACATCTGTTCCATACACTTCGTAAATGTTTTTGTTTGCCACACTCGCGGCATTGTCTTTACGGAATTCATAAAGTAAATAATGACGTAAATGCACTTTATCGACCGACATTTTGAAACAATACAAGAGCTCTTCACTGTATTCTGACCAGGCCAAAACGAATAGAAAGTTGAGGAAAAGCATTCTTTATATAATGCAATCATTTAAAAGAAGATACTATTCATCATTTCTGAAGAAAACATTTTTTTACCTGGGATCATAAAAAACGGTCATAACTTTTGCACCAACCCAATATATCAAATTTTGTTTGAAAAACAAAATTAATTGCACGGACGGATTCCGAATGTTGACTGTGGGCATATGGTGAAGCTACCTTGGACCGAAGCAACGTTTATCGGTGGTACAAAATGTTCTCAGAGAGTTCTCAGAAAAGCGCGCCAAGTTCGGTCGTATGTGAAGGTTTATAGTTTTGTTCGATTGTAGGGCGTGGTGCATCTTACCACAAGGTAGAACGGTCAATAAGAAATATTACCTGCAAGTTATGCGCTAGTTGCGCGAAGCAATCCGCCAGAAACACTCGGATTTGTGGAAGAACAAAAATTGGCTTTTACCATTTTTCGCCAAAAACAACACACTTATAATGTCGCAGTCACCGTGTTCCCCAGCTCTCGCCCCCTGTGACTTTTTCTTGTTCTCGAAACTGAAAAGCCCCATGAATTTTGAAAAAACACAAAATTCGCGATACTTTTTGAACAGACCTCGTATATAAAAATTTTACTTATTAACGTATTCACCGAGCAAAGAATGATGCTAATCACATAATAATGATATTGCTCGAAAAATCGATTTGCCATATAAATTTTTTTGACAATTTAGACGCTTTTTTTGCATATAAACTATCTTTATTAGAAAATGACAAATTTTAACCTAAGCAAATATTATCTTAAATGGCTTATTTTTTGAATAGCTATCAAACTTTTAAAATCATAAAAAGGTTAATTCGAAATAAAATGGATAATATCTAATTATCACAAGAATTACCATGTAAAGTTCAACTATAATTGTAAGTGGAAATCCTTTTTTTATATGACCACATCATAATTTTTAGTCATAATTGATATTTCTTATCAGTAATTCTGTATCAGATAAATTTTCAAACGACCTTGTCCATTATACACTTGCACGAAAAAAAAGCTTTTTCGTAATTTTGTATATTATATAAATTTTTCGACTTTGAAGCTTTCATTCTGATAAGATAGATATGATTTTCTTAATATTATTATTATTATTATCTTTTTCTTAAAATCAAAATAAATTATAATTGAATTATAAAAATAATCAGATAAGGACGTGTGATATAAAAATTTGAAAACTTGCAATTTATAGTTATTAAGTAAAAATATGCTATAAAATATACTTCCATATATATGTAGGTGCATATAATTATAATTATTAATTTTAAAACAAACATTTTATTTCTTATCTTTCTAAAGAAAAATTGTGTTGACGTTTGTTTAGATTTGTTTTGTATCGTTTTATTTTGTACGTCAAATCATATCATATCGTATACTTATTTATTATTTGTTAATTAAGTTCAATTGAAAATATTTGTTTACTGCAAATTTTAAAAAGAAAATTAAACATTAACAACTCAACTGTTAGTCGATAAGCTTTGTTTCCTTTTAGAATATCAAATTTTGATAATAAATACTTAAATTTCTGTTGATACGAGTATAACTTAATCGATCTACTAAAGTTCTTTTATTTTTTTATTATTATTATTGTGTTAGTCATTAGTAAATATAAACACTAAAGCGAATGAGTTATTTATTATGTTCATTTATATTAACCGACTTGATCAAAGTGCGTTTAATCATATTTTAGAAAATCAACAGCTGCATTTGATGTTATTCGAAGAGTGGATTTTATTACATTTGCTGCAAGAGTGCAATTCGAATCGAAATTGTTTCTGGTGCAAATTTCCTAAAATTATTGTAATTAAATTCGAAAAATAAATTTATAAAATATAAAGTGCTTATTATAATATATTAGTTATAATAATTATAATATTTTGTGTTTAATATGTACATATGTGAATATTATAAATAGAAATTAACAAGAAACTAAAATATATTTATTATCGTTCAAATATAAATATTATTAGATGCTACCAAAATAAAAATTTTTTTTTGTATAAAATCTTTACAAAAATTATTAATAAAATAGTAAGTAATAATTTGAAATAATGTTAACGACATTAAAATTATAAATTTTATCTATTGTAACATCAATTTAGCAAAAACAATTAGGTTTGTTAGTGAAATTAATTAATTGAATTATTATTTAAATATAGAAAAAGTATAGACAGAAAATATTCTAAATATTTTCTCTATTAATACTAATTAAAAAAGGATTTTTTCTTTATGCACAAATAATAACTTAAATAATATTTTAGTATAAAAATTCGTTTTATTGAAAAATTTTAACCAAAAATTAATATAAATAAATAATTAATTCTTGTATGATTTTGTATGTACTCATATTGATAAATTTGATAAATATTTCTTAAAAATTATTTTATGATATGATAACTTAAATTTTATGATATTATGACTATTATTAAAAAATGATAAATTCAGTTAATATTCTCGATAAATTTGATAGTAAAATACAGACATAAAATAGAAATAAACATAAAAAGTAAAAAGGTACAAAGTTGAATTTGGGCGTGTAAAATTTTGTTTTTATTTTTATTTATAAATATTTTTTTCTTCAAATATTTGAAGAAAATATTTTTTAAATTATTGCTTTATTAATAATATTATTAAATTTTCTTTTCGTTTCTATTTTAATTCTGTGATCTTACTAATAAGTCTTGTATGAAGGTGGAATGGTTTAATTTTTAATGTAAGATTATCCATTTTATAGTTTGAAAAGTATAACAACTGACATTTATTAACTATCGTAAATATATAGTATTTAGGATAAAATTTTTTTTGCTTACAGTTTGCAAATTTAATATTATGGATTTTTTTCGCATAAAACATATCCGATAAAATAATATGAACTTTTTTTTAAAAAAGTGCTGATTCTGTTGTAGCCATTTTTTGAAGAAAAAATTCTTCAGCGTTAGGGATCATTTCTTGCTTGATGGATATATCAGTAATCAAGATTGACTTATATGGGGCTTTAGAAAAGCACAAGTGAGTGGTTTTCTAAAGCCTCAAATTTTGGCTTAGAGACTGTAGAGAAAAGTGACATTCTGATGTGTATTTTGGTTTAAAGGTGGCAATTTTCTTTGAAAATAAAGAAGAAGAAACCATTATTGGTATGATAATCGGTTTTTTTTTTTGAATGAAGTTGAAAATTTTAAACTGCATCTTATGTGGCTTTATACAAGACACTGTCTAAGCTACATAACATAACAAATTTTTGCTTTATTGCGCAAAAACTTCCCAGCCTTGCATAATTACGAGATTTAGTGATTTGACACTTGGCCTATAAGATCTTGCAATTTGACACCGTTAAACTTTTTCTTGTAGGGATAAAATCCCCAATTATAATATATTATTGGTTTGTCCGGAAAGTAATTTCGTTTTATTACGAAATTATTTTCCGAACAACCCATTAGTTTATTTATTGGTCTGTTTTCTTTAAGTGAATCATTCAATTTGTCCAACTGATGACAGTACACTTTAGAATTGATCGTTGTGTTGCTCAGTAGAAACTCAAAATAAACGATTCCTTTGAAATCTCACCAAACAGATAACATACCCTTTTTTTGATGAATATTGGCTTTCGAAGTGCTTTGTTCCAGTTTATCTTTTCTACTACAGGATCTTTTGCGCTTAACATTGTTGTAGACAACCCATTTCTCGTTCCCAGTAATAATACCCTTCGTTTGAGAAGTAAATCCCTAACGGCAATGCGGCGGAACAAATTTTTTTCCATAAGAAGATGCACCTACCCGTTTCAAATGATCATGAACGGTCGTATTCAATAAATTTAATCTTTCAGCGATCTCGCGAGTTCTTATTCGCCTGTTTGCATCAATTAATGCCTTTATTGTGTCTTCATCAGATTCTACTGGTATTCCAAAACGTGGTGCATTTTCGAGATCGAAATTTCCGGATCGAAATTTTGCAAACCAGTTTTGGCACTGGCGCTCACTTAACACATCTTCTCAATATACATCAAATAATTTTTTTCTTGCTTGAACAGCATTTTTATTTTTTCTATAGTAAAAAAGTTAAATATGTCAAAAATGCTGTTTTTCACTTTCCATATTTAAAAGGGTTTTAACAAAAAACGACTGTGCAAAATCAATCGAATTTTTTCACAAGTAAGCCTTGCTATGTCAGCTGTCAAAATATATATAATTATGCGGCTTAAGTGTGAAGTTGATTTTGAAAAAATACAATTCAGTTCTCTGTTAGGAAACAACGAAATTACTTTCCGGACAACCAAATATTTAGAATTTACTAGATATATTTATAAAAAATTTATAAATACTTCAAATTTTTAAGAAATATTATTAAATAGGTTTTTTTTCTGTCTTTAGATTACAGGAATACGAGCTCTCTTTACAAAAAATCATCATGACATTACCAGGTAAATTACGTTTTTAGTAATACTTTTTTTTTTAAATTATATAAAAAACTAACCTCTTTAAGTTTATAATTTTCTTTTTTTTTTTAAAAATATTTTAAGCAATTTTATTATGCGAAAACTTTTGATAATTGACTACTAAAAATTTACTTCAATTTTCGTTGTTTATTGTCTTTTGTAAAAAAAAAATTATTTTACAAAAACGCTATTTTCCGGTTATTTTTTTAATTTATATATAATTATAATAAATACAATAACAAATACTTTCCAGCAAATCTAAACTATAATACGTCCCCATGTGTTTGTTCTTATGTGTACGTATGGGGAGACTACTTACTATATTTACTCAATTGGAACTTATTCGTATGGACTATTGTTGGAAATGAGAGCATCATACTTAGATTAATTTGTTTAAATGCAAATATAAAATTTTTGTACACACTCTTTAAAGAGTCTTTATTTCTAATCAACTGAATATTAAAATTGATTGAAGTAAATGACAAACTAATTAAAGAGATTAATTCTTATGGCCATCATCGTGTTGTTAATCACTATTTATGTACATGTGTCTCTTCTAATGCTAAATAACTCTTTTCATTATTTTAATAATACCCTTTATTATATACGAAAATAATTTTGTCTTTTGTGTTCATAATATGTATAAAACTTTGCCACTTTTATTTTTAATTAAATATTATCTATAAAAATTCCAATATAAATTTAGAATCTAAATAATTTGTTAGTCTATTAGCTTTTATCAGTTGAGAAAGTATTGACAATTTTCAACATCGTACATTGTGGAATTTTTTTTTTATGAATATTTATTAATAAAAAATTGGCATCAAAAATATATTTACAATTATTTATTTTTTTTTCTTCAAATATATTATTTTACGGCATTTACGAATATTTTTTCTAAAAAAAAATATTGTTTTTTTTTTCATAAATAAAATTTCACCAATATATTACGAAGATTATGACACAAGATACGAGTATAATTCTATTTTTATATTTGTTTTCTTTTTTCTTTTTATTTATATAGGAATAACTTTGGTTATCGTAAATAATATTAAAAATTTTATATGAAATAAATTTTGACAATTTATTAACAAGAAAATTATATGAAATTAAATAACGACGAAAAATATTTTTATTATAAAAATCATGTCTGTGGTCAAGGTAAAAGATTTTGGAATATTTTTTTTTCTCGGGTAGTCATTGCAGATAGAACAATTTTCTCTGGATGTCTAAAAACGATAAAAAAATTATATATTCTTGTAGGTTTTTTAATACAATATTTAAATAATAATGAATAATTTTTGATAAAAGTTTTTACGTCTTTGAAACCAAACAGCCCACTATCAAATTAATTGGTAATGATAAGTCTATTTAAGAGAAAATAGAAAATTGTGGGCATTCGACTTATTGTATGAGTTATACTCATTTATAAGATGTACGATTTTATTATGTTGGAAGCGTAAATAAATAATACAACTTTATTTTATTAGACAGGCTTTTAGTTAAAAATAGTATTAAATTTCAAGCGAAATGAACAACAAGTTTATTTTTTAGGAAATTTTTCAATAAAAAACAATTTGATTTTAGAAATAAGTTATGCCAAATAAAAAATTGCAAATTTCTGATTTAAGAAAATTTCATTTTTTATTTCGTATTTAAGCAAAATTTCATTTTTTACTTTCAATTCCAGTTCCACAAGAGCCTATTTGGAATTTGGAGAGGCGTGCATCATCTGGATTTTTGGTTTGGCAACGAAATGAATCAAAAGTGAAATTCCGTTGTGACGTGGAAGTTTTAGAGTACGAAAAGGATCCAAACGAACAGAAACTAATGCACGAAGGACCTGTCCAAACAAAAATTTCAAGTGCATTCGTTGTGCTTATCACATGCATACTAGCGGCCGCTCTTACATTCGTCTTTCCATGGTTCTTAGTCGGGAAGATATAGTCTACGACGCATTTGTAATGTACCGTACAATATGCAGTACCAAATAAAAATTGCAATATTTTCTATGTGTAAAATAGTATTTAGATTTAAGATTATTAATGCTCTGTGATCAATTGTAAATCATTTTAATTTTAGTATATAAATGTTTGTATGTCGTGTAAATTTTTTACATAAAATAAAAATAAATTTTATTATAATGACCGTTTACCCATTTTTTTTTTGACAAAAATCCCTATTATTAAAAAAAAACTCATATTTTTTTGTTTTTTTAAAAAAATTGTTTTTTTTTTTCATTTATTAAAAATATTAAAAGCAAAAGAAAAAATAAAATATTTTTTTTTTTAAATTTTTATAAATAACGCATATTTTTTTTTTGATAAATTTTATTATAAAAAAAAAATGAGAAATTTTTTTTATAACGAATCCTAATTTATAAAGCATAAGTTTCTTTAATTCTGGTTAAAAGTGCATCACAAGTTTTCTTTGCATCGCCCAACAACATCGAAGTGTTCGGTTTGTAAAATATTGGATTATCAACAGCAGCATATCCAACACCTAAAGATCGTTTCATCACAATAACCTAAAGAAAAATCCAATTTAATAAAATTTAATTAAACATTCAAAGGTACCATGTTCTGACCTGTTCAGCATTCCAAACCCGCAGTACTGGCATACCGGCAATTATCGAGTTCGGATCATCTTCAGCAGCACTATTAACTGTATCGTTGGCTCCAATTACAAGTACAAGATCGGTTTCCTTAAAGTCTTGATTAATTTCTTCCATTTCTAAGACATCATCATAAGGCACACCAGCTTCTGCCAACAGCACATTCAATTGTCCAGGCATACGGCCAGCTACCGGATGGATTCCAAAACGAACATTTTTCCCCTTCGATTTTAGATGCGCAACCATTTCTGCGATTGGATATTGAGCTTTAGCAACGCATAAACCGTATCCCGGAGTGATTATAATATTTTTAGCATTTTTTATTAAATCTACACAACTGTCTACATTGATTTCGGTATGAGTACCAACGATTTCCTGCGGTTTACCACCGGCCGTAGATGTTGTACCATAACCACCTTAAAATAGTACCAAGATTGATAGAAAAATTCTAGTTACATTTACGAATATCACATACCAAGGATAACATTAGGCAATGATCGATTCATTGCTTTACACATAATATATGATAAAATGGCACCAGAAGATCCAATAAGAGCACCAACGATTGTCATTAGATTATTGTTCAACATAAAACCTTCTGCGCATAAAGCCCAACCCGAATAGGAGTTCAACACTGTGATAACAACTGGCATATCCGCTCCACCAATGGCAGCTGTTAAAGTTAGTCCCATGATTGTTGACATTGCTGATGTCGCACCGAGTAAACCCAATCCACCAGACAATGTTGGTTCTAAGTAGAAAGCACCCATTGCAGCTACATTGCCAGCCAATAAACCACCGTTAATAAAATGTCGTCCGGGAAGTAGAAGTGGTGAAGAGCTCAGAACACCCTGCAGCTTGCCATAAGCTACCAAAGAACCACTAAATGTAACACCACCAATATATGTTCCCAAGAACAATGCAGTTTTTATTACATTCGCTGCTGGATCTGTGGCCAACGTTGGAAAATCATGAATATATGTAGCGATGCAAGTCAGTACGGCTGCCAATCCCACAAGACTAAAACCGATAAAAATTTATTCTCAATTTCAATTAAACATTTTTTTTCTGAATTCTTACCTATGGAATCCGGCCACAAGTTGTGGAAGGTCAGTTATTTCAATTCTTTTTGCAATCACACCCCCAATAGAGCCACCAAGCGCTGCTACACCAGCCATTTGCAGGAGAACATCAGTAGTTGGGGCCAAATAACCCAAAGTTGCAGCAATTCCGCCTGATACACCAATCTGGAAAGAATCGCCTATTATTCGTTTCTGGAATCTACAAGGAAGTCAATTTTTCTTTAATACTATTCCAAGAGCATTTCCTAAACGTGATGTTTTTTGGGAAGATAGTCCAGCTAATGCGCCTACGCAACATAAACTTGCTGCTAGATAAGCCATTTGATGAATCTCTGGGAAATTCTATAGAAAATATAGAAAAATTATTAAAAAAACTCTTATGATTTGAAAATATTCTGGTTTTAGTCAGACCTGCATAGCTGCATAGCCGTAACCACCCAAAAATACAGTTGCCGGAATTGCATACAAACTGTTATACTCTGGTGGATCATCTGGTCGTTTGAACATATCTAACATTCGTTGTGTGACAAGGAAACCTCCGAAAATATTTACAAAAGATACTAAAGCTGCGGTTGCGGCCAAAGCCTACATTTAACGAGATAAAAAATATTTGGGTTTCTCCTTTTGATGCGAATGATAGCGCACTGAACATACCTCAACTGGATTTGATGGTGTAAGACCTCCTCCCATCAACACCAATCCACCAACAGCGGTTATTCCAGAAATTGCATTAGTCACTGACATCAGAGGGGAATGTAAAGCTGGTGTGACACCCCATACGGTATGGTATCCAACAATGCCAGATAAGCCAAAAGTGGTCATCATTGTTGTAAAGGCAGCATTTGGTGACGCAGCACCCAATGCCAATAGGGTCGCTAAACCTCCAGAATACGCTAAACTGCTCTTTAAGGTTTGATTGAATGGACTTTGAGGTATGGCTGGCACCACTTTAGCTGCACCTGGTTTGGGTGCGGCAGGAGCTGATCGTGCTGCCACAGCAATCTCTGGTGGTGGCCACATCAATTCACCATCTTTGAGTACAATACTTCCTCGAACAACCTCATCCTCAAGTCTAATATCAAAATGGTCTTTCTCGCCAATGGAGAGAAAAAACTTTGATATATTATTGGCATAGAGGGTGGAACTTTGCGTTGGCAGACGACTCGAAAGATCCGTTAAACCGACATGTACTACATCATGCACTACTTCTACTTTACCAGGAACTGTAGTTTCGACATTACCACCAGTCTCTGCTGCTAAATCAACAATAACACTACCAGGCTTCATACCCTTAACATGATCTTCAAGAATCAACCTAAAATTGAATCATAAAAAAATCTTCTCGGAACAATAGTGTATTAATAAAGCTGTAATTACAGTGGGGCTTTTTTGCCAGGAATCAATGCTGTCGTTATGATAATGTCCACTTCTTTGCATTGCTGCGCAAATAGAGCATGCTCGGCATCAATAAATTCTTTACTCATTTCTTTACTGTAGCCACCAGCAGTCGATCCATCTTCCTAAAAACCAGGTATGTTTAATAACAATCAGAATAAATGATTTTCGATTATTACCTGAATATTAATAGTTAAAAATTCGGCACCCAAACTCTCGACTTGTTCTTTTACTGCAGGTCTAGTATCAAAAGCACGTACAATCGCTCCCATATTTTTAGCTTGACCAATTGCTGCTAAACCGGCAACACCACCGCCAATAACTAGAATTTTTGCTGGCGGCACCTTTCCTGCAGCTGTAATTTGACCAGCGAAAAATCTTGGAAAATGATTTGCAGCTTCAATAACCGCCCTATAACCAGATATGTTCGCCATTGAACTTAGCGCATCGAAAACTTGTGCACGAGATATCCTTGGAATACAATCCATAGCTTTAAATGGAAAGAATGGATTTGTTATATATTCATAACTGACAAAAATCTACATACAAATTTATTACCAAATGCATTGATCTTTTTTGTGCCCATTTTTTTAATAAAATCAAGATTCTGTCCAGGATGTAGAAATGAGATTAAAGTTTGTCCTTCTTTCATTAGAGAAATTTCTGAATCTAAAGGCTGTCTAACTTTTAGCAGAATATCTAATAGATACGCAATGATTTAAGAATATTTATTGGAACTTTTTTTTTTAAATCTAATTTAAATATGTATCGTTATTGTATATACCAGATTGTAAAGCCGTTTTTGCATCGACGATCTTAGCACCATTATTTGTGTAGTCACTGTCACGAAATTTCGCATCAAATCCAGCTCCAGCTTCAACATTTACCGAAAATCCTTTTTTAACAAATAACGCTGTCACTGCTGGAGTAATAGAAACTCTACAAAGTTGAAAAATAAAAATAAAATTATTAATTTTTTTAAATTTTCACTGAAAATGCTCTTACACAGTGTCCAAAATAATCACACAACATGCAGCGCCATCTATTGAAAATTTGCAGCATTAAAAAGATACATTCATCCTCTTTCAAACGCACCTAAATTCATGTAAATTGGATGACAGATGTGAAATTTACAGACATTTCAATAAAAGAAAAAGTGTGCTAATGTATCTTTTTAATGCTGTAAATTTTCAATAGATGGCGCTGCATGTTGTATTATTTAAATATAAAGTTCGGTTATTTTTGGGACACACCGTTTATATTTTTAAAAAATTACCTTTTCTCATTGGTCCATTTTTCTTTTGGCACACCGATTGTAAGATTTTTATATGGAATGCCTTTGATAGCTTCAATAGGTTTTCCATCTTTTTGCAATAATTTTACTGATCCACAAAATAATCGAATACCATTCAGAGGCGATGATGGTTTTGGTAATAAATGTACACTATTCAGATTGTAAAGTCGCAAAAGTCCCCGAGTCATTTTTGTATAGTATATTTTTATATGAATTGTAAATATTATTAAATTTTTCTATTTCTATATAATAATAAAATTATTTCCTGGAAAAAAAATATACCATATTATAAATGGTTTTGTAAATTGATATTAAAAGTTTAATAAATAAAAAATTGTAGCAAATTTAAAATTCAACGAAAAATTATCTTATTTATAAAGGGGAATTTAGTAAGCCAGTGTACTTTTATTCAACACAAGTAAAATAACACCACTTTCTCTACCAAATCTTGCCCAAAAATTTCCCGCCATTTTTATGAGATTATTTGAGAAGTGGTCTATCGGTTTTACGTACGAATATAAACTTGATAAGCGCACATGGTGAGTAGTGGGTGCTCTTTTCCAATATTCATATTTATTGGGGGAATTCTCTTTAAATTCCTATCAATAATATTTACAATATTAAATGTTTACCCCTTAAAATTATATTTAATACAATTGAACAAATAATAATCATTTTGGGTGTAGTAATTTTTTGGTTTTATTTTACATCAAGAATAAGAATAAAGTAAATAGGGGAGAACAGTCGTGAAAAATGTATTTTTATCATCGCAGGTGAAATTTTGTCGGCGGCATTTTTATGTTATTCATTATTTTTACGCTCTCCGCTCTGCTATTGTAACAAGTGAGTACACTTGATACTGTTATAACACTACATACGCTATGGTTGTGTGTTGTTAAATTATTTTCTGCCAACACTATCAATACTGTATGATTGATAACTAAATGTTTTACCTTATATTTTATACATAATTTTATATTTAAAAAAAAAAACTTCTCATTCATCATATATAGGGAACATGAAATAAATAAATTAAATTTGAAATAAAAAAATACAGCACAACGACCTGCTGCTCTTACATAGTTATACGATTGTACGTTCATAGTTATCAAACAAAATATAATAAAAACAATAATAATAAAAAATGCCATAGTAATAAAAGTAAAAACTGAAAATTGATACGTAGAATAGTCGAATCATTCATAAAAGATTCGATATAATTTTTTTTTTCTCTCTCTCATAAACCACGTTTCTAGATATTTTCATCAAACATGCACAAAAATATTCACATGTTCTCTTTAGCTTAATTGTTTGTCTTTTTTTTTTTTAAATCGAAAAGGAGAGCTGGATTTTGAAAGAGAAAAAATACAATTTCTCTTTCAAAATTAATTACCAAAAAAAGAGACAGATTTGAAAATACTTGACCGGGACTTTTCGTACTCATTGATGGAAAAAGAGAATAAGTCAGATACTATCGAATTGAACAAAATCCCTCCTCAATACTTCAAAAGTAACCATATTATAGGAGGCAGAAAACAGGATTTCTCCTGACAATACACACTGAAATCCTCTCTACACTGTACATACAATGTGTACACGCATATATTTCTACTATTGTTATGATATTTTTTAAGTTCTTTCTGTTGTTCAGAGACTTTTGAGGGCTTCATATAATTTTAATCTACACACACACACACGCACGCACGCACACATGCAAATATATTTGTTACTAACAAAATACCAATAATTCTACATAAAAAGGATAAGAAAAATAATTTTCTACATGACTAGAATAATAATAATAACATGAACTTACATTTATTATTTATTATTTAATAATTTTTTATATGAAAATAAATTTAACTATTTTCGTATTTTTATTTAATAATAAATCTTATTAAATAATTTTCTTTTAGTGTAAATCACTTAAATAAGGAGTTAATATATATATTTTTTTTATTTTACTGTTTTTTCTTTTGGTTTTTAACTATTTTGTACAAATAATAAAATCACACAATAACCCTAGAGAGACATATTTGTCGCGATAAGCCGTAAAAACGGTATATACGTACGTAGATTTGAGACGAAACACAAAAGTTTATTCTATACGATCCGGAAACTCAGAGCAAAGTCGCCACACAACCTACACTTTGTACTGTTCACTATTCGAACGCGACTGCTTTAATGTTGGATCTTCAACCTGTACGTAGGCTTCGCTCCCGGTTTCTTTTCAAAGCAACCAGATTCGATGGAAACTCTTTTACCAACTTACAGAGTATTTTGCATAACTCACACAATTATTATTTGAAAGAACACAACCAAAGATAAGAAAAATCGACTATCCTGAACGTGGCTAATACAGTCAGGGACAAAATTGGATGCCATTTAATTAAAGCTGTAAAGAGTACTTAAATATGGAGAGTGTGTACTATATTTAAATTGAGTGATAATAATGGTTCCCTATTCTCTCAGTCGCTAAATTTAAAAAAAAAAAACAACCAAGAAGCACCACAATTCTATATGAGAATATAAAATTCCAATTTGTGTAGACGTCTCTGAAAGTTCTCGTACCCAAGTTCTCAACAGCCCCGCGCACATGTTTAATAAAAATAATCAAATGCAAAAACGTCTGCCTGTTGTCTAAACAGAAAACGATACTCCAACTATACTGAAATAGTCATGTTACAATCAATTTATAAATCAAGTGGATGTACGAGTATATACTCGTATATTCATATTATTATTATTATTTGCCGAAAGAAAAGAGAGGATA
The DNA here is from genome assembly GCA_958298945.1 of Atherix ibis. Taxonomy (NCBI): domain Eukaryota; kingdom Metazoa; phylum Arthropoda; class Insecta; order Diptera; family Athericidae; genus Atherix; species Atherix ibis. Next base: position 33,936,345 of record OY282606.1, read on the forward strand.
GGAATGAACATTTAGTTAATATTGAAGGACAGTTAAAAATTCGACAAATTTTTTGTTTGTTGACTTTAAAATATAAAGTTTACAGAAGTCAATATATTTACAATCTCCGTTCAATGATAACATAATCAGGCAACAGTTTTAAATCGCGGCTAGAAATTCTCTTAACTGAAAATGAGTAAAAAAATATCAACAATTCAGTTTTTATTAGCACAATTATTTACGAGTATTAATCAATTTTCATGTCATTGATATTTTACAGTCTATGGTTATAAATTATTTGGTAAACGTTGAAATTTGAGTACTTTTTTTTTATATTTGAATACTTATTTTTCGATTTAAAATTTTTTTTTATTTTTATGAAAATAAAGTTTTTTTATTTGATTAAATATCATAAAGAACCTGGATTGATAATATTAAAAAAAAAAGAATTATGATAAATTAATTTGGAATTACCAGCAAATATAATAAATTTTACCTTAATTATAATTAGCTTTCTCATACATACATATATACAAGTACAAAGAAAACATACGATTTCATAAATTTATTAGTGCAAAACCAGTTTGAATTTAAATAAAAAAAGAAAAAAAAACATAAAAAATAAAAGAATACACTTATTTATTATAAAAATGCTTAGGCTCCAAAAAAAGAACTATTCAACTAACAGCATTGTTTTATATTAAAAGCTAAAACGGTTATTACTATTGATAATGGACCAATATAAAATAATACAAATTTCGGGGAAATACCATTGAGTACGAATAACATGCAGTTCACATATTAGCCGCTTTTTGCCTCCTTTTATTGCAATGCCACCACTAGTCATTTTACTGAACCACTATAACAACAAATTCAAAAAACAAACAACTGAGATGTAGCAAAGATCCGTTAGAGGCTTTAGTATATGTATTTTTCAAAAATAATAATGTTTGATTTTAGAACTTATGATTTTTTCTAATTAAATGTATATAAGATAATGTTTAATGAATATTTTATTTAAAAAGAAATAACCATTATTTAACTTATTTGAATTAAAAGTATTTAATAATGTATCTCATTAAAATTAAAAACAACATTTATCATTTATAATTATTATTTGTAATTTATTCGTAACACGTTTTAAAGTTCGAAAGTATTACAGCATCTAGTGGTGAGATATAAAAAAAATCCGCCAGAGGCTTTAGAACATGCATTTTTCGAAAATAATAATGTTTGGTTTTCGAAATTATTATTTTTTATAAATAAATGTATATAAAATAATATTTAATGAATATTTTATTTAAAAGGCAAATTTTAGCCGTTATTTAACTTATTTTAATTAAAAGTATTTAATAATGTATCTAATTAAAATTAAAAACAATATTATTCGTCCATAATTATTATTCGTAATTTATTCCGAACACGTTTAAAAGTCCGGAAGTATTACTTCATTTAGTGGCGAGATATAGCAAAGATCCACCAGAGGCTTTAGCACATGCATTTTTCGAAAATAATAATGTTTGGTTTTCGAAATTATTATTTTTTATACATAAATGTATATTAGATAATATTTAATGAATATTTTATTTAAAAGGCAAATTTTAGCCGTTATTTAACTTATTTGAATTAAAAGTATTTAATAATGTATCTAATTAAAATTAAAACTAACATTATTCATTCATAATTATTATTCGGAATTTATTCTAAACACGTTTAAGAGTTCGAAAGTATTACAGCATTTAGTGGCGTTATGTAGAACTGCTTTAATAACCTTTCGGAATAAATAGATTGTTTATCCATCTTGGATTATAACATTGTCGGATTATACATTTTACAATTCGGAAAGTATACTCCAGTCATTCAAAAGCGGAGATTTTGCCATGTCTACTTTCCGAAAAAGTTTCTTTAGCGATGAGGCTCTTTTCTCGGTCGGTGGATATGTTAATATATGGGGCTCTGAACTTTTCCAAGTAACTGTAGAAAAGCCACTGTATCTGTAAAAATGACTTTTTTTTATGTGCATTTTAATGCATTTATGGTTGAATGGCTGTATAATTACCGTTTTTTTTTTTGCTGCATTTAACGATTTTAATTTGGACTATATGTAGTTTTAATAAAATATTAATATAAACTACACAATACGAATATTTTTGGGGTTATTTCACGAAATGTTCCCACGTCACGTAATTTCGATATTTGCTGATGTCAATTGACCTTCATGATCGTGCGTTTTGACGCCGTTGAATTTTTTTTTTCTGCATAGCAGTTCAAAAGATCTTATTGATGCAGACAATCATCAATCTTAAAAAGGCATTTAAAAACCAACATCCATCAAGTAATAGCCAAATTATGTGAAAAAGTCATTGAAAATTATCTCGAAAAGGATCGAGTCATGCCAAAAGTGTTGTAGCAGTTATTGGAACAATTTAAGCAAAATTTTTATTTAAAGTACTTTTCAACGCACATTTTTGGATAATACTTTATATATGTTTAAGGGGAGTAAATTGTAAATAAAAAAGTGAAATTATAGACGATTTTTATTTATTAAGTAAATAATCAAAAAGACCACAAAAATATGTTGTTTTTTTTTGTTGTTGCAAAAGGATTAAGTTCAATTTTAATAACATCTTAACAAATAGGCATAATATAGAATTTAAACAGTAGAATTTATATAGAAAAAAATCACTCGTTTGTACAAAAATGTATAAAATAATTAAGAAAAATTAGAATCTTAAAAAAAATTTACATTTTCGTAAAATTTATAATTTATAATCAAACTTAAATTAAATTATACCTGTATAAAAATATTGTACGATCATCTTATGAATATTATATAATCAGTATTGCGTTGAATCTCAATTAGTTGGCATGAATTTGTTATCAAGAAATAAGCAAGTACAAAAAATAAAAATGTTGCGTAACGACTATGATCATTTTTTACAAAAACTTCTATTAAAAATAATTTTTTTATTCGTTCTATTCAATTTTATTCGACTATGATTTTTAATTTAACTATTAAACAAGAATATCCTAAAAAAAATCTCTTTGACTTTATTGCTATTGCAATAAATAAGGGCTTTCTAAAAATTATGCTTTAATGTACCATTTAAGTGTAGCAATAATTTTCTTATATTTATTAAATTAATTGTTTAGAAATATTTTATATTTAAATAATAAAAATTTATTGATAATAAAATTACATACATGATCAATTAAAAATTACTTTGGCCTTCAAATATGCATTAACTTGTTCATATGGCTGTGCTTACAAATATTTCTGATAATGAAATTTTCTATTTGTTAATCACATTAAAATCTGTTAACTTAACTCTTAATTAAATATACGTTTAGTAAGAGATTTAATGTTTATTATAACAATTTATCTATTTGCTAATATTTAAGTATCTTTTATATAAAATTGGGATAAGCTTGGGACTAATAAACTTCTCTGTGCAAATATTGATAGAGACACACTTAAATTGTATATTGTTGATTGGAAATTTTATATATTTAAAAAAATGGTACTATTTTTAAATTATAATTATTAATATTGTTATGGAAAAAATATTAATATAATTCCAAAGTGATAATTACCCAAAAGAGTCAGAAAAAATGAAGCTTGTAAACAATTTCCTTTTGTAATTATTTTAGACTGAAATGTTTTCTTTAACCAAAACTCACCTAGATTCAGTTTTTGCAGTTGCAATATCCTTTTCACAGTCACTTGTAGCTTTGTTGATAGTTAGTATTGGGTTGCCCGGAAAGTAATTTCGTTTTTTTTTTTTTTAAATGAGACGATTTTCTTTTAAGTGAATTAATATTTTATTCAATTAAATACTCGTATTGTCCAGTCTGATCCAATACCCTTTGCCATCTCGGACCCTCAAATTAATGAATATGTGGATAGGCAATTTTTTGTCTGAATTATTTTTGAAGCGGCGAGAAATCGTACTTCTTGCATACATTTATGTAGATTTTTATATGTAGACATGAGACATACTGACATCTAGTTTTTATAGTAGTAATTTTTTGAATTCTAAAAACATAAGGAATATCTATTTTAACTCAATTATTTCAAACAAAAAATCTAATTTAAACACAATAGAAGGCAACAGTTCTTTTTTCCCCAATCTTCTGTTATTAAATGCAATTATTAAAAAAATAGTTTTAAGACTACTGGACAAATGCTCGAAACTAAGTATAAAAAGTAAACTTTTATAAAACCTATTTGGGCATATGGAATTGAACTTTGGGGTTCAACGAAACGTTCCAATTCCTATCGCGTCCAGGCCTTACAATCCAAGATCCTCCGTAAAATTGTTGATGCCGCCCTTTTTTGTTCATAACAACGTAATACATCGTGATCTAAATATTCCCTTTGTTCAGGACCTGTGTATTTCCCGCTATAAAAAATTTCACTCCCATTTACCCCATCATCATAATCCACTTGTAAGCGAATTATCCTGTACTGCCCTCCCCGGACACACTCCTCGGAGACCTAAGAGACAACGGCCTAGTGATTTTCTAGAGGAATCTAATTTCTGTTAGTTGGAGAAACGCCGATGGGTATTTACTCCCACTTCAAGATGCATAAGATTGTTAATTAAAATGTTATGTAAATCTGCTTATCACAATACAATTGTATTGGGTTGCCCGGAAAGTAATTTCGTTTTTTTTTACAAAAATGAGAAACGATTTTCTTATAGTGAATTAAAATTTTATTCAATTAAATATTGTTCAGTCTGATCCAATAATCTTTGCCATCTTTCTGGCTGTAGCGTGATTCTACGCTCATACAATTTTTGTTCTTTGCTGGCAAAAAACTGATCCAAGTGATTTTTGACCTCTTCATTTTGAATTAAACGTTTTACTGTCTAAAAAATTTTGTAGAGACCGGAACAAATGGTAATCGGAAGGTGCTATGTCTGGAGAGTATGGTGGGTGTGGCAGTATATCCATCTAACATAAGCTCTGAAAGCTTTTGCCGAGTTGTCAAACTTGTATGTGGTTTCGCATTTTCCTGTTGGAACACTATACCTTCTGGCCTTGTTTTGATAAATATTGGCTTTCGAAGTGCTTTGAGCCAGTTCATCTTTTCTACTCCAGGATTTTTTTCGCTTAACATTGTTGTAGATAACCCAACAAAACTTCTATCCCATTTATACTCTTAAAAAAGTACAGTTAGATAAAGCATTTCTCGTCCCCAGTAATGATACGCTTAAAAAATTGATTATTTTCTTGGCGTTTGAGAAGCAAATCGCAAACGTTAATGCGACGGCACAAATTTTTTTCCGTAAGAAGATGAGGAACCCATATGTCGAGTTTTGAGATAAAACCTAGCCATTTCAAAAGATCATGATTGATCGAATTCGATAAATTTAATCTCTCAGCGATCTCACGAGTTGTTATTCGTCGGTTTATATCCATTAATGCCTTTATTGTGTCTTCATCAGCTTCAACTGGCCTTCCAGAACGTGGTGCATCTTCGAGATCAAAATTGCCGAATCGAAATTTTGCAAAACCATACACATCGGATAATTTTTTTCTTGCTTGAGTAGCATTTTTATCTTCTAACATATATAGTAAAAATAGTGAAATATGCCGAAAATGCTGTTTTTCACTTTCCATATTTAAAAGGGTATCAACCAAAAACTACTGTGAAGAATCAATCGAATTCCTTGCTATGTCAGCTGTCAAAATATTGTACATATGATTATGCGGCTTAAGTGTGAAGTTGGTTGTGAAAAAATACAATTAAGTCCTCTGTTGGGAAAAAATACTTATTGACGTTTTCCAATACTTATTGACGTTTCCACCAACTGAGATATGAGCATTATCGCTGAAGAAAAATTTGTTCAAATACCGACAATGACAAAATTAATACTTTTGATAAAAGCTTTTAAAATCTGCTATTTAATTAATACCCAGTCATTTCATATAGTCCCAGTCATTTCATAACTATTTCATATATAAATTAATACAATAGCAAATTAAATTTGCTATTTAATTATATGTGAAATAGTTATGAAATGACTGGGACTATATTTTTTAAACTACAAAATGGATAATCCGATATAAATTGATTTTGCAAAAATATATGGTATTCAAAGAATTTATATGCTAAAAATGCTGCTATATTAATTTTTTTTTTTAGTTATTTTATTTATATTAAAATTAACTATTTTAGAAATTGGTGAACTTAGAAAAGAAATTTTTTTTTATAAAGTGGAGAAGAAATTATTTGTAATTTCAAGTAAAACTGTTAATGTGTTAAAAGTTCTAATAGAATTATCTCATAATTGAACTTAATTTACTTCTCTGTATTTTAATTAAAATTTTAAACGTTTTGTGTAATATTTCATTAAATAAATCTCTCCAAAAAAAAATTATTCACAAGATAACGTAATACAAATTTATATACTCGTACACTTATGATAATACTCGTCGTATATCATTATAGAAATATTGTATAATGCGTTATTTTAGGAGAGGGAGGGGGAGGGGGGTGTGTGTGTGTTTGTTGATATTATAAATAATTTAAAAATATATTTGATTTGTTGCAATAAAAGACTTAAAATTTTTTTGAATAAATAAATTAAATTTGAAAATTGATTACTCTTGAGCATTATGAAAAAAAAACCAAATTTAAAAATATATCAACAAAATTTATTCATATTTCCAGTTGATTTTGCGTAAAATAATAAATTTTTTTGAAAGCGGCTATCGCAAATTTATTTATAACCTAGTGTAAACTAATATTAATCAGAAAATCATATGGTATTTATTTTCAAATAGTTTATTATTAGTTATGTCCACATTTGCTAATAGAAATAAACTTCAATTGAAATTCTAGATTTGTAAATTTATAAATAAAGAAATTGAAAATTGATTGTATTTATTTAAGGTATATTTTTAAATTTAGAATATTTAAAAAAATAGTAATTTGAGTATATGTATATAATTTTTTTTTTTTAAATAATCGAATACAATGAATTCAAGTAATTAAGTTCCTTATCATTTTAACCGGTAAGGATACATTTAACTGATCTCTTATTATATCTAAAATTTATTACTTTTTTGTAATTATAAAGTAAAAAAAAAGAAACTCTTCGAAATAATATTGTATAATTTTCCTAATAAAATATGAATTCCCACCATAATCAAGATTTGCACACTGAATTTGTATGTCATGTGACTGATAAGCAGGTAAGCAAACAAAGTGATACAAACACCTTGGCAATTGCTTTAAGTGGCTTGTTTCAAATTTTAGTTTCAGTGAGAAATTTATGGATTATAAAATAATAGCTGGAAACATTTCACCTAATATTTTTTTTTAGATACAGATACATGTGTGTGTCTACATTTATGTTTTTCAGTCTCTTCTGAGATTCACTTTATTGCAACTAGTACCAAAATAAATGGTTTTATAGACTTTACGCAGAACTAATAAATATGTTTTGAGCGTCCTAAAATACAGGTGGTATAATACGAAATATATTTTATGTGAAAATTAAGATCATCTTAAACTCAAATTTGTATGCTTTCCCTCGAATAATTTTTCTATGGAATATTTGGTTTACCCAGGAAAGTAGAGCCCTGTCATTTGACAGTTATTAAATATAATATTTATTTAAAATAAAGCTTGTCATTTTACATTACTGTAGACTGTTGACCATGCAATTCGCATTATTTTATAGACTACCATGTTTATAAGCTTAAATCCGCTGTTTTTGCTTTCTATGAAAAAAAAAACACATGTCTTTTTCATAGAAAGCAAAAACAAATTTATTCAAAGTACTTGTCCTCGCTAGCTACACATTTTTCCCATCTGTCACGTCAAAAAATTCCTTCTCTTTCAAGGCACACCACTCATCAAGCCATTTCCGGACGTCTTCGTCAGAATGGAAGTGCTGCTCAGCGAGCGCGTGGCCCATCGACGAAAACAAGTGGTAGTCGGAAGGGACAAGGTCTGGTGAATAAGCGGGGTGGGGTAGCACCTCCCAGTTGAGTGTCTCCAAGTAGTTTCGGACCATTTTTGACGTGTGCGATGGTGCGTTGTCTTGGAGAAAAATCAGGTTGTCATGTCTTTGTTGATCAGCTGTTGGTGGTAGTGGTGGTCATAGACAGTTTCACCAGGTTTCAACATCTCATAGTAGACAATACCCTGCTGATCTCACCAAACGCACAGCATTATCTTCCGTCCGAAGCGATTTGGTCTTGGGGAAGATATTGATGGTTGGCCGGGATCAACCCACGATTTCTTGCGTTTAGGATTCGCGAAATATATCCACTTTTCATCGCCTGTCACAATTCGATGCAGCATCGACATTCTTTTTTCTCTGGCGAGCAAGATATTGCATGTGTTTTGCCATCGCTCCATCTGCCTATCGTTCAATTCATGCGGCACCCATTTTTCGATCTTTTCAATATCCCTATGGCACGGTTACGCATGGAAATGGCTAGTTGAGTAACATCCAATTGCTGCGCGAGCATTTTTTTCGATTGGGTATCGTCTTCGTACAAAAGAGCCTGCAATTGATGGTCCTCAACCTTCCTAGGCCGATTTTCACGCTTCTTGTCCCACAAGTAAAAATTGCTGTCTTTGAACCGACGAAACCAATCTCGGCACGTTGTTTCCGATAAAGCACTGTCACCATAGGCCTCCATGAGCATTCTATGCGATTCGGCAGCCAAGTTCTTCAAATTGAAACAGAAAAGCAGAGCTTCCCGCATAAGCTCTTTTTCTGGCACAAAACTAGACATGACTACCAAAGGAAAAATGTATGTTGTTGTACGAAATTGCTCACAATGTGCACTGATTAATGTTAACAGATGTCAAACTCATAAAAAAAAAGTATGGCGCGCCCATAGTAGCTTAATACGCTCACTCACGCCATTTATAACCAAACAGCTTATACCTCTGGTATGCCGATTTATGATTTAAGCTTATACCCCTGGAATGCCGATTTGGTGCTGGGACAACAAACTTTGAATATAGATTTTTCTATATTCAAAGTTTGTTGTCCCAACACCAAATCGGCATTCCATAAAGCTCGTTTCTCTCTCAGTGGACACGTCAATAAGCAAAATCATTTTACACGGGGCTCTAAAAACCCACAAGTGACTGTGCAGAAGCCATTATATAGGAGGAAAATGACTGTATGGTGTTTATTTTGGTCTGAAGCTGTTATTGGCCCAAAGGAAGAAAGACCATCCTACGGTTAATTCTAACCCTTAGTTTAGTTTGAACTGAAATATTTTAATCTGGTTCATATACGGTTTCAAGAAAAAGGCGCCACGAACTATACAACACAACAAATTTTTGGCTTTATTTTGTAAAAAGTTACACTTTTTTTGTTGATGTTAATTGGCATCCAAAATCGTGCGATTGGATTTTTCTTGTATTGCTGTGAAAAAATTATATTTACTCATTTATAAAAAAATTACCTTAAAATAATTGAGTTCTACATGAAGTCTCGTAGCAAATATTTAAATGATTATAAATTTTATTTTATATACTCTAATGGCAAAGTTTAGAAAATATTATAAAATAATAATTCTATTCAAATCTAAATTTAAGAAATGTAATATTTCTTTTTACTTTCCAAACGATAATTTGGATAACCTTTTAATTGAATTTTTTTCAAAATAAAAATTTATCTATAATAATTATTATACAAATGTTATAGATAGTAAAAATTTAAATAAAAGTAAATATGAAAAATAGTTGTTTTTTATTTTGACAATTTGTCAAGATGAAAAAAAAATTATTTTTACAGAAAGTTTCTATATTTTTTAAGAGTCAATCAAATAGCTGAGAGTTAAGATAAAATCAATTATTATATTAAAATACGCACGAACTCGAAAATATACATATCTATATATATATGTGTGTGTATGTGTGTGGATGTATGTAGGTATATATGAAAGTACTACACTTATGTATGCTCTTCTTTTAAGCCCATAACAACTAGTTTATATTATAATATGGATTTATGAAAATTTATGCATATCAGCTTAACTGGTTCACTTGATGCCATTTCGCAAAAAAAAATCTTTTATGAAATCAAAAAATCCCTGTTGTGGTATATAAAAGTGAAATAGGGATGATGAGAATCAGAAAATATGTCAACGTTAGAATTGGGAATAAACTAATTTCGGAATAGGAAATAAAATCATCCATTGAATGGAGTCAACATCATAGCCATACACACAAATCAACATCAAAATTAAAATCGCCATCATGAGCGCATAGTATAGCCCCTTTTGAAGGTGAACGTGGCTCTATATTGAAGTGGGTGAGACGAATTATTTTTTTTTACCCATATTTCCCCTTTTTGTGGTATTAAAACCAGTATTCAGTTGTTTCGTGTAAGTATTTTAATCGTTCCTCTTTTATTCTGATTTGGATTCTTTTTTCACGATTTTCGTTATTTCCGAATCTCAAGTATTTGCGTCATCAAACAAAATTTTTCGCTGGCAAAAAAAAAAATGTTTTACCCGTAATTGAATAGAATGGATTGAAATATTTTTACTGTAAGCTCTGTTTATAATTTATACCTCTACGACCGTTTATAACTGATAAAAATTATAACAAAACTTTAAGAATATAGTAGTGTTCATTTAGTGGTACTCTCAGTTAATCAAGAGACGAAAGTTAAAAAATTCTATCTACTCTAAGTACGAGTAACTCGATTTGAATTGAGCCACACTTTCACCAAATTTACTGAGTACGGAAATGTTACATACTATCTGTACGTGCACATACTTTGTATTATTTTCCATATACTGATAAAGAAATTGTTTTTTTTTCTCTCCCTATTTTTATTAGCTCTCTTTAATTATTCGTGGCAGAACGATGGGGAATATGTATGTTATGTACACGTCAACTAAAAACCACGTGGATATTATTGGCATCCACAACAAACCACCCACAAATTGAATGAATGACAATTTTTTCTTCTTTATTACAATTTTTTTTAATTCCCAACAAAGAAATTAATTTTTATTCTTAAAAAAAAAAAAACTATAATGATTCAAAAAATTTTACAGTTACTTTGAAAAGGGTCAATGACCTCTAGGAGTGCATTTTTAGAGCTTTATAAAATAGACCCCTCTAACTAAATTGGAATAATAAAAATTATTAATATTTTTTTTATAGTAATTTTTTATTAGATATTTGAATTTTGAATTTTTTAATATTTTTTTATAATTTTATTTGTCCTTGTATCCTTTTTTCACAAAAGTATACAAATCCTTCTTCCTTGAGCAGAGAAATTTTCATCCCTTTTTCAAATCAGATTGTATGGACTTTCGGTTGGTTATGTGCTATCTCATTTCATCCGTTTAACAGCTGTGCTTTCGTTCATCTTTTGAAGCCGGAGCAAAAGAGTGTAATAATTTTATGCTAATGAGTGGGATGTCAGTGTACTAACGTGAAAGGCAGCAATTCTTTCTTGGTATTTCTCTGTAGTGGTAGTACTCCTCTTATCATTTACTGTAGAGAAAAGGTGTATATACTACTATCGATTCAGTAATTCTCTCTTAAGAGGGATAGTGAATTTTGCCGGTTTTCTCTTCGGTTTTTTATAGGAACTGAGTGAGTAATGAATTCTGAAGTAGCGTATAACCATTGAGAGTTAGTAAGCGCGCCAGTTGTGTTCCCGCCGTCGTGTATTATAGTGATAAATTTAGTGTGCTCGCCATTCTTTGTCCCATCTTTGGAAGCGTGAATAAAATTATTACTTGTATCCCAAATTACGTACTTTAAAATTACAACTACCGAAATTTTCATTCGCTTTTATTAGCGGTATTACAAAAAGAGACAATTATATTTAAAACTTTTTATAAAACCGTGCGCACACAAAACATGGCTAGAGCTTTAACTAAACTTGGAAGATTTTTAACATCAAGTCAACTCTCGATAGCGGAACCATCTACTACATCAGCAGCCGCCTTCACTCAGAGAAACTGTAAGTTTGCCTGCCAACAACAGAACACGCATGCTATTTTATTTAATTCTTCTTTTATTTTTTTTTTCATTTCATTTCAAAAAGTCTTTGTTATTACAATATATTCTTACTGCCGGCGAACAAAAAATAAAAACAATTATTATTTTATTTGTTGGTATTATGTTATGATTTATTAAAATCTATTCATTATTTTTCAACATTTATAGTATTGTAATTTAATGATTTTTAAAAAAAAAATCATTTTGCAATTATTACATGAGATTGGCTATTTACAAAAAGAAAAAAAAACATTATATTCAATTGTATGTAAATGCTTTACAATTTTATGGGAAAATCCTATTTAACTAAGAACAATAAGTATCAGTTCTTTATTAAAAAATTAATTAATAAAAAGACCTACATAATTAAAGCATATTATATGTGAGTTATGTGCATATTTATGTTAGCACGCATGTATGTACGTATGTTTGTTTGGTAATGTTCAAATGCAGTAGATATAGTAGTCGTGTTATAAATAGAGAGGGAGAGATTTTTGCTGACCTAGTTTGAACAATTTCTCTTAGCGTCCCTTTGATAAATTCGATTTAAGTGAAAGTGCCATTTTATCAATAGTAAATACTACACAAAATTAATCTTACCTAAAATGCCTACGTACTTGAATTGCCAAAGTCATACTGGTTTATTTTAATAGCTCATACATATTTATATTGTGTATAAAAAACATGATTGCTTAAATGTAATTTGTACAATGTTCGTCGTACTGAAATCTTATTTATATATTTAATTTGCAGAAATTTGTGTGTACAATAGGCACTTGAGCAAAAAATTCAAGAATCTCGTAATCGCTTTTTCTAAGTCAAGAATGTAAAATTTGTTTTAAGCACTATTTATCCGTTTAATAGCAATCAATCATGTGAATTTTTTAGGAATAAATTCCCGTCAATTTACTTACAATAAAAGTATATATTTAATAATATGTAATATTTAATCAGTTGTTTTTTTTTTATTTACAAATAAATTTCTATGAATATAAATGTTTTAATAATGCAGATTTGAATATTGGTTTTTTTTTTAAACTGAAGATTATGATGTGTTTTACTCAAATCCTATAATTTAACATAGATTTTTGAACAATGTACCCTATATTTTCTTCAACAGTTTATTATTTAAAGTAGCATTTGTTTAGAAAAAATTAGTGTAAATTGTAAAAAAAAAAATTACAAAACCTGCTAATTCGGCTGTAGCCACGTTTCGAACAAAATTCTCTCCAGCGATGAGGCTCATTTTTCGCTCGATAGATTCTCTATAAGCAAGATTACTGCTGTATACACGTATGACAAACCAAAGTACTCTTAAAACAAAAATTGGTACCACGGGAATCGGGGGCCCCACAGTGGAATACACTGTGCCCGATTGAGGTGAGGCGCCATTTGGCAGCAACGTGATGGCTGTGGTTATGCCCATGTCGCGGGTATGGTCTCCGGACCGCAGGTGGGAAGTAACTGGCAAATTACATCTTGCAATTATCTCGGGCACTGTCACTGCTAATGACAGTAGAGGTTTAGATAGCAGGTGGAGTGGTCGGCTTGTAACTGACTACTAACTGCTAACTGCCAGTAATGGTGGTGCGTTGATTGAGCGTATCTCAATCCCTACAGTCGTAGGAGACTCGTGGTCTTGAGGTTTGGACAACCAGGTCACGTTAAATAACAATTTCTAACTGTACACACGTATGAGCAAATAATGCTCAAACTGATTTACGAAAAAGTCATTAAATTATTACCTTAAAAGAACCGAGTCCCGCAAGAAGTCCTCCACGTGACAATCATTTGAATAATGTTTTATTTTGTGCATAATATGGTAACAAGGTCTGATTTTAAAATATTCCTTATATAATCTTATTTTCCAAAGCACATATTAGATAACTCTGGAATTATTGTGCAATTTAATGGAATACATTTTCTCCTTTCTATCCATTAAAATATTTGATGTGCTTTTATCTGTTTACAAGGATTTTTTTTTTACTGGTGAAAATATTTGATTAAAAGCTCCTTGAATATATATTATTGGAAAATATTACCCAATATATCATAAAATTAAATAAATATAGTCTTGTTAACTTTGAATAGATAGTTTCCGTATGCATTTTACACATGATCACTCGTAGAATGTAAACGCAATTTAGTTCGACTCGGTTAAAGAGCAGATATGAAACTAATAGTAATAATGTCAATAAAATAACAATTCACGTGCGTGCGCATGTGGTATAACTAATGCAGTCTTCAATTTAAATTAATTAAGAATAAATTTTACAAAATTATTTATGCATGAGCGTATTCTCTTCTAAAAAATTAAGATAAATTACAAATTTCTTTAAATATTCGCAATTTTTTAAATAAAAATATATTATATTCTCTTCAAAAACCACATAATATTTTAAATTCTTTCAGCTTTGCTCTTGTAGCCTATTAAAAGAATTACCAAAGAGAATTTAAAAAATAAAAACCCAATTAAATTAGATTGATTAAAAATAGATAGATAGCTGGAAATGTGTAGAAAATAATATCTACCTTTTTATAATTTAAAAAAAAAAATAATAATTACACTTATTTGAATGTTATTTACTTTAAATAAAAAAAAATGAATGGAAAAATATTACTTTGAAATTGAATATTTTAAAATCTCAAATAGTCCGAGTACGAGTACGAATATAGATCCATTTTTATATTTGTAAAGATGTGTTTCCGTTGTAGAAGACTTCTGTCGCCTATGCTTCACCATTATTCTATCAGCAGATGTTCTTCTTAGTCTTTTCAGTCTTTTCCGGTTTTATTCTGTTCCTCTGATCCCTAAATAAATTGTATTTGATTAATAGTTTTTTTTGTAATATTTCATCAAAATTGATAAGAGAATCAAAAAAATTACAATTAAATTGTATTATCAAAAATTGGTACAGAAAAAAAAGAGACACTAATTGATTTATATAAAATTAAGATCACATTGATTTTTTCTTTTTAATTTGTATACGGATTTTAAAGAAATTATAATAAAAATAGATAACATTTCATTGAAGAAGAATTGATAAGATTTTTAGAGTTCATTTTTGTAGCGGGTTAAGTACAGTCCTGTCATTTGATAGCTGCTCAACTTATATGTCATCCAAAAGGGGGCATTTGTTTATCAATTCTACATTATGGATCGTTTTATCATCGAACGATGCCTTAAAATTATAAAAACTTTCTATTCCAAAAGTGGTGATCCTGAGTCTTATTTTGTCGCTCGGTGAATATATTAATAAACCGAATTGCCGTTTATGGGGCTCTAAAAGCCCACAAGTGACTGTGGAAAAGTTATTGTTTCCGCGAAAAGTGTGAATTTTGGTCTGAAGGGTGTCATTTTTATGTCATAAATTTATGATTTATTGCACAAACAGTTTCCTGGGCACCAGTTGAACACAAGAATGTGGGGCTACTAGAAAAATAATCTTTCTACAAAAAGTGGTGATCCTAAGGCTTATTTTGTCGCTCGGCGAATATGTTAATAAACCAAAATGCCGTATATGGGGCTCTAAAAGCCCGCAAGTGACTGTAGAAAAGCTATTGTATCCACGAAAAGTGACTTGATAGTGTGAATTTTGGTCTGAAGGTGTCATTAGCGCGTATTTATTTAACACCGTCATTTTTAAGCGCTATATATGACTTTATTATAACACACTTTTTTGTCCTGAACTTAAAGATTTATATCTAGACTATATGTGGTTTTAACGAAACGGCGCTACCACAGCTACACGACACCATAAATTTAGGATTTATTGCACATTAAGTTTTGATGATGTCAATTGGTATCTTCAAGATCGTGCGATTTGACTCAGTTGAACGCAAAAATGTGGGGCTACTAGAAAAATAATCTTTCCACTAAAAGTGGTATCCTGAGCCATATTTTGTCGCTCGATGAATGTGTTAATAAATCAAATTGCCGTATATGGGGCTCTAAGAGCCCACAAGTGACTGTGTAAAAGCTATTGTTTCCGCGAAAAATGTGAATTTTGATCTGAAGGGTATCATTGGCTCGAATTTCTTTAAAACCGTCATTTTTGAGCGTTATATATGGCTTTATTATAACCCAATTTTTTGTCCTGAACGTAAAGATTTAAATATAGACTATATGTGGTTTTAACGAAATGACGCTACCACAGCTACACGACACCATAAATTTAGGATTTATTGCACATCAAGTTTTGATGATGTCAATTGGTCTTCAAGATCGTGCGATTTGACTCAGTTGAACGCAAAAATGTGGGGCTACTAGAAAAATAATCTTTCCACCAAAAGTAGTATCCTGAGCCTTATTTTGTCGCTCGGTGAATATGTTAATAAACCAAAATGCCATATATGGGGCTCTAAGAGCCCACAAGTGATTGTGGAAAAGCTATTGTATCCACGAAAAGTATGAATTTTGGTCTGAAGGGTGTCATTGGCGCGTATTTCTTTAAAAACGTCATTTTTGACCGCTATGACTTTATTATAACACCCCTTTTTGTCGTGAACTTAAAGATTTAAATCTAGACTATATGTGGTTTTAACGAAATGACGCTACCCCAGCTACACGACACCATAAATTTGGGATTTATTGCACATTAAGTTTTGATGATGTCAATTGGTCTCTTCAAGATCGTGCGATTTGACTCAGTTGAACGCAAAAATGTGGGGCTACTAGAAAAATAATCTTTCCACCAAAAGTGGTATCCTGAGCCTTATTTTGTCGCTCGATGAATGTGTTAATAAATCAAATTGCCGTATATGGGGCTCTAAGAGCCCACAAGTGACTATGCAAAAGCTATTGTTTCCGCGAAAAATGTGAATTTTGGTCTGAAGGGTGTCATTGGCTCGAATTTCTTTAAAACCGTCATTTTTGAAGAGCGATGTATGGTTTTATTATAGTCCAATTTTTTGTCCTTAACTTAAAGATTTAAATCTAGACTATATGTGGTTTTAACGAAACGGCGCTACCACAGCTACACGACACCATAAATTTAGGATTTATTGCACATCAAGTTTTGATGATGTCAATTGGTCTTCAAGAGCGTGCGATTTGACTCAGTTGAACGCAAAAATGTGGGGCTACTAGAAAAATAATCTTTCCCACAAAAGTAGTATCCTGAGCCTTATTTTGTCGCTCGGTGAATATGTTAATAAACCAAAATGCCATATATGGGGCTCTAAGAGCCCACAAGTGATTGTGGAAAAGCTATTGTATCCACGAAAAGTATGAATTTTGGTCTGAAGGGTGTCATTGGCGCGTATTTCTTTAAAAACGTCATTTTTGACCGCTATGACTTTATTATAACACCCCTTTTTGTCCTGAACTTAAAGATTTAAATCTAGACTATATGTGGTTTTAACGAAATGACGCTACCCCAGCTACACGACACCATAAATTTGGGATTTATTGCGCGAAAACTTTTGAGGATGCGTAATTCCAAGATCGTGCGATTTGACCCAGTTGAGCACAAGAATGTGGGGCTATTAAAAACCATCATCCATCTAAAAATAACTAAATCCAAAAATTTTATAAACTTTTTATGTGTTTAATGAAGTAAATTGAAAATATAAAACTGATTTTAGAGACTGTTTTTATTTATTACGTAAACTAGAAGCATTTCAAAATAACAAAATGAAAAAAGATAGTACATTGAAATGTTGATACTAATTCAAGCAACATAATGAAATACTAATTCTATCAAAATTTTAATTTTAAATACATTTTATTAAATTTTATTTTCCGAAGCACAAATTGGATAATCCTTTCCACATATAGATTAGACTAACATAACATCATCAATTTTATGATGTTAGTCTAATATTTTTTAGATTTACTTTGATTGGAATTATATCTATTAAAACATGTGTTCAACTTTAACATTTCTCGACAAATAAATTTAATAAAAAAAAAGAATTCTTTCCGATAATAATCATTTGTTCAATCATATTTTACACAATCATTTGTGTGGGGATATGATAATTACGAAAGCAAATTATTTTCCTTGTGCACAATATTGTGAAAAGCAACAATAACAGTGTACAGCGATGCAAATATATAAAACTAGCCATTGACCTATATTGATAAGGAAATAAGCATAAAATTGTACGCATTCGATGAGAAGTGAGGCGAAATTAAACTTCCGAATGTGAAGAAGGTACAATTGGATGAATTCATCCACAATTCATCACATTATAATAAAAACTAAGAGAATAAATGAGCTTTTTTCCATTATATTATTCTGCTCACGAACTTTTCGCTTGCAATCGACAAAAGTTTATTAACCTGAGTACATCCGCTTGTTGAAATAATTCTTTTTTTTGGGACTTTTCTCCTTTTTTTCTCACCTGTGATTCCTGTTTTATACAACAACAAAAAAAACAACAACAAGTAACAAATCCTTTTAAACAAATTTTCTTTTTTCTTTATACGATGGTGTGTGTGTGTGTGCTGATTTTTTTCTGTACACTTTAATTTTTAATGAAAAAAAAAATTTATATATTAATAATATTATAAATGAAATTTGGAATTGGTAAGTGGAAATGGTAAGGGGTGGGGGGTGGGTTTGAGTGCATGTACGACTGACATGCATGTTCCTTTAAAACAATAATTTTTTTTTATTTAAATAAAATGAATTTTTTTGAAAACCAGTTTTTCGATATACAATTAAGGAATGAAACTTTAAGAACAGAACGTCTTTGTGCACAAGAAGATACAATAAAGAAATTTTTGTTTAGCTAGTTGTATCTTTAGAACCCCCCCCCAAATATAAATTTTGGATTTTATAAGATTTGTTAAAAAAAAAAAAAAATAAGCACAATTTACGATTAGCCCGGTAATTTTACGCAGAGTTATAAATAAAGAATATTAAATACACGTGTCTGAATATGACGTCTATAGATCGGCGTCAAACCCTCTCTCTACAAACTCTTGTTGTTTATATGTGTAATTTTTTACTAGTAAATGAAATAAGCCTAATTTTTGTTTGTTCTCCATTTCATTAGCAAGATTTTTAATAAGAGAATTTATATAGCAGTTACGCATATATGTACAATGTGTATAGTTGAGGAAATTGTCGAATATAAAAATTGCTTGAGGATTTAAGAGTCGCAAAAGCAAAGAAAAAAGAATTAATTTGAATATTTGTAAAATGTTTTAAAGGCCAATTCAGAAAATTTTTTTTAATCCCCATTTAAACATTTTCGAAATAGTTTGAAATCATGATTTTTTCTCTCTCTAAAAGTATGTAGATAAAACCTTGAAAACTAAAAACGAAAGAAAGTTCTTTTACTGACGCCAATTTCTGTGATTTATTTATTCTTGATGTGTTAGGATTTGTTTTATTTTCTTATTTTTAAATTAAAATAGAAGAAGAAAAAAAAACATCGATAGGAACATGAAATGAATATTCTTATAAAATTTCAAATTTCAAGCAAAAATAAAAATTTAATAAACTAAACTACATATTGAAGTGAAAGGAAAGAAGATGTACGCATACAGGAAATGACCATCAGAATCGGTTTCGTATACTAATAGAGATTTTGAAGGAAAGAAGATAAAAATTCGAACTATTTAGATATTTATATTTATAAAAATAGTTGACTAATAATTTACAAGGACTATAAATACGCAATATTAGTTGAAAAATAATCTTTTCGTTTTATCGAAATATCACAAGCTCTTCTCAATTAATCAATTATTTATAAAAATATGACTATACTGATTGTAGTTCCTTTTTATTTGTTATACTATGAGGGGGGGGGGGGCGAAACCAACTATGAATTACGCCCCCACTATTAATATTATCGTCACAAATTTTCATTTGCAAATATTTCCACCCACACGAACTTACAATATTCTATAATATCAAGATTTAATTTATTTCATATCTATCTGCATATTATGATATAATATTCATATATACTTACATTTCTATGTCGAATAAATCAATAATATTATTTTTAAACCTAACATTAGATATTTTTAATTATAGAAACAAAAATTTCTATTTTTTTTTCATTTTTTATATACATAATTATATCTTTTAATTCGAAAGGATGGAAAATCCTTTTGAAATATAGTGTTTTTTTATTGTAAATAATTTTTAAAAAAAAATTATTCTATATCTAATTTTCTTTTATCGGAACTGCTTGCAAATACTTATCAGTTCTTATCACATACAGAGTAGTAGTTTTGATTTAATTTTTCTACATGCCTTCTTTCGTTGACGTTATCTCTTTTAAGAAAGAGATATATATTTTGTTTAAATATTTTTTCCCCCTTTTTTATATTGTATATATATTTTGTTTAAATATTTTTATTTTGATC
This sequence comes from Atherix ibis, assembly GCA_958298945.1. NCBI lineage: Eukaryota > Metazoa > Arthropoda > Insecta > Diptera > Athericidae > Atherix > Atherix ibis. The sequence continues at coordinate 33,956,663 of OY282606.1, forward strand.
AAAATTACCTTGAAAATTTTGAAGTAATGTCAAGAGCATGTACACATATACTCATGTGACAATATGTAGAAAATAATTATCTGTATTAAAATAATTGTACAAAGTAATTGTTTTTAGTTATTTTAAACGAATTTAATAGAAGCGAAGAAAGACAAATTTATTTTCTATCTTTCTAAGTATTTATTTTACTGCATATATTATTTTTTGATAAATGTAATTAAATATTTATAATATTAAAAATATAAATGTGGTATTATAGAAATTTTATTATTATAGTAAAAATACAGGCCTTTTTTTTAAAGAAATGATTTCGAGCAAACTATTGTAATATAGTCCTTTTATGGTATATACATATAATCGTTAAATATTTGAAATTATTAATAAATAAAATATTTTTAAGAAACAAATTTTCACAATTACAATATTGCAAATATATATAATAAAATCTAGTGAAATATTATTTTGATATTTTCTGTTATTTTGTAACAAACTCTAAAAATAACCTGAAACAGTGGAATTGGCGCTAAATTATTTAATATTTCAATAACATAAATTATTTATTATATACGCAATCGCACATATTCTGACGTAAATAGTATATGAAATGAATGGAGTGAATTAGAGCAAAGTTGTTATACTCTCAACGCTCCATGTACAATATGTATGTGATATTTTCTCTTAATTATGGATGGGACTCTCTCTTTATTTCAAGGATACACAACGTATCCTTTTACGTTTTCAAGTTAGTTTTTTTTTATATGGAATGTGTAAAATAATATTACCCACATACATACCCATTGAAAAATCTCTTCTTTATTTTAAATACGTTAGAAACATGTTCTCTTTTTAGTCTCTTCAATGCTGATTGTACTACATTAAACTGCATTATCATTAAATATTGCTACAGTAGTAAAAGCATTTTTGCATTATTTTTTTTAAGGTCAATAAACTCTTTATAAACAAAACTTATTTCCTTGAAATTGTTTTGTTTTTCATTTTATTTGGGTTATTGGATTTCTTCAGATTTGTTCTTACAAATAACCCATAAAATTTTATTTCTTATTACGAAAACAAAATTTGTACGATTAAACAGAATTGGTTTTTTTTTTGGAATATCAAATGTTTTTTTTTTTTAATTTATTTATTAATTTTTTTCTTCTATAATTTTATTGTTTTTAATTATTCTTGAACTAAATAACTAAATGAATTTAGTTTCATAAGCATAAATAATTTAATTTTTATAACAAACATTAAAAATACTATTATTAATTTTATAGATAAGAATAAAAGAAAATTCATATAATTTTCAGATGGCAGCAGCAGTAGAATTCAAGCAAAAAATGCAGTTGTTGATATGGATGGTGATGAGATGACCAGAATTATTTGGCAATTTATCAAAGAGAAATTAATATTCCCCTACGTTAAGGTATGAACATAATTAAAAATATTAATAAAAAAATTTTATATAATTCTCAAAAAAAAAAAAATGCATCTTTATTAATAATATTTATATATAATATGAAATAGATCGATTGTCTCTATTATGATCTGGGATTACCGTACCGAGATGCCACCGACGATCAAGTCACAATTGATGCGGCATATGCAATACTTAAACATAATGTTGGCATTAAATGCGCTACTATAACACCTGATGAAGCACGTGTTGAGGGTATGAAAATTGAAAATTTCATTAATTTTTTTATTAGCTTTTTTTTCTTTTAAAAAAAATAAATTTGAAATTTTTATGATTTTTAGAATTTAAATTGAAACAAATGTGGCTCAGCCCGAACGGAACTATACGTAATATTTTGGGTGGTACTGTTTTCCGAGAGCCGATTCTATGCAATAACATTCCGAGATTAGTCCCCGGTTGGACGAAGCCTATTGTTATTGGACGTCATGCTCATGGTGATCAATATAAAGCTAAAGATGCACTTATCAAATCACCTGGAAAAGTTGAACTTGTTTTTACTGGTAAGAACATTTGAAATTATAGCTCTTAATATAATATATATATGATTTATGTATATATTTTATAGGTAATGATGGTAAAGTTGAAAAATACGATGTATTTAATTTTGCCAAACCAGGCATTGTAATGGCAATGTATAATACTGATCAGTCAATTAGAGATTTTGCACATTCATCATTCCAAGTGGCTTTATCGATGAAATGGCCTTTGTACTTATCAACAAAGAATACTATTCTTAAGGGATACGATGGTCGTTTTAAAGATATTTTCCAAGAGATTTATGAACAGTACGCTTATATATTTGATGTTTTATATTTTTGTTATTGTTTTTACTAAGATAAAAACTTATTCTCAATTTATAAATTAGGGAATATGTAAAAGAATTCGAAAAATTGAAAATCTGGTATGAACATCGTCTAATAGACGATATGGTTGCGCAAACATTAAAATCAAACGGTGGTTTCATTTGGGCGTGTAAAAACTACGATGGTGATGTTCAGTCAGATGTTATCGCTCAAGGATATGGCTCCCTCGGTATGATGACATCAGTATTGATGTGTCCCGATGGTAAAACTATTGAATCAGAAGCAGCTCATGGAACCGTTACCAGACATTATCGGTATATATATATATATATATATTTCGTGATCTTTTTCACAATATGTTAAAATAACTTTTACAAATATTACATTTGATATATTGAAATTTATTTCAGATTACATCAAAAAGGTCAGCCTACATCCACTAATCCCGTTGCATCGATTTTCGCCTGGACTCGTGGTTTGATGCATCGTGCCAAACTTGATAATACTCCTGAACTATCGAAATTCGCTCAGAGTTTGGAAGAAGCGTGTGTCGAATGTATTGAATCCGGAAAAATGACCAAAGATTTGGCCATCTGCGTTCACGGCGGTATATCAAATGTGAAAGAAAACATGTACTTGAATACAGAAGACTTTTTACAAGCCATAGCAGAGCAGCTAGAATATAAACTGAAAAAATGATATAATACAAAATAAAATTATCGTTTGATTATAATAAATTAATTCTTTTCATAAGTTTTTCTTTCTTCTGTATACGTTTTAATTATTGTATACCTGTATTAAATATTATTAATTATTTAATAATGAAATAATCATTCTATAATATGGGATTCCAACATATTTGATAACAATTTACTGTGCAAATACGAAATATGCAAATTGAAAGTACAAAAATTCTTTTTTTTTTATTTTGAATTTCTATTTCCTTTAACAAAATGAGGAGGTTTTTTAAAACATAAGTAAATGAAAAATTCATAAATATTTCTTATTTTCCAATAATACTATTTAAATAGTTAAATTATTTTATTGGTTAAATATAAAATTAAATATGGTAGCTATTATAAAGTTTAAATTAATCGATTGTCGTCTTTAACGAAATTTTTATGTCTTAATGTTTGCCAACCCTGTTTATTCTACACGTGTTTCCGGGTGTACAACTTGACATTTACCAACGCTTGGCTAAACGTTTTGGTTAGAATGGGGAAGATTATAAATAAGAATTCCGCAAATATACACAATCAGAATAAAAATAAAGTTAATAAAACTATTAAAAAACAAGGACCAGGATTAGAGAAATTATTTAAAAAGAAGAATTGGAAAGACAATAAAGATAAAATTAGTAAATCTCTGATAAAAGATTTGGAACAAAAGCCGACAAATCGCGAAGGTAATTTAAATGGTGTACATGAAATCGAAAATTTACATATAAATAAACTGCCCAAATGGAAAAAAAATAAAAAACATGATCTAAAAATTCAAAATGGGATTATTAATTCTGAGAAGACTGAAAATGAAGTCGAGAATCCAGATAATGTACGCAATGAGAGTAATAGTGTCGAAACACACAAGAAGTCGAATAGGAAAAAGCATAAAACTGAATTAGTTAATGACGTAGAAAAGTTTATGGAAACAAGTATAGAAAATACTGAAGATGTCGATTCTAAAAATAAAACTAAGAAACTAACTAAAAAAGATGAAAAGCAATCAACTACTGATGATATATCTGAAAATCTGTTCAGTAAAAATAAGAAAAATTCTCCAGAAAAACGAAAAAAGCTAACCGCAAACAACAACTTTATTGTGAAACAATTTAAGATTCCAAAAGATTTGGAAATTGCACAAAAACCAGAAAATGCTAAAAATGAAAATATCAAACTGAAAAGGGGAAAACAAAAGAAAAAAAAGGACAAAGTTGCGTTAAATGATAACATATCGTACGACCGTGAAGACGATGGGGAAGATAAAACAGAAGAGAACGAGTTAGCTCTAAAAAAGTTTAAAGGTACAAGGTTAATGAAAACTGACAATGAAATTGAAAGTATCAAAAATAAAGCTACTGGTAATAAGTTCGAAAAACAAAAACAAAAGAAAAAGGAAAAAATAAAGAAGAATAATTTGTTGACTGCCAACAAAGAATCAAAACCCGCGGATGGAGCTGGTAATTCTAATGAAAACAGTGGTGAATATGAAACAAAAAACCCGAAGAATAAAAAGAAAAAGGAAGAAAAAAATAAAGTACTTTCTAAAACTGCATCAGAAAAAAATTCACCGAAAAATTTAACATCCTCTGAGACTACTAAGGAAAAAAACAGTGCCAAAAAGAAAAGTGAAAATACTCACAAAAAAGGTAAAAGCTTATTAATAAAAGTGTGCTGAAATTAAAAATTCACAATCAAACTAACTAATCTTTTAGAACACGTTAATAAAATAACCGCTGAACAGCGTCAACAAAATTCCGAAAATACATTGTTTGTGGGTAATCTCCCATCGAATCTTAAAAAAAAACATGTGCAAATGTTATTTTCAAAATTTGGCGAAGTTAAATCAATACGACTAAGAAATATGGATGGTAGAATACTTTTCAAACATAAAATGAAAAAAGAGGCAGTGGCATTGAATGCATATGTGGTAATGACAAATGTAGAAAGTGTGGAAAAAGCGTTGTCATTGAACGGCACGGAAATAAAAGGACATCACATTCGTGTCAGCCGACCAAATATTAAAACAAATTGTGACGATCAGAAGAGGATACTTTTCGTTGGAAACTTAAAATACAGTAAGTTCATCTAAAGTTGCTTCTAACAAGTTTAAAGTAAAATGTGATGTCCTTTTAGCTGCTACTGACGAAAAACTTTATGACATATTCAGCAGTTGTGGAGAAATTGAATATGTTCGAACTATAAGATCTAAAGAAGGATGTAATGGTAAAAGCAGAGATTTATTTAGTTTTGAATTATTTTAATATTGGACTATTTAATATTTCTTTCTTAATGGTAGGTGTCGGATATGTTTGCTTTAAAAAAGCCACTTCAATACCGTTGGCAATTGAATTGAATAACACTTTATTAGACGATCGACCTATACGACTGGAACGCTATTCAACTAAGAAATTAGGAAAATTTGCAGAAAGGAAACGTAAAGCTGAACAATTAACAGGGGGTGAACGCCGAATTTTTAATAAAGAAAAAAAAAATTTACGCGAGAAAAAATTTGGAAATAAAATAAAAACACCATCGAAATTTGTGAATTCAAAACAAAGGAATGAAAACAATCAAATTAAAAAGCCCAAGAGCATATTTCTTGGAAAGAAAACTGACAATGTCAAAGTAAGTGCACATTCATGCATGATGATAATAGCTATTCCTATTCTATTAGAAAAAATTGTGTAAAAAATAATTTGCTGATATTTTTGTTTCAGAAATTTAAGAAGAAAAAAGGACCTAATAAATCAACAATATTAGCAAAAAAAATTTGGCCCGGAATTGTCCAAACGAAATCAAAAACTAAGTAATTTCTAAAAATATTGTTAGTTCTTTTAAAGTTCAAAAATTCACAATATCCTATCATGTAAAAAAAATAGAAATTGCGATAGAAAAAAAATAAATTTGGAGATTTATTTTTATAATTAAACGACTATTAGTTTAATAAACATTATATTAATTACAAAACAAACACACTACTGACTAGAACAGAAAATATATGAACTATTTCACTCATATTTGTCGTTGCTTTACGGAATCTTTGGTTGGCAATTCCCTTGGCCACCACGATGGTTGGATAACTTTAGTTGGAATTGTATTCACATACAACGAGACAGCTTCTAAAGCTTGTTCGATCCTTACTAGTGCAATACCCCAAATATCTTTAAAACCACGTATTTTACCTACAACATTTCGATTTGGCATTTCAATACTTTCGGGAATATCGGTGAGTCGTTCGGATACTTGAAATGGCATAATACGTTTACGTATGACACCAGTGTGATATGTGCGTGCGGTGAATTCTTGGCCAAGATAACAGCCCTTGTGAAAGCTAATACCATGCAAATAATCACAGTTCGCCTCAATCGGAAAACATTTCGCTGGTGGAAGTTCCAACATACCCTCGCTTATGCCCAGCTTGTATCTCAGCAGTTGATAATCATTATCAGGTAAACTAGGTTGAATAGTAGGCGTTGATAAAATTTCTTGTAAATTTTCAATAGTGTAGTTATCTGGTAATATAAGACGGATACCCATTGCTTTCGTCCGTGGATCTCTGCATATGACTGCTTCTTCTGATAAATTCTCCACATATGAACTGCTTTCACTTTTTGATAGTTCATCAGAACTCAATACGATTTGGCCTTCTTTCGACACAACATCAGCAGTATTATTTGAGGCATGTTCTGCTGCTTCACTTGAAAAAACTACCCACAATTTATATTCAGACCCCAGACTTACAATATCTATTTTGCGACGCACACGAAATAGTTTCAAATGTCTTTCCAAGTCGATCGAAATATTTTTATCACATTCAATAAGGTAGGTATCATTTTGAGTAGTTCGATAGATTATAGAATCGTACAATACTCGGCCAGCCTTATTTAGAAACATTGTATATATTGCTTGATTCTTGCGACATAAATGATCTATATCATTTGTAATTAGTCCTTGTAGAAAAGTTTTAATTTCGTTACCTTGTACCCTAATCAAACTTCGTTGTTTCAACTCTTCAGCGAAATAATTGCCGGTAACTTTACATTGGGTACCGTAATATCTAGCATTTCGTACTGCTTTTCTTAAGAAATTCATTATTATAATATCCAAACTATATTAGCGACTAAAAATATAATAGAATTATAATTACACTAAGAAACCAAAAAGTATATTTCAAAATTACTCTACGCAATAGAATCATCTAATTTCAGGAAAAAACTTATGAACAACAGCTCGCACATACAATTTAAATATAAACAAAGTTTCTAAAATAAGAATTTCGATAATAATTGTTATTTGCACACTGACTGACTGTTATATTATAAGAAAATTAGTAATTTATGGATATTTGCCTAGAAAGTTTATCAAAATTACAATTGAACAACGATTCGACTCGATGATCTTTGACTTTGTTTTCGTTTTGAAACTCTGAACTGTCAAATTGATTTTTAAAAGCATGGCCAACTTCGTTAAGTTGAACAAAAATAAATTCGCAGTTAAGCGTCAATGAGTTCTGACTAATATTAGTTTTAATTGCGCAATAAGGGATAATAACGTGTGTTGTTTAAGTAAAATCAAAACTTTAGGATATGAATAAAAAAAAATCATATATTTTACATAAATTAATGAAAATAAGTTTTTTAATTAAAAGTGATAGAGAAATTATACTTTTTTGTATTGTGTTTTCAAAATAAATTTTCATGTTCTAACATGTTTAATTATCTTCAAGAAGTTTTTGAATTGTTTTTGAGATAGCAGTATAGTAGTGTAGTTATAGAGTTTATTATCATTTAATTATTTCAAAAGAAGACAGACTTTTCTATTTGAACAAAATGGATCAAAATACTGTTGAACATTCAGAGGGTAGTAATAGTGTTTCATCAGAAATTAATTCAACATCAGCACCACAGATTGATCAAAATATAGCCGATATGGGGAGAAATATAATAACATCAACAATAGTTCGTATTAAAGATATTTCCGAAATAAATTCTGCAGTAGAGAATAGTAGCCAAACACCGTCTACAAATTCACAAAAACGGAGATTACCAAGTTGGTTTTTATCTCCAAATTCTGCAGCATTTAGTAAAGTTCGGAAACATATAGAATCAGAAAGCGAAGATGGTGCAGTTTCCACCTCGAATAATATTGAAGCAGATTCTAGTAATATTTGCTTAGATGATCAGAGAACTACCATTTTAGGAGATCAAATAAACAATATTGTAAACGGCGAAAATGAAGATATGGAAGATAACAAACCTATTTCGAATAGAATTCATGCTGAACCTGATTCAAATAGTGAAACTGATGCAAATTCTGAAACTGTTGCAAATTCTGAAAATGATGCAAATTCCGAAACTGAATTGAATCAGATAACACCTAGCTCAACAACTTCGGATACTGTAGAAAAAAAAGATGTGAAGGCAATTGTAGTTAAAACTGAAGCGACATCCTCAATTCGAGAATCTTGCAAATTTGGAATTAATTGTTATAGGTAAGAAAATTATTTTTCATTTGAAATATTCTGGAGTCAAATATTGCAATTTTGTCTTAGACGGAATTTGGAACATAAAACAGAATATGCTCATCCTGGTGACAAAGACTATCGTCGCCCGAGTTACGCTTCTCCACCAAACGGAACACCAGACTGTCCTTACGGTGACCGATGCTATCGTCGAAATCCAATACATTTTCGGGACTATGCTCATCCGCCATCAAGTTAGTTGAGAGAAATGAACCGTAATCAATTTGTTCGAACGTCTAAGTAAATTTTTTACTTTGTTAGCGAATGCATTTAAAAATTGGAAAAATAGATTGAGAAAACAGAAAGAACGAAAAAATAGAAATGTTTCTGATGAATCACTAAAGGATATCGATTCGAATAGTGACGATGATAATTATGATAAAGATCCGTTTATAAACGATGATGAACTTTCCGACTATATACCAAGCGATAGCGATGATTCCGATGAATAGAAGCATTTAAATCAACTTAAAACACACATGTTATATAAGTGAACATAGAAAATTTACTATTGCACATTATATGTTTGAAAAGATGGATTTTTATTTTTGTCAAAATGTTATTACAAAGTTTTTTAATTATTATAATGAATAAATGTGAATATTTTTAAAAAAATCCCTCGTCTATATCACATGTGTTTTTGTCTTGCATAATAGAATCGACAGCGCCCCATTTGGCTGCTTCTCCGCCTCGTACTTTAACATTGTAACAAACGTGTTCAGTTTTTTGTACACTCTGCCGTAGTGTATATATTTTACGAGAAAATTCACGATTTCTAGTATTGCTAATCCCGAGGTATCTATAAAAAAAAACATTATTTGGCAAAAACTATTAAAGAATCAAAGCAATTTTTCCCCATACTCAGAATATATTGACTGTAACACTTTACAAGAAGAGAAGCAGGTATCTATGTCTCCGCTACCTAACGAATTGATGCAGCGTCTCATTATTTCGCCAGTCAAATCAGCAACCCCTAGCATGAACTCGATTGGTTGAACTAAACACGAAACCGCAACAGTTTTCGTATTCAAGTCTGTCAACTTATTCTCCTCCTTTACATCTTCTTCTTTTATAGGATCAGTGGAGAGCTCTAGTTTATAACAAAATTTCTCTTGCAAATCTTCCCATGAAGACAGAGTTTTCTCAGACAGGTGCTCGTAAAAGGTGTATGCTTCGACGAATTCTTGTAAGCCTGCCGAATATGCACGTGCGTACTGATACGGATCCAAGTTCCCAAGTTCTTTTGCAATGGCTAAGAAATTTTTCTCACAAAGCGTCTGCAATCGGTTTTTTACATCTGTTAAAACTTTCTCTTTATTATTTTTTCTACAAAAAAAAAACAACTTTAAATAATTTAGTTTATATGCAAATAATGTGAAACGTTTACTTAGCATCAATGGTATGTAATTGGAAAATAATTCTTTTGCTTTCAATCGTTATGTCTCGAGATATTTTAAAAATTCGCTCGTAACGATCGTGTTTATCATCTAATTCTTTCGATAACTCTTTGAAAGTGTTCAGAATTAAATTCATGTCATCAACTTCAGTCGAAGCACCCTCATCATCTTGGATTTTATTTTTGTTTTGATTCTTTCGGAAATTTCGTCTACCAAAGCGGTTGTCTGACATTTTATTACTGTTCTCTCTTCGTTCATCAAATTCAACCAAACCAATTGTACAAACGTCAATACTGATGCCAGCTACAAACTGAACAGCAAATACTGTCAAAAATAAACAAAAAGATCTAATTCGGAGATAAAACAGTTAGAGTTTGTGCATTCATATAAGATTGTAAAGGTTTTAACATTTTGACACTAATAACTGCATTGCGAATTGTGTTGCTACCAAAACGCTACAACCATTTCTGCAACACTTTTAATCTTTAGTGCAGCCATGTATACACTTTTAAATTGTTGATAGATTTCACCACTTCAATTAGATAAATTTAAAAATTAATCGAAGTTGATGGATTTATTTCATATAATATTAAGATTAGTATAATAATTAAGGGATTTGAGTATAAATGCTATATTTATTTCTTTAGAGGAAAATCGGGTGTATTTGTAGCTAATAACCGGTATAAATATAATTTTTTTCATCCAAAATTCAGAACGCATTCTATTCATGTTGCAATTACATACACAATAGTATAAAACAGAAAATAAAGTATTATTATCTAATTCTCAAACGAATACGTGGTTTTGATTGCCCCCCAAGGTCATTATGGTTTGGATCTGACATTAATTTATGTCAGTAAAATTATTAATCGTGCTTGTTTTCACATTAATTTCATAAAATAAGTGTATTTGCGCAATAAATTATGGTAATTCTAAAGAATAGTTTATATAAACTACGGAATTTATAATTAAAAAGTAAACTTTCTTATAGATTTTACGTAGATTAAATTTAAATTTGACTTCGATACTTCGTTCAAATGTTAAGCTAATTGGAAGAATGGCAAGTACTACGGCAAACAATGATTTTGTAATTTCCCATGATGTCTCTGATAAGGGTATTATATTGATAAATCGTCCTAGCGCCCTTAATTCAATCAATCTGGATATGGTTCGACAAATTTATAGCAAATTAAAGCAATGGGAATCTGTTAAATCGTTGGTGATGATAAAAGGTTCTGGAGAGAAAAGTTTTTGCGCGGGTGGTGATGTCCGTGCTGTGGTGGAAGCTGGCCCAACTGAACAATCGAAAAGTTTCTTCCGAGAGGAGTACACTTTGAATGCACTAATAGGAAATTATAAAATCCCCTATATTGCTTTTATTGACGGAATAACAATGGGTGGCGGTGTTGGTCTCTCTGTCCATGGAAAGTACAGAGTAGCAACTGAACGAACACTTTTTGCTATGCCAGAGACGGGAATCGGTCTATTTCCCGATGTTGGAGGATCACATTTTTTACCGAGATTAAATGGAAAATTGGGATTATATTTAGGTTTAACTGGATTTCGACTCAAGGGCTCGGATGTATTTCACGCTGGGGTTGCAACACATTATTGTGAAAGTTCAAAATTATCTGATTTAGAAATCGAATTGCTTAGATGCAAAAAGAGCACTGATGTTCCAAATATTTTGGAACAACTCTGTCCATTACCAAAATCTGAATTCTCATTGGCTAAAGCTTTACCGAAGATAAACAGTTGTTTTAATGCTTCCACTGTAGAGGAGATTATAAACAATTTAGAAAAGGATGGAAGCGAATGGGCACAGAAAACGCTAAAAGTAAATAAAAATTCTATTTTGGCTTTATTAGTAATTATAAATTTAATTTCAGGCAATGCTAACGATGTCACCAACCAGTTTAAAAGTAACATACCATCAGCTAGAAGAAGGTGCAAAATTATCATTAGAAGATTGTCTAAAAATGGAATTCCGTATTGTAGTGCGTCATTTGGAAGATAGTGATTTTAAAGAGGGTGTAAGAGCACTTTTAATTGATAAAGATAAGAAGCCAAATTGGAAACCTCCAACAATAACTGAAGTATCAAAAGAACGTGTTAATTTTTATTTTAAACAACTACCTGCCAATGAAGAATTGATATTGTAAATAATTGAATAACATATGCTCTTTGATATGAAAATATAATTTTTATTTTCGATAATTTTAGTAAAGATTCAAAACGCCATATAAAAAGTAAATTGTAATGAAATAATAATCATGCGAGGGGACCAATTTATATTTGTTTAATTTAATATTTTTGATAAAGTGTAGATAAGGTAATAAAATAGTTATTTTTACAAAAAAATATATTTTTTATTATTGTATATGTGCTGAATTCAGAATCAAATTAATTTTTAACCTTAGAGGAATTTTGGTATTGATAGAATATATCGTTTTCTTTTCAAAATTTCTTTGTCTGAATCAATTTTGAAATTGGTCGATCAATCCTTAGATAAAAAGGAAGAAATCACAATCGTCATTCCACCTAACAAATTTTTTTACTTCTACATTTTTTTGGGGCAAAACTCCAATAAAATCCAAATAATTATTAGATAAACAATTATGCATAGAAGAAAACTCATTGAGTAGAAAAACAAATTTATTTATATTACTTTTACCATTTTTTTGTTGATTTTTTTTCGCTTTTTATGTGTGGTTGCTTTTTTTTTCTTTGTATCTTCTTTTCTTTTTATCTTTATTTTCGCATTTGTAAAATAATTATGAAATTTATAGTTTCCATTAGTTAATCATCTTTTACAATAATTATAAATTGATAATTCGAAGCAAAAAAATAAATTTATACATCACGAAACTAGACTACAATTTTGCTCGAAACAAAATTATAATTTAATATAATAATAATAATATTCATTTAAATTTTCTATAATTGTTTTTGTTGCTGTAAATTGTTGTTTTTTTTTTTTTATCTTTGATACCTAATTTCATATTTTCTATTTTCTTTTCATAAAAATAAAAATAATATTGTTTATAACATAAAAATAATAATAAATTTAATTAATACAAATTATTGCCAGAAATAAAATTGGCTTTATATTTTTTTACAAATTTTTCTTTTCTCGATGTCTGCATTTCTCTTTTAAATTTTTAATTGTAATATTTTCTTATGAGTAGCTTGATGGGGAGACAATTGAATTTTTGCCGTTTTGGTGTTTTTTTTTGTCTTGTGTAAATTGTTCTTTCATTCAAATACAATTTCGCATCATTTCGTTTTTCTTTATTATTATTATTAAACTAGCAATATTATTATTATTACTCCTTTCATTATTGGGTAGCTATTTTTTTGTTGTTAAAATTATTTTTAAGAATAATTTAATCAATATATTGCGCTAACCAACGGAAACCTTCACCATAACCTTGTCGTTTTAGCACAGAGCACATAAACAATTCTAACGGACGTCCGGCCAGTTCATTTCTTGAAATTTTTCCCTATAATAAAAAAAAAAGAGAAATTTAAAAAAAAAACCAATTTATAAATTTATTAGTATTTTTAAAACAGTATTTTGAAAGTGTTTGGCCTACCTTCCCTGTTGTTAGTTGATACAGTCCAAAGACATTTCTCATTTCATCTTCACTGGCTGCGCCTGGCTTATCGATTTTATTACCTAAAATGAGTACAGGACAATTGGACAAAGCCTCATCCGTTAATAATGAGTCCAGCTCGTCTTTACTTTCCTGGAAACGACTTCTATCCCAAGCGTCTACCAAAAATACAATTGCATCAACAGCTGGAAAGTAATCTTTCCAAACACGGCGTGCTGTTATAAAAAAAAACAAAATTTATATTACTATTTAAAAAAAAAATCACTTTTTATTTATATTCTGACATTATAAAAAAAAAAAAACAAACCAACGATTTATCTGAATAGGTCACAAATTTTCTCTGATATAACATAATAATTGTTAAATAAAGCAAGAAACAAAAAACTTTGGGGTATGCGCATTTTTATTCCATAATTAAATTGCATTGTCACTTATTAAAAGTGGATTTAGTTAGAAAAAATATATAAAAAAGATGAATGCATCACAATTTGATAGTAAACAAAGCTTTCCTTTGTTATCAATTATAAAGTATTTATCTGATTATGTTTGACTCACATGTACAAAAATATATTATATAAAAAGAAATGGGTCGGATAATTTTTGTATATACATTTTGTGCTTTTTCTCTTTGTATTACTTCCTTTTTGTTTATACTGTTCTATTTCCAAATGGCGAGTTTTAATAAAACCCTATGAATTTTTATTAAATAATATTTACAATTTTATTCTAATAAATATTAATTCAATTCGAACTATACAAATCATGTATATTATCAATTTAAATATTGAAAAAAGAACGAATAAAGAGAAGATAATATGAAAGTCATTCCACTGTCTTTTCAAATGAACACAAATCTTATTTCGTACTTTTCTTTTGTTGTTCGATTCAAATGTAAATAATAGTCAATATATAATCGATTTTGATTTTATAAATTTTACAATTATGCAAAATGAATTAACAGAAAATATTCTTATCAAGGCAAAAAAAATGTCTTACTAAATGCTGAATTATGCTTAATAAATAAATCGCAGGTTGTTAACTTCACATATTTTCTTTGATTAATAAATTTCCACTTTTCTTATCTATTTTAATTTCTTAAAAAAAAAAAAAATGATTCGTCGTCAATTAATATAGAAGCATTGCGGTCATCACTTCTAATACACAAAAATGTTATCAATTAAAATGGAAATTTTTGATTCACAGTTTAGTTGGCAAATAAAATAAAATTATATGTTATATACAAATTTATATTATTGATAGCAGCAGCAGCAGCACATTGAAAGGAAATTACAATAAAAAGTAATAAATAATATCTTGTCGATCAATGAACTTTGATATTAAATGTGTAAATAAGGAACTGTAAATAATTTTAATAAGGAACTTACAAAAATTATAACATTTTTTCCATTAAAAAAAAAAAAAAAAAAAAAGTGAAATTAGAAGCAAATAATTTAATTTTTATAAACTACAAGGACATCAGCTGTTATGCATAATTTGATATCAAAACGAGTTTACATATTTATAAACAACCTTGACCTATTGACCATTATGATAAATGG
The DNA here is from genome assembly GCA_958298945.1 of Atherix ibis. Taxonomy (NCBI): domain Eukaryota; kingdom Metazoa; phylum Arthropoda; class Insecta; order Diptera; family Athericidae; genus Atherix; species Atherix ibis. Next base: position 33,971,756 of record OY282606.1, read on the forward strand.
TAAAATTTGTAAATTATACAATGATTCCAGTGATAAAAAAATAAATATTTACCTTGAGTATGACCGCCAAGATCGAATGTTGTGAATCTCATGTTTCCGATTGACAATTCTTCTGATGCTAAAAGTAAATATTCATAATGGAATGAATTGATAAATTAGAAAATTATCCATTATGTTGTATAGGTGACATACTTGGATGTAGTGTGGGCACGTGCTGCGCCAATTTGTCATCTTTTAGCATATGCAGAAGGGTTGTTTTGCCAGCATTATCCAAACCGAGGAACAATAACTTTCCAGATTTTTTATACAAACCTTTAATAAACAAACAATCAAAAAAAATAATTAAAATTTAAACATAAAACTTTGTGCAAATAATTGAACCAAATTATGCACAAAATTTTATAGTAAACAAAAACAAAAATTGGAATTGGGATGTATTGCTGTGTTGGCATACGTTCAAATACGCGCCAAGTTCCCATTGAATATTAATAAATTTTTAAAAATAATCTCAGCTGTGATTACATACCTAAATATCCTAGAACCCCAGTTAGCCAATCCCAGATGAACATGTTCCTTTTGTTTGTTTTAGCGAATGGTCAACTATAAGAGACAATAAAAACGAGAGTCGAAAGTTAAAATTAATGCGACTGATTTTGAACGATTAATGATGACGGAAAACGAGCAATTTCATATAAATTAATTCGCGAATGACAGAAGTTTAAAATACACGCAATACAAAGCAATCATCACACACTCAATGGGCAAAATTGTACACGTTTTTTTCTACAACTATTTTCTTTTTTTTTATCTTAACAAAAACTGACTTATGCCACTGATTTTTGTTTTCTTGACTGTACCAGACCATTTCAGTCAGTATCGCATAATGACTCAGCGTCTCCGTGAGTATTTGCATGCGATTTAAAGTAGTTTGGATTTCTTAAAAGAAATGAACTTATTTCCAAAACGTTTTGAATGAATTTCTTAATAATAACAAATCAATACACAATAAAAGCATTTATATTGGAATTATTAAAATTATATTATAAAAATAATGTTTTAAACGCCTGACAAACCCTTCCCCATGTTTTCATTTCACGGAACATTCAAAATCCGATTAGCTTAAATGATCACTTAATTTGATAAACACTATGGGAATATGTATTAATATTAATTTGAATTAACAATTACCGGTAAATCTGATGAGACGTTCACAAATAAAACGCACTATATAATAAACTAAATTTTGTAATTTCTTGTACAACGAGCTCTAAAACGAGAATCGTTGGACAGGCTCACGTCACACACAAATGAACGATTGTGAACAAACGTCAGCTGCAGTTCAGTTGGCAGCAGCTACGTCACTCTTCCGTTTTAGAACTAAATTATAGCTGGCGACATCTGCTAGTCAATAGTGAAATTTTCAAACAAAATTAATTTCTTTTATTTATTAAAAAAAAAAAACAATATAATTTTATTATTATTATTATTATTTTAATGAGTATTTATTTTATTGTATAGGCCAAAAGTTAATGCAGAAAGAATATGGAAAATATCATTAAAATCAATTTTTTTCTAAGAATAGTTTTTGTTTGATAAGAACAAATAATGGCTTCTATCTCTACTTGGCTCTGAGCTTGGATAACATATTCATTTTGATGTATAAATTCTAACATTAAGAAATGTAAAGTTTTCATCGTCATCAAATTGAGATCTGACTTAGCTGTTGTAAGGTATAATTGAAAACGTCTGAATTGAAAGTTTCTCAATTGTGAGGTTTAACTGGTGCTACAAGATAATAATCATTTCTGTTTATCCAATTTGTACGTAGGAATAGAAAATTACAAAAAAAAAACATACTTTAAACTCAGATATTGATAAAAATTTCCATTAATAATATTGCTTGGGCACTCTGCCGTTATACATAAAATATTATAAAATTTTAATAGTTGATACGAGACTTTTTGCAGAACTCAAACCTTTTTTAAAATCATTTTTAATGAATTTTTCGTACATTTCGGGCTGTTAACTTTTAACACATTTTGCTTTTAAATTTGTGAAAAAATTTCGCACATTAGGATTGTCTGCGTAAAAACATTACCAAATTTCGAAATTCAGTGTCCTGGGGACTTTTTGCATAATAAAGCCGACATTTGTTGTATAGTGTGGCTTTTGCGATCACATGTCTTGTTGACATGTGGTTCAAATTAATATCTTCAAGTTCAGGCTAAAAAAAAACGCCTTTCGACCAAAATGCCCACCAGAGAGTTCAGGTTTCGTAAATTCGATGGTTTCTTTACAGGTACTTGTAGGTATTCCGAGCTTTAAAATTGATTAATCAAAAAATGAGCCTCATCGTTGAAAAAAATTTTGTTCGAGAAATCAGCACCATAATCCTATTGTTTCAGTTTCAAATCAACACATATCTTCTGCACATTTTATTGTCCGTTAAATAATCCATAATAAAAAATGGCAAACATAAAAAAAATGGGCAATAAATATTAGCTTAAAAAAAATAATTTTTGGGTGTAAGGGAAAGTTTTGTTGTTTTTGAACACTGAAAGCGTTTTTAACCGTTAAATTACTATATGATTGATGGTTTATATATGTACGTACATGTTCTTTTTCGTATTTTTGTCAGTTTTTTTAAACTTGCAAAACAGTCAACATGTGTGAAGAAAAAGTGCACTCAAGACATTGTATGTTGTATGAGTTCCAAAAAGGGAACAACGCAATGGAGGCAAAAAAAACTAGTGTGGCGTTTTTGAAGAAGACGCAGTAAGAGCTCGAACATGCCAGAGATGGTTTGCGAAATTTCGTTCGGGTAATTTTTCTTTAATTTTGACCTTCAGGAAGGCCATCAGATGTTAATGACGAAGTGCTACGCAGTACGATCAGGACAAATCCCTGAATTCATCAGACTACTGCTTTAGAGATTATTAAAAGGCTTGGTTTTGTGTCCAAACTCTCTGTTTGGGTGCAACACGAATTAAGCCAAAAAAAATTTAATGGATCGAATTTCAATATGTTCTTCAAATCTTCCTCGTCACAAAGGGGAACCGTTTTTGGACCGCTTGGTGACTGGTGATGAAAACTAGATAGTTTATAAACCTGTGATAAGAATAAAGGCATATGTTTACATATGGGAGATACCATCGACCACATCCAAAGCTGGCGTGCATCAAAAGAAAGTTATGTTTTGCTGTTGGTGGGATCGGCGGGGTATATTGTCCACTATGAGTTGCTGAAAGATAATTATACGGTCGATGATGATCGTTACTGTACGCAACTTGATGTTTTGAATAAAGAAATTCAACGTAAACGTCCATATTTGTGCAACAGAAAGGGTGTAATACTTCACCATTAAAAAGCTAGACCGCACGTGGCAAGAAAAACCGTACAAAAAATTGCAGAGTTGGGTTGGGAAACTCTACCTGAGCCAGCATATCAATCAAAACTTTCTTGATAGAAATAATTATATAAATTATGAGGGTGTCCAAATGGCAGTGGAAGAATACTTTGAGTCCAAAAACGAGGACTTCTTTTCCAGGAGTTTGGATAAGTTGCCAGAACGCTGGCAGACAATTGTAACCAATAAAGGAAATTATATTTTGGATTAATTTTTGAATAAAACGTGAAAAAAAATTTAGTTTTTTCTTTTGAAAAAAAAACGATAGAACTTTCCCTTTCATCCAATATACCAGGGGTATACGCTTAAATCCGCTGTTTGGTCATAGATGGCGTGAGTGAGCGTATTAAGCTATCATGGGCACGCCATACTTTTTTTTTATGAGTTTGACATCTGTCAACATTAATTCAGTGTACATTGTCAGCAATTTCGTACAACAACATACATTTTTCCTTTGGTAATCATGTCTAGTTTTGTGCCAGAAAAAGAGCATATGCAGGAAGCTCTGCTTTTCTGCTCCAATTTGAAGAAATCGGCTGCCAAATCGCATCGAATGCTTATGGAGGCCTATGGTGACAGTGCTTTATCGGAAACAACGTGGCGAGATTGGTTTCGTCGGTTCAAAGACAGCAATTTTGACTTGTGGGACAAGAAGCGTGAAAATCGGCCTAGGAAGGTTGACGACAATTAATTGCAGGCTCTTTTGGACGAAGACGATACCCATTCACAAAAAATGTTCGCGGAGCAATTGGGTGTTACTTAACCAGCCATGTCCATGCGTCTGTGTGCCATGGGGAAGATTGAAAAGATCAGCAAATGGGTGTCGCATGAATTGAACGATAGGCAGATGGAGCGACGCCAAAACATGCGAAATCTTGCTCGCCAGACAAAAAAAAAAGTTGTTCCTCCATCGGATTATGACAGGGGATGAAAAGTGGATATATTTCGAGAATCCTAAACGCAAGAAATCGTGGGTTGATCCCGGCGAACCATCAACATCTTCCCCAAGACCAAATCGCTTCGGACGGAAGACGATGCTGTGCGTTTGGTGGGATCGGCAGGGTATCGTCTACTATGAGATATTGAAACCTGGTGAAACTATGAATGCCCACCACTACCACCAACAACTGATCAAATTGCATCGTGCTCTGCGTGAAAAAAGGACGGATTGTCAACAAGGAAATGACAAGCTGATTTTCCTTCAGGACAACGCACCATCGCACGTGTCAAAAATGGTCCGAAACTACTTGGAATTTTTTTTTTGGTATCCAAAAATTGCCCGAGAGATGGGAAAAACATGTAGCTAGCGAGGGCTAGTACTTTGAATAAATTTGTTTTTGCTTTCTATGAAAAAAAAACATGTGTTTTTTTGACTAAAAAACAGCGGATTTAAGGTATATAATATTGATATCTATTTCCCATAGAATATTTTGAGATTATCATTGCCACACTTACTAGCAATACAAATCAAGGCATAGCTTCTAATTCCTTAAAATCCCATTACCAAAATATTCAAGTCTGGCTTACAAGATTGAGAGTTAGAGTAAATGAACACAAAAGTGCGCTCACATTACTTTTACTGTTTGCCGAAAATATACCCACATACTCGACTAAAAAGTCTTATAACAAAAAGACTTTATCGACTTCAACTTACGACTGGACAACCGTTTGAAATTAACAATAAATAGTAAACTTCTAATATAAAATGGAATTATAAAACCAATTTGGACTTATAAAACCAATCCAAAATGCTCCGGCAAATTGTTGGTTGTTAAGTTTATACACCTGGTATATTAAATAAATTTGAAAAAATTTTCTTAATATTATTAATTGTTAACATTAGTAAATAATTCAAAGTTTTTATTTATAAGCTATTGCAGAATTTGTTCTTTTTTTTTCAATTAATTTTTTGAATATTAGTTCCATTAATAGTTACTGGATTTCACAAAAAATTATTGATAGTAAACCATTCAAACAATGAAAATTATTTTATTAAAAAAACATTAATATAACAAAAATAAATTAAGAAGAAATTCTCTGAAGTGTTAGGAACCTAAAATATAATTTTATTTAATTATATAGGGTTTTCCAATAAGAGTGATATGATTTCTAACTGACGTTTCGGCCATTTGTAATATGTCATCATTTGTCATTTTTTTTAATTATATTTAGTAATGTTTACAATTTTATCATGGAGAGATATAAGCAAGAACAACGTTTAGAAATTATTTAATTTTATTAGCAAAACAATCGTTCTCCAATTGCAACTTTTCGTGCGCTTTTGCCATTTTATGGTCGTAATAATCGTCCAAGTGTGCTCGCTATTCGGCGAATTGCTAAAAATTTCAAGTGTACATATTCTTTACATACACATAATGTTCAAGTGCGAATAAGACAAAGAACCGTTCGAAGTAATGAAAATATTGCTACCGTTCAGGCAAGTGTTGCTGAAGATCGCAATTTGTCGATTCCAAAACGTTCTCAAAAATTGGGACTGTCTCAAACCACAACCTGGCGGATTTTGAGAAAGGATTTAGGCTTGCATCCGTATAAAATTATTATCACTCAAGAACTGAAGCCATTGAACCACCGTCAACGTCGTGAATTTGCTGATTTTGTCTTGGAACAACTTGAAAACGATAACGATTTTTTAAAGAAAATCATCTTCTCCGATGAGGCTCACTTTCATCTGAGTGGTACGGTAAATAAACAAAACTGTCGATTCTGGTTCGAAGAAAATCCACAAATTATTCATGAACCATTACATTCACCTAAATTGACGTTTTGGTGTGGTTTTTGGTCTGGTGGAATCATCGGTCCGTACTTCTTTCGAAATGAAGCTGGTGACACTGTCAATGGAGATCAGTATAGATCGATGATAACCAACTTTTTATAGCCGAAATTGGAAGAAGTTAATCTTGACAACATCTGGTTCCATTAAGACGGGGCTACGTGCCACACAGCATGTGCAACAACCGAATTATTGCGAGAAAAGTTTGGAGATTCGATTATTTCAAGAAATTGTGACATTGAATGGCCTCCAAGAAGTTGTGATTTAACACCATTAGACTTTTTATTGTGGGGGGGTTATTTGAAGTCATTGGTATTTAGCAATAAACCAGACTCTCTTCAAGCTTTAGAAGTCAATATTGAACGTGCTATTCATGACATACGACTTGATTTAGTGGAAAAAGTGCTCGAAAATTGGGTTCATCGAATTCGTTCCTGCAAAAGAAGTCGTGAAAGCCATTTGAATGACGTTTTAGTCAGAATTTAATTGTATCGATTGTACTTCATATTAAATAAAAAATATTTGAATTTCCTTAACAATTAGTATGGTTTTTTTAAAAAAGAAATCATATCACTCTTATTCGAAAACCCTTTCCATCGAAGAAGGGATTGTTTCCAATCTTTGGAGCAGTGCTGGAAGATTTCAACTAGAATCACCTCCATCCACTCGGTTATACTCATTTGGATGTTCTTGACAATACCAAAATGACATTCGTTTTAGTGTTATTTTTATATTTTTGTAGTGTGGTGGAGGGGGGGGGGATGTTGTTTCACAAACTTATACCAGATGAACAGATGGTTCTGGTAACCACAGAAATTCGATTTTCTGACAAAAACTCGTTGATGGAGATGGCCGTGTAACGGAGGCGTTGCCATGGTCGAGCATTCAACTATCTGTAATGTAGGATCGGTTGTGGTGAACCCTTTTTTTGAGCCTCTCTATGAGCTTCAATGTTAGCCAACAGTCATTACACATTTTTATCAGTTTTCGATGCTGAAGGCCTCCTAGAGCAAGAATGCTTTCCATAGGCTCAAACTACGCCGGATTTTGTAGATCGAACTACCCCGGATTTACCAAGCTTAACATAAAATTTGATGAGACATCGTTGTCCCAATTTTCGATGTTCTATATTGCACGCCTAGACTACGTCCAGTAATTACGCGATCCTCTATAGGGAATAGCAGTTGTTTCAAAACTGTCACTAGTCAGTCTATACCAGTCTCGTTTTGATAGCTTCCCCTATGAGTACTATGAATTTACTATAATGGCCTCATGGTCGTGGCGCTATGAAATGAACTCCATCTAATAAACCTTACATACAAAAAAAAACCAATGTTTTAAGGTGATTTCCAATCAAAATAAATACATTTATATCGACTATAATTCCAAAAATAATCTAGCACCGAAATTATTTCTAATTAAATATTCCCACTTTAATGAAGTAAATTTTAAAATGTTTTCAATTAAATACAAAATTAGACTTATTATTTAACTGATATAAGAAGTTTTTAATTAGTTTAAATATGAATATTGTATAATATTTTGCATATTAAGAATAATAGGGGTATCGATTCAAAACAGAATTTTTGCCAGTAGTCGATCTGGCAACAAAATATAAACGATTCACATTGAGACACTTTTTGATCATTAATTTCAATACTTCAAATATGAAGTCATTGGTCTTTAGCAATAAACCAGACTCTCTTCAAGCTTTAGAAGTCAATATTGGACGTGCTATTCATGACATACGACTTGATTTAGTGGAAAAAGTGCTCGAAAACTGGGTTCATCGAATTCGTTCCTGTAAAAGAAGTCGTGGAGGCCGTTTTATTCAGAATTTAATTGTATCACATTAAATAAAAAACATTTGAATTTCCTTAACAATTAGTGTGTTTTTTTATAAAAATAAATAAATCATATCACTTCTTTTGGAAAACCCTATATTTAAAAAAAAAGAAAATTACCATAAACTAATTATTTTAATCCGATTTGATTTAATTTAAACTTTCCATAAAAAAGATGCAAAAAAAATAAATTGACTTGGGTCTCTTCCGATGTAATAAAATTGCAAGTCTGAAATTTATCAGTTTTTTTTTATCGATTTGCTTTAAAAAAAAACTATATTTAAAAGAAGAATTATCGAGTAGATTATGTACCTTATATGAATACGTATAAATAAAACGTTTATAAATCTTTAAGGACTTCGGTATTGAAAAGTACAAAAGTAACGGAGAAAAGTTTAGTTCGAAAATTCACAAACACAATCTTTTTATAAAGAAAGTATTACGAAATCCTGCATTGCCTGTTTGCTGATACATTTTATAGTACGTATTGTCGCGATGGCTTATTATTATCAAAAGGCATGAATAAGAATGGTAAGGATCAGTATGGGTATTATAAAAAGTAAGTCATCGTGTTTTTTTTCTTTGGTTACAAAATAATAAATAAATAAATAAATAAATAAATAAATAAATAAATAGAAAATACATAAAACTTGGCAATATATTGACTTTGAGTGACAGAATCGATTAAAGCTTGCATTTTATCGATATTGTGTATAGTCGTCGGTTGAATGTGTGTTTTTGGTACTCGATGCATGGTTCAGAGTGGGTTTTTCTTCTACATTACAGAAGAGTGTGTTAAAGCTTCAGTGGTGAAGGGAAATTTTTTTCTTATATTAAATTTGAAGATTTTCGTCCTCTAGACAGTCTTAGAATGTTATAAATTTTTTTTATTTTTTTTATTTTATATTTTTTAAAAAAAGGAGAAGAATATTACTAAAGATATTGAAGTGTGAAAATAAGCGGTAAGTTAAGCGGTGAAGCTGTATATATGAGAACATATTTATTAAAATAGAATAAATTCGATTTAAAAGGATCATCATATTATATGTAGAAAGACAAAAAAAAATAACGTATACCATATACGACATCTAAAGAAAAGGAACGATCTGAGAATGAAAATAAGTTTGTACTTTCGATATTGTTCAATGCACGACGAGTAAGATGAGATGAGAGACATGACATGATAAAATTGATTTTGACTTAACAATTGTTCGAAAATGCTATGAAAATTATCAAAGTAGTTGAACTCTGAAAAATGATGAAATATCTATCAGATAATCTGATGCTTTCGCCGTCAATTATTTATGGTATGCGTTAACCTTATATTCTGTACAGTTTGTTCAATATTCGGTGTACAAAACATGATAAATTTCAAACTAATCGGCATGCCAGACTTAGGGGAATCCCCATTCCTTGTAGTCTTACTGAATGTGGGGTTAATGCCGGCCGGCCGTTATAACTTTATCAAATACAGTCGGTATATATTAGGTATCCTCCAGGCATATTGCCAATGATGAGCTGCATCAACTCTTATCGATTTCGACAGCAAATTCGTTGGCTAGTAAAAATAGAGAAAATACTAAATATAAAAATACTCAACAGGTTGGAGTTAGTAGTTAGTTTTGTAGATGAACTTGGTTTATCTGTCGGTTAGAAATGTTTTTATATTCTATGTTGGGGATACTGTCCTGTCTGGTTAGACCTGCATGCAAATGTATTAGAACTTTTTTGAGAAATTTTTTTTTTCCAAAATGAACAATTACCCTGAATGGAAATAGAGTTGAATTTTGTTTAAGTTCATAGGCGAATTTGTATATAATTTCAGCCCCTATTTTTTAGGGTATATATTTTTTTACATTCTTTACTTTAACTGTCTTCGTCACTTTCTATTTTTTTTTCTTTCTCTGAACGAATTAGAATGTAATGTTTGAACCAAAAAAAAAAAAAATCCCCCAAGGTAACTGACTTCATCTTGGTATTTATTGTTCCCCAATGGTGAAATTGGCACCGATAAGATTGTATTGTAGAATAGAAAGACCATTATTGTCTGGGCTATATAAACATGCATGTAGGACGTGAACAACAAAATGTCGACGTGATCTAACCTAAATAACTTTAAAACTTGGCCAATAAAACGTACAAAGTCAAGTATAGGAGACGATATTTTTTTTTCCTTTTACTCCCATTTAAAGAAAATTCCATTTACACATAAATACATGTACGGATAAATGTTCGAACATCTATACATATGGACATACTCATATAGTTAAATTTAAAAGTTCTTATTTCAGGCCATCATTGTCCTTGAAGAATTGAATTTGAATTCACTTCAGCATATCTTCTCACACTCTCTAAGGACATTGGCATATGTATACGGTGAACAATTCATGTTCAGTAAGAGAGCTTTCTTCAAGAATATGAAAAGCAAAATAATTTTCCCGCCCTATTTTTGTAAAGGAACATATTTAAATTAACAACTCATATAAGTTTTCGAAAATGTCAGAATTTCTATTAACGTTTTTTTTTTATTATTAATTTTAATGAATATCAAATATTGGAAAATTTTATGATAACTTATTACATATGGAAAATTTGATATAAATTATGTTGAAGCGCTTTTTTTTTTGTTGAATATTTACGTTTTTGAATTTCATAATATTTTTTTTGTTCTTAAAAAAGAAGGTTTTGTTATGAAAAAAACTGATTTTTTTGTTAATTTATTTTATTTTAGTATAATCCTTTTTTTTTTTAAACAAACTTTTTGTCATAATTATCTTATTACTTTTATGTCTAACGAGAAGTGTTTGGTATATTCTCTTTTAGAAGATGTATTGGGTTGTCCGGGAAGTAATTTACCGTCGAAAAGATTTTGTAAAGACCGGAACAATTGATAATTGGATCTCCACACAACGTACGAAGAATAGGCCGCGAGGCGTCATAACAGCGGGACAACAGTAGCATAAAATAAGAACGCCCCGGCGAAGTAGTACAATATTTACAAAGAGTGCCGCCGGGGAACCATCGTTCCGGGAGCAAGGTTAGAGGTGCAAGTTAGGTTTTAGCGAGGTAAAAATCCCGCATAACTCGTCTGGCAGGAAAAATTTCCAGGCGAGTACCTTTCGAAGGTTTCCCCCTGTACCTTATTAATCTAAACATAAAAAAAGGTGCTAGGTGTGGAGAGTATGGTGGGTGTACCAGTATATCCCATCCAAGCTCTAAAAGCTTTTGCCGAGTGGTCAAACTTCTATGTGATTTCGCATTATCCTGTTGGAACACTATATCTTTCCTATTGACCAATTCTGGGCTTTTTTCTCTAAGTGAATCATTCAATTTGTCCAGCGGATGACACTACACTTCAGAATTAATCGTTATGTTGTTCGGGGGAAGCTCAAAATAAACGATTTCTTTGAAATCCCACCAAGCATATCGCATAACCTTTTTTTGATTGGCTTTCGAAGTGCTTTGAACCGGTTCATCTTTTCTACTCCAGAATATTTTCCACTTAATTTTGTTGTAGACAACCCATTTCTCGTCTCCAGTGATGATACGCTTCAAAAATGGATCATTTTCTTGGTGTTTGAGAAGCAAATCACAAACGTCAATGCGACGACACAAATTTTTTCCGTAAGAAGATGAGGAACCTATATGTCGAGCTTTGAGATTAAATCTAGGCGTTTCAAATGATCATGAACGATTGTATTTGATAAATTTAATCTCTTAGCGATCTCACGAGTTGTTATTCGCCGGTTTGCATCAATTAATGCCTTTATTGTGTCTTCATCAGCTTCAACTGGCTTTTCAGAACGTGGTACATCTTCGAGATCAAAATTACCGGATCGAAATTTTGCAAACCATTTTTGGCACAAGTTCACTTAACATATCTTCTCCATACACATCGGATAATTTTTTGCTTGATTGAACAGCATTTTTATCTTTTCTATAGTAAAAAAGTAAAATATACCGAAAATGCTGTTTTTAACATTCCATATTTAAAAGGGTATCGACCAAAAACTACTATGCAGAATCAATCGAATTTCTTGCTATGTCAGCTGTCAAAAAAAAATATATTAATTGGCTTAAGTGTGAAGTTTGTTGTGAAAAATATAATTAAGTCCTCTGTTGGGAAACAACGAAATTACTTTCTTGACAACTAAATATTATTGTGGAATTTTCTATATGATTTATAAAGGATTAACACTTTTTGTGGTTCGGAAAGTAGAGCCCTCTCTTTTGACAGAATCCAATAACTGTTCTGTAACAAATTCGACCTTTTCCATTAAAAAATTCTCTCTCAAACGCCTTATAACATTCAGATAATATTGTTTATTGCAGGTTTGATCCTTCAGAAGAAATTTGGAGTAAAAAAAACTACGAACATTAATGAAAATAGCCAAAGTAACTTAAATTTTTGTGGAATTTTGACCCGCTATGGCTGTGGAGTCCTGTAAAACTAGTCTACCTTTATCCTTTATCATGCATTTCATTAATATTGAGTTTAAATAAGCTCGTTCAAGCATATCAGCAACTTGTTTGCGGTGCTCGCTTTGAAGAAAAAATCCTGCTGTAATGGCTTTCCATACCCGGAAGATCAACTAAAATACTGCCGATGGATTCACGAGACATGTTTAGATACCGAGCCATCTCTTAAAAGCTAGAATAACGATTAACCCTTAGTTTGCCTTCACTTTTTCGATATTTTTGGTAGTCGGAGCTGTTTAATGTTGACAGAAACGAAGAAAGTATTCGAACAGTTCTCGGCTAGCTTCAAATAATTTATACCACTTATATGATTATATTTTTAAAATCGCCAACTTTATTAACCTCAAAAAAATTTATTTGGTCACAAAAAAATTTTGGCAAATTCTTCATTCAATAATTTTTTCCATGTTAAATATCGCAAAGCACATTTGACATCGACTAACATAACCAACAACTCTTCACAAACTAGTTGACAGATCACACCAAATCTAATTGACAGATCGCGGGATTTTTAAATGAACAATTTCTGGTACTTACTTGACAGAACCGTTGTTTTTGTTGTTACTATTTAGAGCAAGGATACCAGTTTGGATATCTTATTATAGACGTCCAAAGTTAGTAGATCCAATTTCAGTTAGTCTAGATTGGTTTAGGTTGTTCCGTTTAGAATTTTTCTTACTGGTGCATTTTAAAAATATTTCATAATTTTTTTGAAAATAGTAGAGTAATTTCTAATACCATAAATCTAATCAAAAGAAATTTGTATTCATCAAAAATATGCTTATCTTAGCGTTATAAAAAAATTGTTTAGTAATTTAAGCACTTATTTAAAAAAAACAAAAACAAAAACAAAAACATATAAATCGATAATATTAAAGATGATACTAAAAACAAAATAAAAAATATATAAAAATATGAAAATAGAATATACTAAAACTTTTTATTTAGTCGAACAACTTATGAAGTGAGAAGTTTGCCTATCTTTAATAACAATTTCGAAAAAGTTTTTCTTGTTCATATTCAACATTTATAATAAGAACGTGACCAGCACGTTAACTTTTCTAGATAAATACAAATACAAAAAAAAAATAAAAAAATATAAAATAAAATAAAATAGAAGTAAATATGATAAAAGATAAAAGTATATACTGTGGAATGAATATGAAAATTATTATTTATATTATTAAGTGAATCAATTGCGAAAATTTACTGTGTGCGCATTTATATAAAAGAATTTGTAAAATTTAATTAGAAGAGCACAAAAATTGAATACCGAAACTTCTTTAATGCATTCCATCTAGTACAATGTAGAATAATAAAAATACTTTCGAAAATAATACACAGCTTGTTGCATTTATTTATCGTTCGTTTCATGAATATTTCATACGAAATAGATTTAAAGGCGAACTTATAAATTTAATCATTAATTCAAAAAGTAAAAAAAAAGAATTTAAGAAAAATAAAGAAAATATATTAATTCCAAATAGAGTAAAGTAAAAAACTTATACAAATACAAATTCGAATTTTGAAAGATTACAGAACGAATAAATTTTGTTTCTTTTCGAAATTCGAACGAAATTGTTTTTACTTAGGTTTTGTTATATTGTTTTATTAATATACTTAAAATAATCGAAAAGAATAAAAAAGCAATAAAAAAGGATAAAAGAAAAGACAAATGGAAAATGGACAAAATATGACAAAAATTTCGTAGACCTAAGGTAAGGGCGGTTTAAGAAAAAATGGTTGGAGAGTTTTTTCTTTTTTCGTCTTTTAGATTGGTAAGCTTTTCATCTGTTTTTGATTCGAGAAGATTAAAAACTTTTCAAAATGCTAATGTTGGACAAAGTTTTTAATTTTTGTTTTTTTTTTGTTTTGTTGCTATTATGAAGATGAAGGTGTACCGTGCTGCTGGCGTGAAGATAGTAACTTTGAAGAATAAACTTTGAATACGTTCACGTTCACGAGCGTACAATTCATTGATGTCATTTTTTGGGATAAAATTTAACTTAAGAACAAAATTATGCATCAATTAAAAACTTGGCAAAGAAGTTCTCCAGCTGCACCAAGTAAATATTAATTACTTTTTATCATATGTCCTTGTGCAGTGCATATATACATATACTTGCCGTTATCTACAGTGCCAGTATAATCAGAATAGGACGATATGACCGAAGTAGAGATTGGAGAATGTACGTGTATCTATCTACTAAGAAGATTAGAAAGATTTTAAATAGATTGAAACTATGAGTGTATGAAGTTTCTTAAAGTGGTGTGGGTCGATGATGTAAGAATTGTGCAAGTTTTTGATAAAAATTCAAATACTTCCGCTATTCAGAAAGTTTTGTATTTTTTCTCTTCATTTTTATAATTCAATAAAGGATTTGTTTTTGTGGACAGATTTTTTCGCATATTTTTATTTCAAATCCATTTTACTTAAAAATTTTTTTTGATGCACCATATTTTTACCTAGATTTTTAAGACACAAAAAAAACTGGCTTCTGTCTTACCATTTCGCGGGTAAAGCAGTGTGAAACTAATGTGCCACTAAACCAAAGAAATGCCAATAGTACTGTCAGTTTTGTTGTAGTAGTTAATTACCTTAGATTATAGAAGAACTGGAAAGTCCAAATTTTTTTCAAGAATACATTCATAAGAACACACACCCTCTCCGCGTATTTTAAAACTCTCCGAAAGTCTACGAAATTGAGGCGCTTGATATTTAATTGATATTCAAATAAGAAATAATAAATCTAAAATATTGGATATTTAAATAATAAATAATAAATCTAAAATATTAGAAAGTAATTTCGTTGTTTCCCAATAGAGGATTTAATTGTATTTTTTCACAACCAACTTCACACTTAAGTCGCATGATCATATGTATTTTGACAGCTGACATAGCAAGGCTTTCTTGTGAAAAAATTTGATTCATTGTGCATAGTAGTTTCTGGTTGATATCCTTTTAAATATGGAAAGTGAAAAACAGCATTTTCGACATATTTTACTTTTTTACTATAGAAAAGATAAAAATGCTGTTCAAGCAAGAAACAAATTATCCGATCCGATGTGTATGGAGTGAGGATCAGTGCCAAAACTGGTTTGCAAAATTTCGATCCGGCAATTTTAATCTCGAACATGCACCACGTTCTGGAAGAACAGTTGAAGCTGATGAAGACACAATAAAGGCATTAATTGATGCAAATCAGCGAATAACAACTCGTGAGATCGCTGAGAGATTAAATTTGTTGAATACGACAGTTCATTATCGAACGTTCCTTATCTTCTTACGGAAAAAAATTTGTGCCGTCGCATTGACGTTTGTGATTTGCTTCTCAAACGCCAAGAAAATGATGCATTTTTGAATCGTCTCATTACTGGGGACGAGAGATGGGTTGTCTACAAAAATGTTAAGCGCAAAAGATCCTGGAAAGATGAACCAGCTCAAAACACTTTGAAAGCCAATATTGATCAAAAATAGGTTATGCTATCTGTTTGGTGGGATTTCAAGGGAATCGTTTATTTTGAGTTTCTACCGAGCAACACAATGATCAATTCTGAAGTTTACTGTCATCCGTTAGATAAATTGAATGATTCACTTAAAGAAAAAAAGCTAGAATTGCTCAATAGGAAAGGTATAGTGTTCCAACAGGATCATGCAAAACCACATACAAGTTTGACCACTCGGCAAAAGCTTTTAGAGCTTAGATGGAATATACTGCCATACCCACTATACTCTCCAGACCTAGCACCTTCCGATTATCATTTGTTCCGGTCTCTACACAATTTTTCAGATGGTTAAACGTTTAATTCAAATGAGGAGGTCAAAAATCACTTGCATCAGGTTTTTGCCAATAAAAACGTGCGATAAGACACAAGTGTAGACTTACTATTTTTTTCTAATAGGTTTTGCAAGCTAACTCCATCTACACTAAATTTAGTAAGGCATTTGAGAATATTTCTAATTCGACTATTTTGTTCAAACTAAAGAAAATGGGATTTTCTCCAAATCTTCTTGATTGGTTTGGATCGTTCTTATCTGATAGGACCTATAACGTGTCTTTTCGCACGTTTTTATCAAGAGATTTATGCAGCATTTACTGGTGTTCCGCAGGGTAGCCATCTTGGCCCATTACTTTTTATTCTTGCCATTGATCACATTATTAAAGTAATTAGGAAAACCGAAATTTTAATCTACACACTTATATACAAGCAGTACGATTTCTCGCCACTTCGGCAATAATTCAGACGGAAAATCACGTATATATTGTATAAACGAAAATTTGACGTACGAGCCTATTCAGTTATTCTTTAATCTAAGTTAGTAAATTACGCAGCAAAATTGACAGCATTTGTTAATTACAGGCCGATCTCAGTTAGTAGGAATTTGTAAAAAATTGGCATTACGTATTATCTGTTAAGATTTGACTTTAGATCCTTTAGACGATCATTCATTGCTTCCTAGACTTACTAACTGGGCTTTAGACCATCTTGAAGTTGATGTAAATTTTATCCGAAAAAATCATCTGCAGTGATGAAGCATATTTGCGGTTGAATGGCTTTATGGAGGAGCAGAAAATTGCAGAACTTGAAGTGAAAACCATATCAACCTTGACACATTTGTACTGAAATGTATATTTTAAGTACCACGACAGTTCAGACCTTACGTCGACAACTATAGATCACTCTGACCACTGTTTACTATATGCTTAATCAGCGCATATGCTTTTTTTCGCGAAAAACTTGTAATATTATTGCTGATATAATAATTATTATTATTGTTATTATAATTATTTGCAATTCAAATATAAAGATACGCCAAAATATAAATCTAAAAATGAAAATTATATTTTTTTCCATAATAAATTTTTAATAAAAATGCCTCTTAATAAATTTTGAAAAGTTTTGTCTGTTCAAAAAGTATCGCGAATTTTGAATTTCCGCGGGTTACGTATATTCGATTTTCGATTTTTTGTGGCGTTATATTGGTACTCATGTCTCTCATTTATGCCGACAAGTTCGGTCATTTTGAATGTTCAGTTAATTTTTGACAGCTGCTTTGCTTGCACGTGTTTTGGCTCGTCTTCGATTTTTGCCCATTCCAAAAAATGGATCAAAGAATCTGCATCAAATTTTATTGTGAAAAACAAAATTAATTGCGTGGACGCATTCCGAATGTTGGCTGTGGCATATGGTGAAGCTACCTTGGATCGAAGTAACGTTTATCGGTGGTACAAAATGTTCTAAGAGGGCCGAGAAGATGTGAACGACGAAAAGCGTGCCGGACGACCGAGCACGTCTACAACAGACGAAAACATTGATGAAGTGAAGAAAATAGTATTGGCCAATCGTCGAATCACTGTTAGAGAAGTTGCTGAGGACTTAAACATATCAATTGGCTCGTGCCATTCGATTTTTACCAATGATTTGGCCGTGAGACGGGTCGTCGCGAAATTCGTACCAAAATTGCTCAATTTCGACCAAAAACAGCATCGCATTAACATTGCTAAAGAGCTGTTGGACTCTGTCCGCGACGACCCAAATTTGCTCCAAATGGTCATAACTGGTGACGAATCATGTGTTTTTGGTTACAACATAGAAACCAAACGTGGAAACCAAAGCTCAATCATCCCAAAGGAAGCTGCCGCACGAGCCAAGACCGAAAAAAGCGCGCCAAGTTCGGTCGAATGTGAAGGTTTTGCTTATAGTTTTCTTCGATTGCAAGGGCGTGGTGCATCATGAGTTCTTGCCACAGGGTAGAACGGTCAATAAGGAATATAACCTGCAAGTTATGCCTAAGTCGCGCGAAGCAATCCGCCAGAAACGTCCGGATTTATGGAAGAACATACGATTTAAAAAAAATATTAGAAGAAAAAGTCATATGACGTTAAATCGCACGATCTTGGATGCCAATTCATATTATCAAATTTCAAAATAATGCGTCTTGGAAAAGTTGGTAATAACACTCAGAATTGAGTGTAGATGTTTAAAAAACCTCGTAGATGCTTCAAGAAATACATCTTCAGACCCAGCTACACATCAGATAGCCATTTTTTGGGGATACAAAAGGCCATCCAGCAGAAACGCCTGAATTTGTGGAAGAACAAAAATTGGCTTTTGCACCATGATAACGCTCCTGCTCACGCATCGTTGCTTGTGTGCGATCTTTTGGCCAAAAACAACACACTTATAAAGCCGCAGTCACCGTATTCCCTAGATCTGGCCCCCTGTGACTTTTTCTTGTTCTTGAAACTAAAGAGCCCCATGAAAGGACGACGCTACGCTACGATTGAGAAGATAAAGACGGCATCGAAGGAGGAGCTGAACAAGATCACAAAAAAAATGATTTATTTAAAGGCTTCGAGGATTGAAAAAAAACGCTGGCACAAGTGTATAATATCTGGTGGGGATTACTTTGAAGGAAATAAAATATATATTCATGAATAAATAAATAATTTTTGAAAAAACACAACATTTGCGATACTTTTTGAACATAACTTGTACAACATTTTCTAAATCAGTTGTTTCACATTATCCATAGTATAAGAGTGATAAAAAAGGTTATAAAAAGTATTAATTTTTTTTATTTTACCCAAAAAATATGTCAGATGGTATTAATAAAAATTGAGTTTGCACGAGTCGACGATAATCGTAATACGATACGAACCGAATTTAAATTAAGGAAACGTGAATACTCTTTTTTTAAAGTAAAATAGAATATATAAATAAACTAGCTGATCAGTACCCGACGTTGCCCGGGTCCCTTTTTGTTTCGACGTTGCCCGGGTCCCTTTTTGTTTCGAAAAATTATACAATTTTTTAAAATATTCGAATTTTCTAGAGTTTCCTTAAATTTTCTAGAAGTTTCCAGACTTTCAAGAAGCATTCTAGAAGATTTTCATATTTTCGAATTTTCCTGTGTATACTTAAATTTTCTAGAAGTTTCTGGACTCTCATTAAACATTTAAGAAGATTTTCATATTTTCCAATTTTCCAGAGTTTCCTTAAATTTTGTAGAAGTTTATGGCCTCTCATTAAACATTTAAGAAGATTTTCATATTTTCCAATTTTCCAGACTTTCCTTAAATTTTCTAGAAGTTCATTTTCATTTCTGAAGTACCAGGCATTCATAAAAAAGTCAGAAAATCAGAAACAAAATCATCACGTACCCAGCGCTTACTTCCGCAGCCTTAGATCCAGCCATTTGTTTACTCAACCATGACACATTTCTAATACTTATACTACTCTACTCTTCTAAGGCTATCACGACACGGGCACGAAACGGTCTCGCAATGAGGAATAAGGTGAGGGGTGAGGAGAAAAGACAGCGTAGAAAAGAGAACACGGTTTTGCATTTTGTATGAGCGCCTGGTATTTCAGAAAAGTATTGTAGTGACGTAGAGAAGAATTGTGGACAAACGAACGAACGAACATACATATTTTGACTTTTATATATTAGATATTCAAAAATTCCATAATTAATCATATTCATTAGAATTACATAATATAATTTAATGACATATATTGATTTATATATTCGAAATGTTACATAATAAACTGATCTATATTCAATATTCTGATTATTTGCAATTAAATTTCAATGTCTCGTCCGATGTAATATAATCTAATCCGAGACATAATTGACTGCTCTGATTACATATTGCATAAGAGACACATTCAAGTATGAACGTTTTCAATCGAATCCGATTACAAAATGATCTGCTATGTGTATTAATTTGATCTATTGTAATAAAATAATATTTGAAATTAATTAAGGTTTTTATATAAAAAATTATAAGTTGATTTATTGATACAAGTTTTTAGCTATAGTAACGACTATAATGAAAATAAATATTGTAAAATGTTCTCTTAAAACGAATCATATTTAGAAAAAAATGCTGTAATATTTATTTAAAAAATATTTCATATATTTTTCATTTTACATTGCAGAAAATCTACTTAAGGGCAATATTCGCAGCCTATTAAGTTACGTACAGTATTTCATAAAATTATATTTACAATATATCCAATTTTTTAAAGTGGAGAACTCTTCAAACAATATTTCTATTGATCTTAATTAAATTTAAATCACTAAATTAATTAATTATTATATTTAATGAAGTAGTTTTTAAAAAAAAAAATTATCAATTGTCCTTGATTCTTGCGATTTTGTTTTATGGCAAGATTGCTTTCTTTTTAAATTAAATGTTTTATTGCTAAGCAGAATTGGCACTTTTTAAATGAGAAACATCTCACAAAACCATCGACTTATAATGAAAAAAATTTAGCAATATCGTGATTTTTTACAATAGATCTGACCTTTGAAGAAATTTTTTTTTAGGAATATGTAAAGACTGATAAACCAGCAACAATTTTCTACGGGATTTACCTGTTGTATAAGCTTAAATTCGCTGTTTTTTTGGGTCAAAAAACACATGTTTTTTTTTCATAGAAAGCAAAAACAAATTTATTCAAAGTACTTGCCCTCGCTAGCTACACATTTTTCCCATCTCTCAGGCAATTTGTGGATACCACGCTAAAAAAATTCCTTCTCTTTCAAGGCAAACCATTCATCAAGCCATTTTCGGATGTCTTCGTAAGAATCGAAGTGCTGCTCAGCGAGTGCGAGGCCTATCGACGAAAACAGGTGGTAGTCGGAAGGGGTCAAGTCTGGTAAATAAGCGGGGTGGGGTAGCACCTCCCAATTGAGTGTCTCCAATTAGTTTCGGACCATTTTTGACGTGTGCGATAGTGCTTTGTCGTGGAGGAAAATTAGCTTGTCATTTCTTTGTTGATAATCCGCCCTTTTTTCACGTAGAGCACGATGCAATTTGATCAGTTGTTGGTGGTAGCAGTAGGCATTGACAGTTTCACCAGGTTTCAACATCTCATAGCACAGCATCGTCTTCCGTCCAAAGCAATTTACTCTTAGGGAAGATGTTGATGGTTGGCCGGGATCAGTCAACCAGCTTTTCATCGCCTGTCATAATCCGATGCAGGAGCAATTTTTTTTTGTCTGGCGAGCAAGATTTCGCATGTGTTTTGGCGTCGCTCCATCTGTCTATCATTCAATTCATTCAGCATCCATTTTCCGATTTTTTCAATTTTCCCCATGGCACGCAGACA
This sequence comes from Atherix ibis, assembly GCA_958298945.1. Taxonomy (NCBI): domain Eukaryota; kingdom Metazoa; phylum Arthropoda; class Insecta; order Diptera; family Athericidae; genus Atherix; species Atherix ibis. The sequence goes on from OY282606.1 coordinate 33,993,399, forward strand.
CTTGGAAATGGCTGATTGAGTAACACCCAACTGCTCCGCGAGCAATTTTTGCGTTTTGGTATCGTCTTCATCCAAAAGAGCCAATTGATGGTCCTCAACCTTCCTAGGCCGATTTTCACGCTTCTTATCCCACAAGTCAAAATTTCCATGTTTGAACCGACGAAACCAATATCGGCACGTTGTTTCCGATAAAGCACTGTCACCATAAGCGTCCATAAGCATTCGATACAATTCGGCAGCCGATGTATTCAAATTGAAGCAGAAAAGCAGAGCTTCCCGCATATGCTCTTTTTCTGGCACGAAACTAGACATGATTACCAAAGGAAAAATGTATGTTGTTGTACGAATTTGCTGACAATGTGCACTGATTAATGTTGACAGATGTCAAACTCATAAAAAAAAGTATGGCGTGCCCATGGTAGCTTAAAACGCTCACTCACGCCATCTTTGACCATCTATGAGCGGATTTAAGCTTATACCCGTGGTAGAAGAAAAAGATTTTACTTTTTTTTTATAGCAAATTCTCTTCTGCTTCCAATAAGTTTTAGTCAAGATAGAAGAGGATATACTCGGAAAAATTAAATGTGGAAAATTAATAAAGGAATTATGAAAAAATTATTCGAAAATTAAAAAAAAAAAACTAAAGAATAATAAATAAAATATAGCGCATAATAATCGTTCGGATTTCAACTAAAGGAAAATCTTCAATAATTGAAAATGTCTACAATTGTTATGTTATAGAATAAATAGAGAAATTTTCAGTGTTGGCAAACTTTATTATCCAATTCAAACTATTATACGAATAGATATTATCAAAACATATTTTACCAAAGTATTTACACTTGTTTCAATAGTATTGCTGTAACGATGCTGGGTCCCTTTTCGTGCAGACACTTAAAATCAATAAGAATAAAATTTATTCACTCTAAACATACACATATCCTATACTAACTATTATTGTATAGCTATAGTATATCAAAAATGGATTAATTATTTTCATAGCACTATAAACTGAAACTATTCTACGAAATTGTGTATGGCCCTCTTTGATAGAAGCTAAACTAAATATTTTATAGAGTGACTGGAGCACGCATTTATGCATTGTCCAAGGATTTTATTACCCAATTTAGATCTGGAAGATTTGAAGATGTCTCTCCAATTCGGAATTCGAATGTGACTGATATCCTTAGATATTTCAATAATGCCAGTAATCAACATTAGCCGCACAGATCCATTAATTGTTCATATTTGATGAGTCAGATGAAATCAGAATCGACGGCGTGATCTAAGTAGCAGTCATAACGTTCAGTAATTAATAGGATTGCTGTTTTCGCACTCCATAATGTTGGGTCATAGAAACTATAAACAACAGGACTTCTAGTGCAGTCGAAATCAATTTGGGATACGAAATTCTAGTCAATACGTACACATAACAGTAGTAAATCAAATCGAATATTCGATATTTATTGGTTAGAAATCAATACTATTCGTAATACCATACTTACGTCGTTATGTGATATTTCAGAATAAATACGAAATAGTTTTATAGTATACAAGTCCATAAAAAAACAGCTAATTTATATTAAAAATTAAAAAAAAAATCTATTAAGGTCAAATGTTATGAAAAAGCAAAATAAAATTTTTGTTCAGTTTTTTTTTGTTGTTGAATTAATTAACAAAATTTTTAAAAGACTTATCCAATTCGCATTTTTAGAAATTAAAATTAAATAAAATATATTTAAAATTTGTATATTAAAGAAAATTTATATTTAATTGGGGTGTCAAGAAAGTAATATCATTGTTTCTTAACAGAGGACTTAATTGTATTTTTTCACAACCAACTTCACACTTAAGCCGCATAATCGTATGTATTCTGACAGCTGACATAGCATGGAATTCGATTGATTCTGGGCACAGTAGTATTTGGTTGATACCCTTTTAAATATGGAAAGTGAAAAGCAGCATTTTCGAAATATTTTACTTTTTTACTATAGAAAAGATAAAAATACTGTTCAAGGAAGAAAAAAATTATGCGGTGTATATGGAGAAGATGTGTTAAGTGAGCGCCAGTGCCAAAACTATTTTGCAAAATTTCGATCCGGCAATTGTGATCTCGAAGATGCACCACCTTCTGGAAGGCCAGTTGAAGCTGATAAAGTCACAATAAAGGCATTAATTGATGCAAAGCGGTAAATAACAACTCGTGAGATCGACCGTTCATGATCATTTGAAACGCCTAGGTTTTATCTCCAAGCTCGACATATGGGTTCCCCATCGTCTTACGGAAAAAAATTTGTACCGTCGCATTGACGTTTGCGATTTGCTTCTCAAACGCTAAGAAAATGATCTATTTTTGAAGCGTATAATCACTTGGGACTAGAAATGGGTTGTCTACAACAATGTTAAGCGCAAAAGAATCAGGAGTAGAAAAGATGAACCGGCTCAAAATACTTCGAAAGCCAATATTCATCAAAAAAAAGGTCAACGATCAATTGTAAAGTGTACTATCATCAGTTGTAAAGAAAAAAGACCAATAAATAAACTATTGAGCTGTTCGGAAAGTAATTTCGTATTGAAACGAAATTACTTTTTTGACAACCCAATACTATATGAATTAAATTATACAATAATATTAAAATTATATAAATTGCAAAAGACTTTTGACAGTACTTGATTGTAAAGTTTGAATGACTTTTACGTAACCATTACTTGATGAATGCTGGTTTTGAAATGCTCTTAAGTTTAAAAATTATCTGTGGAAAATAACAAATTTTTACGTCAAATCGTACGATCTTGGATGACAATTTATATTTTCAAATTTCGAAATTGAAAAAGTTGGTAATATTACTTAGAATTAACCTTAACGGTCCCTCGTAGATGTTTCAAGAAAAACATCTTCAGGCCCACCTGTACATCAGATAGCCACTTTTTACGGATACAATGGCTCTTCCACAATCATTAGTTGGTTTTTAGAGCCTCATATACATGGTTATTTTACCATTTAACATATATACCAAGCGAAAAATAAACCTCATCGCTGACGAGTAATTTGCGCGAAATGTGGCTATGCCAGAGTATCATTACTTTTGCAAGAAAGTTTTCACTCTGTGCAAAATACGATTTTTTACAAAACCTTTAAAAGCTCTAAAGTTTAAAAATTATCTGAATTTAGGATTTTTTATAAATTTTTATAAGAAAAAGTTCTATGACGTCAAATCGTACGATCTTGGATGCCAATTCATATTATCAAATTTCGAAATTAGGCGTGCTGGAAACTTTCCGCGTAATAAATCTGAAACTTGTCGTGATATGGAGCTTTTAGTATATACACATAATTATGATATAACATGTTCCACATTAAAATCTTCAAGTGAAAGCATAAAAAGTTTCGTAATAGCACTCAGAATTATTCTTAACGGTCCCTTCTACATTTTTCAAGAAAATCTTCAGACACAGCTGCACATCAGATAGCCACTTTTTAGGGATACAATGGCTCCTCCACAGTCATTAGTTGGTTTTTAGAGCCCCAACCACTACTTTGTAGTTTTGCTCTTTGACATGTATACCAAGCGAGAAATAAGCCTCATTGCTGAAGAGTATTTTGCGCGAAACGTGGCTATGACAGTATGATCAATTTTACAGAAAGTTTTTACTCTGTGCAAAATACGATTTTTTTAAAAACCTTTAAAAGCTCTTAAGTTTAAAAATTATCTGTGCAATATATGATTTTAAAAAAATTTCATATGACATCAAATCGCACGATCTTGGATGCCAATTCATATTATCAAATTTCAAAATAATGCGTCTTGGAAATGTTGGTAATAACACTCAGAATTAACCTTAACGGTCCCTCGTAGATGTTTCAAGAAATACATCTTCAGACCCAGCTGCACATCAGATAGCCATTTTTTGAAGATACAAAAAGCAATCAAGCAGAAACGCCTGAATTTGTGGAAGAACAAAAATTGACTTTTGCTCCATGTTAACGCCCCTGCTCACGCATCGTTGCTTGTGTGCGAATTTTTGGCCAACAAAAACATACTAATAATGCCGCAGCCACCGTATTCCCTAGATCTGGTATCCTGTGACTTTTTCTTGTTCCCGAAACAGATTCTTTGATCCATTTTTTTGAATGGACAAAAATCGAAGACGAGCCAAAACACGTGCAAGCAAAGCAGCTGTCAAAAATTAACTGAACATTTAAAATGGCCGAACTTGTCGACATAAGTGAGAGCCATAAGTACCAATATAACGCCACAAAATATCGAAAATCGATTATACGTAACCCGCGGAAATTCAAAACTCGCGATACTTTTTGAACAGACCTCGTATACCAAGCGAGAAATAATCTTCACCGCTGCTTTTTACTAGTAAAAAATTTCAATTTGTAATTAAAACTATTTAAAATCATAATAAATTTGATATTTCAAAAAATTTTGTTAAAAAAAATATTCGGTCTAAGACTGATTAGAGGAAAAAGATACTCAGTTTAAGATGGAATAGAGCTGATAGAAAACGGAAACAGTGATGCGGAGAGGTTTCTCATCAAATATTGTATTTTATCTTCTCAACTGGCCTAGTTAATAAGATGACATTTTAATTAAGCTATGATAAATTAAATTACTAGTTGTTGACTGAATCTATGTAGAGAAAAACTACTTAATCTCCATTCGTATTATTCAGTACAAATACATCCCCGCCCCAATAGCAATAGTCGTTGGAGCAGTTTCTAATTTAATCAAATGCTCTTTGACCGCCATTCGAATTGTCATAGTATATTTATGCATTTGACAACCACAATACAGAAGTAATAATATGAGATTAGATAATATTTTTAATATTTTCATATTTGTCTGTAGTTTGTATGGGGCATGCCATAATAATTGTTGGAAATTCAATCCAGTCAGTCTTGGACGGGGCAAGAATAGTCGAGCATAAGTACGGCTTCAGTTCGATTGAACCGGAGATTCTCGTATAAATACTTTGGAGAAACTGAAGAAATTTTTATTATTATATTTAAAACGTGACAATTCATTCGCACAATATACAATAGTTGATTTCGTTTAATTGCACTAGTAAGTAATTAATAACAAATGGCGAATAGGATCACCGGAAAAGTTGCTGTTGTGACGGGAGCCAGTGTTGGAATTGGGGCAAGTATAGCCTTGCATTTGGCCAACGAAGGATACACCGTCATTGGATTAGCTCGACGAGAAGAATTAATAAATGTAATTTGATTGATTAATTTTGCAATTTTTTTCAAATCAAAAATTTTTAGAAAAACTATTAAAGTAAAATCTCATCAAGCATTTGTTACGAACAAGATTTTTTTCAATTATTATTATTAATATTTTTTTTTTTGGTTACTCAACATACTACTTTGATGAAATGATTCCAATTAAATGCAATGATTGTGATTTTGGTAAAATTGTGGTTTTGGAAATTGGTGAAATTGGTGAATTGCATTCAGGAAATAGCACTTAAAGTGACAGGCGAAGGAAATATTATTGGACGAAAATGTGATGTGACCAAAGAGGATGATGTCCTGCAATCGTTTCAATGGATTAAAGATACCTTCGGTGGAATTGAAGTGTTCGTGAATAATGCTGGCATGATAAAAGCCAATTTCTTGATCGGTTGGTTCGTGTTTTGAAATCTAATCGAACTAATTACCAGTTTAGTGTCTTACCACAGAAAGCCCAATCGAGGATATCAAGAGTTTGTTTGATTTAAATGTGGTGGCAGCATGTGTCTGTGTTCGTCAAGCGTTACGTATAATGCGGGAAACCAAAATAAAAGGACATATTATCGTTATAAACAGGTAATGAAATTAATTTAAAATTTTACAATATTTTAAACTTTTAAATTTAATATGATTAAATATTAATATTTAATTAAAGGTTTCTATTAAATATAATTATTTCTTATATTCAATGAGAAATTTTTGTTCGAATTCCATTTCATGACAAATGTTTTTTTTATTTCACAAATTATTCAATTAAAAAAAAAATTTAGAATTTTAACATTTTTTTTAATAAAAAATTTACTACATATAATCGATGAAATTGCTTATTTTAAAAATAATCAATTTTTTTTTTATTGAAAAATATTAAAAACTTACCCATAAAAGAGTTGAGTATTTTATTTTCATATTGGAATATAATTAAAAGTCGACTCATCTCGATAAAATGTCCATTTGCCATAAAGGAAAATTCAATAGTAAAAATGTGTGAATTATTTTTAATATTTGATTTTTGTTGTTAAATAAAAATAAAATTATTAATATATGAAAAGTCAATCGTTTGAGTGGTTAAGCCTTTTTAATGATATTTCACATTTCTATTTGGGAGTATATCGATACAGACCAAACTAAAAAGTTTTCACTATTTGATATATTTTTTATTTGTAAATATACTTCCATTCATAGTTATGTACTTTTGATAATAGATATTTTACCAGAATGAATGAAAAAATTCATATACTAAATAAAATATAATCAAATTGTCGGCACCTCATTCCAGCAAAGTTTAAAACATAACATTTGAGAGGTTTTTTTCTCTACCACATAACACTTTCGAACACTTAATAGTGATTTTAATAGTGAAATTTGATATTTTATTTTGAATTTTATTTAAATTTAATTTTTTTTTTGTTGAATTTTTATAATTGAAAATTGAACGATATTTATTTAACAAAAAAGTATTTTATTTAATTTTTTAAAAAAATGTTTGGTTTTTTTTAGCATATTAGGACATCGAGTACCAGATGTTCCTGTGCCGTTATTCAGTGTTTACCCATCGACAAAGCATGCTATTACGGCCATGTGCCAAACTGTTCGCCAGGAAATACATTTCCACAAATTAAATATTAAACTGACGGTGGGTACTTGATTTGGATTTCGATACATTTTCGACAATATCCGTTTCCGTTTTTAAAATTTCAATTCATTTGCTTTGAATTTGGTATGGTTGTGTTTCAGTAGCTCCATTTTTTTTTTTCAAAAAGATTTGCACAATTTTTCATTATCATTTATTGAATTTCCGAAGTCAATTTGTTCAGATTTTATTAGTGTTTTGTAGTAGCATTTAAGTTATTTCATATTCATTTATCTTTTCATATTACGAGAATCTAACTCTACACATATACGTGTATAAGGGAATTGTTCGAAATAAATGGAAGTGTTTACATATGCTTGTACATAACTGTGTAGCTTGGGAGAAGGAACATCGATAAAAATTGCATAAGTACTACTCTACAAAACAAATTAATAGAATCTCTCATATTTCAGAGTATTAGCCCCGGAATGGTCGATACTGATTTATTGACCGTCTACGATTCTTCCTTGTACGGTCAATTACCCAAATTGAAGGCGGACGATGTTGCCAAAGCTGTGATGTATGCACTCAATACTCCGGACTATGTGCAAGTACAAAAACATGTTATTTTTTTTTTTGATTTTACCAAATTTATATTTTTGTGTATTAATTCTAAGTAAACTTTTTCTATTCTTTCAATTAGATTGAAGATATTGTTCTACAAGCCATATTTCAATATGAATAATCTTTGAATTTGTATTAAAAATAATATTTATTAATAAAATAAAATGTTTGATTATAGTAATATATATTTTTATAAATTTTTATCAAATTATGTTTTTATTTTAATAAAAAAAAATGCAAAATATTTTTAATAAAATTTCGATTTTTACTGCACACAAATATAAATTTTTTAAAAATTACTCAAACCAAATTTGCATTTTTATGATACCCGTAGTTAATACAATAAGCTTCGAGTTGAATTTTGCTATTATTCGAACAGAAACTAAAGAAAATTGTTTTGTGTTATAATTTTCGAAGAGAAAATTCTCTAATTGTAAATTTTTTAAGTCTTTGATATGTGTTTCTAGGAGAGGAAGTGGAGGATAGTTCTTGAACAAGTGGATTAATAGAATTGGAGATACAGAAATGGAACTTTACATAACGAGACACAGTCACTTCGAAAATTAAAAAAGGGAGCGTCGAAAATTGTACGGAGTATTTTTCTAGAGTTCTAGACCGTAAGTTCAGATGGGTTTCAGTAGGGCATTGTATAAAAGTACTTTACTGTCTCTAGTAAGTTCAGAACGTTTGTTTGCAAGTCGAAGTAGTTGTAGGTATCGTCTTTTTAGTTCTTATCTTTTAAGTCTTGTATGTGGGTTGCATGTTAAGCATTTGTCTAAGTTCAGTTCTAGGTACCGAACTTTGGTGTATTGTGGTAGTTCGCTGCCATTAAGGTATATAGGAGGATATGGTTCATGGCGGAGAAAAAATGTTACGTGGGTAGATTTACGTTCATTGACTTTTATTCTCCACCTGGTAAACCAGTTCTGGAAGATTTGGATTTGGCTTTGCGGAATTTCGAAAGTATGTTGGGGATTTTCGCTAAATGCACAGTAGGCCATATCGTCGGCGTATGCAGCAAAGAAGCTGTTGGGAGAGATTGGGATCTCAGATGTGTAAATATGTAGAGAATGGATCCTCCTGCTAAGATTTAGTATTTTACTAAATCATGCGCCCAGTCTTCGATATGTGTTTCTAGGAAAGGAAGTGGAGGATAGTTCTTGAACAAGAGGATTACCTTAATTGGAGGTACGCGAATGGAACTTTTTATAACGATATACAGCCACATTAAAAACAAAAAAAGGGAGCATCTACAATCATACGGAGTATTTTTGATTGAAGACTTAGTAGAACCCTAGAGTTCTAGACCGTAAGTCCAGATGGGTTTCAGTAGGGCATTGTATAAAAGTACTTTACTGTCTCTAGTAAGTTCAGAACGTTTGTTTGCAAATCGAAGTAGGACCTAAAAAAAAGTAGGTATTGCCTTTTTAGTTCTTATCTTTTAATTTAATATTATCTTTTCAGTTCTAGGTTCCAAACTTTGGTGTGTTGTGGTAGTTCGCTGCCATTAAGGTATATGACAGAACATGGGTCATGGCGGAGAGAAAAAATTACGTTCTGAAGGATTTGGATTTGGCTTTGGAAAATTTCGGAAGTATGTTGGGGATTTTTGCTAGATGCAAAGCAGGCCGTATCATCCGTGTTTGTAGCAAAAAAGATATTCGAACAGATTAGAATGTCGTAGAGAATAGGTTCAAGTCCAGTACCCTGTGGAACACCAGCCATTATCGGAGAGATATTGGAGAGTTCGTTGAATTCGTTTACTTGGAAGTAAACTTTATTTAGAATGCAAAAAAAATTTTATAAAATTTAAATAAAAATTTGTTGAATTTCATAAAATTTTGAGATTAACATTATAAGAACAAATTATTTGCAGATAGTTAAAATGTTATAATAACAAACTGGAAACAATATGGATAAAAATGAAGAAAAAGAAATTTTTTTATAATATTTAAAAAAAACCTATTATATTTAATAAAACTCAATGCTTTTATTACATAATAAAAAATAATTTTTTCAAAAACAAATAAGTATAATAAATAATATGACGAATTAATAAAGCCTTGGGAATAGAAAAATTGCAAAAAAAAATGTTGGGGATTTTTGCTAGATGCAAAGCAAGCCGTATCATCCGAGTGTTTAGCAAAAAATATATTCGAACAGATTAGAATGTCGTAGAGAATAGGTTCAAGTCCAGTACCCTGTGGAACACCAGTCATTATCGGAGATATATTGGAGTGTTCGTTGGATTCGTTTACTTGGAAGTAAATTTTATTTAAAATGCAAAAAATATTATAAAATTTAAATAAAAATTTGTTGAATTTCATAAAATATTGAGATTAACATTATAAGAATAAATTATTTGCAGATAGTTAATATGTTATAATAACAAACTAAAAATAATATGGATAAAAATGAAGAGAAAGAATTTTTTTTATAATATTTAAAAAAAAACCTATTATATTTAATAAAATTCAATGCTCTTTATCACATAATAAAAACTAAATTTCAAAAGCAAATAAGTATAATAAATAATATGACGAATTAATAAAGCCTTGGGAATAGAAAAATTGCAAAAAAAAATGTTGGGGATTTTTGCTAGATGCAAAGCAAGCCGTATCATCCGAGTGTTTAGCAAAAAATATATTCGAACAGATTAGAATGTCGTAGAGAATAGGTTCAAGTCCAGTACCCTGTGGAACACCAGTCATTATCGGAGATATATTGGAGTGTTCGTTGGATTCGTTTACTTGGAAGTAAATTTTATTTAAAATGCAAAAAATATTATAAAATTTAAATAAAAATATGTTGAATTTCATAAAATATTGAGATTAACATTATAAGAATAAATTATTTGCAGATAGTTAATATGTTATAATAACAAACTAAAAATAATATGGATAAAAATGAAGAGAAAGAATTTTTTTTATAATATTTAAAAAAAACCTATTATATTTAATAAAATTCAATGCTCTTTATCACATAATAAAAAATAAATTTCAAAAGCAAATAAGTATAATAAATAATATGACGAATTAATAAAGCCTTGGGAATAGAAAAATTGCAAAAAAAAATGTTGGGGATTTTTGCTAGATGCAAAGCAAGCCGTATCATCCGAGTGTTTAGCAAAAAATATATTCGAACAGATTAGAATGTCGTAGAGAATAGGTTCAAGTCCAGTACCCTGTGGAACACCAGTCATTATCGGAGATATATTGGAGTGTTCGTTGGATTCGTTTACTTGGAAGTAAATTTTATTTAAAATGCAAAAAATATTATAAAATTTAAATAAAAATTTGTTGAATTTCATAAAATATTGAGATTAACATTATAAGAATAAATTATTTGCAGATAGTTAATATGTTATAATAACAAACTAAAAATAATATGGATAAAAATGAAGAAAAAGAATTTTTTTTATAATATTTAAAAAAAAACCTATTATATTTAATAAAACTCAATGCTCTTATTAGATAATAAAAAATAATTTTTTCAAAAACAAATAAGTATAATAAATAAAATGATGAATTAATAAAGCCTTGGGAATAGAAAAATTGCAAAAAAAACTTGCTTATTTATAGAAAAAAAATCAACGAATAACTAGATCTGAATAGTTTACGTTGCATATTGCCTTGCTAGAGCTACATAAGTTGTCAGGAAAATAATAGCATTTAATAGCATTATTTCAGAATGTCATTCAAAAGCAATCGTTTGCATGTAAATTGTCGGGAGTATGAAAGGAAGTTGAAAGTTTTTATCTGGGGACAACGTTTTCCCAAAGTTTATCGGTCGAAATGGCTTGTCAGGCTCGGAATGGCATCCTCATCCTTGTCGTGGTTGTTCTTGTCGTCGGTAGTCGTATCATCCTTATTCCTCTTGTTGTTGTCTATGAAAACTTCAAGTTTATTTAATTAAAAACTTGCTGACACCCGAAGAAGGATTTGTCTCAGTTGCACTTAGCAACAATAAATTTTTTTTGGTCTTCGTTTGCCTTATCCTTGACAAGAATATTTGGATTTTTTTTGCATGCCCTCTCTCACCCTTTCTCTTGCACATATAATCTCTGTATCTCTCTTGATTTTTTTTTTATTGCAATTGAGTTTGTTGCAAATCTGTGTGCATCCTTCTGAATTATGTTAAATTCTTGTACAAAAACCGATATGAAATTATTTGATACTGCCACAAAACTGAAGTCGATTTAACTTTATCTAAAAGTTTGTGACTACTTTCGACTGAGAATGAGATTTCCATTTCCAAAACTTGTACTTTAAATGAAGAGGACAACTACAGAAATATCGACCTTCAGAGCAATACGAAACAGAAAGTTTTAACTAATTGAATTCATTTCTTCTTGAGTAGATTATTATTTTCGGAGGTTTTTATCTTTCGTTGATAAAAAATATGCTAAGATATTAATTAGCATATGGGTAAAACGAAATAATAAGTTTTTTTCTACTGTTTTATTGCAAATTTTTTTATTGATAATCTTCAGTATGGATTATAGTTAGTAAGAGGTGAATTTTTAAATGTTTGGTTTTAAAACTAGAAAAAAAGTTGAAGAAAATTGGAAAAGTATATAAAAGTTTTATTTAAAACGATAAATCAATACTTGCCATTAACTTTTTAATGATTATTTTATATAAATGTTGGCCACGACTAAATTTTAAGTGATATATGCGAGAGGTCCAATTTTGAACCACTTTTTGGTATCTCGCTAATGCAGGTGTAATGTTGTCTTACAAGGCTGCCAGTGATGCTGGTTTATCGGCAAAGACGAGTGCCCATTAAAAATAGTCTAGAGGTGTCAAATCGCACGATCTAGGCGGCCAACTCACCATCCCGAAACATCAGATAAAGTGCTCATCGAACTCATCTGTCAATATGTCCATTGTTTTATATGCTGTGTGGCATATAGCGCCGTCTTGTTGAAACCATATATCGAGCAGATGCAGTTCTTGCATTTTGGGGCAAAACGAAGTCCGAAATCATCGAGTGATAGCGGGCGCTTTAAAGAAATACCACCGGCCCATAAACCGCACCAAACCGTTCATTTTTCTAGGTGCAATGGCAGTTCTTGCTTTGTCTGTGGTTGTTAATCAGACCGGAAGCGATAATTTTGCTTATTCACATATCCATTCAACCAGAAATGAGCTTCGTTGCTAAACACAATCTTTTTTAGTAAAAACGAATTTTATTAAATTTTTGATAAAAAAACCAGAATTTGATGTTTTGGCAGGTCGTTCGGCTTCAGTTCTTCGACGAGCTATATTTTATTATTGCTTAAAACAATCCATATAGGCTAGTAATACAATTCCAATTGCTGTGAATGGCGACGAATGGACAAATCGTGGTCTTCACTAACACTGGACGCTACGGCAGCAATATTTTCCTCTGAATGCACTCTACGCATACGGTGGTTTGATGTCCAATAGCGTCAAATTACTGCAAAATTTTGTCACTATGACTTAAATTTCTTTTTCAATTTGTCAATTATGACGACCATAAAATGGTCAAAGACCGCGAAACACATTTTTCACTGAGCACGAATTTTTATAACAAAATTCAATGATTTGTTAGAGTTGTGCGGGTTTAAGTATTTCCATGATGGCCAACTGAGCATTTTTGACTTTGACATATGTCACGTGTTGCACGTAATCTGTCAAAAATAAAAACATGAAAAAGAAACAGCAAAAAAATCACGGAATACTTCGTTTACTTAAACTATTTGTGCGTAAAATATACAGAATTGACATAGTTGAGTTGTTAATTTTGTTGGGGGAATATTTTCAGATTTATAAAATTATTAAATAAATTTTTCGATATTTATAATAATAAATAAAATGCAGGAATACCCATTTTTGTGGTTGAAAAAAAAACAGCTTTGTAAGTAATAGGTATTAAACATATTCCGTTTTATGTTCCAGGTCGAAGTTTTGTTATAATAACTTTTTAAAAAAATTCAATTTTATAATTGATATTTTACTGATTGATTATATAGTCTTAAACATTATATATTAAATATGATGTTAGTTAAATGCGTGCATCTGACCGCAGGGTATAGGCGAGGTCTTTTAAGCAAATCTTTCATAACAGTTTCGTAGAGTTCTGGTGGTATTTCGGCAATTTCATTTCGATTGTTGTCCTTAAGCGTCTAGGTTGTGGTTGGTTTGTTAATATATACTTTTTACTTCAAGTACCTCAATGAGAAGAAATCGGGATAGTTCGAATCAGGAGATCGTGGGGAACAGTCGATATCACCACTTTTTGGCATTATTCGTCTGGAATTATTTTTTATTTTTTTTATTTTTTTTTTAGTTTAGGTTTATGCAGGGGGAAACCTTCAAAGGTACTCGCCCGGAAGACCTTGTAACTGCCACGCAAGTTATGCGTTCCCCGGCGGCACTCCGGAACGATGGTTCCCCGGCGGCACTCTTTGTAAATACTACTTCGCCGGGGTATTCTTATTTGATATCACTACTGTCCCGATATTATGACGCCTCGCGGCCTATTCTTCGTATATCGTCCGAAGATCCTTGATTAAAGATTCCGCGTACTCTGCAACTCTGTTCCAAGCCGATTGCCTCTTCAGCATACACTCCACTATGTTTTCTGGACTGATGGAACGGTCCAGATTTTTCTCCAGATCTGCCCGTGTCCCTTCATAGAAGGGCCATTTGAAGAAAACGTGTTCTGCGTCTTCGATCACATCGCGGCAGTGATGACAGTTTGGGGAGTCAATTCTCTTCAATCTGTGCAAGTGTGCCCGAAAGCATCCATGCCCAGTCAACAGTTGGGTGATGTAATACCCGACATCCCCGTGCACGCGAATGACGCATTTGGTAACATCTGGGATCAGCCGATGAGTCCACCGACCCTTCGTCGAGCTGTCCCATCTCTCTTGCCAGAGGCGAAGACTCTCGGGTCTCTCCTCTTCACAGAGGCCCTTTCGCCGCTTTTCCTTCTTCCTACGGTGTTGGTGTTCACGCTCTCCTGGCAGGATATCGATGGGTGGGCATGATGTCACGACGTTGACCGCATCGTGTGATACCGTTCGGTATGCTGACGCTACTCTGTTCGCTGAGAGCCGCTGGACTGATGACATTGTCTTGCGGTTTGTTGTTAACTCTAGCGATTTCGCCCACACTGGTGCTCCGTATAGCAGGACGAAGGTAACTACAGTTGCCAGTAGTCGCCTTCAGATTAGCCTGGGGCCTCCGATATTGGGCATTATCCGCAAAAGCGCGCCCTGTACTGCTGATGCCTTTCCGCTGACGCTGGAGATGTGCTCCTTGTAGTTGAGTCTGACATCCAAGACCACTCCTCGATACCGGATGTAGGGTAGCGACTGGATGTCGTGGTCGCCTACTCTTATGGTGATGGTCTCCATTTTCAAAATTTGCATCGTAGCACGTGATGTGTGTGATGTGGCACCGTCTTGTGGAAACCACATGTTCTATGGATATAATTGATTGAATTTGGGTATAAGAAAGCTTCCGAAAATGTTCCAATAGCGGTCACCAGTAACTGTTACAGCATTGCCTCCAGGATCCTCAAAGAAATATGGCCCAATGATGCTGCCGGCTCAATGATGCTGCCGACCCATATGCAATATCAACCAGATACTCTAGGAGAGTCTTTGGTGTATCAGTTGAGGGTTTCCAGTGCCCAAATAGCGGTATTAACAAAGCTAGCCAAGTCGAAGTGTGCTTCGTCGCTCATAATGATTTTTAACCAAAAATGGTGGTCATCTATACCGAATTGTAAAACTCGAGCACTCCAGTCTCGCCGCCTGGAGATATTCACAATTCTTGTGCATGGCGTCGATGAGAGGTACCCAGATATTCAGCAACATTCTGCCTCACTATATCAATCTTTTCAGGTATACATTAGCTTAATTTTCGCCCAGCAGTCTTCGCTTTATCTCCCAGTATATATATATTTTCAAAATTATTCATTACACGCTGAATGGTTGACTTGCTCAACATATGATTAACACAAAAAAAACCATGTAATTTTCTCCGCGTTTTCACAATTGAAGAATATTTAAAGTAAAATGTTTTAATAATTTCAACACATGTCTACGACTGTCAAATCGACCACTGTCTACGACTGCCAAATCGACTACTGTCTACGACTGTCAAATGCCAACAGACAAATGTCATCCGAACCAAAATGGCAGCTAAACAAAATCGACTTGGAACATAAAAAGTACTCTGTATTATTTAAGATTAGATTTGTTTGGTTTAAAATTTTCCATTTTATATGATCATTTAACTATTAAAATAAAACAAGTTTGGTATATTATTGAGATCCTCAAACAATAGGCTTTGGATGCTGATTTTTCATTTCTCGTTCGGTGGATACATCAACAACCAAAATAATAATATATGGGGCTCTTAAAAATTCTTAAGTGAATATGGAAAAGCCGTTGTATCTAAGAGGGCCATTCAACAAGTACTTAGCCTACAAAAGAAAAACGAAAATTTTGGAAAGGTGGCAATTTATTTTTCCACATAACCTCGTTCAAGCTCGATACACTTGGCCCAGCGATGCTCTAACTTTTTTAACCCGTCCAAAAAATACATTTTCTCGAGGAAAGCAAAATAGGCCTCCGTGGCGACGATGACCTGCTCATTCGACCCATATCTATTCCCGGCGAGTGATTTTTTCAGGTTTGGAAACAAAAAGTAGTCACAGGGGGCCAAATCTGGAGAGTACGGTAGATGGGGCAGCAGTTCGTAGCGCAATTCGACCAATTTGGCCATGGCGACGGCGGAGGTGTGAGCCGGCGCGTTGTCGTGGTGGAACAGCACTTTTTTCTTCGCAAAGCGGGGCCGCTTTTTCTTCAATTCGACGTCAAATCGGCCCAATAAGTCAGCATAGTAGCGCCCCATGATTGTTTTACCCTTCTCGAGGTAATCGATGTGGATCACACCTTGTGAATCCCAGAAAACGGTGGCCGTCACCTCTCCGGCCGATCGAACAGTCTTCGCCTTCTTCGGAGCACGTTCGCCGGGTGAAGTCCACTGTTTCGACTGTTCCTTGGTCTCTGGTGTGTACCAGTGAATCCATGTTTCGTCGACGGTCACAAAACGACGCAAGAACTCCGCTGGATTGCGCTGAAACAGCACCAAACACGTCGCCGATCTGGTCTCACGGTTGCGCTTGTTTTCCGGTGTGAGCAAACGCGGCACCCATCGCGCCGACAGCTTTCTCATGCCCAGTTCTGTAGAATATGATGCACCGTTCCTACTGCGATGCCCACAGTCTCAGCTATCTCGTGAACCTTCAATCGACGGTCTGCCAACACGAGATCGTGGACTTTTTTAACGTTTTCCTCCGTAGCAGCCGTTTTCGGGGCACCTGGGCGTGGCTCATCAAAAACCGACGTGCGGCCACGAACAAACTCGTTGAACCAATTCTTGACGGTCGCCATTGAAAGAGAGGAGTCACCATACACAGCATCCAAGCGATCTTTGATTTTGCTGCGCGTTTTCCCTTCCAAAAACAAGAATCTAATCACCGAACGATATTGTTCTTTTTCCATTTTTGTGCAACCGACCGACACGCTCGCTTTCAAAGGCTCTCAAAACAAAACTAATAAAGGGAATCGACTGAAACTTTGACAGTAGGCTACTAAAAGAATGTCCTGCACGATGGTAAATTTCTTTTGTGACAGCAGTTCTATCGGGTGGTGAGGCTAAGTACTTGTTGAATGACCGTACAAGAACTAACTGTCTGATGCGAATTTTAGTTTGACCCATATTTCGTTGAATAACTCTGAGCACTATGGCTGTATGATAACGGACTTTTCTTGACCTATACTTAAAGATTTTAATTTGGACTATACTTGATTTTAAGAAGAAAATGTTACAAGCTGCAAAACACAACAAAGTTTGATATTATTGCACGAAAAGTTTTTTGGACACGTTATTTCGAGATTTGGCGATATCAATTGGCCTCCAAGATCGTGCGATTTGACGCACTTGAAAAACCAAAATCTGTCAATTAATGTCCAAATTACAGCTTGAAATGTGAGAAAAAGTTATCAGAAATTACCTCAAAAGCATCGAGTCCTATAAAAAGCCGTACTTTATGATTATATCATTAAGAAAAAAAAATTAAAGATTTCAAAATGGTATGAAGTCAATTTAGGGATTAAATAAGAAACTACTTGAAATTCTTAAAAAAACATTTTTTTTTTTGAATTAAAAAAAAAACATATCCTTTTCGTGAATTTTAATGGAAAATAGAAAAAATTAATTTATAGTTTTTACACAGTCTTTTCTATACTTAACTATTTTTAATGGGCAAAGAAATGTAAAAATAAGAAGAAATATTAAATTATTCCTTTATAAGTTGAACGATAAAAATTGCACGTCGTCTCAATTATCATCATTGTGTGGCTCCTATAGAATAACTTAAATGGAATTTTGATGTTTCCAACTAAATCGCATGCCCCAATGTGGTAATAGAAAAAAATTTCCAAAAAAAAAAATACGCCAACGAACTAAACTACTATGGACTAAATTAAAATTGAAATAACGAAAAATATTCGAATAAAAATTCTTCGTCTAATTTCAGTTTTAACAATTCTATGCACATTTTATGTTATTTTGTTCTTTGAAATTTTTCTAAGGGTTTTTATCTGATGCATATCCTTAGCTAATTTGTCTGCGATGAATCTTACATATAAATAGAAAATTCGAGTGCATTTCAATTTGCTGTAAATTTCTTTGAATATAACACAAGGGATTTGAAACGAACGATGATGGCTTATTAGCCACAGTTCGATTTGCTGTCGATTTGTGGATTATTATTGCAAGCAAGCAAGTAGAACGAATGCTCTTCTTCGGTATCATTTTCAAATAGGAGCAGACTACTCCAATATTATAAAATTATCATTGCCACATATGATTATGTCTCAGACAGAGTCTCGACCTTCATCGAATTGATACTGAAAGAAAAGTGCTAGCTCTTAAGTGATAAAATAAGAATTGGACACATACTCTTGTAATGATTATTACGATTGAAGTGAGTCGATTTGGAATTTAATTTTGGAATAAAGACTAAACTTCGTAACAAATTACAACGTATTGATATGTTTTTACCAACAATATTCGGTTTTAATCGTATTCATGATCGAATGTAAAGTGTTCGTAAAGTTGGCCATGTGTGATGATAACATTTTCACCTCAGCAAAACTGATAGATAGACGACGTGCTTATCTGTGATAATAATTTTGATATTCCATCTCACCGAGAGGAATAGTTCTGGCACTTTTCATTTACATTACCGCGTTTCAATTTGCTTTTCTGCCACGTCTCAACCGAAAGGTGCAAGTTTCAGATGTCACCGAATTTTGGGAATGGAGACAAGTACGAGTATGTACTCGTTTGACGTCATGATGCTGCACTCAGAATTATTCCCTTTAAGTTTCACCAGCAGTCGTAATGGATGAAAATTGCATGTGACATGTGTCACAACGAGAATGTCAGATCTTATATTGCATAGCGGATACCAGCGATAGAAATGGTAGCGAAAATGCCATTGGCAGTGACTCTATCCGGGACAGAAACAACCCAATAGAAGAGCTAAGAATTTAGCAGCTTCAGTATGGGTATGGAACATTGTTGATTTCGTTGTTGGGGATTCTACTGCAGACCACATTTCACATTTCATGTTTAATAGATGCAAATATGAATAGGAGAAGAGATTTGCTCCTGTTCTGATTTAAGTTTCGAATTGAAGTCTGTCGAAATAGAGTTATTTGAAAGCAGGCATATTCTAGCATCACCGTAATATCTTTTACATTTCGGCATCTTCTCGAATATTCCTAAAAAAAAAATCTTTTTATATAGCTGTAAGTGTAGTCACGCTAACAAAAATCATAGCCAAGAGTTTAAGGATTTCATTTTTCGTAGTCTATTTGAATTTGATAACCAGTTACGTTGGCGGTTTCTTTTGTATTGAGAAAGAATTTTGATGTTTTACTGACCTACTTGCATATTAACAATTTCGTCCTTTTTCTCTCATTTCCGGTGGTATTCAGTCAGATTTTTCAGTTAAAATTCCTATAAAAATTCTTTTTACTAAACACTTTTTGAAATGTTTCGTCGCAATTTTGAGTTATTTAAAAAAAAATTAGATATTTTTTTCTTTATGCAAAACTACTTTTATAATGATTTTTAAGTTATGCTACATTAACTACAATATTTAAAAATATTAAATACAAAATAAAATGGCATAATTCTGATTTATTTTTTCTTTTTATACACTATTAAAAAACTCTATTCAATTTTGTAATGTGTTGATTTAATTAAAAATAAGACTTTAACTCGATACAATAAATATTTTAAATACTAAATGAGAAAGTAACTAATTTTCTACTAGAAATATTCAAAAAAATTTTATTGTACTTAAATTTTATTATTGTAATAGAATTTAAACTGATTTTTACTAATTGAGTATTTTTTTAATAGTTGTTTGGAGGAAAATTCGTGTAGTTAAGCATAGAGTGTAACTATAATTAGCCTCTTTTGGTTCTTAGAGGCAGTAATATTTTTTAACAAATTATATTTAACAAATTTTAGCATATTTATAAAAGTACAAATTCATAGAATACATTTTTTTAAATACTCGGAAAAGGAAAATCTTTTTACTGTTCCAAATAAATTGACAATATTTTCATTTGTTTAAAACTTAATACAGGGTGCTTTTTATGTTCTAACCGCCATTTTGGTTTAGATGACATTTGTCTGTTGGCATTTGACAGTTATAGAAAATGGTTGATACCAATTTATTATGAAGTATCTAACGTCACAACATTATTTTAAAATTATTAAAACATTTTATTTGAATAATTGTGAATATGTGAAGAAAATTACGTTAATTTTTTGGTGTAAATCATATGTCCAGTAAAGCAACCATTCAGCATGTAATGACTAGAGGTGTTCCTCAGGGATCTATTCTGAGTCCTAAACTTTTCAATGTATTTTTAATAGATTTTCCTCATAATTATCCGATCAATGGTGGTGAGTTGTGTCTTTCTAATCCTGGGATTGCGAGAAAGAGTGTGCAGGATCATGCCAGTTGTATCAATAACTACTACAAAAAATGGGGCATAAAAATATACGCAAATAAATCTAATTTAATTTGTGTCAGGAACTCTTGTACTTAGGGTAGAAGGAATAATGTTGCTAAATGCAGATTATTGGAAGTAAGAATTAATGAGGATACGATTAATGTGATAACCTATTTAAAATGAATTGCAACGTGGTTAGAAGAAAGAAGTTGGCGATTAAGGCGCACTTTAGAACGATTTCATTATTCAAAAGCAAATTTGTATGGTCTAAAACCAAATTAATGTTGTAAAAGGTTCTAATCAGACCAGTTTTAACTAATACTTATCCATTTTGGTTCTCGATGTCTCATGAGGCTGCGAGTTGTTTGGAAATTTTTGAAAGAAAAATACTAAGGCAATGTATGGACATTGGTTTTAGTGAACGAAATAAATATTATTCGAATAGAGTTCTTTATGATAAAGCGGGGGTCGTTCCTATTGTGAATTACATGCACAACCAAATGAAAAAGGATATCGATAAATTGGATGTTCATCCTAATGGAATTATGAATGAATTATACTCGGTTTTTGGAGCAAGTTCTTCAATCAGTGATTATTATCTATGCCCGTTCTGTGTGGCAAATTTAGAACTGAATGATCCTCTATTTTTGGGAACTGATCCTTTATTCTATAAAAGTGGTTTTTATAATAATATGAGGAATAATAGAAGATATTGGTGGCTTCTTTTGGCTGATGAAAAGTTGAGGGGTTGCTCATTTGCCTCACTGATCGGCTGATTGGTTTTTTTTCTCTTCCTTATTAAATATCTTTTGTTTAAGCTACAATATTGATGGCTTTGGTGGTTCCAGCTGGACCGTCTTGGAGGCTTGGTTGTTGACCTGACTGATGTGGAATCTGAGATTGTTGTCGATATATACCGAAATTTTCTTTCAAAAGGGAAATTATTTTATGATTATCGGTGTTTGGATATACACATAATTAATAGTAGTACAGTAAAGTCATATATCAACATTGCAAACTGTTATACTCCTAAACAGTATTAGAAGTGTGAATAGTTCTTATTATTACTTAATTTTTTTTAATTTTTATTAAATTGGTTTGAATTCAATTTATTTGAACTAAGTTATGATCTAGTTCTGACACTGTTATATAATTGTACTATATATTTTTGTATTACTTTTACAAAACAGGCTGTAATTATCCTTGTCATGTTACAATAATTGTTATAAGATTACCTTTTGGTAATCTGCATAGTTTATGAACTGTTTTACTACATTGCTAAGTAATTATCTCATTAAGTTTACTTGTTTTTATCAAAGCACTTACTAAAGTAAATGTTTTGGTTTAATTTTTGCCCTAAGACTGAAGCAATTTTTAATTTGACTGCCATAATGATTTATATCATGGTTGCGTATGATAAAATGGTAAAAAATTAAGTAAAAATGAAATGTATTTTTTTGAAAAATTTACAAATTATCACTCTAAAATATTGGTTGCATTTGATATGCTGAAAAATTGTTCCAGATTAGTATGTGTAAAACATTAGAATACTACATTATCCCGAAAAAAAAATTGTAATAGATTAACCTTAAGAATAAGTATATGATATTAATAAACGCAATTTTTTTAAAGAAAAAAAGAAAGCAAAAGCATGTAATGACTAATTTTAAAAATATATATACACTAGGAGATAAAGTGAAAACTGGGCGCCAATTAAGCCAACGTACACCTGAAAAGATTGATGTAGTGAGGCAGAGTCCGGGTACCTCTCATCGACGCCGTGCACAAGAATTGGGATTATCTCTACCATGTTTATTCAAAATTCTCAAAAAAGATTTACTTCTTATAAAGCAAATATTTCTTGAGAATATAATTCAATTGACACAATAGCTGCAGGCAAATAACCACGAACGGCGGTGAGACTGGAGTGCTCGACTTTTAGAGCTCGGTATCATTATGAGCAAAAAATCATTATGAGCAACTAAGTACACTTCGACTTGGCTGGCTTTGTTAATAAACAGAATAGCCACTACTGGGGCACTAAAAACCAACCCTCAACTGATACACCAAAGACCAGTACACCCTCGTAGAGTAACTGTATGGTGCGTCATTTGGGCCGGCGGCATCATTGGGCCATATTTCTTTGAGGATGCCGAAGGCAATGCTATAATAGTTACTGGTCACCTCTATCGGGACATGTTGGAAAACTTGATTTTGCTCGAATTAGATCAATGAGGTGTACAGAATATATGGTTGTAAGAAAACGGTGCCACATTGTACACAGCTTGTGCTACGATGCAAATTTTGAGAGAAAATTTTTCTCGGCCGAATAATGTCCTGATTGGAACCCTCCCGATTTCTTCATATGGGGTACTTGAAGGAAAAGATATACACTAAAAAAAAATCAACCACAACCTTGGTGCTTAAGCACAACATTCCAAACGAAATTGGTGAAGTAACACAAGAAGTCTGAGAAAATGTGATGTAAAATGTGCTTAAAAGAGGTGGCCTTTACAGCATAACCAGAGGCAATCATTTGATCCATATTATATTTTATAAATAATATTAAAGATGGTAAAATTTATTAATAAAATATAAATTATAAATTTATATTTCATTTAGTCGTTATTAAAATAAAACTTCAACCTGGAACATAAAATCCACCCCGTATTAATTAATTATCATATCGACAATATTTGGGTATTATTAAAAATATTATGGAATAATTAGTAAAATGTTCTGACCATATTTTTTTTAGGAGGTATAAATACAGGTCGAAAATAACTCTTATTTATGACAGTCTGAAAGTATAATTGTTATACTATAACATGAAATTTACAACCCAGATTCATAACCGAGAATATTGCTGCGTTGTCTGAAAGTGTAGCTGAAAGTTCGTGAACCTCAATTAGGAACCTTCACAATAATTGAATCTTTCTCAAACTATTGTGTAGAATATTTTGCATAAAGATTTGCATTCATGCTCGTATGAAATTCAGGTGATACAGGAACCAAACCCTTTGACTTAAGCGGCTTTATACATCGCTTATGGTGCAGTGTTGGTTGGCTGTATCGTTGCTCCGTATTTCTTTAAGGACATTGCTGAATTGCTCTTTTCCGTCCATGAATTGGAACTTAAGGACTTATTGAACGACCCTCGTAGTTCCAATTCATGGACGGAAAAGAGCAATTCAGCTCTTTTCTAACAGTTTTTTTCCATCTTTTTTGGAAAAACGGTTGGGAAAGTGTATAGAGCTAAAAGGAGATTGTTTTTTTTAATCTCCTTTTAGCTCTATACTTTTTCCCAACCGTTTTTCCAAAATTTTTATCCCGTCCAAAAAAATAGGATTTCGGAAGTTCTGCAAAATACTCATCCGTTTGAGCAATGACGTCCTCGTTGGAAGTGAACCGTCGTCCGCCAAGCCATTTCTTCAGATTGGGGAAAAGAAAATAGTCACTCGGGGCCAAATCTGGTGAATAAGCGGGATGCTGCAACAATTCCATTCTCAATTCCACAATTTTGGCCATGGAAACAGCGCAGGTATGCACACGCGCATTGTCCTGATGCAAGAGGGTTTTTTTCTTCTTCAGATGGGGGCGTTTCTCTTTGATTTCCTCGCTCAACCGTTGCAATAACGACGCGTAATACGCTCCTGTTATTGTTTTTCCTTTTTCCAAGTAGTCGATAATAATGATGCCCTGCGAATCCCAAAAGACCGTGGCCATCACCTTGCCGGCCGATGGCACAGTTTTTGCCTTGTTCGGAGCCCGTTCACCCTTGAAAATCCACTATGATGACTGTCTCTTCGTTTCTGGAGTGTAGTAGTGTATCCAGGTTTCATCCACAGTGGCATATCGACGAAGGAATTCGGCAGGATTGCGATGAAAGAGTGCCAACATAGCCTCAGAGTCCACTACACGATTGCGCTTATTCTCCTCTGAGAGCAAACGCGGCACCCATCTTGCCGAAATTTTTTTCACAGACAATTTTCATGCAAAATTGAAGCGACTGTACCTTATGATATGCCCGTGGCCTCAACTAATTCGCGCACTTTAATTCGCTGATCGTTCGAAATCAGATCGTGGATTTTGTCGATGATTTCAGGAGTAGACACCTCAACTGGGCGTCCTGAACGATGTTCAGCTACTTACAAAAAAAAATCTTTATCGACACTACGAGCGCAATTTCTCGGATTTTCTAAGAACTTATTGAACGACCCTCGTATTACGGTTGGATAACATATGGTATGAACATAATAGCGTTACGTCACATACTGTAATCGCTATAATAGAAATGCTGTGATCGATGTTTGCTGAGCAAATAATGTCAAAAGTTGGGGATGTCTTTGACCCTCTCGATCATTTGCTTCAAATCCACAGGCTTTCACTTAGTCTAAATTTTTTTCCATACATAATGCCCAAGTTTATGTAAGCAACTTTGATTACCTACATTACTATTTTTATTGCAATTCAAAATTATTTGAAAGAAAAGTTATAAGCTCATCTTTAGAGCACTCCGAAAAATACCATATGCAAAATTACATCAGTTCATATACAAAAAGGATTTTTCTAAATTCTCATAGAATTTTCTGAATCTTAGTAGTACAGTCTATAATTAGTTAATTTTTTTAATATTGTACTATTATAGTTATTAAACCTATCCTATTGGTAAAAATAATCTTTATATATTACAAAAAAAATGTATAGCAAAATTTTTTTTTTACATTTTATTATGTTATCTTCAGATTAAGATTATTCTATTCAAAATCCCATTAAAGTACATTACTTTAGTTAATAATTTTTGAATATCTGTTTTTGGTAATTATGTGTATTTATGTAGATCATTATCTATTATATTCAACCTAAATTTCGGTTATAATCGTTAAGTTACAAATGTTGCTTTACTGGGAATGTATTTTTGTACCATCGAAAAATTTACTATATTCGAACTTTTTCATAAGAACAAATATCAACAGTAGTTATTTTAATTATTTTAATCATCCTATTAAATTATCAAAGATTATGTTAGGTTTAACTAAATGAATACACTCCATTTTCAATTAATATTTTATTAAATAAATATTTTCGAACATAATTTTAAATTATTTCTCTTAATTAAATTCGTAATAGAATATAATCGTTTTGTTGATTATATTCTTGATAGTTTTTGTATGTTGTGCAAGAATATTTTCAATTAAATATTCAATTTATATAAAAATGTTCTTTTTCATGTCATTACAATTAACATTTGTATTGGAATGTGAATTCTTTGCACTACGACAACTGAGGCTATTTGGTGAGTAATAAAGGGCAGTCCTAACTATGTCACTAGCAGGATTCAAACTCAACACAAGTGCGTTATAGATGAAGACGTCCTCGTGTCGATAGAATGAAACACCTGTTGACAAATTTATTCCTTAAATAAGAATATAAAAAAATTCAAAATACTTAAATAATTTCAAAATTTATTACTTAAATAAGAATATAAAAAAACTTCCAAAATTACTAATGATTACTTTTATAGAAATTTGCAAAAGCAGCGGAATGAAGATGGATTTAGTTTGGAAATATTTTATTATCTACTCATTTTTATCAACGATTAGCAAACTGTTATTAAATTTATATTGTAAATTTAATTTACTTTACAGGATTTTGTGCAAACATCAATCAAGTCAAGTAGAAATATAAAAGTTATGGTTTGCAAAATTTGAAAAAAAAAACAATAGAAAAACTTTTTCTTTTGCACACAAAAATTGAAAAAAAAAACGCTTTTCACCGAAACAAAAATTATTTTTTTCTTATTTATTTATTAGTATATAAGGTCCTTTAGACATGTGCCAGGACATATTTATACGAGACTGCTATTAGGAAGCTAATTCAAAATTTCATTGCATTGTTATGTCTTCTTTCAAATAGTTTCTTTGGGCAGCTGTACATCATCGAAGGTGTGTGTTTTAGTCTTCAAAACAGTGCCAAAAGTGATAGGTAGCTTTTTATGGTAAAGCATCCGCATCCAAGTATTTGCAATGTCCAATCAGTTGCGAAGACCCCCAATTTCTGAGCCTTTCTAGGGTTTCTATATAAAAAAACTTTATCCTTGGGTATCTGGCATAATAAGAGCCATCACATTTTAATCAGTTTTCGATGTTGAAGGCCACCTGGAGCGATGCTCATATTCCCTTAACTGTCGGACTTCCAAAAATGCATTTTATTCAACTTTTGATAAGGAATGTTTCCAAATCAAACTCATGAATTTAGGCTCCCGATGTTACCGGTCTGGGTTAACATCAGCTCCCGATGTTACCGGAAGTCCTCAGTGCTATCAGATCGTTCTCCGTGATACTAGTCTCTTTACGGTCACATTTTGCAAAACTGATCTGTTGTAAGCAGAATAGAATAGTGAAATTATTGACTTAGGTATGCCGCTCCCATTCGAAAAATAAGCCTTGGTCAGACTGTATTTACATAATATATTAGAGATCGTCCCCGAGTTTAATATTAGACTACTATATTTTCCAGTGTCAGACGTACGCCAGCGCACTTCAGAGCCTCTTCAATTGAAAGTGGAATTATAAAGCTCGAAAACATTAGTGTCCCGTCAAAAACTGTGATAAATAGTAACCAACATCACCATGCCATCGGTCTATCCACGAATCGGCTGCCCAGATAAGACAGTGGGTCCATCTACCATCGGTGAAATCATCTCAATGATTTTGACACCTCTTTTTGGACGCGTTCCTTTCCTCCGTACATGCTACGGATCACGCCACTGCATCACACCGACCTCTCCGCCGGTACAGCCTCTTCCGCTCATCTGCCACTTTTCAATCGGTATCATTTCGTCTACAACACAAATGGCCTCGTAAGACACTGTTCGGAATGCGCAGGTCGCCCTCATCGGCTCCTACGATAGACTGAGACAACTCCACAATTGTAGGTTACTCTAATTAACCCATCCGCCCATATTGGGGATAGATTAATTAGAGTAACCAACAATTGTGGACTCGTCTGACTTGACCACGATCGCCAACAGGGTCCTCCCGCTCTGCCTGGATCCCCCAAGGTCCGGCATTAAGCGCGTCAGCACCATTATTGTTCCGACAGCCTTCCCATCAACAATAGTAGGTGCTCCTAAAACTGCAGCCATGCGTCAATCATCATTCCTAGATCTCAATATCACCTCATGTTCACCAATCCTAATGTTCTCTCTTCTCTTCCTTAGCGTGATTAGGACTGCCTATGTTTTATGGTCCGAAAGGCTAAGACCAGCTGCCAGAAGCCAACTTCGAACTGAAGTGACAGTCTCATTACAAATCTCTTCTACTTCTTCCACGCATTTGGCCACTATGACTACAGTAACATCATCAGCAAATGCGATGATTCTTGCCTCCACTGGGATATGGAGCCTGAGACTACCATCATACATCACATTTCACAACCCAGGGCTCAGAACCGAGCCTTGAGAGACCCCCGTCGTGATTCTGTATGATCTCCCTCCACAACACGTCCTGTACAAAAGAATTCTACTACTTAGGTAGTCTTCTATTATCATGATAATATACTTCGAAACATCCATTCAGGTCAGGGTGTCAAGAATGCTATCCCATCTCACCGAGTTATAATGGCGCAGTACTTTATGGAGCCTCTTTTCCACTTTTTACCCTGGACAGATTTAGGCGCTGTGCCAACAACCAAATCAATACCATACAAGGTAGAGCGAGCCCTCCTGAAGGCAAATTAAACTGCAGATAAGCCCCTCTGTCCCTCGGTGAGTTCTTCCAATCGATTGCAAAGATTGCGTTCGAGGATTCTACCAACTGTGTCCAGAAGGCAAATTGGGTGGTATGACGAAGGATCTCCAAATGGCCCCCTTTCCTTTGGTAGTAGCACCAAATGTTGCCTTTTCCAAAGTTGTGGAAAAATTCCCACATAAAGATAGATATTAAATACTTCCAAAAATAAATTCGGATACGCCGCGACAGTCGCTTTTAGAGCAAAAGGGTATGTAACATCGGGCCCAGATGCCTTTCTGTCACCGATTTTCTTGCATGCCCGAAGAAGTTTGTCCTGGATAATTTGTGGGATCTGAACGCTGCCAGGCCTCGAACTACAATTCCATATATTGTAGTTACTGGTTGCTGAGGCAACAATTGGGTCACTATTCTGTCTAGCAGCCCAGAGCAGGTCGGAGCTGCCAAGGAAGAACCCCTCAGTGTCTTCATAACTACTTGATATGGCCTCCATCATGGGTTGTTGTTATTTTCGGCGCATAGTACTGTCTAGCAACAGGCGTTTGCTCTCCTTGATGGTGAGTCTTAACTCTCTTCTTACTGTTTTATGCTGCGCATATAGTAAAAGGTATTGAGGCTTACCCTTTGACCGTTGGCACAGTCTTTTCGCCTGTTTACACCTTTTCCTAAGATCAACCACCTCGTCATTCCACCCATAAACAGGTGTATGTCCATCCGTAGCGCCTTTCGGCATCGGCAATGTGACACATGAGCTGTTTCGCCTTACACTCACCAGAGCCGGTGAGCTTTATCTCCTCAATTTTAGCAAGAACAGCTTCCCTATCGAATGCCTTTACCTTCCATCAGGCTGTGTAGACGCTGCACAGCGCCCGTTGGCAGACATCAATAAAACATTGAATTGCCTGATGGTCGCTATAAGTATAGTATCCCCAAATGCGCCACGAGGTACCTGGTCTCACCAGGAACTTACTCGCAAAGGTTAGGTTTACAATTGATTGTTTGTCGCCCCTAGACAAGGTAGCTTTCCCTCCCGAATTAATCAGAAAGAGACCCAGAGAAGAAAAGGTCTCAAGTAATATCTCACCTCTCTGATTTGTCACGCTACTTCCCCACTCGACAGCCGAGGCGTTTAAATCAGCGGCAATTGTAAGAGAACGCCTTTGTCCCGCATCAATTTCCAATCAATTGTCCCGCATCAATTTCCATACTCGTATATGACATCCACTCTCACCCAGGTTAAACTAGACTCTGACCACTGCATGGGCCTTTTGCCACATAAGCAAACAGGGGCCCGCCCTGAAGCATCCGCAATCCAGGTACTGTCATTTATAGCCTTATACTGCTCACTGAGAATGGCGACATCTACATGCAGCTCTTGCGCCACCTTGCAGTGATTTAAATTGAGCTGTATTATTTTAATTTTTTCTTTCCGTTTATCTCGAGGTCCCTAAGAAGGACCGGGCATCTACTACTTTCTGTACCATGACTTATAGTCTCACTATATCTGCCTTGACAAAGAAAGCAATAGGGACCTTTAGAATACCCTTTAGCGGGGTATCCCTCTTCACCGCTTAGAGCGGTCAGTACCATAGCAAAATCTACCCAAGTGGCCATAGTCCAGATACTAAAAGCAGCGCCAAGGCAAGTTCCGTGATTTTTCTCAAATATGACAGACCACCCAGCCGACTTTTAGCGTACAGTTTTAAAAGTACCAGAATGGGTAAAGCCGAAGGTGTCAATGCAGTTGGATTTCCTTTTAATAAATTTATCATAAAATCTCTAAAAAAATTATAAATGTTAAAGAACTTAAATAAAAGCATAACTTTTAATATTCATAACTAATCAAATAATCAATTACAGTATTTAATTTCAACTCATTACTTTTTATTGAAAAACAATTCAGATATTATTCAAAATGACATAAAACTGCCTCGAAGATGTACGAGTATCTTCCAGAGACAACAATTTGCAGAATATTACTACGGGCGTTTTTAAACTATTAAATGTATTAACTACCCCTTCATGTACTTACCACAAGCATTATAATTGATAATCTTTAAGTACAGTTCCTTTCTTGTTTCATGGAGTAAACTTGATCAAACATAAGTTTTTGGACTAAAATGAATAAATTTGGCGTAATATAATATTACAGCCGACTATTAATATGCAAGTGAATGTACAAATAGATAAAAGGGAAGATATAGACAGGTACAAAAAAAAACAATAATGCTGTAAGTTTCTGCTAAAAGAAAAAAATTACAATTTCGACCATAACCTTACAAAGAGAAGAAGAGACTAGAGAACACTGAAATGGGGGCGGACGAGACCATTTATTACGTAAAAGTTTTGCGGAAAATATGTCATCAAGCCATATAACTTTGCGCGATAAATTTGAAATTACTAAAAGTACGAGCAGCTACATAAAGATCCCCATGTGTGGCATCTACTATATTACATTTTTAGTAAAATATTTGAACAATTTACTTCGTAAAAACTTTTCGAGTATTTAAAGTGAAATTATGTTTTACACAGATACCAATGGATTCTTGCCTCTTACCACTTTAAAAATACTACAATATATATTTTTTCCCCTTATTGTACACATCATTTCTTTGGAAGCGCTTTTGGAAATTCATCTTTTGTGTATGAAAGTATTTTATTTGAGGAGAGGATGAAGGGTGGAAAAAAATAGATCAAACTTAGTAAAATGAGAAAATTATATAAAAAAAAAGTGTATGTACAAAATACAATCATGTAAAGGAGTATCTTTTTTTCTCGACATCTTTTTAAGGAGATTATTCACAAACGAACGTTTCTTCTTTTACCAACAACCACCTGCTTTATTGCTACTGTTTTTTTTTTGACACTAAAATAGCGGCCATGGCAGCTAAAAACCACTTAAAATCAACACCACACAGTCTTGTCTACTACTTTGAAATGTACGCGTATAAGTAACTGATGAAAATATTTTTATATACATGTAAGTACCGGCGAAAATATATCTTTTTGATGTACAAGAAATAAGGATGTTGCGTTCCATTCTATAATATAACCTTTAACATGATGTGCGTACGCAATTTTCATGAATTCACTTTTCTTATGTGGAATTTTACGAGTTCTTATGGAACAACATTCTATCCGAATAACAAAAACGGCAACTTGAAATGGGGCAAAAACCGAAATGGGGCGCCGCATACTATATGTACATTGTATGAAAAATGAAATTTGAAAATTTGCTCGAATACCATTTTGTTGGCTTTAACAGAATTTAAATTGAAACTATAACCTTTTATGTTCTAACTCGTATTTTCAGGTATACGAACACGGATTTCAATAAGCAGATATGGTTTAATATAGTCGACACCATAAATTATGAATTGAGATTCTCTTTTTTACTGCAAAAAAAAAATCAAAGAAAAAAAACGCAAAAAGCATACTAGTCAGTAAATGGGATTTTCTCATTTGTAAGCAAATAAACTTAGTAACTTTTATGGTACATTTAAAGAATGTTTTCTTATTTTTCCACTTATATACACATATACACGTTAAAATATAAAATGAAAACAATAATTTCACATAACTTATATTGCAGATTTTTAATTTATTTTAATTAATGTAAATAAGAAATTGTAAGAAAATGAGATAAATCAGAAAAATATTTTTTTATATCTCATAATATTTAGTAAATAGGATTATAATAAATTTAAATATTTGTTTATTGGTAAGAAAAAGTTTTTATTATATGATAAAAAACTTTTAAGTGTTTGTTAAAGAGAAAAACGAGAAATGGTTTTGAACACGTAAATATTACGCTAGTAAATTCAATTATGTAGTGTCGGAAAATACTCAGTATCATCTTATGGTTGTAAAATTTCGGAAAATAACTGGAAAAATTATTATATGAAAAAAAAACCAAAACCATTTTTGAGTTAAGATTGAATATTGGTCCTGGAAAATGACTAGATCAACTGGCAATAATTGTATATAGAAAAAGACTATTGCTTAAATCATAGATAAAAAATATCAGATCTCGCTCCTAGAATACAATCGTGACGCCCAAAATTTTAAACGAGAGCCAGGTCGAGAGACAGGTAATCCGTATATGCCAATTTGTGAGATTGCATGTGTACTTTGGATAAAATTATGTTTTTTACTATTAAAATAAAAATATATATCCTACTATATAGTAGTGATTTGGAGAAATGAACGAGCAAAACAAAGAAATTTTGTCTTTTTCTAAACATTCTGCCTCATCTAGTTTCAAATAAAATATAAGAACTTATTTAGAGTCTATTTTTGATTTCATTAAGTAGGTTTGCAAAATAGCTAAAAGTCTATAAAAAACAAAAATTATTTTTATTTTTAACTGTTTGAAGTTAAAGAAACTGACCGCAAGTTGCAATAGTCTCTGGGGCTTGTACTTCCATTTCACTTTAAACATTCCTTTCGGAATATGGGGGCCCTATTTAATATGGTTTCAAATTATATTTGTATCGGTTTTAAGATCATGCTTAGTTGGTGATCTATCCGATGCAACTATCCTACTGCTTATTTCCAGACAATTTTGATGAGATGCCATGTTTCGACCAGTAGGAGAGGCGGCTATTATTGTCCATTTCGGGTTGTTGTTTTTTGACTAATACGGTTTTTTTTCCCCAGAAATGGTAACCTTCTTAAAGTTGGTATTTATATTTCTATATTTCTGATGGGTGATGGATTTTTCAGGTGTTTTTTCCGCACTTTATATTAAGAAAAGGATAACATGATAAGGAAATAAAAGTAGAAACGAAAGTGAAGTGATTTTTTGGAATAAGCGTAGGACCATGCCTCAGTTCAGTTATACTATATTATTTAACGTGACTTAGTTGTCTTTAAACGTAAAACCACGAGTTGCCTACGACCATAGGGATTGAGTTACGTCCAATTAACGCACCACCATTACTGGCAGTTAACAGTTAGTATTCAGTTACAAGCTGACTACTACACCTATTGGTGGCGAGGACTACCTAAACCTCTACTATCATTAGCAGTGACAGCGCTCGAGATAGTTGCAAGTTATTGTTAGTTAGCTCCCACCCCTCATCAATGTCGGGCATAGTGTGTTCCAACTCCATTGGGCACCCCGACTCCCGTAGTACCAATTTTTGTTTTAAGCGTACTTCGGTTTGTACTCCAGCTTATTGAGTTACGGTCAGAAATCTTGTAAATCCCTAGGCACCGCTAAGCCAGCTCAGGTACGCAGGTTAGCCAAGACCCGAAAGTACAACCGGAATCGACTTTGGTTTTTCACCCGCCTTGCGTATCATTCACACATTCATTCACGCACTATTCACGCTCTCCTCTCAAAAATTGAATGGCAAATACATTAAGTCATTCAAACCTCTCTCTCACACCCAACACGCCACTCACATCCACACCCTCATCACGATTCCACATGCACCTAAGTCACGCAAATCCCCGTACAGGCTACACCCAGTGAGAAGGTGCTTGGCACTCTCCTCCGCCGTCCCACAAGGACATCTAGCCTCCGCAACTAGAGCACGCCTGTGGAGGAACCCATTTATACTGCCGTATCCCGTGAGTAATACCCAATGTACAGACCAAATTCAAATCCATATACAGAAGCAAATCACATAACCGAAATGAACATGTGCGTCCATCTGCCATTCACTCTTTCATCCCATCGACGTTCCCAAATTTCATACATTCTGTTCAGGACCAGTACGCGCTGCTGGCGTGGACTAAGATGCTGAATCTCTTCATTCATAATCGAACAACCAGCAAGCGGGATGTCCCGCCATAGACGGTAGTGGATGCTTCCACGCAGAACCTCCAGGTCCCATGGAATTTCTCCCATGAGGACCTGCATCGCATCGGATGACACGGTCCTACATACCTTCAACATACATACAAAGTCAGATGCTGAACTGAATTTATGCCAACCCTTGCATACTGCTGGCGCAAAATGTCAGCCCATACACACGACGCGTACATTGTACACGGAACAAACACACTCTTATACAGGACTTTCACCGCTCTGGATTGAAGTCCCCATTCTTTGCGAAATACTCGCAGCAATATGCCAACAAAACCGGCCACGCGCCCCCTTAAATGTTGCAACTGAGGCTGAAAGTTCAGCTTCTCTCCAAACTTTACTTCAAGGTACCATACTTCCCGCGCGTATCAGACTCCGACCGCCTTGCCCCGGCGAAGTAGTATTTACAAAGAGTGCCGCCGGGGAACCATCGTTCCCGGAGC
Organism: Atherix ibis; assembly: GCA_958298945.1. Taxonomy (NCBI): domain Eukaryota; kingdom Metazoa; phylum Arthropoda; class Insecta; order Diptera; family Athericidae; genus Atherix; species Atherix ibis. Next base: position 34,027,931 of record OY282606.1, read on the forward strand.
AAGATCAGAGGTGCAGGTTAGGTTTTAGCGAGGTTAAAATCCCGCATAACTCCCCTGGCAGGAAAAATTTCCAGGCGAGTACCTTTTGAAGGATTCCCCCTCTACCTCATTAATCTAAACATAAAAAAAAGACTCCGACCGCCGCTAAACAAATATTGGCCGCTAAAAAACCCTTCAGCATCATTTCCTTTCGGAAACATTCACTCCCATTCTATTCCCCCATTCAGACACCATCTGCATATAGTGGCTTCCCGCTATCTCTACTGCAGACCTACTTCTCCCCTGAATCACATATAAAAGATCATCCGCATATGCATTCACACCGTAAGCGGACTCCTCCATCTGCACCAAGAGACCGTTCATAATCATATTCCAGATGGCGGGGCCAGCCATGCCTTAGTCCAGAACGCAAATGGCTATGCCAGCTGGTCGACGGCATATAGCTTCCAAACAATTAAATTTCTTTCATATTCAAAATCAAGAATCTTAGCTGATAACAACGTATAGGAAGAAATCCGAATATGAAATCGAAGCTTCTGCTGTACAGGATGTAAGTCTTGCCAGTCCCCATATATTCTTAAAAAAGTCGAATCCTTAGTAAAAATCAGTGCGAATTATAAGCCGCGCTCGTGAGGAGTATATGGTACTTTCCTCTTTACCCCCTGCATGAGAATAGGGCATTCCGTAGTCTGTTTAACGGTGAGTTTTTGGAGCGTCCAAAAAACTCACCGTCTGTTAAAACCGGGAAGTAGTGGGTTTTCACTAAAATCAAGCCTAATCGGCTTCATCTATATGGATGAGAAAGATCATGCCCGAAAACTCTATAGTAACATCACGATCCCAGAAGATAAGGCAAACTCTTCTTCCGATGGAGTGACGGTGTTAGCCAGGACATTAAGAATATGCTGGGATTGTTGAACTAAAAGATCACAAAGCTTTTTGATTTATTATGAAAAAAAAATATAATAAAATTTACTCAGAATGATTCCTGTATTAATAGTAAAGGTTGTATTTTTTTGTTGACTTCAATTTCTTATAAACTTAAAATTCTAGTGCTTATATTGTTAAAGTTAAAAATTGTATACCCTTTGTTTGGGGGGTATAAATTTTATTTATACTTTATAAAATTATTAAAGATCAACTTTAAAAATATAAGTCTAAAAATATCGTTTCAAAAGGACACGTTCTCACATAGTTTATGAAATTAATTGTAATTGTGACGATGACGTGAAGAAAAATTTCTCATTCAATCTGATAATATCCACATTAGAGGATACCAACTGTTGAGGTTCGATATTTGCTATAGCAAGTTTGGTCAAAGCCCAAGAGAATTTTATATTTTAAACGAAGTTGTCGTAAAAATTAATATGACTACGATAATAGCTTTGGAAAATGTGTGTTTGTATATATGCTCTAAGTAATGAATTTTTCTACACTTTAATACAAAGAATGCTTTAAATAGTCTGCTTATAGGATATCAAATGTACTATGTATAAAAAGGAAAATATGTTTAGGTTTTTCAAGCTTCCTTCCATCCCTTGGAGGGTTATTTTATTTTTATTTGGCCAAGTTCATCGAATTCATGCCAAAACTCTGGCATAAGTAGTGTAAAATGTTAAGCAGTAACTGAAGTATCAGCAGTTGCAGAAACTTTGTTAGAACGGATAATGATGCTGAAATTCTTTTCACATAAATCAAATAAATTTTTAAGACAATCCCATTGTAGGAAATAGGTTCCTTTCATGGAGATACCACGTACGGCTCCCGGTTAAACAAGAAGATTATTGTCTTGATTCGGTGCCAATTTTTGACACAGTTTTTCTTCGTCAGTTATTTCTTTTTCCAGATTTGGTACATTGTATGGTAGAGAAAATATTGCAAATTGTGGTTGAAAATAGTATTGCATCACTTCGGGCAAGATATATATCGGATAGTATCATTAGAGTGTAGAAAGATTATCCAAACGAATTGTTGTGCACTACAAAAACGAGAAGAATACAGAATGTATTAAGTTTATTTTTTTTGTCTCTCTGATAGTTTTCAAGTATATTTTCGAGTTAACTGCAAGATTTATAAAAATTTGTTGTGATTTTAAAAGAAGAATTGTTTTTCAACCCCTTGAGACGACAGGTTTTTTATCACGATAATAGAACATTTGCTAGTTGGCAGTATGCATTCTGATAATAAGAACCAAATGTATTGTCATAGCAAAATCATTCATCTTTTAATCTATTTTTTTTTCCTAAAATCTTTTCGATAATACAATAAAAATGTATTGAATTTATTAAAAAAAAAAAACAAATTTTTGGCAATAGTAAAAGAAATAAATTGCAAAAAATTTAAAGAATTTTTAACTAACAATAAGATTACTTAAAAAATATAGTTAAGGATTCTTATTTCTAAAATGGTTATTTGATTAACTCAATTATAAATGTAATAAATTTTTTGATATATGGTATAAACTCATTTCTATTCAAAAATCATTAAATAATTCATCATATGCTGAGTACCATAGTTTAAAACTGCATTATCGATACCATTATGACTGCAGACCGTCCCCTCACATGAATAGTTAATTGACTTTAATGAATCCCTAAACGGCAATATGATTCTAATAGATAGCGTATTACCCTTTTATACAATTTAATACCATTTTGTGTAGTTAAACAAAACAAAATATATGAACAATTGCATTAAATAATTATCCGACGAGTATACCAAAGTACACTAAAATATTTCAACAAAACTAAGTAATTATCATGAATTAAAAATTATTATTTTACACATCCTACTTATAATAAACGTAAAAATTTATAGAATTAATCTCAACATAAAAAGTTGATATTAACTAGAAATTTATTAGGGAATAGATATTTATGATAGAAAAAAAAAGTTATTTAAATTTTTTTTTTTAGAATTTTAATAAATTTTATTATACTGTATTGAAACATTTGGTAGGTTTAATGAAGGAATATAAAAGTTTCAGATATCGGCGATGTATCGAGAAGGAAAGAACAATTACCATTTTTGTTGCTTATGGGGTAGTAATTGGGGAAAGGTGAGAGGTTATTAAGAGTTAGCTCAAATTACCTGCTTGATACATAAGTTTTTACTAAGAGACACCTGAATTTGTTAAATTCTCTAAAACAGAAAAAAACTATTATTTAAAAAAAAATTTAAACTTGGATTAGGATGGAGAAAAATAAATTTAAATTCGGAAAAAATTAAAATTTCAATACTCTTTTTATAAATGGCATAAAAATTGTAAACAGAATAAAATAAGAAAATAAACAAAAAGGATTTTTTTCCCTGTTGTTTATTTTCTAATTTTATTCTTTGATATTCTCTTCTCCATTACCATTTTCCTAAAATATCCTATGGCACTCCTAGGCTGATTGCTTACAGTGCATCTAGTAAAACTTGAAATCTAGTATCACCAGACTGAGAATTTTATCATTAATTAAATATACATAATTCACAATAAACCTAGTATACGAGCACATGACAATAATATGTTATGTCATAGGAAATTCGAAACTTGAATAGCGAGAAACATCGAGTCAGAGCTCAAAATACGTACTCAACCAACTACAACGAGAACTGAAATAAGAAATCATCAATTATAAAAGCGAACGATTTACAGAATACGCAGAATCACTGAGTCACTCTGGACAGCTATCAGACGAATACTTAAACACAGAACCTGGGGAAAAATGGACAAACAGAAAGCCGATACCTTTGGCAAATACCAAACAAATACCTTTAAACAATAGAAAAAAAAATTCAAAGAAAAATATTAACTTTGTCATCTCTAAGTCCAGATCCTAAGTTTTCTACTCCTTTCGAAGTTATATGATCTCCCAGGATATGATCTCTTAACTTCCGATTTGAGTTCTGTTTTTTTTTTTGTTAAGTTAGTACATCTGTTGTTGATATTCCCTCTAAATCTTAGCGTCATAGCTTGACATTTGCAAATGTGTGTGTTGGCGATTTTTTACAATTTTAGAAATGGATTTAAATTTGCAACAACGAACTTGTATTAAATTTTGTGTAAAAAAACGGATTTGATGGTGCGCGAACATTGGAAATGTTGGAAAAGTGTTTCGGCAACGATTCTCTAAAGAAAACGGTACGCAATCCAGATATCAGGCAAGTGAATGGCGTTCAACAAATCAGCCAAGACCAAAAACACCATCGCGAATTTTTGCCAGAAGGCCGGACAGTAAATAAAGAGTATTATTTCGGCGTTATGAGATGTTTGAGTGAAGCAATTCGCCGAAAGAGACTAAAATTGTGGGCAGAAAACTCGTGGATTTTGCACCATAATAATGCACCATCGTACAGTGCCACCATTATTCGTAATTTTTGACGAAAAATGCAACAAACAACCACCGAATTCACCTGATTTGGCTCCCTGTGACTTCTTTATGCTCAATCGAGTTAAAAAACCATTACGGGGAACGCGTTTCAACAGCCGAGAGGAAGTAATGGAAAAATCTCAGAAAGCACTGATGGACATACCGAAAACCGAATATAAAAAATGTTTCGAGGATTGGATCAAGCGCTGGCATAAATGTGTTAAAGTCGATGGGGATTACTTTGAAGGGGACAATATAGATTTAGATGAATAAACTTGTATTTTTAATTTTCTGAATAAATTCCGGTAACTTTTTGATCAAGGTGGTATACCAATAATAGTATCCTCCGCACATCATATTTTTCTTCGCTTTGGAAGTTTTTATCATAATAAAAATTATCCCAAAAACCTTCCTAATACACATATCTATAAGCTTCCTTTACATTTTATCAAAAATCCTAGTAAAATAAATCCTAAAACGCCTTTATCCTATTTTTGAAACCAAGGTTGTGATTCCTCAGCATGAGTTTCGATTTAGAGCTGAGCATTCCACTATCCAGCAGTGTCGTTGCGTAGTCGTAAAAGAAATATTGTCCAGGCTTTGGAAGCTGCAGCGAGTGTACATCCTAAAATCGTATTTCTCAGAACAATATTTTAACGTAGCTGACAATATTGAGTTATCTAACAATTATCCTATCTCCGCCGGTGTCTCTCAGGGAAGTCTTCTAGATCCAATCCCTTACAATACGAGTATTTACACTGATGATATTCCTTGTCATAATAATATCCTTACTGCAACATATGCTAATGATCAATATCCTACAGAACTATATGAACTCCTTAGAAATGTGGTTCAAAAGGTTGAGAGTGGGGGTAAAGGAGCAAAAATCTGCTCATGTAACTTTCACAATCTGCTGAGAACAGATCCCTGATATAACCCTAAGCGGTAGGAATATTCCACAAAAAACGAGCGTGCGTTACCTTGGACTTGTATTCCACAAACGGTTAACCTGGAACCCTCATACGAAAACTAAAAGAAGTGAACTTAAGGGACAATATAAACAATTACTATGACTGATAGACAGAAGGTCATGATTGACAATAAAAATGAAACTTTTACTTTTAAATACGGTACTGAAACCGACATGGACATATGGACTCGAACTTTGGGATTCGACGAAGCATTTCAATTCCCATCGAATCCAAATCTTAAAGTTCCGAATCCCTCATAAAATTTCCAATGTCTCCTTTTATATGTGAAATATGGTTATCCATCGTGATTTAAATGTTTCATTTATTCGTGAACTATACATCTCCCGATATAAAAAATTCCATCCTAATCCTTCAAAAAGAGAACTGTTGACTCCCACCTTTCCATTATACGAGGTCTGTTCAAAAAGTATCGCAAATTTTTGAATTTCGCGGGTTACGTATATTCGATTTTCGATTTTTTTGTGGCGTTATGTTGGTACTCATGTCTCTCACTTATGTCGATAAATTTTGAATGTTTAGTTAATTTTTGACAGCTGCTTTGTTTGCACGTATTTTGGCTCATCCCTGATTTTTGCCCATTTCAAAAAATGGATCAAAGAATCTGTATCAAATTTTGTGTGAAAAACAAAATTAATTGCGCGGACGTATTCCAAATATTGACTGTGGCATATGGTGAAGCTAACTTGGACCGAAGCAATGTTTATCGGTGATATAAAATGCTCTCAGGGGGCCGAGAAGATGTGAACGACGAAAAGGTCGTATATAAAGGTTTTGCTTACAGTTTTCTTCGATTGCAGGGGCGTGGTGCATCATAAGTTCTTGCCACAGAGTAGATCGATCAATAAGGAATATTACCTGCAAGTTATGCGCAAGTTGCGCGAAGCAATCCGCCAGAAACGCCCGGATTTGTGGAAGAACAAAAATTGGCTTTTGCACCATGGTAACGTCTCTGCTCACGCATCTTTGCTTGTGCGTGAATTTTTGCACAAAAATAACACACTAATAATGCCGCAGCTACCGTATTCCCCAGATCTGGCCCCCTGTGACTTTTTCTTGTTCCCGAAACTGAAGAGTCCCATGAAAGGACGACGCTACACTACGGTTGAGGAGATAAAGATGTTATCGAAGGAGAAGCTGAACAAGATCACAAAAAATGTGAAGTGCTTCGAGGATTCGAGGAAAATTTTGGTGTCAGAAGTGGTATAGGTCATAGTGTTTATTTGAAAGTAGACGTACAAGCGTATACGAACTTAGCTCTACTAATCGCGTTTCTGCTTTCAATTTTATTTATTTTTCTGGTTGGGACCTATCATTATTATTGGTTGAATAAATTGTGACTTTTTATCGTTACACCCAAAAGAAGGCCTTTTAAAAACTGCACGTGCGTAACGTAAAATAAAATAATTTTCATTAACATTTGATTACGAGAAATATTCAGTGTAAAGAAGTAAATGTCTAAAACACTAAGACAGTCTAGTTTCCAAAGAGGAAAACAGCAACCAGCTAATGAAGGAGCGGCTGGAGAAGATAAACGTGCCACAGGTTATTTACCACGAGTTGCTTACGAATGTCGGGATAGAGATACGCCCAATAAAGGCACATTACAGACCTGTTTATAATAGATTTTGGTAGCTCAGCCGACTAGATCCAGGTAGTTGCACGCATCTCAGTCGCAACCCAGCTCGCTTCCAACGTATTATCAACCCAGCTCCCTTCCTTCTAAAGCATTCATTTGATTTTCTGCTTGGACTTCATCATGCTGGAAACACTCAGTATGGCTACCTTCCTATGAAAAGTGTATCAGCTCTTTTCATCGTCTTCTTCAAAATACCTCATTTCATATAAGCTATGGCACGTGGACTCAGCATGCTCACTCTACCATACTCTACTGCGGTTTTCATCTAGCATACCAGTTACGAGCTAGTTCCCCTAACTATTTGCAGTGATAGCACCCGGGATTCTGTCATCTCTTACCTCCAGCCGTAACGGCTCCTCACCATTGACTGAGCTTGGAAAACAAATCACGTGGGGCTCCCAACCACCGTGGTATCAAATTTAATAACATTTAAAGATACCCGGTATGTGCCCAGAGAGCATACAGCTGATATGTCGGATACATGAAACAGAATTGCCGAATCGCCTAAAATAAGAACAGAATTAGCGTCTACAGGAACAACTAAAATTTAATCAAGAAGAATATAATTAGCGTCTGTAAATTTTCTTTCATTAATAAAAACTCCGCGCATTCTAAAATATTTAATTCTCATTTGAATTTACAATTTTTTAAATATTCTACTGCCACCTTTAAAATCAAATCAATTTTTTTTCTAATTTTCGAATTTATTAAATGTAAACAAATTTTATATATGATTTTTCCGACACATTTAATATTAAATTTACACGCCCTTTTTGACCATAAAAATCTCTTTTCTCTTCGTTATCATCACACCTCACCAACTGCCACTAGCACTTAACAAATCGTCCGGTCGAGTTCTGAAATTTCCCACTACCATTGTTGCTGATGCTGTAAGACCAGATGAGAAATCCAGACGAACTTTCGTTAGCTTGTGCGTTGCCAAATTAACTCAAGGCAGAAAACAAATCTCCGAAACTAAGGTCAAGGCTACTATAACAAATTAAAAATTCTTATTTATAAACAAAAGAAAAATATTTCAAAAGGTGTTAATTTCCATTGGTTTGATTGTGTTTTGCCTTCGTAAATTCTAACAAATAAAATTAATAAACATACTTGGAAAAGGTAAAAGAAAAATATTCTAAAATAAAGAGCAAAATGGGAATTATAATATTTATTCGAAGTGAAAGTTAAGCTCTTGGCAAGAAATAAATAAATAAAGAGCAAACGATGATAGACTTTTAAAAATCATAATAAAAACGGAAATGGGCATTAAAACAAATCTCATTAAAATTTAATTAAAAGTGAGAAAAAAATCCAATACATACAATTTCGTGTTGAAATTTAATAATAAAATACAAGCTAAATCATCCCCATTTATATATATGTGTACAATGCACATTTAGCTAACCTTACCCCATTTCTAGTAAGGTTCTACCCTAAGCACCGCCAGTATTGTTTTCATTTGTTCTCTGACAGATACTAGACAAAAATTTTGTTGTGCAAAAGGGAACTGAAAAGGTCATAGTCATAGTAGAGTGTATCATATCGTCTACTCAATTTAATACATAAAATTTTAATGTTTCTAATATGAGAGATATAAAATAAAATAAATTTTGAATTTTGGCACTGTGTATCCATTTAATAATGATGCAAAGCTGAGCTATAATTACCTTCTGTATTATCGTATCAAAAGCCTCGGGAGACTGATAGATAGTACGTCCCTCATATTGTTGGTAGCTGGTGATGTTAATAATGTGTACGGTCAGTGTGACAAGGGAGAATAAACGATGATATACCCTTAGCTATTTCTAATAGGAGAGCTTAAATAGGGTAAATTGAGTGAATTCGATTTTATTTTTTTAATTTTTGATCTTATATTTTATCTAAATAGAGTAACTAATATTAAATAGTATTTGGCCTGACGATAAGAAAAAGTAAAAATTGTTTATGATTATGAGTAGAATAGAATGCAAGCGATTATTTTAATCGAATAACATGAGATGGTACGAGGGTCGTTCAATAAGTCCTTAGAAAATCCGAGAAATTACGCTCGTAGTATCGGTAAAGATGTAAGTAGCATTATCGACAGGAAAGCTGTCAAAATTTCAGCTCGATCGATAGCGTAGGTCAATTTCTATCGTCGATTAAAGTTAACGACTTTTATTTGTGCATAACAATGGAAAAAAGCGAGTTTAGGGCTGTCATCAAACATCTCCATTTGAAAGGCTTAAGCCCGAAAGAAATCAAAGCCGAGTTGGATGCAGTTCATGGCACATCTGCACTTGTGTTTGCGATGGGTTACAATTGGGTGAATGAATTTAAACGTGGCCGTTCATCCACAAAAGATGAACATCGTTCAGGACGCCCAGTTGTGGTGTCTACTCCTGAAATCATCGACAAAATCCACGATCTGATTTTGAACGATCGGCGAATTAAAGTGCGCGAATTAGTTGAGGCCACGGGCATATCACAAGGTACAGTCGCTTCAATTTTGCATGAAAAATTGTCTGTGAAAAAAATTTCGGCAAGATGGGTGCCGCGTTTGCTCTCAGAGGAGAATAAGCGCAATCGTGTAGTGGACTCTGAGGCTATGTTGGCACTCTTTCATCGCAATCCTGCCGAATTCCTTCGTCGATATGTCACTGTGGACGAAACCTGGATACACTACTGCACTCCAGAAACGAAGAGACAGTCATCACAGTGGATTTTTAAGGGTGAACGGGCTCCGAAGAAGGCGAAAACTGTGCCATCGATCGGCAAGGTGATGGCCACGGTCTTTTGGGATTCGCAGGGCATCATTTTTATCGACTACTTGGAAAAAGGAAAAACAATAACAGGAGCGTATTACGCGTCGTTATTGCAACGGTTGAGCGAGGAAATCAAAGAGAAACGCCCCCATCTGAAGAAGAAAAAAATCCTCTTGCATCAGGACAATGCGCGTGTGTACACCTGCGCTGTTTCCATGGCGAACATTGTGGAACTGAGAATGGAATTGTTGCAGCATCCCGCTTATTCACCAGATTTGGCCCCAAGTGACTATTTTCTTTTCCCCAATCTGAAGAAATGGCTTGGCGGACGACGGTTCCCTTCCAACGAGGACGTCATTGCTCAAACGGATGAGTATTTTGCAGAACTTCCGAAATCCTATTTTTTGGACGGGATAAAAATTTTGGAAAAACGGTTGGAAAAGTGTATAGAGCTTAAAGGAGATTATGTTGAAAAATAAAAAAATTTTTTTTAAAAAACAGTTTTTTTCTATCTTTTTCTAAGGACTTATTGAAAGACCCTCGTACATTGGAAAATTGTCTCATATTTGGTGCACACTTTTTTTTTTAAATGTTTGCTAGGTGTTCTCCTAGTCGTAAAAAATATTTAGATTTTGGGTAAGATATTTCGCAGATTTATTCATAATTTTCCACTTTGGTTTTACCTGATTCACTTCAAATCACAATTCCTCATTTGATAATAGAGTGCCGGTAAAAGATTGGTGCAGTGAGGCAGAGTGTTGCTGATTGTCCGGGTACCTCTCATCGACGCCGTGCACAAGAATTGGGAATATCTCCATCATATTTGCTAAAAATTCTCAAAAAAGATTTCCTAATTTATCCATATGTCGTTGACTTCGAAAGAGCCTTTGACATGATTTCTCGCGACGCCATCTGGAGTGCTCTGGCTGAACTAGGCATCCCGCAGGCCATAATCGATCTAATCCGAGAACTATACCGCGAGGCCCCGTGTAGAGTGCGTCTCAAAGGACGAAACAGCGATACATTCAACATCTCGAGAGGAGTCAGGCAGGGTTGCATAATCTCGCCTATCCTCTTCATAATCACCCTAGACCTAGTTCTTCAACGCACTAACAGCACAGCTAGCAACGGTATACAGTGGACACTGCGTGAGAAGCTCCACGACCTGGACTATGCCGACGACATATGCCTCATGTCCCACACCTTCAACGGCATTCAGGAGAAACTGAATGCACTGGCCTCCAACGCAGAAAAAGTTGGGATGAGAATCAACATCAAGAAGACCAAATTGATGCGTGTCGGCGCCACCTGCGAGAGACCCTTGATGCTACACGGTACCCAAGTTGAAGATGTCGAAAAGTTCTGTTACCTTGGCAGCATGCTCAGCAAGGATGGTGGAACTGAAATAGACATCCAAACGCGCATCAACAAGGCGCGACAAGCGTACACCTCACTTGGGAACGTATGGCGTTCCAATCATCTCTCTATAGCACTCAAACTTCGAATATTCAACTCAAACGTCAAGCCAGTCCTGCTGTACGGCTGCGAAACATGGAAAGTAACAGACAGCACGACTCGTAAGCCTCAGGCATTTGTGAACAGATGCTTGAGGCGCATAAGCAAGACCTTCTGGCCGAACTGGATAACGAACGATGAGCTGCTTCTTCTCACGAAGCAAATACCCCTGCTAGATAACATCAAACGCAGGAAATGGAATTGGATTGGCCACACCTTGCGAAAACCACCTACGGACATAGGAAGGATGGCACTAGATTGGAACCCACAGGGCAATCGCAGCAGAGGACGTCCAAGGACCACTTGGAGAAGATCAGTCGAGCGCGAACACCAACAAACTGGCAAATCAAGGTCGGAAGTAAAAAGGCTGGCTCAAGACAGAAGCAGATGGAGAGAGTTCACAGAGGCTCTAGTGCCGCTATATGCTCCATAGGAGTGACTGTGTTCTCATGTCTATGTGTAACATAGAAATGAAAACCTGTCAAATAAAAAAAAAAAAAAATTTATCCATATAAAATTCAATTAACGCAACAATTGCAGGCAAATGACTATGAATGGCGGTGAGACTGTAGTGCTCGTATTTTTTTTTGTTGGAAAAAAATCATTAGGAGCGACGAAGCACATTTGCACTTGGCTGGCTACGTTAATTAACAGATTAGACACTATTGAGGCACTGAAAACCCTCAACTGATACACCAAAGACCACTACTACACCTTCAACTGATACAACAAAAACCACTACACTATGCAAATTTTGAGAGAAATTATTCCCGGCCGAATAATGTGAAAAAGTGGTAATATCGACTGGCCCCCACTATTCCCTGATTTACACCCTCCCGATTTCTTCACATACGAGTACTTGAAGGAAAAGGAATATACTAATCAAACACAACCTCGATTCTTAACGATAACATTCGAATCGAAATTGCTGAAATATCACCAGAGGTCTTCGAAAATATTATGAAAAATATGCTTAAAAGAGCTCACCTTTGCGCCGCAGCCAGAGACGGGCATTTGACCAACATCATAAATCATACATAATACTACAGATCACTCAGTAAAATATCAATTATAAAATTATATTTCATTTAAAATTTATTAAAGAAAACTTGGACCTGGAACATAAAACGCATTCTGTATATATGGTTAATAGCTATCACTTAGAGGCCTGTTTTTTTCAACTATAAAAATGGGTAATTCTGCATTTTATTGAATATTATAAATACATAAAAATTTAATTAATAAGATATAAAACGATTTTCTATTTTAAGCTTTCTATTCACTGTAGTTAAATTTAGTTTAGTTCACTACAGTTAAATTGTATAAATCTTGAAATATACCCTCAACAAAATTAACAACTCAACTATGTCAATTCAGTATATTTTACTCACAAATAGTTTAAATAAACGAACTATCCGGTGATTTTTTTGCTATTTGTTTTTCATGTTTTTATTTGTGACAGATTACGCATCACACGTGACATATGTCAAAGTCAAAAGTGCCCAGTTGGTATCATGGAAATACTTAAATCCGAGCAACTCTTACAAATTATTGAATTTTACTATAAAAATTCGTGCTCAGTGAAAAATGTGTTTCGGGCACTTCGACCATTTTATAGTCTTCATAATTGGCCAATTGAACAATAAATTCAAGTTAGAGTGACAAAATTTTGCAGTAATTTGACGCTATTGGACATCAAACTACCAACCTGTGTGCGTACAAACGAAAATATTGCTACCGCAGCGTCCAGTCTTGATGAAGAACGGGATTTATCCACCTATCGCCGTTCACAGCAATTGAGATTGTATTACTAGCCTATGTGGATTTTTATTACGCAAGAATAAATTACAGCTCGTAGAAGAACTGAAGCCAAACGACCTGCCACGCATCGAATTTTCGTTTCTTTACCAAAAAATTGCGTTTTTTTTTATCAAAAATTAATAAAACTTGAAGAAAATTCATTTTTACCAAAAAATTGCGTTCAGCGACGAAGCTAATTTCTGATTGATTAGGTATGTGAATAAGCAAAATTGTCGCATTTGGTCTGATGAACAACCACAAGCAAAAGAAGAACTACAATTACACCCAGAAAAATACACTGTTTGATGCGGTTTATCATCGGTCCGCATTTCTTTGAAGATGTCGGACTTTGTTTTTTCTAAAATGCAAGAGCTGCATCTGCTCGACATATGGTTTCAACAAGATGGCGCTATTTGCTACACAGCACAATGAGTTCGGTGAGCAATTTATCTCACGTTTCAGAACAGTGAGTTGGTCCAGACTATTTTTTATGCAGCTACGTGAACCCACTTGTCTGTGCCGATAAACCAGCGTCACTTGCAGCTTCGGAAGACAACATTGCACGTGTTATTAGTGAGATAGCAGACGAGATGCTCGATAATGTGGTTCAAAATTGGACCTCTCGCATAAATCACTTAAAACGTAGTCGTGGCCGGCATTTACATGAAATAATCTTGAAAAACTAAATGCCAATCATTGACCCAAATAAAAATTTCATATACTTTTGGAATTTTCTTCAGTTTTTTTTTGAAAATCCAATACTTAAAAAATCACCAGTTCTTTTCAAGTTCCTTTGTAAATACTGGTACTGTCTTTTGTTTCAAAATAAATACAGAAAGATTAACATTTTATACTATTATATCCTTCAAAGCACATTCAATTCTAGTGAAGCAGTTACATTAGCAACTCTGCGACAACTAGTCTGAAAAGATTTGCTACTGACACGGTAAATTTGACCTAAACTTGCTTGTATATGCATTTTAACACTAAGCTAAAAATTAGTTCTATCATATTTTTTTTTTACTAATATTTTCCTATTATGTTAGATGATAAATAATTAAGTAGAAAGAATGAAATTTTACCGGAAGCTAGTATATATACGTTCATCTATAAGGCATTCAATTAGTCATTATGCATGAAGATTCATGTAAATTATATTATTTTTCAACGGAAAGGGCACCCTTCAGAGGCTCTCTATTAAAGTGTAGATTTCGAGGAAAAATATATACAGAATGTTGTACTAAAATCAATTATAAACGATATGCCCTCCGTAATGTTTGTTCATTTGTAAAGAGAGTGAATAAAGATGAAAATTTTCACATCAATGTTTTGCCATATGTTACCTTCCGGCAATGTGAATAGATCGGCTAACAGGAAAATTGTAAATATCTTCCTGTCGACGTACGAGTATATCCCTTGCCAAAAATTTTATTTTAGTTGAAGATACCACCTACTATGTTTTATAAGTATTGGAAGTCCAGTCAGATACTATTGCAGTTTATGATTCTATCTATACGAACGGAAATTTACACGTTTCTAACATTAAAATTGAGTAATTCAAGCAATAAGTCTAGACCCCAAAAAAGAACAACTTCAAAATCAGGAAATATTATTAATATTTATGGTGAATACAAGGTAGCCGTCAAACTTGAAAATAAAAATGTTCACCGATTTACTGTGCCCAAAGTCTTATCTGAGATACTGATAGGCGTTTTTCTTTGGACCAATTTTGCTACTACTCGATAGTTCTAGCTGTCATCATCTACTCTCCCTCGAACAAACGAGCACATTGAACTAGGAGTTACGCATACAATTTACGTTAGGTGGATTCTAGTTGCTAAAGTGAAAATAGATAGTTTTGCGGGTTCGTTGGTTATGTTGAAGAGTCATATTTTTGTCAGTATTGTTTATGAGTGAATAAACTCAGTTTTTATTGTTTATGTGTGAGTAAACTCAGTATTGTTTCTGACTGTTTTGAGGTTATGTTTCTACCAGTGTTTAGAATTTGGATTTCCTTTGGTCATCTACCGAATAGTAGCAAAATTGGTCAAAAATTGATACTATTAAAAACAGGGGGTTAAACATAATCTACAACTTTTTTTTTAAATACTATAATTTCTGATTGAAATAAAACACAGTACCTTAGGTGATGAAAATCGTTTAAGTGGACTTGGAATCTTATTC
This sequence comes from Atherix ibis, assembly GCA_958298945.1. NCBI lineage: Eukaryota > Metazoa > Arthropoda > Insecta > Diptera > Athericidae > Atherix > Atherix ibis. Next base: position 34,043,163 of record OY282606.1, read on the forward strand.
CAATGACAACTGAAAACCGAACTGCAAATTGTGTTAAAAATTGACGCATTTTGTTAAAATTGACTAATTAAATGCAATTGTAATAAAATTAATTTCTATAAATGAGATGTTTCATTGATTTTTTAAATATAACTACAAAAAATTTAATTCACTTACCGCAATTATATTTCAATATCAACTGTCACACAATTACGACTGGAGGCCATTCCGTTTTACTGTCATGCCATACTATATAATCAGAAGTGTTCGCATTGGTGAAATTTCTCTCATTTCATTTAGTAATTTTTGTATACAAATACATATTTTTACGTATTATTTTAGAAAATATTCGTATTTAATTTATAGAAATTTAACTTTGTATTTATTAAAAGCATTATTTTTGGAAATATTTTTTCCCCAATAGTATAGGTTTCGTGTGGCTCGGTCTTTTCCCTACTGACCTCCAATAAGGATGGCCGCAATGTCGAATATTTCTAAGTTATTGTTTTTCGTCGAACAGTAAAATAATACAATATAATTTTATAGATTTTTTCGATTTTATTTAAGTATTAAATAGTAGAATCGCAATAGAATTTTTTTAAATAAAATTAGCGCATAATTAAGTATTGAGGAGATTTTGTGGATTTTTTTTATAATTGGTCGATGTAGTGTACAACATACAATTTCCAATTTATTTGATTGAATGCAAAATATATTTATTATATAAATTAATGTTTTCTAAAGCCTCATTTTGTGCTGTTTTCATTAGTCTAATAATGCTAAAAACCAAAACTAACTATTAAATAAGCATGTGAAATAAATAATATAAATTGCTTTTTTTTATGTAGAGGGTGTCACAAACTACACTTTTTGAGGTGGCAAAATGGTTGAAACAGTTGATAGTTCTGGGCTTAGATTAAAAATTACCTGAATAGACCCGAACGTCAGATTTTTGTGTATTTATACCATAGATTATAGAAGAAGTATATAGGCCTCTACACAAAAATTTTGACCAAATTTTTTTCGAAAAAACATTCCTTAGGACGCATACACTTACAAAATAACCTTTCATGAAATACTTGTATTCTGAAATAAAAACTTCCTAAATTTATGTAAATGCATTAATTTTTCGTATCTTGTTCGTAAACTATTTCAAATTTAATAAAACCGCACTTAAATTTTCAATCCACGATAAGTAACTAAATGTAAACAAAAGTATGCAAGTAGTTCGGTATACGACCATTTCATGGAGAATGGCGTATTTTAAAACTCTCCAAAAGTCTAAAATACAATTTATTTAAAATTAATAATAAACCTAAAATACAATTTCAATTAATACCAGAAGATTGGAAACAAAATAAATGTTGCTTTCTGTCGTGTTTAAATTGTATTTTTGTTTGGAATAAGTGAGTTAAAATGAATATTAATTATGATTTTGTAATTCAATAAATTTCTATTACGAAAACTAGATTTTAGTAGGTGTCATGTCTCCATAGAAAAATCTATAGAATAGTATGCAAGTATTACGATTTCTCGCCGCGTTTTAGATAATTTAGGCAGTAATATTGCGTATACATAAACGCAAAATTATTGTCTAAATTAAAAAAGTAGAAAGTCTACAAAGTTGAGGCGATTAATATTTAATTGATATCAATCCAATATCAAGCGCCTCAATTTTGTAGACTTTTGGAGACTTTTAAAACACGCCATTCTCCATAAAATGGTAGCATACCGAAATGCTTGCATACTTTTGTTGACATTTAGATATGTGTACATATCGTGAAGTGAACGTTTAAGTGCGGTTTTATTAAATTTTAAATAGTTTACTAACAAGTAAGTATAAATACATTTGCATAAATAGTTTTATTCTTCAAAACTGGACCAAATTTAAACAACACTTTGATGAAGAACTAAATACCATTCAAATTTATGATGCTAAGAATCACACTAACGACGAAATAGATAAATTAATATATTCTTTCACAAATTGCATTAAAAACTCGATTGAAAAGACGGCCAATGTAAAGCCGAAAATTAACTGTAAATATGACCATTTATCTCACACCTTAGTAAAGCTGTTAAAAATCAGAAAATTTTGGAGAAGACAACTTAAAAAGATTTTCATTCAAAATCTAAATAAAACGAATGCGGAATATACGTTACTACTCTCAAAAATAAACTGTATTTCAATAATAATCAGAGACCAGGTTAAAGTACATATGAATGCTAAATTGAACAAATATTTACGTACTTTAAAGCCAAGTACAAATGTCTTTCAAAGGATAGACAAAATTTCAGGCAGGAAGAGTCTGTCAGCTAAAGATCGTTTTTAGCTGACAGACTCTTCAGTGCAAAATTTCATAATAAGGTATCGGCCAAATTCCCACTACAGCGGGGTGTCCCACAGGGATCTATTTCAGGGCCTCTACTATATAGTATATTCATCTCCGACATTCCTGCACTGCCTGACTGCGGCACTCTTTATTACGCGGATGACACCCTAGCATACGCTACTCACGACAATCCCAGGATTACGTTAAAATTTATCAAGGAAGGATTGATAATAATTCTGGAATTTTACAAGAAGTGGGGAATCGAAGTTAATTCAGAAAAAAAACGCAGCTAATATGCATTCGCAACTCTTCAAAACAGGGACTTTGGAAAATAGTTGCAAAAAGTAAAATTTATATTATGCTGAACGGTGTTAAAATAGATGCGGCAGCTAAATTGAAATATCTAGGTGTGACGTTTACTTCCTTGTTCAAGTTCAACTCCCACGCGGAGTTGAATTTGAGAAAGGCACTTCGGGCTTATTACGGGATAGCATTTCTATTTAAAAATAGATATGGTCTATCTATAGAACAGCTTATTAGACTTGTATTGACGTACGGCTTCCCTATTTGGTTCACGATTTCGAGGAGCCAGGCAAGAAGACTAGAAAGGTATGAGAGCTGAATGCTCCGATATTGCGTAAACTTATTTTTCACTAACGATGGAAAGTACTTCTCCAACAAAATTCTTTACGAAAAATCAAAAATATCTCCTCTCTGCGACTATATGATCAACATATCCAAAAAATATCTCCAAAAGGTCATCGCTCATCCTAATCATCTCATTAGGAATATCCCCAATAATCAACAATACAACAAGACCTTAACCTACCTATCACCTTTAATAATTATTGATGAAGCCTATGAAGATCTTTTCAGCACAACTAATGGCGTTAAATTTTATGATGCGGTCAGAAGGGGCATGCACTTAGGATAATAGTCCACCTACTTTTAATTTTAGATTTAAGTTAAGTTTAAGTTTATTGTTACTACATTTTGTTACCTAATTCATAAGTTAGTATTAGCTCAAACAACCCATATACCTGACAAGCCATACATAAGTAGAAAGGTATCGCAACTATGTATTATATATTGACAAAATAAATATTAACATTAAAAAAAAAAGAGAAAAGAGTTCAGCCTGAGCGCTTAAGAAAGTACAATAATTATCGCATTAGGCATAAGATTTAGCCTTAAGATTAGCAGAAAGATAACACTATACAGTTTTAGTATATAAGTTAAGATAAAAGACAAATGTACCAAAATTAAACTGAATAAATACTGTTAATACTGTTTTATTTTTCATGATAGCCTATAAGAAAATAGAGGCCTACCCAGTTCATCTATAATCTAATTTGGATCTGTCAAAAAAAATTTGTATCGCCGAAATATATCTTCCTGTAATTTTGCAATTGTAGAGTTTAAGTACTGCCACATATTTAATTTTTTTGTTATATGGCAATATTATTGTTTGACAGTTGAAATTAGAATATAATGAAGGATACATTATTTATAAATAATAAATTTTGTTTCAATTGTATTTTTTGTTTATTTGGATGGAATAAAATTAAATGTTATTGAAAAAATATAGCAATTAATAATAAGTTTGTCTCTATTACTGAACAATATCAACTGAAAAAATGACAATTAACCGAAATTTAAAGTTCTAAGCCTGCCTTTAAAACACCCTGTACATTTAGATCCCCAGTCAATTCCTACAGGCGATATTAATATTTCGTTAGATCTTTTGGAAAATAAATGAATATTGAAATTGTACTTGTTTGCTGAAGATACAATTTTCCTAGTTAAATAAGAAAAGCATTCGTAGAATGTTACGAGTTCAAAAGTTGAAAAATTGGGGCACACAGAAATGCAGCAGTTTGGATAGACCAAAAGTGTTAGTGGCTGAACTAAATGAATTCGTACGAAGGAAACCAAATGTCAGATAAATAGTAGATTAAATTGAAATATTTCACTGGGTTGCCCAAAAATATTTAGTTAATATTTTTTTTTTCTTTATATTTACTTAAATACAAGTGGACATAATATGTACATATGCATTTGTGTCATATTCATTTTTGGTAAATAAATGTTCACTTCATTTTTATCGAAGCTATTTTATTTCTCTTCTATTATAAAATATGCTTAAAGAAAATAATAATACTTATTTCTAACTTTCGAAAAAAATTCAAATATTCGTGATTGAAATTTGAATAAAAATTTCTACCAAACGAGACTTTATCACAAATTTATATGCGTAAGTTTTTTTTTGGATTTTTGTTTAAATATGCTAAAAAGACAATTAAATTATAAAAATATTATGGCGATTTATAAGAGTTTTATAAAAACTTTTTATTTCTTATAAAAAGAATTTTTTCAAAATCATTTTTGTACAAAATAGTGTTATAGGTGGTATAATTTGTTCGCGTTATCCTTTAAGAGATTTGAACACTTTTCTACTATTAATAGAAAAATATAAACCGAAAGGTAAGCATGAAGAAAATTTCTTAAAAAAATTAAACTATTATTGAAGAGATTTACTATAAAGTTGATAGTGATCCTACTTCTATTGTAAGTAGTGTATAGATCAGGATAAGATAAATCGAATTAAATAAATTTTTTGTATTATTCATTAAGTAAAATTTTTTTTTTTAAATTTTAAATCTAACATATTACTTTATTTTTTAATTAACAATTAACTTGTGATTAAAATTGATATTTGGAAAATAAAATTCAATTACAATAAATTTATAAATAAGTTTTTTTTTATTATTTGACATAAAAAAGAAAATGAAATTATCTGCGAAAATAAGCTTTTTTACATAAACCTATAAGACCAAGTGCAAAGTCGTAAAATTGCTTGGTTTTGAAGGCCAATAGATATTACTAAATCTTTGAATTACTTGTTTTAGGAATTTTTCCGCTCAATAAATACTAAATTTATCGTGTAATATAGTTTGGGATACTAATTTGTTAAAACCACATATAATTTAGAATAACATTTTCAATTGTAGGCAAAAAAAATCAGCCATAGGATTCAGAATTAATGGTAACGAGTAATCCTTGTTCATTTTCAAACAAATACTGGTCAAAGACACCTTTAGACCAACAGTAACTTTTCAAACAGCGATCAAACAAACTGTCCATAATATAAAAGCCCAAACTTTACGCTAAATATCAGATGTTGTAATTAATTCGTAGCGTTTTTTTTGCAAAGTTTCGTGGTTTATTATGACAGTATCATTACAGAAGCATTATTCAAAGTATTGTCCTTCGTTATCAACTGCTTTTTGCCATCTTTCTGGTAATGCTCGGATACCGCGTCGAAAAAATTATTCTTTAGATTCGATGAAAGAATCGATCCAATTTTTGGTATGTTCGTAGTTATCGAAGTGCTGCTCTGACAAGCTATGCGCCATGAATCGAAACAAATGATAATCAAATGGGGCAATGTGTGGTGAATATGGCGGGTGAGGCAGAACTTCCCATTTCAGCATATTTAAATAAGTTTTCACGACTTTCGCAACATTGCGGCCGCTTTTCTTATAATGCTCTGTTCAAACGCATCAATTTTCGTCTGTATACGTCCCCAGTGATGGTTTCACCCGGTTGGAGGAGCTCATAGTAAATAACACCCAGCTGATCCCACCAAATACACAGTAAGATCTTCTTTCCATGAATATTCGACATGGGCGACGATGTCGATTCATGACCAGGCAAGCCCCACGATTTTCTACGTTTGAGATTGTTGTAGAGTACCCACTTCTCGTCACCAATGACGATTCGATGCAGAAATCCCTTCCTTGCGTGCCGTTGGAGAAGAATCTCACAGGTGACTAAACGCCGTTCGACGTCCCTTGGCTTCAACTCAAGTAGAACCCACGTTCCCTGTTTTTGTACCATTCCTATGGCTTTCAGGCGTTTTCCGAAAAGTCGACTCCAAACGATGTGGACAACGCCCTGAGTATTTGGCAAGGGTCTTCCTCGAGCAACTTCACCAAATCTTCATCTTCGAACTTTTTCGACTGTCCGGGACGTTCCATGTTTTCCAAATCAAAATTTCCATTTTTAAACCGCGCAAACCACTTTCTGCAAGTTTGCTCTGCAAGAGCATGTTCGCCGTAGACATCCACTAAAATACGATGACTTTCCGCGGCACTTTTCTTCATGTTGAAGTAATGAAGTGACCCTCCCCGCAAAAACGATTTTTCAGGCACAAACTTTGACATGTTTGACACTGCGCTTATGTCAGTAGCTTGTGGGAGAATATTTAATTTTGTATGTGTGACTATGGATAGTTGGCTAACGCCATCTTTCGTAAAACGCTACGAATTAAGTCCAACACCTGGTAATATGATACATGTCAAAATTTGACAGCTTTAAAATGACAGGACTTTATTTTCCAAACCATAAAATAGATAATCTTATACAAGACCAATTTTCATCACCTACAAAATAATCCATTTAAAATACTATCAAAAATACTAATTTTTCATACTCATTGAAAGAAAAAAAATCAATTTTTCAATTAAATATTTGTTGTTTATTATAAAACTATTTGAAAAAAAACCTATCAAATTTATCTTTATCTATTTTATTTTTCAGTTCAGCGCAAAAAAGCCAAATGGAAAAATATTATGAAAAGGCAATTAAAATTTTAAATATTTTATGAGTATATTTGGTGTATGACATAGGAAATTTGTCCCAAAAAAGGATTTGATATTTAAAAGAGCAAAATATACAACCACTATAGTAATGAAATTTTCATTAAATTATCCTTTTTTTTTATGTTAGGCAACCACTTAATGCTAGGACACACTTAGCTTTTATGTTATGGCATAAGGCAATATTTAAAATAAAAAAAACGTGCTTGAAAAAAATTTGATATTGCACACACATGGTAATTGTTGTGGTATTTTAAGCAAATAGAGTGTACTGCGTGAGACTAGGATTAGGTTTCTATGAAATAATAGCACTAGATGGCGTTAGTGTAGTGCTCGTATATCATAGTCCGGGTATATGAAAATTGAACAAATATGCTTTTTTATATAGAAAAAAAATTGTATAAAAGAGTCTAAAGCTAAATTAAAAAAAAAGCTATTCATTACAATGTATAATAGTATGTTCAACTATATGCGGTAACGGTACAAATAAAATGGCAGTAAACCAGGAAACTATTCAAGCTCGATGATAGCGTTGTGGTACTTTAGTTGGAATAATTAGACCATCAATTGTGGGCGATTCATGGGGCCGCATGCATAATAGCAGAAAATAAAACCAGCTTATAAATTTTAAACTATTTGCATGGCTCTTGAAAGCTTATTTTAGAATTGAATATGTGCGATTTAGAAGTTGAAATGTGTGCCTTACTCAGTCCATAAGTTTTGTGTAGAAAAATTACAAAACCGTTCTACCATTATTTCTTGCATACGTATTGTATAGTTGGAAATGCATTCCAAAGTGAATTTGAATGTATAATAAAATATTGGTCGAAGACAAAATGCAACAGTGGACATTTAAACGGTTTGGTATTTTTTTATTTATTCTTTCGAAAATGGTGGTTTATCGAAAGGGGTTTTGCAATAATATCAAGATCTGGTATGGTTTTTTTCTGATGCAATAGCCCCCCACAAATAAATGTGGAAAGCCTTCCACCAAAAGAGGATGAACGTATAGCTTACTACTACTGCCTTCATAGTATATTGCGCCACCCACTTATACACAATTTGTTTACTGTATTCGGTGTTGGAAAAAAGGGCGAAAATAAATGGATTTGCTGTTCTATTTCCGATTTCGATGCCATGAGAATGGTTTGTGGCATTGCTGCCAGACGAAGCTAAATTACTGCTCTTTATTGCACGAATGTATACAACTTTGGCAATCAATTTTAAAATGCTGAAGTGCAATGGCTACCAATTTAAAAGTGTGCAACTTAAATGAGAGAAATTTTATGTGCGACAGATAAGCTTTTTCAACTCTGAAAACTGAGTTCGGGTTGATGATGTTGAAAAGAGGGTAGGAATATAAACTTTTTTAATTTCAATAGTCCAACGGAAATGAGAACCATTTTCTACATTTCAATTTTAGGGTGTGAAAAAAACTTACGTACATTTATATAAATTGTAATTCTATTAAAAAATAAGAATACCAGTAAAAATATCAGTAAAAATATCAGTAAAAAGTATAGTAAATAAATGAAATTTAAAAAAAAAAAATAATATTAATTAAATATCATACATTAATATCGGATGATGAAAATATAACTTTTACTGTATATACATAGTATACGTCTACGAGGGGTAGTAGAAAAATAATGAGTATTTACTTTGGAGTATATAACCCTATGAAAATATAGAACAGCGAAATTTGGAGCTATGAACAGTTGCAACGAGCCTTTGGGGAAATTTCATTCTAAGGTGTTTTTTGCAGGGTCGAGAAGCAGTAAAATACGAAATTCGCTCAGGAATGGCTTCAACATAGAAAACTAATGCAAATTGTGAACGAGCTAGTATTTTTGGGAGGTCAGTTTTTCATAAAGATGTCTTTGAGAGGGTCAGAAAAAGAATTTTTCGCGTTAGATAGGATATTGTAGACACTTAGATGGTCAATCATGATAATACGTCCTGTCGCACGGATCATTCCCCATCAACTAATCTATTGGGTTGTTGGGAAAGTAATTTCGTCGTTGCCTTACAGAGGACTTAATTGTATTTTTTCACAACCACCATCATACTTAAGCCGCATAATCATATGTATTTTGACAGCTGATATATCAAGGCTTGCTTGTGAAAAATTCCATTGATTCTGCATAGTAGTTTTTGGTTGATACCCTTTTAAATATGGAAAGGGAAAAACAGCATTTTCGGCATATTTTACTTTTTTACTATAGAAAAGATAAAAATGCTGTTTAAGCAAGAAAAAAATTATCCGGTGTATATGGAGAAGATGTATTAAGTGAGCGCCAGTACCAAAACTAGTTTGCAAAATTTTGATCCGGTAATTTTAATCTTCAACTGACCTTCCACTTTTTGGAAAAAGGCTTAATTAAAGGCATTATAACGAATAATAACTCGTGAAATAGCTGGAAAATTAAATTTATCAAATTTGATCATTTGTGATCATTTGAAACGGCTAGGTTTAATCTTACAGCTCGACATATAGGTTCCTCATCTTCTTACGCAAAAAAATTCGTGCCGTCGCATTGACGTTTGTGATTTGCTTTTCAAACGCCAAGTAAATGATCCATTTTTTAAGCGTATCATCACTGGGAAAGAGCAATAGGTTGTCTATAACAATGTTAAGCACAAAATATCCTGGAGTAGAAAAGATGAACCGGCTCAACGCACTTCGAAAGTTATTTTGAGCTTCTACCGAGCAACACAGCGATCAATTTTGAAATGTACTGTCATCCGTTAGACAAATTGAATGATTCACTTAAAGAAAAAAGGGCAGAATTGGTCAGTTGGAAAGGTATAGTGTTCTAACAGGATAATGCGAAACCACATACAAGTTTGACCACTCGGCAAAAGCTTTTAGAGCTTGGATAGAATGGCCATTGGCATTTCTCCAACTAACAGAAGTTAAATTGCTCTAGAAAATCATTAGGCCGTTGTCTCTGAGGCTTCCGATGAGTGTGTCCGCGGAGGGCAGTACAGGACAATTCTCTCACAAGTGGATTATGATGATCGGGTAAACGGGAATGAAATTTTTGAGAACGAAAAATAGACAGGTCCTGAATAAAGGAAATATTTAGATCACGATGTATTATATTGTTACGAATATAAAAGAGCGACGTCAGCAATTTTACGGAGGATCTTGGATTTTAAGGCCTGGACGCGATAGGAATTTGAACGTTTTGTTAAACCCCAAAGTTCAATTCCCGGCAAAAGCTTTTAGAGCTTGAATGGGATATACTGCCACATCCACCATACTCTACAGACCTAACACCTTTCGACTATAATTTTCTCTAGTCTCTACAAAATTTTTTAGAAGGTAAAACATTTAATTCAAATGAGGACGTCAAAAATCACTTGGATTAGTTTTTAAAATCATAAAATTTTTTTTTGCTGGCAAAAACTGATCCAAGTGATTTTTGACCATGCTACTGCTAGAAAAATTGCAAATAATATTGGATCAGACTATACAATATTTAATTGAATAAAATATTGTATTAATTCACTATAAAAAAATCATCTTTCATTTTTATTTAAAAAAAAAAACAAAATTACTTTCCGGACAACCCGATAACTTGGTGTAAGTATTTCGCAAAAGGTCAATAACATCTAAAAGATTATAGTCTAGTGGGATTAAATAGATTCCAATTAAAGCCTTCTAGCACTGCTTTGAACTGCCTAAGGTCACTACTTTAAAAAGGATAATATTAATTAATTAAATTAAATAAAATTGTTGCAGAAAAAAAAGCAGTCTCATTACGGCTCTTGATTAGAAATTCATACCAGCTAAATTTGTTTGTTTTTACTGTCTGGTAAATCTAATTTAGCTGAAATATAATATGAAATTTTAAGCAAATAATAAATAATGATTTAAAAAAAATATTTTAATACTACTGACTTGTATCTGAATATAATTTATAACAAGTATTAATTATAAAGAAAATTATATACTTAGATATCTCTTAGATAATTCTTCTAACAATTTATTTACAAAGATAGTTTATCTTAATAATTCACTGAAGGTAATTATACCATTTCATAATATTTATTTATATTCAGTTTAATCTAATAGAATAAAATACCAATTATATACACATATAAACATATATACACTTAAATATCCTTGGAAAAATTTATAATTTCCATTTTAACAATTAAATGGAATTTTAATATGATCCCTTTCTGAATAGATTTTCATTGGAAAAAATTAAAAAAAATTGTAAGCAAAATAAACATTACTAAAATAGATATACTCGTACTATTATCGTAGCATGAACTAGAATTAAATATCATTCATTTTTTGCTAATATTTTATTTTTTGAAATTGCAATTTATTTTATTTAAGCCATTTTCATTTCGAAAAATTACAACAAAATTACAGATACTATTTTATCTTGAAAATTGCACTATTTGTACTTACTTTAGTTTAAAAACAAAACAAGATAAAATTCAATTAAATTCGTTACGCTCGTTTCTACTAGATAAATGCTTTGACGCGTTTACCATAAAAAAGTATCTACTTAACAAATGAGAAATTATATAATCTTAGTTATTTTTTTCCTTTATTTTAATTTACTTTACTGGTTTTATTTTTTCTGTTTTTATTTTTTTGTTTGTTTTAAAATAATACACACATTTTTACCTTAAGACTGAATGTACTTACTTACTGTTTTGCTGTGAGCATGATTTTGTCGTCGTTGCGTCACAGAATATTAAATACTGAACTAAATTATTTATAGCATTATAATATTGGTAGAATAAAATATATACGAATATATATCTTTATAAACATGTACATTTATATATAGATAGCATAAGTTTCATTATATTAAAATGGAAAATAAAAAGGGGAGCTGGTGAAGAAAAAATGAAAATTTACCTTATCTAGCGAGAACAGTTGTAGGTTTGTAAGACTTTAAGGTGTAAGAAACTTTTGTAGAGATGCGTTATCATTCCCATAATTAATATTGCCGTCATTCTACGAGCATTATTACTTTTATGGAATTCATAAATAATAATGGCTCATAAAACTTAGAGGGCCTTGGCCATGGGATATCAAATGGCATTTTCAAAAAGGAAATTATTTCTTGGGAAAGAAGCAACTGTTGCACGATAAAATGCACTCGAAAGAATGATGTTGCCGGGTTCAGATATAAGAATATCGTAGGTTACGTGTCCTATCATAGATAGACTCCTTTTTTATATTATCTATTTCGTTATACTCACCATAAATAGATATTGTATAGATATTCACATTTATTATAATATATTTTAATAAATAATCAAAAACTGACCTGGTATATTTTTACTCTTTTAATTTCTTCTTAAACATTTTTTTTCGTCATAGTAAAGAAAATCTCTTCTTAAATTCTATAGGAATTATTTTAAAATTTAAAGCAACTTAGGAAAGTAATTTTTTAGCTGAATTTAATTTCTTTTTAAATATTTCAAATTAACAAAAAAATTATATTGTATAATTTTCCTTTTCGCTATCTACGACAACTGTTATTTATCTGTTAAATAGATTTTAGGTCAGAATTGTAATTAAAAATGATAAACTTTTTCTGTATGAAACAATTTTTCATTAAAATACAACGACCACGATAACAGCTTTTTAATATAATTATTTTATAGTGTAATATTTTTTCAGAGTTTGCAAAAAAATAAAACTTGTGGTTAAATTAAGTTTGGATAGTATAAGTTTAATATTAAATTACAGTAGAGAAAACTTAACTTTAATAAATTATCTCATAGCGAATAAGGATATTATCCCAAGTTATCATTTAGTTAAAATTTTGAATTTAATTTTAGATGATATTAATTGCAAAAATTTTTGTAGAGAATAAAATTTATTACATACGCAAATGGAATATAAAATGTTATCCTTATTAATTTTTTGTTGAAGAAAATTATAAAAAGATAATTGCTTAAATTTATTGTAGCATTTTAGAACATTTTCTCTACCGCTTATATGAACTTTGAAAATTATTTTTGGAATTAAAAATAATGTTCACAGTGCATATATTTTAATAAGGATGGGATTGAATTTATATAGATTCAATTTATACAGTACGAGGATCGTTCAATAAGTCCTTAGAAAAAGATGGAAAAAAACTGGTTTTAAAAAATTTTTATTTTTTTATTTTTTAACATAATCTCCTTTTAGAGAGTTGGTTTTCCAACCGTTTTTCCAAAATTTTTATCCCGTCCAAAAAATAGGATTTCGGAAGTTCTGCAAAATAGTCAGCCGTTTGAGCAATGACGTCCTCGTTGGAAGTGAACCGTCGTCCGCCAAGCCATTTCTTCAGATTGGGGAAAAGAAAATAGTCACTCGGGGCCAAATCTGGTGAATAAGCGGGATGCTGCAACAATTCCATTCTCAATTCCACAATGTTGGCCATGGAAACAGCGCAGGTGTACACACGCGCATTGTCCTGATGCAAGAGGATTTTTTTCTTCTTCAGATGGGGGCGTTTCTCTTTGATTTCCTCGCTCAACCGTTGCAATAACGAAGCGTAATACGCTCCTGTTATTGTTTTTCCTTTTTTTAAGTAGTCGATAAAAATGATGCCCTGCGAATTCCAAACGACCTTGGGCATCACCTTGCCGGCCGATGGCACAGTTTTTGCCTTCTTCGGAGCCCGTTCACCCTTGAAAATCCACTGTGATGACTGTCTCTTCGTTTCTGGAGTATAGTAGTGTATCCAGGTTTCGTCCACAGTGACATATCGACGAAGGAATTCGGCAGGATTGCGATGAAAGAGTGCCAACATAGCCTCAGAGTCCACTATACGATTGCGCTTATTCTCCTCTGAGAGCAAACGCGGCACCCATCTTGCCGAAATTTTTTTCACAGACAATTTTTCATGCAAAATTAATATGCCCGTGGCCTTGTGATATGCCCGTGGCCTCAACTAATTCGCGCACTTTAATTTGCCCATCGTTCAAAATCAGATCGTGGATTTTGTCGATGATTTCAGGAGTAGACACCTCAACTGGGCGTCCTGAACGATGTTCAAGCCTTTCAAATGGAGATGTTTGATGACAGCCCTAAACTCGCTTTTTTTCCATTGTTATGCACAAATAAATATCGTTAACTTTAATCGACGATAGAAATTGACCTACGCTATGGATCGAGCTGAAATTTTGACAGCTTTCCTGTCGATAATGTTACTTACAAAAAAAACCGACACTACGAGCGCAATTTCTTGGATTTTCTAAGGACTTATTGAACGACCCTCGTATTGTTGCCTACAGAGTCATTCTCCTTGATACAGGGTACTTTTTATGTTCCAGATTAATTTTTTTTAGCCGCCATTTTTGTTTGGATGACATTTGTCTATTGCCATTTGACAGTCATGAAAACTGGTCGATAACAATTTATTATAAAGCATCTAATGCTATAACAACGTGTTAATATTATTCAAACATTTTATTTAAATAATTGTTCAATTGTGAATACGTGTAGAAAATTACATGACTTTTTTGGTGTTAGTCATATGCCGAGCAAGCCAACCATTCAGCGTGTAATGAATAATTTTGAAAATATGCATATACTTAGAGATAAAGCAAAGAATGGGCGATAAGTAGGACAAAGTACACCTGCAAAAATTGATGCAGTGATGCAGAGTGTTGTTGAATGTCCGGGTACCTCTCATTGACACCGTGCAAAAGAATTGAGAATATTTTCATCAAGTATTATTAAAAATTCTCAAAAAAAATTTGCTTTTTTACCTGTAAAATTCAATTAACATAACAGCTGTAGACAAATGACCATGAACGGCGGCGAGACTGAATTGCTCGAGTTTTACAGCTGGTATAGACGACTACTATTTTTTGTAAAAAAATCATTATGAGCAACGCAGCATATTTTGACTTGGCTGGTTTTTTAAATAACATAATAGCCGCTACTGGGGCACTAAAAACCCTCAACTGATATACCAAAGACCACTTTACCTTCGTAGAGTATCTGTATGGTGTGGCATTTGGACCGGTGGCATCATTGGGCCATGTTTTTTTGATGATGCTGGAGGCATTTGGTGACCGCTATCGGGATATGTTGGAAAATTTTCTTCTACCCAAATTCGATCATTTATACCCATAGAATATGTGGTTCCAACAAAACATTGCTACCTCACACACAGCTCGTCCTACGAGGTAAATTTTAAGAGAAGCCTTTTACCGACCAAATAATGTCAAAAAGTGGTGATATCGACCGGCCCCTACGATCCCGTGATTTGAACGCTTCCGATTTTTTCATATAGACTAACAAACCAATTACAACTTTAATGCTTACGGACAACATTCGATACGAAAATGCTGCAATAACACCAAAAGTCTGCGAAACTAATATGAAAAATGTGCTCAAAAGAGCTCATCTTTGCTTCGCGACAAAAGGTTGGCATTTGACCAACGTTATATTCCATATATAATATTGAGGATCATGTAATCAATCTATAAAATATAAATAAAAAAATTGATTTAATTTAAAAGTTATTCCGAAAAAATTCAACCTGGAACATAAAATGCATCCTGTATAAGAGTAGTCCGTACCTAAATTGTCACGAATGGGGAAAATGATTCTTTGGTTCATATTTTAGGAAGAGAGGGAGGGGGAGATAACTAGTTTATATTTTTATAAAATTATCTAGCCTTCAATGACCGCTATGCAGCCTTTGAAACCATTCGTGGCTCATTGAGTGATCCTTCTCTCAGGAGTTCCAAACTAGCTAACCGGGTATTCTCAGGAGTTGCTAAATTATCTAAACCGCTAATCTCCATCCAGTCGAAGACATTCTTTTGAAAAAATATCAGTTTACTCTCCAACCTTACCAAAAATTTACTTTCGAATGAGATTCCCTCCTTTCCTTCCAAGTCGTATTTTTAATTTATTAAAAGCAACTATCTATCCATCTCTGACTTAATCTCTTCATAATCATACCTCTGGATTATGGTCCTTGGCGCATGCTCTAGGGACTTTACAACAAAATACCAGGTGTATAAGCTTAAGTCCGGTGTTTGGTCATAGAAAGCGTGAGTGAGCGTATTAAGTTACCATGGGCACGCCATACTTTTTTTTATGAGTTTGACATCTGTCAACATTAATCAGTGCACATTATCAGCAATTTCGTACAACAACATACATTTTTCCTTTGGTAATCATGTCTAGTTTTGTGCCAGAAAAAGAGCATATGCGGGAAGCTCTGCTTTTCTGCTTCAATTTGAAGAAATCGGCTGCCGAATCGCATCGAATGATTATGGAGGTCTATGGTGACAGTGCTTTATCGGAAACAACGTGCCGAGATTGGTTTCGTCAGTTCAAAGACGGCAATTTTAACTTGTGGGACAAGAAGCGTGAAAATCGGCACAGGAAGGTTGTGGACCATCAATTGCAGGCTCTTTTGGACGAAGACGATATCCAATCGCAAAAATGCTCGCGCAGCAATTGGGTGTTACTCAACCAGCCATTTCCATGCGTCTGCGTGCCATGGAAAGATTGGAAAGATCCATGAATTGAACGATAGGCAGATGGAGAGACGCCAGAACACATATGAAATCTTGCTCGCCAGACAAAAAAGAAAGTCGTTCCTGCATCGGATTGTGACAAGCGATGAAAAGTGGATATATTTCGAGAATCCTAAACGCAAGAAATCGTGGGTTGATCCCGGCCAACCATCAACATCTTCCCCGAGACCAAATCGCTTCGGACGGAAGACGATGCTGTGCGTTTGGTGGGATCAGCAGGGTATCGTCTACTATGAGGTATTGAAACCTGGTGAAACTGTCAATGCCCATCAATAACTGATCAAATTGCACCGTGCTCTGCGTGAAAAAAGGTTGGATTATCAACAAAGACATGACAGGCTGATTTTCCTTCACGACAACGCACCTCGCACACGTTAAAAATGGTCTGAAACTACTTGGACACACTCAACAGGGAAGTGCTACCCTACCTCGCTTTTTCACCAGACTACCACCTATTTTCATCGATGGGCCACGTGCTCGCTGAGCGGCACTTCGATTCTTACGAAGACGTCCGAAAATGGCTTGACGAGTGGTTTGCCTCGAAAGATAAGGATTTTTTTTGGCGTGGTATCCACAAATTGCCCGAGAGATGGGAAAAATATGTAGCTACCAAGACCTAGTACATTAAATATATTTGTTTTTGCTTTCTATGAAAAAAAAACATGATTTTTTTTTGACTAAAAACAGCGGATTTAAGCTTATACATCTGGTAAACTAAACAGAAAATTAAATTGTAGAATAAAAATTTTGTTTAACAATATCAATAGTAAGGAATATTACTAATAAATTAGATCAATCAGTTTTTCATTTAGAGTTACTCCTTCCTTTAGTTACCAGTAAGCAACATCTCATCTGAGAACCGGTTAACACCTTGAAGATATTCGTCGTCAGGTGCTATGGTATGTATTTTTGGCAATGGCCGTATAGAGACACTCAATACCTGAGCTCTATAGTGAGTATTTTTTTTATACCATTCACATACTATTTCGCATATTTCCTTTTCCACCTCTTTAAAGAAATTAATCACTTTAGGTGTCTCTAAGTCATAATATAGTATTTGATTATAGCATAATTTTTTTTTCTTGTATAGGTGTTAAAGCACACTCGCCAATAGTATTGAAAAAGTATTTTCTGATTATTGTAGGATTGTGATTATCTTATAGCCTCTTATACTTTTCATTCGAAGAAATCCTTTTTATGTTTGCAAAACGCTATTTTTGGTTGCATGGTTTTGATGTGCCAAGGATAAGTATCGTATATTTGCTTATATCTAAAGTTTTATTATGATTAATGAGTTGAAGATAGTTTTTTAACTACGGGCAATATAGAAATCTAAAAATATAGATTATCCTATTTAGATAGGATTTTTACTTATTTTCTAGTTAATCTCAAAAATCCAATAATTTAAATATTAAGCAATTTTTGAATTGTTTCTTTTTTAAAGTTTATAATTTATATTTAATATTAAATAATTCTCATAAATCAATTAATAATTAATTGATTTAATTAAAAGTAATTTTTTTTTTAATGGAATATTTGATGAGAAATAAAAATTACTTGCAAATAATATTGCTTATAATAAATGAGCTAATTAATCAAAAAATTGATAAACCATCTGCTTATATGCTCATATTATTAAAAAATAAGTTAATTTAATTTATTTTCTTTTTTAAATTGATTTTATTCAAAAAAATATTCAAAATATGATGATTGTTAATGAAATGCATAAATAGTGATAAAATATTTTCCATTCCCAATTTAAAAAAAATAAATTGTAAAGTACATAAAGTCTGCTCGAAAAATCAGTCCTTTTTTTTCACAATTTGAATGGGCTTTCCATTAAACAAGTTGAATTAATTATTCTGTCCAATAATTTTCGGTAGTATTTATTTTTGCATGTTTTTATTTAATTTTACTTTCATTTTTTTCTTCTTTTTGATAAGCATTCCATTTCAAGGGTAGTTCATTCACTATTATTGGTAAGGGGTACTTAAAATCAGTGCAGCCGTTGCATAGTATTTGATTCTGGACGCAAATTGCAGAACGTATGTACTGCGTGTACAAATTTCGATAAACTACGTGTAATAGAGTAATTTCCACGAATTATGCTTTTGTGTTTGGCAAATATGAACAAACATAATTAACTGATTCGATACAGATATTTTTTGGAAGTTGACGTACCATTGCACAATGAACAGATATACTCGTTTAATACTGATTATGCTCGATGGACAGCAGGAATAGCACTATCTAAAAGTGCATGTCGTCAATAATGTTTTCTGAAAATTATTTTCGACAATTGTTTGGCAATTGTTTAAATTGCCATTCAAATTTTTTAATGCAGTATCATATAGACATACATGCATTTTTTACCGATTTTATTAAAGTTGAACACTTCTTACCTAGGAGAGGATTATTCAATTTGTGCTATGGAAAGAAAAATAAAATCAAATAAATTTTAAATTAAAATTTTATTAAACTGATATTTAATTATATTACATTATGCATAATATTAAATATAAAATTACTTAAACGGCTACCACAAAACTTCTTGTAAGACCCCGAGCATTATGAAGTAATTTTTGATTGAGTTGTTCTCATATTTCGGGTTATTACTTGACAGATGTTGATTTTTAAATGCTTTTAAATTTAAAAATTGTCTGTCAATATATAATTTTTTGCATAGTTTTATAAGAACAATTTTAATGATATTGAAACAAACGATTTTGGGTGGTCAATTGACCTAACCGAATCTAGAAATTACACGTTATGAGAGCTTTTCGCAGAATAAAGTAAAAATTTATCGTGTTGTTTAAATTATAGTTATGTTTTGTTGAAACCAGACCTAATATTAAAGATAGTTATCTGGACTATTAATTAGTCCACACAACAATCTTTAAGATTAGGTCTAAAAAACCGATTATCGTACAATCATAGCGCTTAGATTTGACGGTAACGATCTCTCCGTCTTTGTTTTTAAAGAAAATGCTCACCAAATAAATAAAATGGCTTCTCTTAAATCATTTGTGGATTTTCAGAGCCTCATTTATATGAGTAGTAGTTTTACTAAAAAAAAGGTTATTGTACAACCATAGCACTTAGATTTGATGGTAACGGTCTCTCCGTCTACATTTTCAAAGAAAATGCATACCAAATAAATACAATAGCTTCTTCACAGTCATTTGTGGGTTTTTACAGCCTCATTTATACTAAAAAAATTGTTATCTTACAACTATAGCACTTAGATATAACGGTAACGGTCTCTTCATCTTTATGTACAAAGAAAATATATACCAAATAATTATAATAGCTTCTTTACAGTCATTTGTGGGTTTTTAGAGTCTCATTTATACTAAAAAAATGGTTATCGTACAACTATAGCACTTAGATTTAACGGTAACGGTCTCTTCATCTTTATGTACAAAGAAAATGCACACCAAACAGATACAATGGCTTTTCCACAATCATTTGTGGATTTTCAGAGCCTCATTTAAAGTAGGTTTACTAAAAAAAACGGTTATCGTACAACTATAGCACTTAGATTTAATGGCAATGGTCTCTCCGTCTTTATTTTCAAAGAAAATCCACACTAAATTGATACAACGGCTTCTGTACAATTATTTGTGGGTTTTTAGAGCCTCATTTATAGTAGTTGTACCAAAAAAATGGTTATCGTACAACTATATCACTTAGGTTTAACGGTAACGGTGTTTTCATCTTTATTTTCAAAGAAAATGCACACCAAACAGATACAATGGCTTCTCTTCAATCATTTGTGGGTTTTTAGAGCCTCATTTATAGTACTTTTACTAAAAAAAGGTTATTGTACAACTATAGCACTTATATTTGTAACGGTCTCTCCATCATCATTTTCAAAGAAAATGCACATCAAACAGATACGATGGCTTTCCTTCACTCATTTGTGGGTTTTTAGAACCTCATTTACAGTAGTTTAACTAACAAATTATTTTCGTACAACTATAGCACTTAGATTTGACGGTAACGGTCTCTCAGTCTTAATTTTCAAAGAAAATGCACACCAAACTGATACAATGGCTTCGCCACAGTCATTTGAGGGTTTCTACAGCTTCATTTATAGTAGTTTTACTAACAAATTGCTTTCGTACAACTATAGCATTTAGATTTGACGGTATCGGTTTCTCCGTCTTCATTTTCAAAGAAAATGCCACCAAACTGATACAATAGCTTCTCCACAGTCATTTGTGAGATTTCAGAGCCTCAATTTTGCTTATTGACGTAAAAAGCGAGAAATAAGCCTCATCGTTGAAGAAATTTTTTTTTCTGTTAATGTTCACATTTAATGTAAAGAATTTTTTTACAAAATGGCTAAATTTAATGTAAAGAAATTTATCTAAAATAACTAGGCTATAATTTTTGAAAACACGAAATCAATATATTTTTATAAGATTCGAATTAAATATAATTATTTCTGAATAGTCAACAAAAAAATAATGAAATTTCAAATCGCAATTGAGTTCATATAAATATGAAATTACTTTCTTTAAGGAGAAATTATGGTGTTATATGAAAAGGAACTGCAAAGATTATACGTATTTGCAGGAATGCAATTGCAATTCTTAGCGAGCGCAATTAAATTATTCAGTTGAGTTGACATTCAATGGGGTCAGTAATAAGAAAAACTTTCCGTTTTTATAATCATTTATTTAAGTAAGTATTGACTTATTAAAAAAAATGTATGTATTTATATATACTAACCCGTTATATAATTAAATAAATAAGGATCTTGTAGAATATTTGCACAATTGGGTTTAAACTACAAGAAAACTTCTTTCACGGTTATTTATTCTGTTCTACCCTTAATACGCTGAAACTTTTGCACTCTCGAAATAATCGTTTAATATTTTTTTATGTACATTTTTTTATTTTTTTATTTTATAGAATTTTATGATTTTCAATGATTCGCTGTTATTATAATGGCATAATTTTGATAAAACTTTTGCTGGCGCGAATTAAACTTTTCCAAAGAAATTCCATTTGAGGTTGTGTTTTTCCGGAAGGATATCTTATTAAGAATACGATGGCTTTTGAATTTCATTTAACAACGTAATAACATTTTTTTGACTTGAATTAGTTTTCCTTTTTGCTTAAGATGAGAAAATTTTCTGGGAAATGTAAAAAATTGGAAAAGTCGTATGCTACGGAAGTGGTTTAAGTTATCAAAGTGGTTTACTTAATTTGATTATAGCTTTTTACGCATATATATTTTTTTTATATACAATTTTTTTTTCTTTAAATATATACATTAATAGAAATATAATTAATTGCAGTTAAATGTTTTTTATTGAAAAATATTGTATTATGAAATAATTTGTTAAAAAGAAAACTTTCTCTTTGTCAACTTTCTAAGTTAAATTAATTGCTTTTTAAAATTGAAATTAGTTTAAAAATTTTAATTATTCATACGGTGTGTGGTAGTATAATAGTGAGATTTTTGAAATCATTGAGAGCACTACGGATTCTTCTCTACTATCAACTTTGTTAGTTCCTCCTAGACGTGCAGTACAAGTTTAAGAAAAAGGCTCATTTCAATTAGATCGGACATTGCAGATACTTGGATGCTCTATCAAGACACCGTGATTTGTCACGCGACCACCATCATTAAGGAGATTTTGTCAGAAAAAGGGGGTTCCTGCGATTGACCGCTTAAACAACCACCCCCTCCCTTCCCCCCTTTACCAACCTTGCAAACCCTGTTATTCACCTGCTCTAAGTGCGTGCCACTTTTTATTGATCCTGAAGATCAAAGTTCACTTGAAAGGACATAATAGTATGAAGTGGCAATACGCTTCCGGTGATATATACCAGCTCAAGGGAACTGTTTTGAAGGGAATTACATATATAAATTAACATTAAATAAAATTGTTGCAATAGGATCAGTATCATTACTTTTATGTTCTACCTCATAAAAAGTACTTAGTATTTATTAATAAGTTGGTTTTTTATAAAATTTTTATTTAAATATTTTCATTTTTAAATTATTTTATAGATTTTTCCACGTAAATTTTATTTATGTTATATGCAATATTGGAAAATATTAAATTTGCCAGTTAAATGGTATATAATATTATTTAGTAAATTTTTTATATTTAATATTAATGCTTAAAATATATTGCATTCGTGTGTAGTGGAAAATTTTGCAATTTTTTTTATTAATTTTGAATATCAAATATAAAATTGGATACAATTTGAATAAAATTCATTTTCGAGCATTTAAAATACAAATTCCGAATTATTTATGCAAATCTGATATTTTGATCAGAATATTATCATTTTATACTGATATAATCATATATTAAGCATGTTTTATGATAATTTCATATTAATCTGAATTTATTTACATTTCCTTTAATGAAAATAATTTAAAAAAATAAATTTTGAGTGCGCTGTTTATTTTCAAATACAAAATACACATAAACTTGTTGTTATCTTTATTATGTATTATATGAAATTAAATAAAAAAATTGTTTTCTTTAAAATAATTTCGATAAATTAAAAGATTTTTGATGTTTTGTAAATCCGGTTAAATAGATTTTTATAAGAAAATTAATTCAATTGTTAAATATTAATCAGTCTACAAAAGTAGGTATGGATTAATGCCAAAATTAATCACGTTAAATCCTCAGGTATAAAATGCCATAGTATTTTAATAATATATGTGTACATCTATTAGAGTATTCATCGTACCCTATAAGGTTTCCATTAGTTTGGAAATTTTTTGTATAAGAAAAATGAGCTCTTAGTTAAATAAATCTATCCATTAACCTTCTTTGTACAGACCCTGGAATGAAATACTATTGTTCAGGTTGCGTTACTAGATATAACATACGCATTTGATCGTATCTGATACACTGGATTATTCTAGAAGCTCAAGAAAGTGATCCTCCGCCTATCCAACATAATGATATGGAAAGTCTCTAATAGTACAATATATCCTGAATTAATGTCGGTGGTCCTCAAGGTAGCATTCTTGCGCTCGTCCATTACATTATCTTCAATTTCTGATATCTCCACAATGAATCCTGTCCTTTCCATAAAAACTTAATAACATCCCATAAAAACTCTGAAAAAGCATGTCAAACACTACATAACAATATTGCAATTTTTAAAATATAATTTACCACCTGGAGGGTGAATAAGCAAAATAAGCATAAAAGCATTCATACTTTTTAGAATACGAAACTAAAAATACTTAAAATACACCGATATTACCGTCAATTACTTAGACTACTCAATAATAAACCTAACCTATCACTAAATAATAAACTTTTATTTTATAATATAGTATTTAAATCTATTTAGATCTATAAACTTTGGGATACCAACTAAATATCTAAAATTTTTGGCCGCCTCCGAAAATAACAAGTTATCCATTTTATGGTTCGGAAAGTATAGCCGCATTTAAAATGTGTAACTTTTATAATTTTATAAATTTTATAATTATTATATAATACAATAAAATGGCAAAATTTTTCTATAAAAATAGTCATTCTACTATAGCCAAATTTTAGGCATTAAAAATTTTCCTTATTTCCTCATTTCTCGCTCGGCATATACGTCAATAAGCGAAATAGCCTTATATTAGTTTGGGGAAAAAGAAATCTATTATTTATATGTTTTTTTAAAGATTTTATTTAACATGGTTTGGATTGTTCAATTTGGATCAAATATGAACCGTTTCGTTTCATAATTTATTGGCATTTCGAAGGTAACTTCATAATAACTCTCTCATAGGAGCTTTGGTCCCTATTGCCGAAAAACTCGACTCAACAATTTTCACAATCTTCTCTTGATGTCAAAATTCTTATCACTAATGAAGTTTTGCAATAATAAAAAAAGATAGCAATGGATTGGTGTCAGGTGCACACTATAAGGTGTGTGCAGAAAAACTTCCCAACCAAACTCCCGGAGTCAATTTTGGTCCAATTATTGACAGGAAATTCGATCCATCATGTTTTTAGCGTCACAATCTTCACAATCTCCTCTTCCCAACCAAGCTTCCGGAGTTTTTGACGAGTCGCTATAGAAGTGTGTGGTCTAGCGTTATCCCGATGTAACTCAATACCTCAGGTCAATCGGTAGTTTCAAATGGTCCAATTTAGTATTAACAGTAGAGGTCCGAATTTAGTGTTCGACCATATGGAAGCAGCTCATACGATATGATTCCTTTCCAGTCCCACCAAATGCAAAGTGAAACCTTTTTGGCCGTTAATCCTGGTTTGAGCACCGTTTAAGCCGCTTGGAACACTATCATTTCCGAACAATATTGTATATGTGAGCCATTTCTCATCCCTAGTCACCCACCATCCGTTTTAACCCACTGCCATGGAACAACATATTATATTGTTAAAAACTCTAATTATAGTATATAGTTATCATCAAAAAGCATAGAAAATGTATTTTTTTTTTAAAAAAAGGTCTTACGAATGATTTTGTAGTTGGCTTATGTAACAGAAATCTCTTCGTGGAAGCCAACTACGAGTTAATTCGTACACAAACACGCTTAGTGCAACAAAGATTGGTTCTTCTTCCAAAAAGGGAAGAAACCACCGGACGAGCCAGCATCCTATCGTCCACCTTGCATGCTGGATTCGGACGGGAAGAACTTGGAGCGGATAGTGGCAGACAGATTGGAGCAATACATCGATCCTCAACTTTCTGAATTTCAATTCGGATTCAGGAAGGGGAGATCGACCATCGACGCGTTGGAACTCGTCACGAACATCGCAAAGGAAGCCATCTCAGGAAAGAGATGGAAAGGCGGTTCTAAAAAGTATTGCCTCATTATCACCCTGGACATCAAGAATGGGTTTAACTCGGCCCGCTGGGATCGAATCTTGGAGGCTCTTGAGAATCGGCTTGGAACAGAGTTGCAGAGTACGCGGAATCTTTAATCAAGGATCTTCGCACCACGTACGAAGAATAGGCCGCGAGGCGTCATAAATTCGGGACAGTAGTAATATCAAATAAGAACGCCTCGGCAAAGTAGTATTTACAAAGAGTGCCGCCGGGGAACCATCGTTCCGGAAGCAAGGGTAGAGGTACAGGTAGGTTTTAGCGAGGTAAAAATCCCGCATAACTCGCCTGGCAGGTAGAAGGTCTTCCAGGCGAGTACCTTTTGAAGGTTTCCCCCTGTACCTCATTAATTTAAACTTAAAAAAAAAAAAGAAGACACGCTTAGACATGTCGCTTCGCTAAAGCCGAATGAGAGATATGCGTCCATATTCGTCAGTATTATCACATTTACTACTACTGACGAATATGGACGCATATCAGATATTGTCGAGTGCATCACATTTACGTCTTTCTTGATGGTGTTGTTTTATAATTATTGTTTAAGAAGAGACCTCCTTTTATGGAACGCAAATGGTTTGAACCTCCATCGACAAGAACTGGACATTCTCCTACATGACAGACGTATTGACATTGCTCTATTAACTGAAACGCACTTTACATCCAGGTCACACTTCACTATACGAGACTACGATACATACAGAACTGATCATCCTGACAATACGGCGCATGGTGGAACAGCTATCCTTATAAGAAAATCCATTCAACATAACATTCACTCCAATTTCTCCTCTGAATCCCTGCAATCCACAGTTGTTACAATTGATACCTCCCTATTTAATCTTAATGTAGCATCTGTATATTGTCCTCCCAATAAATCAATAACTGGTTCCGAATTTTTATCCTTCCTACACGCACTTGGAGCCTCGTTCCTGGCGGGTGGTGATTACAATGCTAAACACCCTCAATGGGGTTGCCGCGTTGCTAACCCTCGAGGAAAGATTCTTCAAGAAGCACTATCCCATACATCATATCAAATAACCTCCCCTCCAAATCCAACATACTGGCCAACATCTGTTTCAAAACGACCTGATATCCTCGATTACTTCATTAGCACTCCTTCAATTACCATGAATTCTAGTATTGAAACTCTTTCCGATTTAAACTCTGATCACAGTCCTGTTCTCCTTACCCTTATTTCTAAGCCAATCTTAAAGACTCTTCCTCCTAGGCTGATAAATGGCAAAATTGACTGGAACAGATTTAGAAACAAATTAGACCAACAGATTGACTTAAAACGAACGTTAAAAACAGCAAATGAAATTAATGATGCTGTAAATGACCTCACTATATATATACAACATGCAGTCACAACTGCTCATATCTCTAACAATACTACACAACCACAACAACAAAATTTACCAACTAAAATACGGACTTTAATTAACGAAAAAAGAAAAATGAGAATGAAGTGGCAACGGGTACGAATGCCTAGCTACAAACAGGAACTTAACCGACTACAACGTGAACTAAAAATGGAAATTAGCAAGCACTATAATGAACGACATGAAACTTATACAAAATCGCTTAGTGACAATATTTCCTTATGGGAAGCCACTAGACGAATACTCTCGTACAAAAAAACATCACACCCACTGAAACAAAATGACGGTAACTGGGCAAAAACAGACAAAGAAAAAGCCGAAGTATTTGCTAACCATTTGGTAAATACTTTTGCTCCACATGATGATATAGAAGACAAATCACATACTAACAAAATCATCGAAGAACTAATGTTCCCACTCCCTATGAGTCTTCCTCCCAAAAATTTTAAGCCCTCGGAAATTAAATCTACAATTCTGCGCCTTCCCAATAAAAAAGCTCCTGGTTATGATTTAATAACAGCTCCTATTCTGAAGCAAATTTCCCGAAAAGGTTTAGTTTTAATCACATAAATTTTTAATAGTATACTGCGTACAACCTATTTTCCCTTACTGTGGAAATATTCTGTCATTAAAATGATTCCTAAACCAAATAAATCCATTAATTCTCCTTCCTCCTATAGACCTATCAGCCTCTTACCAATTCTTGGTAAGATATTCGAAAAACTGCTATTAAAACGACTCTACCCTGTCTTAGTTAACGAAAAAATTATTCCTGATCACCAATTTGGCTTCCGATCTGAACACTCCACTATCCAGCAATGCCATCGTATTGTTGACCATATTGCATCCTCTCTTGAGAGGAAAGAGTATTGCCCAGGAGTATTTCTAGATATCTCCCAAGCTTTTGATCGTGTGTGGCATCCTGGACTCCTTTGGAAACTCAAGAGCTTTCTTCCTTCAACATACTACCTTATCATAAATTCATATCTCTCCCAACGACATTTCCAAGTTGCAATCAACTCAGAATCGTCGGAAATATATCCTATTCTCGCCGGAGTACCACAAGGCAGTATCCTTGGTCCCATCTTATATAATATTTATACGCATGACATCCCAGCTTATCCTAATACTATCATTGCTACTTATGCAGATGATACGGCCATACTTGCTACCCATAAAAATCCTGACATAGCTTCCAACAATTTACAATCCCATATCCACAACCTTCAATCTTGGTTTAAGAGATGGAGAGTGAAGGTAAATGAACAGAAGAGTGCTCACATTACTTTCACACTTTGTCAAGGTAAACCTACCCCTTTATACCTTAATAGCAACATGATACCGCAATATGATAAAGTGCGTTACTTGGGACTTTTGCTGGACAAGAGACTAACATGGAACCCACATACTAGATTAAAAAGAGCTGAAGCTAACAGACGTTACCTACAACTTCTTAGACTACTGGACAAACGCTCGAAACTAGCAGTTAAAAGTAAACTTCTAATCTACAATACAATTATAAAACCAATTTGGACGTATGGAATTGAACTTTGGGGTTCAACGAAACGTTCCAATTCCTATCGCATCCAGGCCTTACAATCCAAGATCCTCCGTAAAATTGTTGATGCCCCCTTTTATGTTCGTGACACTGTAATACATCGTGACCTAAATGTTCCATTTGTTCATAACCTGTGCATTTCCCGCTATCAAAAATTTCATTCCCGTTTATCCTATC
The DNA here is from genome assembly GCA_958298945.1 of Atherix ibis. Lineage (NCBI taxonomy): Eukaryota > Metazoa > Arthropoda > Insecta > Diptera > Athericidae > Atherix > Atherix ibis. Next base: position 34,071,622 of record OY282606.1, read on the forward strand.
ACCATAATCCACTTGTGAGAGAATTGTCTTGTACAGCCCTCCCCGGAAACACTCATCGGAGACTTAAGAGACAATGGCCTAGAGATTTTCTAGAGGAATGTAACTTCCATTAGTTGGAGAAACGCCGATGGGTGTTTACTCCCACTTCATGATGCACAAGATTGTTAATTAAAATGTTATGTAAATTTGCTTGTTACAATAAAATTGTAGTTGCAAATTAAAAAAAAAAAAAAAAAAAAAAAAAAAGAGACCACTGACTCAAAATGAACTCGAGTACTACGCTAATCTAAATGATTCAGAATTTGACGAGATTTTTGGCAAGGATGGTAACGACAGTCGCGATTCTGAACCTTCTGAGAATTCAAGTGATAGTGACGATGAAGTCGTCTCCGAATCTGAAGTTGTTCCCGAACCTGATGATAATGACGATGATTCTCAAGCAACAACATCAAATGCGAATGATAATTTGTGGACAAAAATTCAATAAAATCTTGAATTATTTATTTTTCAAGAAAATGTTGGTGTGAAATTGGATACGTCAAATTTTACAGTGCAAACGCTGTCGGACTTATTTTTTTCGGAAGAGTTTCTTGCATTACTGGTCGAACAAACTTATTTATATGCTGCGCAAGAAATTGCAAAACGCAAAGCAATAAAAAAATCTAACAGGGTATCAAAGTGGACAGACGTCAGTGCTGCAGAGATAAAAGTTCTTATTGGACTTCTGTTACAAATGGGGCCTTGTTCTTTCCCATCAATTAAACATTACTGGAGCCTTAGATTAAAGAAGAACTGGATAGGCCTCTACACAAAAATTCTGTCGGAATTTTGTGGCAATACATTCGTAGAACGCACACACATGCAATACAACAGAAACGGCGTAAATCATTGGGGGCTAATTTTAAACTTCAATATGCGATTGAAGCGGTTTGTTTAAAACCATTTTTCATATGTGATATCATTTATGCGTAAAGAAGCAGATTTTTTAATATTGCGGGTCTTGTTGTTTGATGGAATTAGTTTTGTAAATATGCAATAAAACACAGTATTTTTTTTTTTAAATATTTTATTATTTATTATGTATTTTCATTTTATTTATTTTACTATATATTATTTATTAAAACAGAATTTTTAAAGTGGGTAAGAGTATTTAAAATATGAATTGTAAGTTATTTGATTATATGAAAGCAATTATGTGCACAATAAGATGTTAATCGTATACAATATTAAAGAAAATGTTTTAAAACTAAATTACAAAATGAAAAATTTAATGTACTTAAAAACTTAATAACTAATATTTTCATTTAACTAATTAAAAAAATACTATTTAGTAAATGCATTATAATGTGGTATAATAGAGCAAGCAAAACAAATTTATTTAAATAATAAGCTTACCGAAGAATAAACTTTAATTATAATAACACAATGAAAACAGCAATGGAAAATAGACAGAAAGATTCGGTCCCTTAAACTTTCTTACACACACTTTATATACACCGGCACTGTACTATTTTATGGTAAACATTGAACTGTCAACATCGGATTCACAAATGACAAAGCTATCCCTTAAATCTCCCCTTTCATGGAGAATTAATGATTTAAAACTCTCCGCAAGTCTACAAAATTGAGGCGCTTTATATTTGAATGATATTTACGAAATGAATAATACTCGTAAACCTAAAATAAAATTCCAATTCATATAAAAAGTTTGTACAAAAAATAAAAATTGCTAATTGTTGTGTTTAACATAAATTGTATTTTTGTTTCCAATAACTGAATTAAAATGAATATAAATTATGGTTTTGCGATTCAATAAATTTGTATTACGACAACTAGATGGCAGTGGGTGTCATGTCTACATAAAAAAATCTAAACAAAGCTATGCCAAGCGGCGAGAAATGGCAACAACGGGATAGCAAAAGCGGGAATTCCGACACAAAATTGCGTATACATATACGGTCAGGGCCTATCCAGGTATTCTTTAATGTAAGCCGGGAGCACAAACAAGCTATATAATGTAAAGTTTTGGCGCTAAAATATGAGTCGAAATCGATTTCAGTTGTTACTTCGTTATTTTCATTTGGTTGAGAACTCAATACCATCTGCCGACAGATTATACTCAATACCATCTGCCGACAGATTAAGAAAACCTAATAGATGGCCCAAAAAGGTTTCACTGCATATTATAGATATATATATAAACAAAGCACACAAAATTTTTTAAAAAGTAACTTCTTCTAAAAGAAAACTGATAAAGTTTAGAAGAGAAGAATTCATCGTCGCGTTGATTGGAGAAGAGATTCAACCAGTTTTGAAAAAAATTAGATTGCAAGAGCTCCATTACTTAGAGAGTCTGCCATCTAGCGAAAAAAAACAGCGTTCGACAAAGCCATGTCGTATATGTACCCAAGCAAAAAAAAACGCCGAGAAATGCCTTATTTTTATCCGACCTGTGAAGAGAAAAATTGTTTTAAAAAGTTTCACAAACAATAAAAATATTCTTTTACTTCTTGATTTTGAATAAATTTTTTTATAATTATATTTTCTATTCATTTATTAATAAATTTTCTGTTAATGTAAGCCAGCATTGATTTTTTGTCATCTATCCATATTAGCACTGATATACTACGAGTTTAATTCGTAGTAAACCCAGTACGAAATAACTCGTAGTCGGTGTCCTAGCAAAGAACGCAATCTATGAGTTATCTCGTAGTTGGCAGTCAACGTGTTAAGAAATGGGTCAATTTCGTTTCATTTGGCCAAGGCTTTGCAGATGAAAAAACGATCCATCATGTTTTTTTAGTCAATTCGTGTGGCACCCCAAAATTGAGCTTTTTTTGAATCCAGCTTTATGCAGATGGTCTAAAACTATTTTGTGGTCGATCTTTAGCTCCTGGCCGATGCTACGACTACTAACATGCAGATCTACTTCAATCATTTATAGAAGAATTTTTTTTTGTACGGAATGTCACCATTCCAACCTTCACAAATTTGAACTTATTTGATCAATACTTTAGCTATTTATGTGTAGCAAAAAAATAATGGATTTCTTTTAGCCCAAATTATAATATGTGTAAGTCTCTAAAAATCTATAAATAACTTGTGAAAAAGCATGATTTTAATAAGACAGTGCCACAAGTCACATTTCACGACAAATTTTGGGCTTTATTACGCCGCAAAGTTCCCAAGACGTGTAATTTGACGATTTAGTAATGTAAATTGGCGTCCAAGATCGTTCGATTTGACGTATTTTGATTTTTTCTTGTAACGCTACATAGAACAAAAAAAACACATAAAATATCAAATTGTATAACGCTTTATTAACAATGAATTTATTTTAAACAAGACTGTGATTCTGGTTTCACAAATCGATATGTCTCGACCACATCCGGATGAAAGTGTAACAATGTCCGGTCGCTCATCAAATGTGTTCGACGTGGTTTTTCCATTAATTATTTAATGAATTTATTCCTTTATGTCACAAATATTGCTACAATTATTATATGTCATTTTCATTACAAATTAATTATTAATCTTAAAATGTACATGGAAAGTCAGGATGTATTTGCATTTAGTTGAAAGTGACCAGACCTCAAGACTAGGTGTTAATATGTTTTTCCGATATGACTTCACAACAATATTTTGACAAATATACGCAAGCTTGTACTTTTGAGTTCTATTCACTTTGTTCTGTTTTGAATTATATTTTTATACGTTAATTTATAACTTTATTTGTTATGCCTAGTATAAAAACTAATTAATTGTCGAATTTTAAATGTTGTTCGTAATTAATATTTGTCAAAAAAGGAACATGTAAAAAATAAAATGATAAAAACTAACCATGCTATTGGAGTGGATTATTTTATGTTGTACCAAATAAATAAATGCTGAATTGACTTTTGCAATTAAATGTGTAAAACTAGTAGTATTTTTATTATAAAATAAATGTGCAACAATTACAACAAATTCGAAAAAAAATGTTTAATACTTTTTTTGTTTCCCTTTTGATTTTTTTTACTACAATAATTTATTATCAATAAGTTTGTATAGAATGCAATTTTCAATGATTATATGCAATATTGAACTAGCAATTAATTAAACTTATTTTTTGGTTATTAGGTGTTAAAATTAATTGATTTACAAAAATGTTTTGCAATAATTTCGATTAGTAATTTTAATTACCAACTATCAATAATGCTGATATAAAATAATTTATAATTTATTTTATTTGTTTTTTTTTTTCTTCTTCAAAACCAAATGAAGAGGTTTTTTTCCGCCAAATATTATTAATAATGGTTAATTAATTATATTTGAAGTATTTTCTGTTATGGGTAATTTTTGAATAATTGCAATTTTGTATATATCATAACTAGATATTTATTATACGGAGTTTATTTTGAGAGTATTTTCAATTAGTATACAATAGCATAAGAGTATGTTTGGAAAGAACAAAAAAAAATCCTAATGACCGAGCACTCCCCTATAGTTGGTGTTATAAAATTTATATAATTTAGTGAGTGCATTTTTTTTTTTAAATTTTATATTTCTATGAGTATATGAACTTTTTATAGCAGCTATAAAAATAAAGTTTAATTGAATATAAACCATTGTCTAACCGAAAACTTATAAACGCAATCGAAATAAAACCTTAACTATTGGAAAATGAAACTTAAATCAAATTTCGGATGATTGGCTATAAAATTTGACTCCTATAATAAAAATGGTTATGGGATATAAAAGGATACAAGTATTCTAAAATAATTTGCAAAATTCTATTTACCACATTAGAAGATGACTATTTATGTATGTACTGTAATAACTATATAAAAAAAAAAATAATATTTTATGCAACTGAAATAGAGTTTTTACTATTATAAAAACATTAAATTTAAATAAAAATGTGTATATTGATCTACTTATTTAATTTTTATGGACAATTAAAGCAATTTTTGTATTATAATCAATACAAAGATATTTTTTTATGAATAGATTTCTAGTTACTTCTTTTTCGCATAGTTTGTACATTAGTCCCTCCTTGATGTGCAGGATAAGTTTAAACCTTGTTTTTATAGTGCGTTAAAAAAATGGAATATCAAAGTTCGTGTTTGACGTACGAAAAGTTACAGTCAGACTATAGCGACTATTTCTTATCAACATATTCTGGAATGAGCTCTTGTTTCATGACCAGTTGAGAATAAGGATTGTTTGCGGCAATTCGGCCCTATTGTACGACTATGTCCATCTACGTGTATGAGTTTTTATCGAATAAATGGATTTATACAGTTTCCACTTGGAAAGACATTATTTTGGTACAGTTGATTACATCTAAAGGACTTTAACTGATGAGCTAAAGGTGCACTGCTACAAAGACTTGAAACGACACCTTGAGTGTTTATGGAGAGAGACCTCTTTTAAGAGGACAATCATCCTGAACCGGATAGTGCTATTATCCTCTTAAATTTTTTATCACACCACCTATTTTTACATAAAAAAATAAACGAAATTCTTATATTTTTTTATTAGACAAATTCATCAAAACTTATATTTGAATATACCAGGTGTATAAGCTTAAATCCGCTGTTTGGTCATAGATGGCGTGAGTGAGCATATTAAGCTACCATGGGCACGCCATACTTTTTTTTTATGAGTTTGACATCTGTCAACATTAAGCAGTGCACATTGTCCGAAATTTCGTACAACAATATACATTTTTCCTTTCGTAATCATGTCTAGTTTTGTGCCAGAAAAAGAGTATATTTCTTTTTCTGCTTTTCTGTTTCAATTTGAAGAAATCGGCTGCCAAATCACATCGAATGCTTTTGGAAGCGATTGGTGATAGTGTTTTATCGGAAATAACGTGCCGAGATAGTTTTCGTCGGTTCAAAGATGGCAATTTTGACTTGTAGGACTAGAAGCGTGAAAATCGGCCTAGGAAGGTTGAGGACCATCAATTGCAGGCTCGTTTGAACGAAGACTTTCTTACTCAACCAGCCATTTTCATGCGTCTCCATACCATGGGGAAGATTGAAAAGATCGGAAAATGGGTGCCGTATGAACGATAGGCAGATGGAGCGACGCCAAAATACATGCGAAATCTTGCTCGGCAGACAAAAAAGAAAGTCGTTCCTGCTTCTGATTGTAACAGGCGATGAAAAGTGGATATATTTTAGGAATCCTAAAGGCAAAAAATCGTGGGTTGATCCCGGCCAACCATCAACATATTCCCCAAGACTAAATCGCTTCGGACCGAAGACGATGCTGTGCGTTTGGTGGGATCAGCTGAATATCGTCTACTATGAGATGTTGAAACCTGATGAAACTGGCAATGCCTACCGCTACCACCAACAACTGATCAAATTGCACTGTGCTCTGCTTTAAAAAAGGACGGATTATCAACAAAGACATGAGAAGCTGATTTTCTACCCTTGGCTTCTTCCGACTACCACCTGTATTCGTCGATGGGCCATGCGCTCGCTGAGCAACACTTCGATTCTTGTTGCTCAGCGAGCAACAAGAGGCTCGAGGTTTGCCTCGAAAGAGAAGGAATTTTTTTGGCGTGGTATCCACAAATTGCCCGAGAGATGGGAAAAATGTGTATATAGCGAGGGCAAGTACTTTCAATAAATTTGTTTTTGCTTTCTATGAAAAAAACATGTTGTTTTTTGACTAAAAAACAGCGGATTTAAGCTTATACAACTGGTAAGATGTTCCACCAGTTCTCAATGGGGTCTGTCTTTCGAGCTAAGTTTTTAGTAACTTTGAAGTGTTTCTTAACCGCAATAAGGAAGCATGGTTTTCTGCAAAAAACTTCAGCAAATTGATATTAAACCGATACAGAACTGAAACCAATTTGGACGTACGAACTTGAATTTTGTATAATTATTACAATCTAGAATCATACATAAAATCGTCAATGCCTCATGTTATGTGTATAATCGTGTCATTCACTATGACCTAAAAGTTCTTTTTATATGTGAAGTGCGCATAACCGTCTCAGTGACCGTCCCTTAACTTTATCTCAATAAATACCCAACGACGTTCTCACAAAATAATCATGACAGACAGAGAAATATCGGTCAGTATTTACTTCTTCGTTAGAAAATCACCGGGTAATTCTGAACAGAAACCACCTAAAAACCAACTGCATATACAATTTTTTTTTTTTGTGGTCTTAAAAAAGAGTTTGAGTTATAAAAACCTTTTGAAACCATCTTTAAATTTCATATGAAAAAGCATTTATTTTTTATTTTTCGAAAGAACTCCTCTCTATCTACCCTTGAGTTAGGGGAGGAGGGGAGGGGGCAGACTTCAGTTAAAAAATGAACAATAATTCAAAAATAAATAATATTAATTGAAATTGATTCAATTTGGTGTTTAAGAATTTTCGAAAAATATATTCCGTAGTTAAATAAATAAGAATATTTCATATTATTTAAATGGTTTGAAATTTTAAACGATTTTTACATTGTGTGAAATTTTTTGCCACCTGTTTTCGTCGATGGGCCACGCGCTCGCTGAGCAGCACTTCGATTCTTACGAAGACGTCCGAAAATGGCTTGATGAGTGGTTTGCCTCGAAAGAGAAGGAATTTTTTTGGCGTGATATCCACAAATTGCTCGAGAGATGGGAAAAATATGTACGAGGACTAGTACTTTGAATAAATTTGTTTTTGCTTTCTATCAGAAACGAAAAAAACGCTAGTTAAGCTTATACACCTGGTAACCTCTTTTAGAAAATTTTCTACCTTTTAACACTTAACATGTATACTCCTATATTTTCGTATATAATTTTACGAATGCAAATGCACATACGAGAGAGTATATAATGCAATTTTTTGTTTGTTTAAGAAATAATAGTAAGTTTTGAAGTAATCATGAAAATAAAAGACACTGCATTTTGTTAATATTTGAATGGAAAACAATTTGGAATAAGAAAACAATCATTGAGGAACGTTACCAATGGAAGTTGTTTTGTGAACTTATAAGATGGTAACATCTGTTCTAACCGAACGTTTTGTCTTTGAATAAATTTCTTATCATACAATAAAATTCTAATACAACTAACACTTGTACAGGTGAAACTCTTAACCTTCTTACCGAAAATCCGTGCAATTTTTATAGAATGGGGAGAAGGCTATGGAACAAACAAAAACATGCATGAGAAGCCAACAACTGTCATTTGAACGCAACGGAAACTTTTTAGATCACCCTACACTGCTTTAAGGTAAAATATCTTCTTAGAACTCATCTCTAACACCAAATAGGATTCAAGTAAAAAGCATTTTGTATAGCTAATTCTAAAACTTCAGAAACCTGCATAAATATATTTTAAGACAAACAGTTTTGAAGGGGATTCACCACTTGAAATTCGATATTCAGTTATGCATGTACATATGTGTACATACAAAAATATGTGAAAGTATTTGAAAATTCGCTATCCAAAACTCTATATTGCAAATACTGTTTTATAAGTCAATGGAAACTATATACAAGCATATCCAGGACATCTTTCCCTTTTCTGTTGAAGTGTTTATAAATAAATACATATTTATTCGTTTAGGAAATTGTTGTTAATGCAGGCATTAAATCATGGCTCGTAAATAAAGATGTATGAGCTGCGATATGATGCATGCACTCCTGGAACATACACTCCTCGAAACATGTCATGAGAGCTAATAGTATGACGGTATGTAGAAAAGCAGGTAAGTAGATGTGTGCCAGAAAAGTACAATATAAAAGCCTAAAAGCAGTCGAATCATTTCGCAGGATTATGGATTTAAAAATATTCGAATAAACCAAAATGTAGAAGGAAATCTTCTGTTTTTAGTAGGAATTTTATGTTGGTTTTTTTTACATTTTTACCTGAGTTGTTGTTGTTATTTTCACATTTTCACCACAAATTTCTCTTATTAGACGAAATGAGAAATTATGAATATACACCCGTGTCAAGAGAGTAGTAGACTCTAGTGACATAAAGTACAACAAAAAAAAAATGAATAATTTTGTTCAAATTGCGAGAAAATAAACTATGCTAAAAATAATGCCGAAAAACAGGAACGTACACGTATGGATGGATGGATGGAACTCTTATATCAAAAAATAAATAAGTATGTACACATGTGACCTTGTTTGTATCAATTTTTTGGTAGTAAAATTTCATAAATTTCCGAAATTTTTGACTTTTTATATAAAGGAAGATTTCTATTCAAGAATATGACTTCTATTCGACGAAAACATCATATTTAATATGTTTGTTTATTCAAAGTATACTAAAACCACAGCCCGAATTAATGTAAAATTCATGTAAATTGAAATGGATAGCATCATTTTTATGGACGGTACAATAATGTTTTTTTTTTTAATAAATGGTTCAGAAATATACTTACACGTATACTTAAAATAAAAAATTCTCTACTAAACCACATTTAAAGGTTTTTAGAATTTAGAGTTCAATCGTAAATGTGGTTTTTTCTTCTTTTTTTTTGTATCTAAGATGAAGATTAAGATTTTATTTTTTTGTAAATGATTGTAAAGTGTAAAATGTATTTTAAGAAAATAAAATTTCCATAATATAATAAAGAAATCTTAACTTTATGACTAAATTGAATGTATTTATCCTTACCTTATTGGTCTTATAAAATTATTGTTTTATTCAAGATTGCTAATGACATGATGGGCTAAATTTTTAAAAAATTTTTTAACAGTTTTTTAAAAGATTTAAAAAAAATATTATTATTTAAATATCATTTTTGATTATGTCATATGAGATTATTTGTTAAGATGTTAATTTTTTGTTATTTTTAAATGCAAAGAATTATTCAATTTACGGTTTGGAAAATAATATTAAGCAAAATATATTTTTTATATCGATTTGGATTAAATTTTTACTGTATTATATTTAAAATATTTTGCCATTTTACATATATTATAGTTTTATTCAAATTCCTTCTAAAAAATTTCTTTTAGGACTTGATCCTTTTAAGGTGATTTTTTTTTTTTTACATAAGTTTATAACAAATGTCAAATGGTGTCAAATTGCACGATCTTTGAGATCAATTGACATTGCCATATCTTGAAATTACAAAATAATTTTTTGAAAATTTTTTTACATAATTTTACAAAAAATGTGGAATGGCGTCAAATTGCATGATCTTTGATGTCAAATTGTACGATTTTCTGTAATTAGGATTAAATTTATCTTATTGTATGGCTTATAAGAATATATCTGGTGTAAATTAAAATCTACAAACCAAAAAAGTTTACTATCATAGGGACATAAGCCTCATCGCTGATTAAATAATCTACTCTTAAAGCGCAAAATAAGGCTTCTGTGGAATAATCACGTTTATAGAAAGTTGTTATAATTTCAGCGCATTGTTTAGTAGTTAAACGATCCATATATTCAGGTCATTTAACAAAAATATTGCTACCGCAGAAGAAAGTATAGACCACACCTCGACAGAAGTTCCTTCAGAACTAATCAGCGAATTTTACCAAAAGACATATTGCAACACGTTCAAAGAACGTTTATCAATTGGATGCCTAATCAACAAGAATTTGATATAAGTTTTCTAAAAATTCATCATGAGCGATGAGACGCATTCTCATTTTAGATATAGAAAATCCACAAGTCAATTCTAAAACAATCTATACAGCATAACTAGTCCCGGTTTTTTGGGGTGGCGGAATCATCGAATCGTACTTCTTCAGAAATGATGTTGGTATCGTTGTTACGGGGAACGGCAACCGTTATTGTGACATAATAACAAATTTTGTATGTCCTAATTGCGTGGCATGGAATTGTAAAATATGCAGTTTCAACCGGTTGGTGCCACCTCTCCGGTTGAAACTGCATATTTTACAATTCAAATTTTGAATTTTCGCCGGTAACGTATATTCGATTTTCAATTTTTTGTGGCGTTATGTTGGTACTCATGTCTCTCACTTATGCCGACAAGTTCGGCCATTTTGAATGTTCAGTTAATTTTCGACAGCTGCTTTGTTTGCACGTGTTTTGGCTCGTCTTCGATTTTTGCCCATTTTCGACCAAAAACAGCATCGTATTAACATTGCTAAGGAGCTGTTGGACTCTATCGGCGATGATCCAAATTTGCTCCAGAGGGTCATTACTGGTGACGAATCATGGGTTTATGATTATGCTGCTGCCGCACGAGCCAAGAGCGAAATAAGCGCGCCAAGTTCGGTCGAATGTGAAGGTTTTGCTTACGATTGCAGGAGCGTGGTACATCATAAGGTCTTGCCATAAGGTATAACGGTCAATAAGGAATATTACCGATAAGTTATGCGCAAGTTGCGCGAAGCAATCAGCCAGAAACGTCCGGATTGGTTGAAGAAGAAATCAGCCAGAAAAGTCCGCCAGAAACGTCCGAAAATTGGCTTTTGCACATTTATAACGCTCCTGCTCACGCATCGTTGCTTGTGTGCGAATTTTTGGCCAAAAACAACACAGTAATAATATAACAGCTACCTTATTTCCTAGATCTGACCCTCTGTGACTTTTTCTTATTCCCGAAACAGATTCTTTGATCCATTTTTTGGAATTTGCAAAAATCGACAACGAGCCAAAACACCTGCAAGGAAAGCAGGCGTCAAAAGTTAACTGAACATTCAAAATGGCCGAACTTATCGGTATAAGTGACAGACATAAATACCAACATAACTCCACAAAAAAAATCGAAAATCGAATATATTGTACATAACCCGCGGAAGTTCAAAATATATACTTTTTGAACAGACCTCGTACGTAGAAAAATGGCCCTATTGGGAACAAAATTCCTATGTTGAATTGTCTGACGAAACAACGAAATGGGCGCCATTATTCAACTTTCTTCTTTGGAGCAACATGCAAAATAAAGTTTATGCAAATAATGCTAAAATGATTATTTTTGATTCGTTTGATTTCGTACGAATTATATGGAAAAATTTTGATACACGAATCCTGTATTAACGGAGGGATTGTGCTTGGAATTTTTATGTTTAAATACCATAAACTAAAAATACGATGAAATTAAAAAATAATTTCGAAAAATGGTAGCGATTTTTATTCAAAAGAAATAAAAATCCGCGTTCTTTTTTTAATCACCCTGTAGAATAGTAAAACGATTTCAACTAACGACTGATTTGATAAATTCTGACATTTTTTTGTTAGGATATTTGAAATCTTGAGGTTTATATTAATAATCTTTAGAGTTCAAAGCTGCTCATAAAATTAATATTTAAAAAAACATATTTCAAAATTTATTTATTAAAATGAAAACCTATTATAAGAAATGATGAAAAAGGACTATTCTTATTTATATTAGGACGTCTACTGTAATAATTGCTTTGCAAAGAACTAATCTTGTTTGTAAAGCAATATTAATGCTTATTTGCAAAAGGACCACATATTTTAATCAATTCTTATTTATTTAAATTTAAAAAAAAAATCACAACTGGCCACAAAATATTTTATTAATAAAGATCACAACTGGCCACAATAATTTCATCTACAAAATCGTACCTTTGTTGATGGTAAAAAAAAAATATCTTTTGCCCTCTTTTCGATAAAATTAAATTATTTCAATTAAGAATTTTACAGACAATTTAATTTGAAATTCGTGTGGAAATAAATAGAATAAATTTATATAAATACAATTATAAGTTTGTTTTGTAGACTAGCGCAGCAATACATAATTCTCTACTGACCTATCTTATTATATATCTTCGAATAATGTTATTGAAATTTTAGTAAGAAAATCCTTAATACCACACAATTGAAGGAATGAACCGTTTGATGTGTACGAATATAGGCTGGTTGGTTTCCATTGTAACAAATTGGATTAAATTTACTGATTCATGAATTTGTTACTTTATTGGCGAGGGAATATTGATGCAATAGAATTTGTATTTTTCGTAGGATAATCAAGGAGTTCTGAGTACAGAGGAGAGAGTGTACACGTCTACAAAGGCAAAAATCTTTGGTAGTCAAGGCAGCGTAATATTTATGGAAGATGATGTATAAGGTATATCGAACAATTTCATATAATGAATCTTATGATATTCTCAATAATAGTACAATATATTAAGTTCCATTAAAGAATTCCTGCATTTAATTTCTATACAGACAAGGAGCAAAATTATCAAATCAATAGAATACAGATTAGACGAGAATATTTCAATTTATTTGGTCTTTGATTTATGAGTGTGTATTGAAAGATTTTAGTCCTAGATTACGAGTGTATTGTGAATATTGTAGTGTAGTAGTTATTCGAAGATATTTGGGTATAGTGATGATAATAGAAAAAAAGGACTGCTTTTGGTGACTTTCCGATAATGATTGTCACTTTTGCCCATTCTATTCTATGTTACTTTCTAGATGGTAGCGCGTGTCTTGAATAAACAATAAGATGCCCCCTTTTTAATGGACAATAATTTGTCTGAGTATTTATTTAATTATTTTAATTTTATATAAGAAAGATGGTCTAGAATTGTACAAGTCATCAGCTAAGTTCATCAGTTAATTAACTTTGATTCTTAAATCAATATTTTTAAATTTTATAGAAACTTTTGATAATAAAATTGGTTAGAGTGAATTTTCAGACGATACTAAATAGTATGTACGGTTCACATACACATACATTTGGTAAATTACTAATATTACGATAAAAGAAAAAAGAATGGTAAGTTAGTAGTTGTGAAACTATGTCCTTAGATAATATATTTTAACTTTTCCATTATCTCTTCGTTGTGAAGTTCAAAGCTACAAATTGAATTTGAACTGGTTAATTTTATAAACTAGTTTAAGTTGATCATTTCCAGTGCGTACGTGTGGTCAATGATTATAACTTATTGATAAGTTTATACTCGTTTGTATTGAGACTAACTGGATTTTGGAGAGTATATAGGACTAGAAGTTTGTGAATATAAATACAACTGGGGAAATTGTCATTCCGCTGTAATTTAAAAGCAAAGTTACTTTACTATCGTTTGTTAAATATGGAACTCGTTAGTTCTTCTTCTGGAGGATTGTATCACCATAGAATGCTTGGTATTTTGGTGATGATGGTTGCATACAAAATTCTATTAATTGTCGATTGGAAGGAATGGCTGATAGTTACAGTTGAAAATCAATTGCAGTTTATTTAATGAACTGATCCAAGAATTCTGGTTGGAACTTTTGACTATTGACTATTGTTGTTATTGGTAGAAATGCTTTAGTTAAAACGAAAATAAATTCCTTTCTTACATATGCATACTCGTATATAACTATAAGAAATGAATGGTATATTGTGCATATAACTTTTAGCTTTAAATGCACTAATTAACTATTTTCTACCTTTAAAATCATGACCTTTAATGATTAATATTCAGATAGTAAATTGATTACTTTTATAATCAATTTCTTAAAATATGTAGATTAAAGCAAGAGAATTCTTCCCAATTTAATAATATAAACTTTTGTATTAAAAACTTAAACAATATCAAGTAAAGATATCAGAAATCTTATAGTTTCGCAAACTTTTATGGCAAAATAAGTGAGATTGTTGCGAATAACCAATAAATTGATAATAAATTATACGAAGAATTTTACTTTATAACAAGTGAAAATTTCATATTAGAGTTTTTATCTTTTTCATAAAGTAACCCCCCCAAAATACAAATACGAACCATCAGAGTTGGAAATGTGTTAGCAAAGTATTGTATATACAGTATGGAAAGGATATTTTTTTTTTGTTTTTTTTAACGCTCCTGTGTATTTATTGAAAATAAACTTTTCGATGTAGATAAATTATGCTATTTTATTTAGATCAGAATTTTTAGTGAATTTTTGTAAATTAAATTATTTATAAGGAATAAAGTCATCGTCTTACTTTTTTTTTATAGATAAATATAATAAAAAAATATTATATATAAGTTGTAGTAAAAAGTAATCCATTATTTAGCCAACAGATGGCTTTAGGAGTTTGTATCTCCCGTTGTAAAAGTGCAATCGGGTTGCACTAGATAGCGTTAGAAAGATAAGATTTTATACTAAAAAAGCTTCTGATACAGTTTTGTGATTACTTGACTCAGTATTTTTTTAGCACGCGTCAAAGATGAACACTAACAAAGAGAAAAACGCCATATTTTACAGTTTTTCTTCGATAAAGGCGAAAACGCAAGCCAGGCAGCTGAAAATGTGAATAGTGTTTATGGCCAATCACGCACAATTTTGGTTTCGTCGATTCCGTTCCGATAATTTTGATGTAAAAAATGCACCACGCTCTGGAAAGCCAATTGTCGAAAATGTCGATAAAATAATGGAAATCGTCGAGGCCGACCGTCACATAAACACTATTTAGATTGCTCAGGAGCTAAACATTGCACAAAAAATGTGCATTTGGAACCACTTAAATAAGGCTGGATACAAAAAGAAGCTCGATGTATGGGTGCCACACGAGTTATCGCAAAAAAACCTCATGGACCGAATTTCCATCTGCGAATCGCTGCTGAATCGCAACAATATCGATCCATTTCTGAAGCGGATGGTTACTGGTGATAAAAAGTGGGTCACTTACGACAACGTCAAGCGACAACGGTCGTAGCCAAATCGCGGTCACCCGGTGCAAACGGTGGTCAAGCCAGGATTGACAGCCAGGAAGGTTTTGCTGTGTGTTTGGTGGGACTGGCAGGGAGTCATCTACTATGAGCTGCTCCCCTACGGCCGAACTCTTAATTCGGACCTATACTGTCAACAATTGGACCGTCTAAAAAAAACAATCGCCCAGAAGCGGCCAGCTTTGGCCAATAGGAGAGGAATTGTGTTCCATCAGGACAACGCCAGGCTGCATACATCGATAGTGACTCGCCAGAAGTTCCGGGACCTTGGTTGGGATGTTTGTATACATCAACATTATAGTTTGGACCTGGCACCAAGTGATTGCCACCTATTCCTGTCTATGACGAATGATTTTGCTGGTGAAAAATTCGACTCAAGAGAAGATTGTGTAAATCGACTGTCCCAGTTTTTTGCCAATAGGGACGAGGGTTTCTATGAAAGAGGCATTATGAAATTACCTCCAAAATGGCAACTGGGACAGGTGGTAATCACTTGAAATTTAGTTATTTTTAAACTCTTTTTATAAGAAAATAAATTTTTAAGATCAAGTTTAAGTGAACTAAATTATTTGAGAGCAATTTAAGAATATCTGCTAGAATGTTCCTTTATGTGATAGGACTTCTGATAGGGTTACTCAGAACAATTTTTAGCAAGATAGCGATACTGTCTGTACACTTCGCAAAACCTTCGATTTGGAAAAAATTTAATTTCACGCAATGGACCTGTCAATTAGCTTCGAAGATCTAGCAATTTGACGCCGCTCAGTTATTTTATCTAGGGATTGACGCCATGAAAGCGCGCACATTAGTAGTCTCTATTTTTTCTGAAATAGGGGTAGAGTTATTATTATAGTACGGTACACGAATAGCGTTATCGAGCCATGATTAACAGTTATTTCTTTAAAAGCTTAGAAGTGATAGACTCAGTCGATATGTGATTCTAGCAAGGTAGCGCTTTTGGCTGTATACTTTGCAAAACTATCGATTTGGCAAAACTACAATTTCAAGCAATGGACCTGTCAATTAGCTTCGAAGATCTAGCGATTTGACGCTGCTAGATTATTTCTTCTAGAGGTTGACGCCTTGAAAGCGCACACATTAGTAGTATCTATTTCTTCGGAAATAGGGCTAGAGCTCTTATTAAGGTTAATGGTTAGCGTTATCGAGCCATGATTAACAGTTATTTCTTTAAAAGCTAAAAAATTATAGACTCAGCTGATATGTGAATCTAGCAAGGTAGCGTTTCTGTCTAAAACACTTTGCAAAACTATCGATTTGGCAAAAACATATTTTCACGCAATGGACCTGTCAAGTAGCTTCCAAGATCTAGCGATTTGACGCTGCTCGATTATTTAATCTACAGGTTGACGCCTTTCTATTTCTTCTGAATATTCTATTTCTCCAATATTCAGTAAAAATACATCCGGTTTTCTCCGAAAAAGCAGCAAAAAATTGTGTCAATTAAATGAGCTTGGTTAAAAAACGCTCGAAATTATCATATTTTTTAATACTAAAACCAATAGATTATCATTCAAATAAAACAAATATTGCCAAAAACTATCCTCATTGAAAAAAAATCTGATTCATTTTTGTTAAAGAATAAATTTATAGAAAAACATAAAATAAACCATCTTCTTTAGAACAAACTTACAAAAATTTCCCAAATTGAACTTATTGATTTGTTTGAAGTTTTCTATTTTATAGCATCGAACGGAATATAAACAAAAAAAAAATAAATGATTAATATTGATTATATCAAAGTATATAAAATTGTTTCTTTAAATTAAAACTTAACTACAAAATTACCACATTATATACGTAACGATAAAATCAAAGTTAAGAAATTTTAATAGGATAGTAAAACTTGGACGAACGAGTACAACATATAAAATCATGCAATTTTGAAATAATTGAACTTAAGTGTCACCTATAAATACAAAGTTCATCGATAGATCACGTCCTTTACTAAATTATATATACACTAGTTAGGATAAATTCGAATAAATCAACACAAACACTACCAAAATAAAATAGACAATTTCTTGATATTTAAAACATAAAAACAAAGCCCCCACGTTCATCGGTGTAACATCAACACGGTCGTAACAAAGTTTGTTTCACTTTCACGTGGGTTTAATTACTTAACGTTTATGCGTGTATACGGAGTCGACATAAAATAGTAAAACATAAAAAGACTATCATCGAAATTAAATGGGAAAATCTCTAATTGGTTAATATAATCTAAACGGGAACTATACTATGCTAACTAGTCACTAAATTTGTATTATCTTCGGCTAAACCTAATAAATGTTATTTAGTAAAGACTCCAATCCATCTTCTACTGATGGTAATATTTAGTGAAGTTGTCAAAATTTATGGGCCCACGTATGGGAAATTTTGCAATTGTACAAAAAGGGGATGAAATAAAAATAAAAAAGGGGAAAATAATAAACAAAAACTGAATCGATAGTAAAATTAGTAAAAGTACAAGTTTTATTGTACTTTTAGTAATTTTATTATGCGAGCAACCATAATACTTTAATATTCAACAATACGTATAGAATCAAGCCTTAGAAATGAGTTTCGGAATGGGTTGTGGCGGTAGTCGCGATCCAATAGGCATATGTGTGTGTGTCCTCGTATATGATGAAAACGATGTTGGCTACATACCCCATTGGTACTTCTCCGAATTGAAAAGTTCGCAATGACCTTCTGTTGTATGGCCTGGCCAGCTGTGTGTGTTCGTTCGTTCGGTTGCTAAAATTTCGATTTTCTAAGCTTTGTGTCATAATCACTCAGGGCACAGATGTGAACAGTTGAAAATTTAATGGATGTTGAATAAGCTCATAGAATGGGCACTAAAAATCCTGGCCAAACCATTTAAAACTGATGTACCCTTTTGGCAAATATTTCTTCGTATTTCAATCGTGTCTGAAATGTACACACGTTCCTCCTATGATTTGGAGTGTTTTGAGGTATTATAGCAGAATTATACTATTTTATGAGTGTTATCCATAAAAATCGAAACTTTCTAACAATTCAAAATGGTTTTTTTTTGTTCCTTGCTAATAAATCGTAGAAAGGAATTTTAAAAGAAAATTGCCTCCTATACATATATAGGTGAATAATAATCAACTGATGCCTTTAAAAAAAATAAATTTTTTGCTCCTTTAATGTTAAATGGAAGAAAAATAGTCATTTTCAAGGATATTTTGTTAAGATTATCTTGAACGATACTTTTACGATACTACTTTCACTAAAAAAAGAGTTTTTTTTTATAAAAAAATTATGGAAAAAATTCAATTTTTTTTTCGAGGTGATTGGGAGAAGTTTGCATAAGAGACCACCAGTCGAAAATTATCTGTTTACATGAAATATAGTTTTTAGATAGCAATTTTTAATAACAAATTGGGTCTGTACACATTCCAGGTACAGCACATAAGCAATAGGACTGGAATCACTGAACTCTACTCATAGACGTGCAGTACAAGTTTGAATCTATTTCGGTAGCTACTCGACCCTATACTATAGAGCGCTCTAAAAAATGAACAGCTACATTTGAAGCTACTACTACGTGCCATGAAATTTTTGGGCTAAGCTTGATAAATCCGCAAAGGTGGGTTACGAATAATTTTAATGAGCCCCCGTGGAGTAGTCCTTATCAAAAACACGTGTTTCTCGGCTGCAAACGGAATTTTTGAAGGGTTGAAAAGCATGAAAAGCGAAACTCGCCTAGAAAATACCTCAACATTGTAAACTGATGGAAATGTAGAACGAGTTAGGGCTAATGTGAGTTCAGAGCATCGATTAATATTTAAGATCTTTAAATGACTCAGAATAAGCGTTGTAGCCTTGATAATGCCACCTGTCATCACATGGCCATCTCCAACAAAAAATAAGTTTTTATTGGAAAAAAAAGATTTTTGTTCTTCTTTTCTAAGTCCATGTGACTTTTTTTATTCCCCAAAATCAAGAAAACAAATAAAAGGACGCCATTTTGGTACTGTCGATAAAATCCAAAGGAGTGTAATCGAGGAGCTGAAGGCGATTTAAATTAAAGCCTTCCGGCATTTCTATGCAAATTGGAGATAACACCTTTGCCGATGTATAGTTGCCTAAAAAAACTACTTTGAAGGAGATACTATTAATGTATAAAAATAAAACAAAATTATTACAAAAAACTAGCAGTTTCCTTGTATTTAATATAAATTCCAATAACAAAGAACTACCATTGACGTGAGAATATTTCCGGTTTCGAATAGTGTAATACGAGTATAATTAAATATATTATTCAAAATAAATTTCCATTGAATTGGAGGAGTAGAGTTGTCTAGACTAAACTATACAAGACTTTGGTTAGAGTTACTATCTAGGTTGTTGAGACTTTCCAATTGAAAATTTGTTGAAATAGTTTTCGTAACACTATGCATATTTACGCGAACGCGGTAAAAGTTGATTTACAAAGAGTTGCGGACTCTTAAACTATCATCGTGTTGTCGTAGGAAGATGGAAAAATTTCCAATTTACCAAGTTTGTGAATGGTAAATAAAGGATAGATATCGTAAGGGATGCGTCTACTTGTATACATCAATCCATAAACTCGTACATAATGTGTACAGTAGTACACATTATAAATGTTTGTTTTTGGTTTGCTATAGATAGTTTTTCACTGTAGCTTTAATGTAAAAGTTTTCCTTAGAACTTGATATTTGCGTTCGAAATTCTATTTACCAATTTTCTCTAGAAAAGAGAGGGAATAAATAAAATTAAAAAGAAATTCTTTAACAATTTTACTTCTTCAATAACATTTTAAATACCTACAAAACTTCAAATGTTTTAACAAAAGTTTCTTCAATAAAGAATAAATTAGTTTATTCTCTTCCTGTTTAAGCATAAATTTTATTAAATTTAAATTTATTTCATATTAAATAGGTGGAGGTAGGGGCTGTTCTTTTATAGAATAGATAAGTTGCAGGTTTATTTAAATAGTGCATTTTATTAAATAGTAATTAAGAAAGAATCTAACTTAAGATATTTTCATAAATAGTTGGTGGAAAATGTTATCAAGTAAAGTGTTTGCATTTGTAGATCTTCATTAAAATTTTAATAGTTTTCAAAGATAATTATCCTCTAATGATATCTTCAAATATTTTAATATAAGTTGTAGTAAAAAGAAATCCATTATTTTTGCATTAAATTGAAGGTTTTATTTAGCATAGATAGAATGATACGATTTAGGTCAAATATGCACCGTTTTGTTTGATAACTTGTTGCCATTTTGGAGGTAATTTCATAATGCCTCTCTCATAGAAACCCTCGTCCCTATTGGCAAAAAACTGGGACAGTCGATTTTCACAATCTTCTTTTGAGGCGAATTTTTCACCTGCAATATCATTCGTCATAGACAGGAAGAGGTGGTAATCACTTGGTGCCAGGTTTGGACTATAAGGTGGATGCATAAGAACATCCCAACCAAGGTCCTGAAACTTCTGGCGAGTCACTATCGATGTATGCAGCCTGGCGTTGTCCTGATGGAACACAATTCCTCTCCTTTTGGCCAAAGCTGGCCGCTTCTGGGCGCTCGTATAAGTACCCACATTTTTTAGAATAAAAAAGCCAAAATTTGCAGTCGTGTAAGGCTTATGGCTCTCTTTTGTTAACACCATATATAATGCTCAGTAAAAATTTTCAGTTTAAGCTTAAAAATGTGGGCACTTATACGAGGGTCATTCAACAAGTACTTAGCCTCACCGCCCGATGGAACTGCTGTCACAAAAGAAATTTACCATCGTGCAGTACATTTTTTAGCTTGAACTTAAAAATTTAAGTCGATTTCCTTCATTAGTTTTGTTTTGAGAGCCTTTGAAAGCGAGCGTGTCGGGCGGTTGCACAAAAATGGAGAAAGAACAATATCGTTCGGTGATTAGATTCTTGTTTTTGGAAGGGAAAACGCGCAGCGAAATCGAAGATCGCTTAGATGCTGTGTATGGTAACTCTTCTCTTTCAATGGCGACCGTCAAGAATTGGTTCAACGAGTTTGTTCGCGCCGCACGTCGGTTTTTGATGAGCCACGCCTAGGTGCCCCGAAAACGGCTGCTACGGAGGAAAACGTTAAAAAAGTCCACGATCTCGTGGCTGAGACTGTGGGCATCGCAGTAGGAACAGTGCATCATATTCTACGCGAAGAACTGGGCATGAGAAAGCTGTCGGCGCGATGGGTGCCGCGTTTGCTCACACCGAAAAACAAGCGCAACCGTGAGACCACATCAGCGCCGTGTTTGGCGCTGTTTCAGCGCAATCCAGCGGAGTTCTTTCGACGAAACATGGATTCACTGGTACACACCAGAGACCAAGGAACAGTCGAAACAGTGGACTTCACCCGGCGAACGTGCTCCGAAGAAGGCGAAGACTGTTCGATCGGCCGGAAAGGTGATGGCCACCGTTTTCTGGGATTCACAAGGTGTGATCCACATCGATTACCTCGAGAAGGGTAAAACAATCACGGGGCGCTACTATGCTGACTTATTGGGCCGATTTGACGTCGAATTGAAGAAAAAGCGGCCCCGCTTTGCGGAGAAAAAGGAGCTGTTCCACCACGACAACGCGCCGGCTCACACCTCCGCCGTCGCCATGGCCAAATTGGTCGAATTGCGCTACGAAATGCTGCCCCATCCACCGTACTCTCCAAATTTGGCCCCCTGTGACTACTTTTTGTTTCCAAACCTGAAAAAATCACTCGCCGGAAATAGATTTGGGTCGAATGAGGAGGTCATCGTCGCCACGGAGGCCTATTTTGCTTCCCTCGAGAAAATGTATTTTTTGGACGGGTTAAAAAAGTTAGAGCATCGCTGGGCCAAGTGTATCGAGCTTGAAGGAGATTATGTGGAAAAATAAATTGCCACCTTTCCAAAATTTTCGTTTTTCTTTTGTAGGCTAAGTACTTGTTGAATGACCCTCGTACTTCCATAGCACTTAAATTTTTCAAAAAAAAAAAATAAAAAAAATACAGGCTTCTTTATAGTTAATTGTGACCAAAATACGTACTGGAAGTCAATTTCGGGAATGGCTTCTTTATAGTTAATTATGAGTTTTCAGATCGCTTTAATGCAACATTTATTTAGTCTAATGCTTGATATTTTATATTATAAAGAATTTTAATATAAAATGGCTGATTATATACTATATTAATTTTGTTTTGAATAATACAATTAATTAAGAAATATTCAAATAACAGGGCTGTACTTTACAAAATTTTGAAATTGATTATGCTCATACTACCCCAATAAGTGAATCGTGTCCATATGCTAAAGCTTTCTTCTTATAACTATCTAACCTTGAAGGACTAAAATTTATTTTTAAGTAAAAGAAAAATAATTAAGTAATTTAAATATTAAATAAAACTCTTGAACAATATTTTACAGCAATTGAAATATCATCAAATGTTTTTACCCGCATCAGCATATACAATTATTTATTTGATTGCTTAAAAAAATTTTAATTACTATCCAGTTTTCTCTCGTTCTGTATAAACTGTAATTTCATTTCTTAAATACGATAACGTACTATATATTCATTTTAGTACAACTGATTCGGTTGAACACACGAATTTTGTTTAATTCGAATTTAAAATATGTTCGTTGAAAAACAAAATGAATTAAATCATAATTCTCAAAAATATATGAAATTTTCCACTTGACAGAGAAATTAAATAAAACAAATAAGGGAAAATAATTGGAGCGAAGGATTATATAGGAATAACAACAAAAAGTAGAGATAGTATGCAACAGAACAACCAAAATTTCAGACCTAGTGAATTTTCTAGACCATAAAAAGTCACCAGAAGCGAAATGCCTACTGACGAATAGTTGAATAGTTATATTCATATATGGATGAGCAATTTTCAGAAGCTTATAATAATCGTAGACGCAAGGATATATATACAATACATACAAAGTGTAGAAGCATCCATGCACATATTCTGGCACATATGTTACCTAAATTGGATCCGAACACATCCTGCACAACTGGCCTAGCTGAGGCGTTCATAGCTAACCATTCATCGTTTAATTCGTTCATGAGTTGAGGTTAAATGCTAACCCAGTTTCCGAACATTCGCATTATCCATTCACATTAGTGTCCTTATCCCGATGGTAGCCTTACGAGTACCAGACCAATTTCCATCGCTTAGCAATTCTACTATGCGCTTACTCTCTTAAATATTTTTCCATCACCTATTAAATATAATCCTTTTTGCTAGTAACAAACTATATAATATGAGTTAACTTTTAGGTAAATATCCATAGATTATTACTAATTATGTACAATAGTTAAATTTTCGAATATTTTATGATAAAAGTATTTAAAAGTTGTAATTTTTCTGTACCTGAACAACAACAAAAATGTATAATACAAGAAAAAATTTTTGTTGTTGAAAATTTTTGTATAAAATTACTTAATGACAAAATTAGAAATATTTTATAGAGAATCTTGGATTATAAGGCCTGGACGTTAAAAGCAACATTTTTTTTTAGAATAATTGCTGATCGAATACTTTGGATGCTAATTTTTCAAAAAATGTGTAATATTGGAGTATATGGGGCTCAGAAAACTCATTGGTGGACTGTAGAAAAGCCATTTTAGTCAGTAAAAGTGACTCATTTTAGTCCGATAATGAAATCATAGCGCCTCTATTCCTTTAAAAATGAAAAAGAAAACACTGTTCTAAACACTGTTCTAAACACTATAGTCCTAGATAAGCGCATTTTTTAGGCTTCAAGTAAAAGAATATAATTGGTCTATATGTGATTTTAACAAAATGTGGCTACAAGCTACCCAATACGAAAAAGTTTAGCTCTATTGTACGAGAAGTTCTTAGGACATGTAATTTTGGGATTTGGTCATGTCAATTGGTCTCGAAAGATCGTGCATTTTGACGCCATTGGATTTTTTTTGTAAAACTATGTGTCCTGCACTCATCTGGAAACTCAAGAGCTTTCTTATGAAAAAAAATTATTTATTTATGAATAGCTATTTTGTCCCCTTCAAAGTAATCCCCACCAGATAGTATACACTTGTGCCAACGTTTTTTCCAATTCTCGAAGCCCTTCAAACAATCATTATTTTGTGATCTTGTTCAGCTTCCCCTTCGCTGTCGTCTTTATCTCCTCAATCATAGCATAGCGTCGTCCTTTCATTGGGCTCTTCAATTTTGGGAACAAGAAAAAGTCACAGGGGTCAGATCTGGGGAAGACGGTGGCAAAGCCAATTTTTGTTCTTTCACAAAACTGGGCGTTTCTGGCGGATTGCCGCGCGCACCTTTAGCAAAACTTACAGGTAATATTCCTTATTAACCGTTCTACCCTGTGGCAAGAATTCATGATGTATCATGCCCCTGAAATCGAAGAAAATTGTAAGCAAAACCTTTACATTCGACCGAACTTGGCGCGCTTTTTTCAGTCTTGGCATGTACGGCAGCTTCCATTGGGATGATTGAGCTTTGGTTTCTACGTCATAACCATAAACCCATGATTCGTCACCAGTTATGACCCTCTGGAGCAAATTTGGGTAGTCGCGGACAAAGTCCAACAGCTCCTTAGCAATGTTAATGCGATGCTGTTTTTGCTCGAAACTGAGCAATTTTGGTACGAATTTCGCGGCGACCCGTCTCACGCCAAATCATGCCCGGGCGTCCAGCACGGTTTTCGTCGTTCACATCTTCTCGGCCCTCTTAGAACATTTTGTACCAACGATAAACGTTGCTTCGGTCCAAGGTATTTTCTTCACTATATGCCACAGTCAACATTCGGAATGCGTCCGCGCAATTAATTTTGTTCATCACAACAAAATTTGATACAGATTCTTTGATCCATTTTTTGGAATGGGCAAAAATCGAAGACGTGCCAAAACACGTGCAAGCAAAGCCGCTGTCAAAAACTAACCGAATATTCAAAATTCTGGAGTCAAAAACTAACCGAATATTCACGGCTGTGCCGTCCTGGATCCACCGGTTCTCGTCCGATCACCGAAGTTAAGTAGGACTGGGCGTGGTTAGTACTTGGATGGGTGACCGCTTGGGAACACCGTGTGCCGCAGGTTTAACCGTGTGTGTGTCGACCGACTCACACTCGGTAGGTAGCGGGTTCGATTCCCGCTGCCGCTATCTCGGCATGGTGCCGGGGTGAGAGGCCGACTACAAGCCTTATATGTAGTCCGTAGGGTCCCCCAACGTCACTGGAGGTTACTTCGCTGGCCTAATAAGCCGCAAGCTATAAAAAAAACCACCTTATCAAGAAACAGCACAAGAAGAATCAACCGGACCGTACCTTAGGCAAAAAAAACTCATCTGGTTTTCAGCGAACAACGCAGACGGGTGAACGAACACTTCATCTACAGCGGCAACGACAGCGGCCACCACTGTGAAGTCGGATTGATCCTATCGGCCAACGCAAAAAGAGATCTCTCCATGGGCTACAAACCGGTCTCCGACCGCCTTCTGACAGCCAGGCTCCACTCGAAGTTCCGAAAGATCACCATCGTGCAGTGCCCCAACCGAAGTAAATGATGACGCCAACAAAAAGAAGCCTTCTACCACCAACTAGAGAAGAGTATTCTCTGTGCCGCTATATGCTCCATAGGAGCGACTGTGTCTCATGACTATGTGTATATGTGTCATAATGTATAATGTATAATGTAGAAATGAAACCTGTCAAATAATAAAAAAAAAAAAAAAAAAAATGTTGCTTCGGTCTAAGGTATTTTACTTCACTATATGCCACAGTCAACATTCGGAATGCGTCCGCGCAATTAATTTTGTTCATCACAACAAAATTTGATACAGATTCTTTGATCCATTTTTTGGAATGGGAAAAAATCGAAGACGAGCCAAAACACGTGCAAGCAAAATGCCGCTGTCAAAAACTAACCGAATATTCAAAATGGCCGAACTTATCGGCATAAGTGAGAGACATGAGTATCAAAATAACGCCACAAAAAATCGAAAATCGAATATACGTAACCCGCGGAAATTCAAAAGTCGCTATACTTTTTGAACAGACCTCGTATATTGTAATTTATAATGTTCCCTTTGTTCAGGACCTGTGCATTTCCGGCTATCAAAAATTTCACTCCCATTTATCCTATCATCATAATACACTTATGAAAGAATTATCCTATACTGCCCTTCTCAGAAACACTCGTCTAAGACTTAAGAGACATTGGACTAGAGATTTTCTCGCGGAATCTAACTTCCGTTAGTTGGAGAAACGCCGATGGGTGTTTACTCCCACTTTATGATACACAAGATTGAAAATTAAAATATTATATAAATCTGCTTGTTAGAATACAATTGTAGTTGCAGATAAAAAAAAAGAAGAAAATTGTATGTATAAAAGCAATTTACATCCCGAAATATGCAAAAAAGTCATCAAAAGTTACCTCGAAAGGATCGGCTCATATCGATCATTCAAAAAAATAAAGGCTCATATCGATCATTCAAAAAAATAAAATATTATGCTTTATGTATAACGACAAAGTTTAAGAAATATAATAAAATAAAATTTTAATCAAAATCTGATTTCTTTTTTTTCTTTTTAAAGAGTAAATTGTATAAGCACTTTGAGTAAGATTTTAATGAGGCAGTAAGGAAATTTTCTGTAAAAGTTGAAAAATATTTTTTGGTTTCAGTTGAAGTAATAAAAATTTTTTCAGATTAATACAATTAAAGAAAAATTAAATTAAATTCAAAATTTTTTATTTACAATCAATGGTTATAATTTCAAAAAGAGGGTAATTTATTACAAGGATTCTTTATTTTCGAAACGCACAGCACATATGGTAATTTTAAATTTGCCTATGACATTCTTGCTTATGGGTTCATTATTTGATGAAGGAAACAAAAAAAAACTGAGGAAGTTCGATGCTCTATTTTGAGAAGAAAATTTTTACAGGATATTCAGTTATTCTATGCATTCAGCGAGGATTCGTGTTAAGAAATTCTTACTATTTTATTTTACTACGAAAAATACCAAATAGTTAAATTGTTTGTTTAAAGTTTTCCCAAGAACTAATTGAAACATTATTTTTCCTATATTGGTAGGGTAGTTCTTACATTTATAGGGTTTCTGTTTTTTAAAAACAATTTTGAAAACTAAAACTAAAACGGAAAAATTATATGAAATTTTCTATTGATTGGAATTGAACAAGGATTAGAGTTAAAAATATCGAAAATAAAATAATATGAATAGTAGAAAGGATACTATATATAAGCTTTGGTGGATTTAGTATAGTTATGTGAGTATGTATGAACATATGTCCGTAATAAGAAAGTTTTGGTGAATGTAACTTTTATGTGCCTCTGTTTATGAATCTCTTGGGAAGTGTCCAATGACATGCTGGAAAGTTTGTTGGAACAAAAGAGTTTCGGCCTTTCTCCACTTTCATAGTAGATTATTGAACATATGGAATAGTCTGTTCGACCTTTTCGGTTTATTTTTGTTGTTGTTGTTGGTCTTTTTCAAAGGACAAATAAATGGACACAATGGCTATTGATATCTACAACTGGCAAAGCTGAAAATTTGTTGAATGAAAAAAATGATAGAAGTTTTTCTATTTGAGGTAGCCGTGTGCTCGTAAATATGTGTGTTGACTCAAGGCGTATTTGTATCGAAACGAAAAAAACTTTCCCAGTTCTTATCAATTTTTCCTATCTACATTTTCTATTAAATTGTGTTTCAATTTTTCTTTCCTAATTTGAGATTTGGTTTTATTATTATCAGTCTTTCTTTTTCATAGCTCATTGTGGGCACAAGGATACGAGTATATGACTATCCTTGGCCATAGTAAAAGTTCTTAAAACTTGGGATGATTGCAAATTGTTGATTGCGATATTTCTACCATTGAGTATAGAGAGAAGCTAAGAATTACGGTTGACAATAACGGGGTAAAGATAAAAAGGATCTTGTGTAAAGTACTGATGGGTGTCCCCATTCAATTTGTTAGCGCATCGAAATCGGAAACTTTTTCAATTGACCCGGAATCTGATTGCAACCGAAGTCATTGCGTTAGAGAAACCATTGATCAGTTTAATTTAGTGTTCTCTATAACCGAAACTGAATGGTCTCCTATATAAAACTCTTCTAATATTATAAAGTATTATCCGTTCTCTATGGTATTCTTAAGATGACACTATTTTGGTTTCTGTTTACGTTTTATTTATTGCTTGATTTGCTTCACTTTTAGACTTTCAAGCTAAATAAAATTCGGTTCTAAATCTATACGGAAAATAAGAGTAATAGGTGGTCGGTATTAAAGTTGAATTTAAAAAAAAAAAACTAAATGAACACTCATAGTCCTTAGGTGGGCCACTATACGTATTATCTGTACATGTGTACATAGAAAATGAATAGTAAACGTTCTCCGAATGCACGAGTTTCGAAATTTTTAGGTCAACCCAAAGAATTGAGAGTTTCTGCTATTCGCTCTACTTAACGAAATTTTCCCACTGATGTGGCTCTAGTATTAAAATGGTTTGACTAAAAAATGATGACAACTCAGAAAGGTAGATATGTAGGTAGGTAGGTAGGTAGATAGGTAGATGTTCATGAAAGTGCAATGGGGATGAAAATATTCCAAATATTTGAATTTCGATTCAGTATTGTCCGTAATATGGTATTTATTCGATGTGAATATTTTCTGAAATGAATTTTTTTTCCAACCACAAAAGAATTTGAAATGAATCACTTCCGGGTTGAAAATCGAAGGATTTTCAATTTTTTGTCTTGTCATTTCTATGCTATTTGAAATTGCAATTTTTATATTTGGGATTTGTCATGATAAAGGATTTTCTAGTTATGACAAAAAAAAAAAAAAAATAAAGCATCTGCCCAAAAATATTCCAGGGTTTTGGGATAAAACAAAAAAAAAACTGCAAGGTTATATAAAAATGACATAGAAATAGACATGAACAATCATTAGTTCTGAATATGTCTAGCAGAATATTTATTAATTTTTTTTTATATTTTCCTATTCAGGGATACTGATGGTCGTCCTTTTTTGAAATTTTATGTCAGATTGTAAGCAAACAACGGTTATGGACCGTGACTTTTTCAATTGTGTGCAAGTATTAATATTGACATTTAACGTGTTTTCGAAAAATGCACAATTATCAAACTTGGGAATATTTGTCCTATGTGCATTCGAGTACTTGTTGGATTCAACACGAGAGAATATTTGTCAAATTTTAGAATAAAATCAAATTAAAAAAAAATACTTTTTAAACGGACTGGTCATAATTTTGTTTAGTAGAAAAATTTTTACTTCTTGTACAGCAGAAATGGAATTTATGCCATTGATCCTTTACTTACAGGAAGAAAACTTTGAATTAAGTATATTCTCTAGAAGTCCAAATTGTAATTTTTAGCGATGTATTTTATTGATGAGAAGATCATCATTTATATTTATGGTCTTGTTTGTAACTATACTTAATTATATCCTTTTTGTAATTTAATTATAATTTGCATTTTTATTTATTTTTTTCAATAAGTTATTCTAAGCTTTATTAAGATTTTGGAGATGAAAATTAATTTATTATATTAACAAATAGAAAGAATAGGAGACTATAGAACCAAAAATATGATTCATATCCAGAAAGTGTAAGTTCAGTGAAATGCCAATTAAAGGAATGAGGTCTGAAAAAACAAAATAGAAAGAAAAAGTTGTAAGATCACGAATATTTTTCCATGGAAGAGTGAAACGAAGACCTTTGAAATTTTCGATATTTTTGGCTCCAATAGACACCCGTTTGCTTGTTAATATGTTGGCGAACGTATTGTGATGAGTTGCATGGTATGCACTGTGGGACAAAATTTAAAAGCTTCAGAGAACTTTTAAAAGTAGATTTTTAATTATTTTTTTCAGCAAGTGAATGGCACTTTTCGTCTGTATTAATCATCTTTTAGGAAGCAAGAGCTGAAAGGATCTTTAAATTGGGATGATATGGCCTTCACAGTCACTAGATTTTTTTCTATTGAACATTTATAGAATGATTAGAAATAATCCAAAAAAAATAAGAAAACTTTTGAAGAAGACATATTTTGTATCCTCGATTGTGGACCGATAATTGAGACATGCCGCATATACGAGGTCTGTTCAAAAAGTATCGCGAATTTTGTGTTTTTTTTTCAAAAATTATTTATTTATTCATGAATATATATTTTGTCGCAATCCTTGAAATACTTCAAAAAATTATTTGTTGTGGTCTTGTTCAGCTCCTCCTCCGATGCATAACTTGCAGGTAATATTCCTTATTGACCGTTCTGCCCTGTGGCCAGAACTCATGATGCGCCACGCCCCTGCAATCATAAGCAAAACCTTCACATTCGACCGAAACCTTCACATTTGACCGAAATTGGCGCGCTTTTTTCTCAGCCTTCTGAGAACATTTTGTACCACCGATAAACGTTGTTTCGGTCCACGGAAGCTCCACCATATGCCACAGTCAACATTCGAAATGCGTCCACGCCATTAATTTTGTTTTTTAGACAAAATTTGATACAGATTCTTTGATCCATTTTTTGGAATGGGCAAAAATCGAAGACGAGCCAAAATACCAGCACACCAAGCAGCTGTAAAAAATTAACTGAACATTCAGTTACCAACATAACGACACAAAAAAAATCGAAAATCGAATATCCGTAAGCTGCGATGCTTTTTGAACAGACCTCGTATATGTATAGCTTACAGCTATATTTCTATGTCCTAAAGCATTCACGTCCTATCAGATATTGGACCTCTTCCATTCCACGAGACTATGCCAGGAATCCGATGATGCATCCATGTTCCTTTAACCGACAAATCTCAGCCAATGTCTCATCTCACCAATATCTCACACCAAAGTGTGTAGATATTTTTTTAAATTTTCATTCTCTTCCCACCACATTAAAAATTTAAATGCTTTAATGAGTAGTTTCTTCATAAAATTCTTTTGGTCCAAAATCAACCCGAATTTATCAATTCAAATTAAAATTCAAATAAAGATTTCATATATTGTATATTTTGCAAAAAAAATGCACACAATAAAAAAAAGGATAAGCGGAAAAGCTGCTCAATTTTTTTTTTTAAATTAAAATTCGACTTTGTCCTTTTTCAAATATACAAAATTCACAAACAAAATATTAATAAAAATAATTTCTTGGTTTGTTTAAAAAAATGTTAAATGCTAAAAATGATGAATTTCCTTAAATTATTATAAAGGAGACAATTATTTTTGAACATGCTCTACACTGGAGAACAGATCGAATGTGTCGACGCATTTATTCAATTGATATTTAATCATTTAATAGGAGATGTAAAAAGTTATAAAATTCATTAAGTGTGCCTTTAAGTTAAAAGTGATTTTTTTTATATTAAAGAGGAACTGTCAGGATTTTGTGTTTAGGATCCATAATTTTTTCTAAAATAGCTTGAGTACTTATATTAGTCCAAATAAAAATTAATTTTTTTTATAAAACAAAATATAATTACCGTTAAATATTTTTGCACTTAAGGGAAAACATTTGCAATGGGCATAGATATTCAATTTGTTATGGTCCTTTTGTGGAGCATCTCAAATGTATCATCCTTAAAAATTGTACGAAAAGATACAATATATCAGTCAGACTTTCCAATAAGCAAAAGCGTTTAATTCTTATAAATTGAAACAAAAAATTTACCTAATAAAAAAATCGTTTTAAAATAATAACGAACAAAAAATTTACACTATTTTTAAAAAAAATTACAAAATTATATCAAAATATAAAATAAAACAAATTTATATATATTTTTAACTTTCAAAATTTTAATTCTCTTTCAATGATTAAATTAATTATTTAAAAAAAAAACTATTTTAAATATAAATAAATGAATGGTAATAAATTAATTATAATTTTTTTCTTTTGTATTTGTGAGTAACTAAAAATTAATTAAGTTTACGAAACATGAACAAAAATAAATATTTTTTGTGATTAACTAAAAATAAAAATTAATTAACTTTACAAAGTATCAACAAAAATAATTAAATAATAATAATTTAAAAACATTGGCAACAACCAATAATATTTTTTTAAATAAAAATTTAAATAATCATTTAAAAACATTGGCAACATCCAATAAAAATTAAATATTTCCTTTTTAATATTTACAAAAAAAATTTCCTAAAATTTTTTTTTATAAATGTTAATTTTTTTTTGGCAAATATTTTCTTAAATATTTGTATGATTTTTTAAATAAATTATTTGGTTAAAGTTTGATTAATTTTATTGCAATTACTTAGATAGTGAAGAAAAGAACATAATTTTTTAGGGAGGTTGACAATGCAAACTCAAACGAAACATAAAATCGCCAAATGACCTCATGGTGGTGGCGCTACAGAATTACCTCTTGATCGTGTTCTTAAAAATTCAATATTTTATAATTGTACCAGGCGTAAAAAGCTTAAATCCGCTGTTTGGTCATAGATGGCGTAAGTGAGCGTATAAAGCTACCATGGGCACGCCATACTTTTTTTTATGAGTTTGACATCTGCCAACATTAATCAGTGCCTACATTTTCAACAATTTCGTACAACAACATACATTTTTCCTTTTGTAATCATGTCTAGTTTTGTCCCAGAAAAAGAGCATATGCGAAAAGCTCTGCTTTTCTGCTTCAATTTGAAGAAATCGGCTGCCGAATCGCATCAAATGCTTATGAAGGCTTATGGTGACAGTGCTTTATCGGAAACAACGTGCCGAGATTGGTTTCGTCGGTTCAAAGACGGCAATTTTGACTTGTGGGACAAGAAGCGTGAAAAACGGCCTAGGAAGGTTAAGGACCATCAATTGCAGGCTCGTTTAAACGAAGACTATGTTACTCAACCAGCCATTTCCATGCGTCTCCATACCATGGGGAAGATTGAAAAGATCTGAAAATGGGTGCCGTATGAACGATAGGCAGATGGAGCGACGCCAAAACACATGCGAATTCCTGCTCGCCAGATAAAAAAGAAAGTCGTTCCTGCTTCTGATTGTAACAGGCGATGAAAAGTGGATATAGGCGTCCGAAAATGGGTTGATGAGTGGTTTGCCTCGAAAGAGAAGGATTTTTTTTGGCGTGGTATCCACAAATTGCCCGAGAGATGGGAAAAATGTAGAGCTAGCGAGGGCAAGTACTTTAAATAAATTTATTTTTGCTTTCTGTAGAAAAACATTTGTACCACCAGGTGTATAAGAATAAAAAATATCAGGTGTATAAGTTAAAAAAGCAGCGGATTTAAGCTTATACACCTGGTATTATTACTAAATTATTTTTAACAGGTGAAAACTTAAAAAATTCTCAATATTTTTGGTACTCACTAACCGCACTTTTGGACTTATCCTATTGTTTTGTTACTTACTGCCATGTCTTGCATGTTAATTGAATCGTGCATAAGTTTGCATATTGCATATTTTCAACACCTTGTTGACACCTAAAGAACTAGTGTCTCCGAACAAATGTGCATGTGGTTGGAAAAGCATTTTCAGTTATGTGTTAAGCGACCATAAAAGCTATTCAGATTTTGATGAGGATGCATAAGGAGATGTAAAGTTCACGAAGAAAACGA
The DNA here is from genome assembly GCA_958298945.1 of Atherix ibis. NCBI lineage: Eukaryota > Metazoa > Arthropoda > Insecta > Diptera > Athericidae > Atherix > Atherix ibis. The sequence goes on from OY282606.1 coordinate 34,105,831, forward strand.
TGATTATGACCATTTTAGAAGGCAATGTCCGATGCTTTTTACCATAAGTACCAACACTAGGCAAATGTTGAACTAGATATTCTGGAATTTCCAAGGAATACGTAAGTTAATGGAATATCATCGTTCTGATTCATACTCCTTGGAGGTGTTTGAGATTATTTAAACATTGGTTGAACAAATACTTGTACCTGTATTTAGGTAAGGTAGAGATATTGGTTATTTATCGTTCAGTTTTTCTATTTGAAAAAGGATCTGCGTTCATTGAAATTTACTTTAATACTAATACGTCTATCTGTTGGTGAAAGTTTTGTACCGAAATTCCTTATCGCAAATTGTTGATCTTTTTAAATGCGCTCGAAGTAATTTTCTGTGTAATAAAATCAAATTCTTGATGTGGAAATTTCAATTTAGGAATTCTTCCCTTAGAACCTTTTGTATTTCTTTGGTTGATTTTATATTCTATATTTTTTAAGGGGGGTGCCACCATTAGATAAACAGGATTCTGTTGTCATTGTTTTTGCGGTACTATAAGTTATATAGCTTGCACCTGAATGGAAGTGATGAAAGCTTTTTTTTAAAGATTATTTTTAAAGGCAAAAAATGATTGCAAATTTTCCTCTTAAGTAAACAAAATCGATTTAAGTATAGAACAAAGAAGATTTTAGATACTTTTTTCTCCCATATATGTACTTACAAGTATAAATAATATAATTGAATATTTTCCCTTTGATAATGCATTCTAATTCAATTGATGCTGATGTGATTGAATACTGTCAGAATTTTAGTTCAAGATAATGTGCCAGATGTTTGGAAAAAGATTTTCACTGAAATTGAAATAGATTAAATGATGTAAATTATTTCCCTTTTACCTAATGCAGCTACTTAAATTATATATAAAGGATTTTGGTAATTTTTTCTCATTTTACTTACATTTAAAAGCTTATATGCATTAGAAATTTTCTTGAGAATTTTTTTTATAAAAATATACAATTTTCTTAGCTACTTATTTAAATAATTGTAATTTCATAGTAATATGCAAGAAAATATTTGGCATATTTCATTTTTTAATCCCATCGTAATATGATTACAAAAATTAGTTGGTTACATTTTTTTTTTGTTTCTTGTGAAAATATAGAAAATATATCATTTTTATTATAGAATTCAGTTCAGTCTAGTTAATATAAAAATAACTTCAATTTATTAAAATATAAATTATTCGAATATAAATAATAATGGAAAGGTAGCGAAAAATAATTGGTTAATATACATAATCCTATGAAAAGTTGAAAAATCTAATTTGATGAAAATGATTAAGCCGCAAAACTAATTAAACATTAATTATTTTTGACATTATAAGTATGGTGTAATAGTATGAGAGATTGTGTCAATTAGATGACTTTACAACCAAACCTGGAAAATCGTTCATATCCTCTGAAGCAAGAGGACCTTGCAGAAGTTGATTTATATTTGGTATCGAGTCAGTTTTTCGTCCTGTGGCAACTGTGGTACAATATTAAGGGTAAACGTATTTAGAAAATTTGTGCAATTGAAAGTATAAATATAAATACGAGTAGAGCTGAATAATGTGAAATTATTTTTGATGGTGGTTTAGTATGCTGGTTGGTTTGGTAGTCACAGCCATCGCTGTTTGTACACGTGTAAGAATTGTTTTGTAGATTGGGTGCTAAAACGGAAATTTAATAACTTTCGTGTTTTTGTACATACACATATGTATATTTATTATTTACTGCATATTGCAATCAGTTTATTAAGGGAAAATATTTTATTATTTTTTAATATTACATTAAAAGTTGTTAGCATACGAATTTTCTATCTTAAATATGTCTATTTTTAAATTCATTTACTATACAAGATATGATAAAAAAGGTAATGAAATTATTTTATTTTTTATATTAATGTTATCTCCTTTACAGTAGTTTCGCGGTATACACTCCTTTGAATGATATGAAGTGTTTTTTTCATCTTTGAAAACAAAAATCACACATACTATTACCAGATAAATAGGGAATTTCGTCAAAATTGCCGTGTGGCAGGAGGCATTGGCATGATGGAGCATTCAAGTGTCTCCAGAGTACGGTCTACTATAAATAACCCTTTCCTACGCTTTTCAAGGACTTATTTATAAAAAAAAGTTTCTTTATAAATAAAGATTTCCTTACAAGATTACATATTTTTATCAGTTTTTGATATTAAAGTCATTTCTGAATAGTTATCAAAAGAATGTTGCAACTTTTCATAAGTCAAACTTGTGAATTTACCAAATTTAACACAAAATTTGATGGCAAATTGTTGCTGCAAACTTCGATGCTCCATTTTTCGGAACCTACTGCAAAAACACAACTTCACTGACCACGTTTTATAGAGTCGCGTTGGAGGGACTATCCTATAAGCTATGGCCAAATTGTTCTTAGTGCTGTCAGTGTCATACGTCATACTTTTTTTCTCCCACCCTCCATAAATACTTTCCAATATTTACCTGTTTTATACACAATGATAATTTAGCTTTAAAAGAAGTATTTCTTCTTTTTAAGCTAAATTATCATCATCGTGCAATGTTAGATAATGTACGATAGCAATATACAAAATTTAAATTTATCTCAGGCACGTATGACTATTGCTTAAGATAAACATTTTATGAAGAGCATACACATAAGTACCCCTTCAGACATTTAAAGGAGCGTACTGCTGCCATTAAGTAGTAAATGTTTACAGACATAATATGATTTTAGACAATGTTATATAATAATACCAAAAAAAAATTAATATAGTAGAAATTTGAAGAAAACTGTGATTTCGAAAAAAAAATGTATTTTTCCCTTTGGTTTTGTTGCACTCTTTTTTTTATTTAAATATTAATTATATTACAAAACAAAATCCGCATATAAGATATTTTTTGAATTTTTCGATGAAATAGTAATATATAATTCGATTGAAAGTAGGAAATTTTCGATAACACAAAAATTATATCAGAAATATAAAAAATATATAAATTCCTAGCAACATAATTATGATGCTAAGTAAAATATCTTTTTAATCGGAAATAATTAATTAAATTTGATTTGACTAATAGTATAATATAATACATAATTGTTGGTCGATTATATTTTTTTTTTAACTTTTTGTTTAATTTTATCGTTATTGTTAAGAGAACTTACAATTGACAATTTATTTTTTGCTTTTGCTAAACACCCTCAATGGGATTGCTGCGTTAGCAATCCTCGATGAGTGACTCTTCAAAAGGTACTAAATTATACAAACTATTAAGTAATTTCTCCTCTAGCTTTAACTTACTGGCCAACATCTCCTTCTAAACGACCTGATATCCTTGTCTACTTTATTACGAGGGTCGTTCAATAAGTCCTTAGAAAATCCAAAAAATTGCGCTCGTAGTGTCGGTAAGGATTTTTTTTTGTAAGTCGCATTATCTACAGGAAAGCTGTCAAAATTTCAGCTTGATCCATAGCGTAGGTCAATTTCTATCGTCGATTAAAGTTAACGACATTTATTTGTGCATAACAATGGAAAAAAGCGAGTTTAGGGCTGTCATCAAACATCTCCATTTGAAAGGCTTAAGCCCGAAAGAAATCAAAGCTGAGTTGGATGCAAATCATGGCACAACTGCACCTGTGTTTGCGACGGTTTACAATTGGGTCAATGAATTTAAACGTGGCCGTTCATCCACAAAAGATGAACATCGTTCAGGACGCCCAGTTGAGGTGTCTACTCCTGAAATCATCGACAAAATCCACGATCTGAACGATCGGCGAATTAAAGAATTATTAGTTGAGGCCCCGAGCATATCACAAGGTACAGTCGCTTCAATTTTGCATGAAAAATTGTCTGTGAAAAAAATTTCGGCAAGATGGGTGCCGCGTTTGCTCTCAGAGGAGAATAAGCGCAATCGTGTAGTGGACTCTGAGGCTATGTTGGCACTCTTTTATGGCAATCCTGCCGAATTCCTTCGTCGATGTGTCACTGTGGACGAAACCTGGATACACTACACTACACTCCAGAACTGAAGAGACAGTCATCACAGTGGATTTTCAAGGGTGAACGGGCTCCGAAGAAGGCAAAAACTGTGCCATCGGCCGGCAAGGTGATGGCCACGGTCTTTTGGGATTCGCAGGGCATCATTTTTATCGACTACTTGGAAAAAGGAAAAACAATAATAGGAGCGTATTACGCGTCGTTATTGCAACGGTTGAGCGAGGAAATCAAAGAGAAACGCCCCATCTGAAGAAGAAAAAAATCCTCTTGCATCATTGAGAATGGAATTGTTGCAGCATCCCGCTTATTCACCAGATTTATCGACTACTTGGAAAAAGGAAAAACAATAATAGGAGCGTATTACGCGTCGTTATTGCAACGGTTGAGCGAGGAAATCAAAGAGAAACGCCCCATCTGAAGAAGAAAAAAATCCTCTTGCATCATTGAGAATGGAATTGTTGCAGCATCCCGAGTGACTATTTTCTTTTCCCCAATCTGAAGAAAATGGATTCCGAAATCCTATTTTTTGGACGGGACAAAAATTTTGGAAAAACGGTTGGAAAAGCTAAAAGGAAATTATGTTGAAAAATAAAAATTTTTTTTTTTTAAAAACAGTTTTTTTCTATCTTTTTCTAAGGGCTTATTGAACGACCCTCGTACCTCTCAATCCATAACTCCTCAATCATATATAGGGTTTTCAAATAAAAGTGATATGATTTCTAAGTGACGTTTCGGCCATTTGTAATATGTCATGATCTGCCTTTTTTTTCAATGTATTTAGTAGTGTTTGTAATTTTATTGTGAAGAAACATACGCCAGAAAAACGTTTACAAATTACTCAATTTTATTATCAAAATAATCGTTCTCCAATTGCAACTTTTCGTACGCTCACTTTCATCTGAGTGGTGCGGTAAATAAACAAAACTGTCGATTCTGGTGCGAAGAAAATCCACAAATTATTCATGAACACCCATTATATTCACCTAAATTGACAGTTTGGTGTGGTTTTTGGTTTGGTGGAATCATCGGTCCGTACTTCTTTCGAAATGAAGCTGGTAACATCGTAACTGTCAATGGAGAGCGGTATAGATCGATGATAACCAACTTTTTATAGCCGAAATTGGAAGAAGTTGATATTGAAAACATCTGGTTCCAACAATATGGGGCTACGTGCCACACAGGACGTGCAACAACCGAATTATTGCAAGAAAAGTTTGGAGATTCGATTATTTCAAGAAATTGTGACATTGAATGGCCTCCAAGAAGTTGTGATTCAACACCATTAGACTATTTCTTGTGGGGTTATTTAAAGTCATTGGTCTTTAGCAATACGACTTGATTTAGTGGAAAAAGGGCTCGAAAATTGGGTTCATCGAATTCGTTCCTCCAAAAGAAGTCGTGGAGGCCATTTGAATGACGTTTTATTCATAACTTAATTGTATCGATTATACTTCACACTAAATAAAAAATTATTGAATTTCTTTAACAATTAGTGTGTTTTAAAAAAAAAAGAGATCATGTCACTCTTTTTGGAAAACCCTATATAAATACTCTAAACAGACCTGAATTCTGATCATAGTCCTGTTCTCCTTACTTTTGAAATAAATCATTTTATCAAAAAACATCCTCTAAAAATCATAAATGGAACAATAAAAAAAAAACTAAATCAACTATTACAACGGGAACTTTCAACAGAAATATAAAAATATTAAACTGACCGTTGCGGACGTTATTAAAGTACATCACACCTACTGTGACAAAATGACGGTGCCTGGACAAAATCGGACATACAAAAGGCTGAGGTATGCGCTCCCAGAAAATTTATGACAAACTCACATTTCCACTTTCTGTGAGTCCTCGTCCCAAAAATTTTACCCCATCCGTAATAAGAAATCTAATCCACCAACTTCCCAATAAAAAAAACCCTAATTATTATTTAATAACAGCGCCTATCCTCAAACAAATCTTCAAGAAAACTTTGATGTTTATCACCTACATATTCAATAGTTATTATTTTACCTTACTTTGGATATTTTCAGTTATTAAAATGATAGCCAAACCCAAAAAAAACAGTGAATACCCTATCCTCGTATAGACTTATCAGCTTGTTACCATTCCTTGAAAAAAATCTTTGGAAAACTCCTCTTAAAAAGCCTATACCCTATTCTTGAAGATGCTAAAACTATTTCCGATTACTAATTCGGTTTCATCGTGTGCTTCACAACCGAACAATGTCATCGTGTTCAGGCGTGTTCCTAGATATATCGTATACCTTTGATCGAGTATGGATCGAGTGTAAACTCAAGAGCTTCCTTCCCTCCATATACAATACTTCATTATTTTAAAATCATATTTCTTCCAAAGTCATTTCCAAATAATAGTTAATACTGACCATTTCGAAATATCCCCTATGCAAGAATAGGGGTTATAGTTTTGATAGGGGATATTTCGGAATAGGAGAAATATCTCTAATTTCACTCTAATCTCAAAGAGTATTCCACTCTAATCTCAAAGTCGCCTCCAGAAACCTACAATCCCATATGAAAAATTTCCAAGGGTGGCTTACGAGGTTGGAGAGTGTACGAGGGTACGAGTTACCTTTATCCTCTGCAAAGATTCCCCCTCCCCCCTTCATGACGACATTATTCCATCAAAAAAAAGCCTAACAGTGCTTTAAGGGTGCGAACACTATGCTAAATGTTCCCTTCATTCATAATTTATATATCTCTCGTTATAAAAAGTTTCATTCTCGACTATCCTGATAGGATAGTCGAGAATGAAACTTTTTTTTTAATGAAATAAAAAGTTTCATTCTCGACTATCCTATCACTATAGTCCTCTCAATAAAAAGATTTCCACTGTTACCTTGCCTATTTAAACTCGTTGGTACATGATAATAAAAGCCCAGCAGTGATTTAAGGGTGCGAACCTTGAAATTCTCGTAGGCGTTCCTAAGAGAACTAAAAAGGAAGATCACTCCAAATTTAGAGTAATTGGACCGATCTTCCTATGGAGTTACCTTAGAAACTATTTTCAAAACGAACTCGGAGTCAGCGGCCCACCATTCTTGGGCTTAGCACTAATAATGAACCTTGACTATTGGCGTAGGCTTTGTGTTGGCTGTGGTTTTTAAATGTGATGCAGCCAGGTGGGGCGCAGTCTGAGGTGCAGACGATGGAAAGTTTCGCACGCTTTCCAATAAGTACCATCGACTTTTCTATTTTAATCCACACAAATGCTAAGCTTAACCGTGAGTTATATTGGGTGGATTGAAAGAAGAAAATCGAAAAAAATGTTCATCTTTATAATCACAAGGAAGTGTACTAAAAATAGTAATTCTTAGACCTTTATGCTATAATTTATTTTATTTTATTAACCAATTAAATCAGCTATAAAATCAATAATTGAAAAATAAAGAACAGTAACAGTTCATATTTAATACTCGTTCTTTTATATCTACAATAATTAGAATTAAATTACTTCTATTATTATTTGTTTTTATATATTTGAAAGAATATTTATGGTTAACCATTAGTTTTAGAATTTTTTCATAATAATTTTTCTGCTAATCACATCGTTCGGAAATATTTATATTTTATCCGGAAATTTCTATTCAATAATAGTAAACGATAGCTTTGACCCCATTTTGAAATTGCCATTAGAACCACAAAAATTTAAATTGAATTTAAACAATGGCCATAAATTGTGTAATTTTTCCATTTCGAAAGCTATAAAATGTTGTAAATTGCTAACGCAAATACTTCTTATTCGCAATTATTTTTTGGAATAAATGTTCATTGTTTAGACTTGAACTGTTTTACGCTTTTACTTATACTTTCATGCAATTAGAAAGTTTCCGAAATTTACAAAAAATATTTCCTCATCGAATCAAGATGTTTAGTTTATATTGTTTTTATATCTACTAAATTTATTTAACTTTAGTCGAAAGTGTCAAAGTTGATGTTTCTGCAGAAAGTTCGTTGTCAAGTTCATGTCAATGCCTGCGGTAGAATTTCCTATAAAATTTCAATCGATCCCATTTACATAGAACCAAATAAATGGATTATTTGCTAAAATGGAAAATTTCTGCGGGCCAGTCACGATGCTGGGGTAATAGTCAAATATGCAATTGGTTGTTTGTTTAATTCGTTTCTGTATAAATAGATGGTGTTGTTCATATTAGTTATCCATAGAATGATGGACTAGAGTTGTTTGTTGGTAGAATTTTTCCAATTTGCCACAATGCGGCTTATACGCGGAAATTAATGGAACAAAACCGAATTCATTATAAGCGCATAAGTATTTCAGATTAATTTACATTTATATAAATTTGTGGTCAACCAATTATCGAAAAACAAATTTAATTACAGTGGGATTAAATTGAAATTTGGCGATAATAAATTGATGAGATGTGCCTGATGGTTTGGTCGAAATGCTTCTGTAGTACTTTTTTTTTCTAGGGAGGGTTATACCAGTTAAAATGATTTCATTAATATTATTTGAATAGAGGATTTTTTCGCCTTCCACTATTTTTTTTATTGTGAATTTTTTTTTATATTGGAATGAATAGTTCTATCATCAGAAAACATTTGATCTTATGTAAATTCATTGATTATGAACAAATTATATCCACTATGAAATGACTAGCATTAACATTAATTTATTATTCTTTTTACTTAAATATTCCCCTAAAAATAATGTGAAATAAATTAAATCTATTTACATAATAAAGTTTTTAAGAAAAGTATCAGTTATTATTATATCGTGTGAAATTTTTTGCCCAATTAAATTTGGTATTTAACCAAACAAAAGCTTATAAAATTGAGCTAAACAAGATTAGGACCTTAAAATTTGATACTATTATGAATATAGTTTTCAAGTCCTTGAAATTTAAACTAAGTCTGAAGTTGAAAATTTATTTCCTATTTATCTTTTAGCATCTTAAAAAAAATTTTAAATGAAAATATAAATATTTTGTTTACATGTGAAATTGGATTAGCGACATCTAAGGTCCTAAAATATCGGATGTTGTCATTGGTGCGGAAGAACTTCAAATAGGGTAAGCTATCAAACTAATCAATATTTATTAAATTTTATTAATAATATATACGAGGTCTGTTCAAAAAGTATCGAGAATTTTGTGTTTCCGCGGGTTACGTATATTCGATTTTCGATTTTTTGTGGCGTTATGGTGGTACTCATTTCTCTCGCTTATGCCGACAAGTTCGGCCATTTTGAAAGTTCAGTTAATTTTTGACAGCTGCTTTGCTTGCACGTGTTTTGGCTCGTCTTCGATTTTTGCCCATTCCAAAAAATGGATCAAAGAATCTGTATCAAATTTTGTGTGAAAAAAACAAAATTAATTGCGCGGACGCATTCCGAATATTGACTGTGGTATATGGTGAAGAAGCTACCTTGGACCGAAGCAACGTTTATCGGTGGTAAAAAATGTTTTCAGAGGGTCTAAAAGATGTGAACGACAAAAAGCTTGCCAGATACCCGAGCACGTCACAACAGACGAAAACGTTGATGAAGTGAAGAAAAAAGTATTGGCCAATCGTCGAATCACGGTTAGAGAAGTTGCTGAGGACTTAAACATATCGATTGGCTCCTGCCATTCGATTTTTACCAATGATTTGGTGTGAGACGGGTCGCCGTGAAATTCTTACCAAAATTCCTCAATTTCAACCAAAAACAGCATCGCATTAACATTGCTCCTTAGATATACGAGGTGGATATACGAGGTCTGTTCAAAAAGTATCATGAATTTTGAATTTTCGCGAGCTACGTACTATATTCTATTTTCGATTTTTTATGGCGTTATGTTGGTATTCATATATCTCAGTTATGTCAACAAGTTCGGCCATTTTGAATGTTCAGTTAATTTTTGATAGCTGCTTTGCTTGCACGTGTTTTGGCTCGTCTTCGATTTTTGCCCATTCCAAAAAATGGATCAAAGAATCTGTATCAAATTTTGTGTGAAAAAACAAAATTAATTGCGCGGACGCATTCCGAATGTTGACTGTGGCATATGGTAAAGCTACCTTGGACCGAAGCACTGTTTATCGGTGGTAGAAAATGTTCTCAGAGGGCCGAGAAGATGTGAACGATGAAAAGCGTACCGGACGCTCGAGCACGTCAACAACAATCGTCGAATCACCGTTAAAGAAGTTGCTGAGGACTTAAACATATTAATTGGTTCGTGCCATTCGATTTTTAACAATGATTTGGCGTGAGACGGGTTGCCGCGAAATTCATACCAAAATTGCTCAATTTCGACCAAAAACAGCATCGCATTAACATTGCTAAGGAGCTGTTGGACTCTGTCCGCGACGACCCAAATTTGCTCCAAAGGGTCATAATTAGTGACAAATCATAGGTTTTTGGTTACAACATAGAAACCAAACGTGGAAACCAAAGCTCAATCATTCCAATGGAGGCTGCCGCACGAGCCAAGACTGAAAAAAGCGCGCCAAGTTTGGTCGAATGTGAAGGTTTTGCTTACAGATTACTTCGATTGCAGGGGCGTGGTGCATCATGAGTTCTTGCCACAGGGTAGAACGGTCAATAAGGAATATTACCTGCAAGTTATGCGCGAAGCAATCCGCCAAAAACGTCCGTATTTGTGGAATAACAAAAATTGGCTTTTTTCCCTGTTAATTTTTCTTGTTCCTGAAACTAATGAGCCCCATGAAAGGACGACGCTAAGCTACAATTGAGGAGATAAAGACGGCATCAAAAGAGGAGCTGAACAAGATCACAAAAAATTATTTTTTGAAGTGCTTCGAGGATTGGAAAAAACGTTGGCACAAGTGTATAATATCTAGTGGGGATTACTTTGAAGGGGACAAAATAGATATTTATAAATAAATAAATAATTTAGAAAAAAAACAAAATTTGCGATACTTTTTGAACAGACCTAATACTTAATATAGTTTGACATTTAATTATAAGATATGGATTTTAGTGATTAGGCTCATTTTTGCCTTTTTCTTTAATTTAGTTTATTAAGGACACGATTGGAGGTAAACGTAATTTTACTAAATGGACCTCTCAATTGACCTCCATGATCATTCGATTTAACACCGTTCATTTATTATTTATAGAGACATGTTAGGTCTTTGATGTGCGCTGATAAATCAGTAACAATAGATGCGTTGGAAGTTAATAATGAAAATAAATTCTTTTGATATAAAAAAAAATCGCTTGCCAAATATTCTTACTTAATTTTATATTTGAAAAAAATTCTAATTATTCAAAAAAATTTTCTCATCAGAAATATAAATTTTAACGCCTGCGCTCATTTTCTAATTGATATCAAACTAAATCGAAAAATATTGATTTTTTGCGAAACTTTTTTGAAAAAAGCAACTTTTATACCCTTTAATTTAAATTTTAAAGTATATTCAACTAATATATAGTTCATAGATAATGAAAATCTTATTGATATGGCACGTTCACATATGATTCTCATGAAATTTCAATTATGCAAAATTTCAATTACAGTCCAAACAGTTGAGAATTAAGTTTGCAAACAAGCAATTATCTGGAAAACGGTGTTGAATATGGATTCTGAGACTAGTTATATTAGAAATGTGTAAGTAGAAGTCCATGTAGGGAGTTTTTATTTCAGTTTCCAATAATAGTTAAATCTATTAAGGTATTTGATAACTGTTCTATGTATAGTAGTAGACCATGAATTCGAGGGATCTGAATCAACCCCAAATGTACAAATCGGAAATTATGTCCAACAAGACAAACTTAAGTGAACAAGAATATATGTTCTAAGCAAACAACATAATCAAAGGCTTAATTACATGCCTTCATAATTGATGGGCACATTTACCTTATCCAAATATGAATGATTTATAAAGATGAAGAACATACATTCATCCTAGCACGTGTTATCTTATACTCGTACCTGTATGATGTTCAAGCATTTATCAATTCCAATTTGCAATTTCGATTGGAATGATGGCCGATGGTATTAACCATCTTCAATGTATTTCGGATAGAGAAATTTAACAATTTATTAGGGTGTTTTGTTTACTTTTCTTGTTACTGTTTAGATTTAGATATTTACTTTTGATTAATAGATAAAATGAATATCATACATTTACATATATTGAAAATATGAAATTTATATATTATATTTCAGGGTTACCTAAAGGATATTAGCATTTATAGGTAAAATTTACAAAGTATTATTCATAATGTACAGGTAAATTAGATTGCTAGAATGATAGTCGGTTTAATAAGATTAAGTTTGTTATAAATAAAAATAATTTTATAATTTTTAATTAAAATAATCTGGCATAGGGAAAATATAGATTTTACTTATCCAATTTTATGCTTTCGAAAGAAAATTTAAAAATTATATACTTTTAATTTACATTTTTATAAAATTTATATTTATTTATATAACTTGTACCTTGGCATTTGCAAAAAAATTTTGAATTATTTAAATAGCTTTTTTGACCAGTTTTGATATGTAATTCGGTAATAACTTGACTAATATTGACTTTGAAATACACTAAAGGTACGATTTTTTGAATAGTTTTGTAATAAAAATTTTAATGGTATTAAATTGTATAATCTTGGAGGCCAATTAACATCACTAAAATTTGAAATAACGCATCCTGAAAAGTTTTTGCATAATAAAGTCTAAATTTATTGTGTTGTATAGTCAACACTTTGATATAAAATTTTATTAATATTATTTAATCAGAAAAATTATATTTAAGCAGTTCTTTTAAGAACTTCCTTTCCTCTCGTTTAGATATTTTTATTAAAAAAAACGTTTTACATCTTACAACAAAAAAAAAATTTTATAAAACTATAACTAACAGGCAAATTTAAAAAAAATTATTTACGAAATTTTCGTTATAGAATATAGTAGAAAATACTATAACTCATTGTTTTTATATTCAAAAATTGCCAACTATTTATTATTTTTCATACAAAGAAATGCTAAAATTCTTGTTGAAAATCCACTTTCTGTATATTTTTATTTTTTTTATATTTAATGTCTTCATACTTCCTCTATAATATCATATTTACATAATTATCAATAATTTATTTAGCATATTCTGTACTGAATGCAGAAAAATTCTTCATAGTTCAAAACTTCCTTTTTGATTATGTTTTTCGACAAAAGCCTAAGAAAACTAATTCATCGTCTTTGATTTGTCTTCTATACATAAAAAAGAAGGAAATAAACACAAATCAAAAATACTAAAAATTTCAACTAAATATTTATAATGAAAAATTCTACTCAAAATTTCTAATGAAAATTTCTACTCAAAATTTCTACTGAAAACTTATACTCAAAATTTCTACTCAAAATTTCTACTAAAAATGTCTACTAAAAATTTCTACTTAAAATTTCTACTGAAAATTTCTTTTGAATATTTCTACTGAAAATTTCTACTAAAAATTTTTACTGAAAATTTCTACTAAAAATTTCTACTGAAAATTTCTACTGAAAATTTCTACTCAAAATTTCTACTCGAAACTTTTACTGAAAATTTCTACTCGAAATTTTTACTGAAAATTTCGACTCAACATTTCTACTGAAAATTTCTACTGAAAATTTCTAGTCAGAATGTCTACAGAAAGTATATACTCAAAATTTCTACTCAAAATTTTTACTCAAAATTTCTACTCAAAATTTCTACTCAAAATTTCTACTGAAAAATTGTATTCAAAAGTTGTACTGGAAATTTCTACCGAAAATTTATACAGAAAATTTCTACTCAAAATTTCTGCTGAAAATTTCCACTGAAAATTTCTACTGAAAATTTCTACTGAAAATTTCTACTGAAAATTTCTACTGAAAATTTCTAGTCAAAATTTCTACTGAAAATTTCTAGTCAAAATTTCTACTGAAAATTTCTAGTCAAAATTTCTACTGAAAATTTCTATTCAAAATTTCTACTGAAAATTTGTACTCAAAATTCCTATTCGAAATTTCTACTGAATATTTCTACTGAAAATTTTTACAGGAAATTTCTACTAAAAATTTCTCCTGAAAATTTCTACACAAAATTTCTACTCAATTTTTCTACTCAACATTTCAAAAAATAAAAAGGACATTAACCATTAACTAGGACAGACTCATTCTAAGCATTTCAATGTAAAAGATGCTTGTTGACAACAGTACAACTGAAACTTTCTTCGTCACATTGAAAAGTTAAATAATTAATTTGAAACTTTTACTAGTTGCATCCTAAATAGTAGTAAAAAAGTAATTAAATTAAAAGTTTTCAAATATTTGCATTCCGTTGCTTTGACTTTATAAAGAATATTTTTGATGTAAGCTTTTTTGCTGGTTTACTTAAAGTAAATTTTTCGTGTACCGATCTCGTAATCATCAAATCTTATCTCTCTGAAAGATAACATATTTTCAAATTAATAAAAATACTGTATTTTATGAAATTTCTCCCATTCAAGTTGGTGTTCCTTAAGGTACTATCCTAGATCCTCTATTATATAATATTAATAATTGTGAAAATACATTTGTAACTATGGATGGCATTATTCTAATGATACATCACAATAATCCCCATATAACTTTTAATATATTACACCTTATTGACATGCAAGAATGGTTCTGAATCAAGGTAGAAAATTAAAATCAATGAGCAAAAACGCATTTATATTATAATAACCCTGCACGGAGTAATATCGTCCAATATACACTTTAGCCTGGAATTCTCAGGCTAGATTGGATTAAGTTTAGCGACTTTGGGACTCATCCAAGTATGCCAATTTCCGTCGACGTCAATGCATGTAATTCAGAATCCTTCCCCCCCATATATCCCTTCAATAAAATCATCTTGTAAAAAACCAATGCCCTGTTAGATCCTCTGTAAATATTTATTTTCTCTATTAAACATTAAATAAGAATACAGACAGGAAGATACTCTGTCTATTTACTAATCGGGTGAGTGACCCAGTTTTTATATAAAGTTCATTGGTTTGCTCTTTCGTTTCTGGCACTAAACTTTTTTTTATTAAGGTGTATGTTTTTATTGTCAAAGTAAGAAAGGGATTTAAGCCAATGTATTGGGTGTATAACTTAAAAATGCGGGATTTTTGGCAAACTTTGAGTTACAATATATTTTATTCAAAGTATCGTCCATCGGAAGCCACTACTTTTTCCCATCTTTCTGGCAACATATGGATTCCGCGCCAAAAAAACTGCTCCGGTTTTGAGGCCAAGAATGAATCGAGCCAATTTTTGATGCCCTGTTCTGAAGTGAAGCGTATTCCGGTGAGGGCGTTTTGCATGGATCTAAACAAATGGTAGTCGGACGGCGCAAGGTCTGGGCTATAAGGCGGGTGAGGCAAAACTTCCCAGCCACTGTTTTGCAAATAATTTTTAACCGGTCTTGCAAAATGAGGCCGAGCGTTGTCATGATGGAAAATTATGGCTTCGTGTCTGGTCGCATATTCCGGGCGTTTTTCGGCCAATGCTCGCTTCAAACGGATTAATTGTGTTCGGTAGAGGTCACTTGTGATCGTCTGGCCCGATTTCAATAGCTCATAATAGATCACACCCTTCTGATCCCACCAAATACAGAGCATTATCTTGGCGCCATGGATCTTTGGCTTTGGCGTTGATTTGGCTGGTTGGCCGGGCTTCACATACGATTTTTTGCACTTTGGATTGTCGTAATGAATCCATTTTTCGTCGCCAGTAATGATTCGATTCAAAAACGACTTCTTTTTCTGCCGTTAAAGCAGCATTTCGGACATGCAAAATCACCTTTCAACGTCTCTCGGCTTCAATTCATATGGGACCCAATTTCCTTGCTTTTGGATGACTCCTGCTGCTTTCAAACGTTTTGAAATGGCTGCTTGAGTGACTCCCAATGATTTTGCAATTTCTTCTTGAGTTCGACAACAGTCTTCGTCGAGTAATGCCTCCAAATCTTCATCTTAAAACTTTTTTGGCTGACCTGGTCGTTCTTTGTCTTCCGTGTCAAAATCACCACTTCTGAACCGCACAAACCATCTCTCGCACGTTGAAATCGATGGAACATATTCAGGATAAGCTTCGGTGAGCAATCGATGTGTTCAGCTGCACTTTTTTTCAAATTGAAGAAGTAAATTAACACTTCCCGCAATGTGACTTTTTTAGTTTTTTAACAGAGTTATGCCATCTGTAGTCAATCCCACATTTTTAAGTTATACACCACACACACAATCTCAAAAACTTGCATATACGTATTACCTGGCTTTCGACCTGGCTCTCGTTCAAAATTTTTGGCGTCACAATTTAATTTCAGCTTCGGAATCTAGTCATTTCTTGTGTTTACCTAAAATCAAAGATTGGATATCCGATCTATTAAACATTGACTTACTCGTTGAATCGTGATTTGCGAAAAAACGATAGTTGTTTCCTCCTTTCTGTACTTGCCTTATTAATTGTACTTCTCCTAATACGTATCTGATGGAATTTTTTTTTTGGAAACCATATCAAACAGTTTTTAACAGAAGCTTTTGAACACTTCAATAAGCTGCAAAAGTTTACTAAAATTAAATGAACGAAAAATGGGAACGCTCAAAATTCTTACAAACTATAACTTTAATGCCAAAAACAAATAAGAAAATTATGTATTAAATTAGATAAACTCGATTTCTGATTATCATAAGCTACGTGTATTATTATTTATCCTATATTCGAGTAATTCCCATTAGATTACTATCGTTGCAAACAAGACTACAATCAAATGAATAAAATTCATTTGATTGTAGTCTAGTTTAAAATGAAAAAAAGGAGGGGAATAACCTTAAAATAAAATCAAATATTGCAAAGATTTATTGATAATAGGCGAGCAGTACATATAGAGAGAGGCAAATTTAAAATGGTTAAATTTATAGATAATCTCCAACAATACAATTTCAAGATGCAACCTAAAATCGTAGAAAAATACTCTTATCAAAACATTATACAGGCAATAAAGTTGAAATAATGTCCTTTGTTTCTAAAATAATACTTCTAATAGGATGGTTATGGGGCTGGGAAGATATTCGTATTCTAGCTATAATCTGTAAGTATTTCCTGAATATTGAATTTCTTTTTAACATAAAACCTAATTTAATGGCTTAATTTAAATAACACAAAATACAAATATGGGTTAACATAAAAATAGTTCGATTTCAAATATTTTAGATCAAGAAAAAAAACTACTATTACACTTTGGAAAAAAATTATTTCAAATTGATTATTAAAAAAACTTACTCTGGATTTGCAATAATTTAAGGGAATTTCCCTTAATGTACCTGAACGTTTTGTTTTAGAGAAAATATGTTCGAAAATGTATTTTCCAAAATATTGAGATGCCTGGAATATGGCAATATGTTTAATGTCAAAGCGAGAAGACAAATCGCATACTAACAAAATTATTAAAGAACTAACGTTACCACTTCTTTCTAAAAATTTTAATCCCTCGGACATTAAATCTAGTATTTTACGCCTTCCCAATAAAAAAATTTCTAGTTATGATCTAATAACAGTCTCTATCCTGAAGGAAATTCCTTGAAATCCTTTAGCTTTAATTACATACATTTTCAATGGTATCCTACGCACAACATATTTTGCCTTACTCTGGAAATTTTCTGTCATTAAAATGATTCGTAAACCAAATAAACTCGTTATTTGTTCTTCGACCTAACAGCTTTCTACCAATCCTTGGTAAGATTTTTGGCAAAACTCCTATTAAAACTACTCTACCCATTCCTCCTAGTTAATGAAAAAATTATTCCTGATAACCAATTTGGCTTCCGATCTGAATACTCCATAATCCAGCAATGCTATCGCGTTATTGATCACATTGCATTCTCTCTTGAGAGTAAAGAGTATTGCCCAGGAGTATTTTTAGATATCTCCCAAGCTGTTGATCGTGTGGAGCATACTGTACTCCTCTGGAAACTCAAGAGCTGCATATATTCATATCTCTCCCAACGTCATTTCCAAGTTGAAATAAACTCAAAATCCTCAGAAATATATCCTATTCTAGCCGGAGTCCCACAAGGTAGTATCTTTGGTCCCATTTAATATAATATTTATGTTATCCCAGCTGATCCTAATACTATCATTACTACTTATGGAAATGATACCGTTATACTTGCTACCCATACAAATCCTGACATAGCTTCCAACAATTAACAATCGCATATCTACAACCTGGGATCCTGGTTTAAGAGATGAAGAGTGAGGGTAAATGAACAAAGGAGTGCTCACATTACTTTTACTATTTGTCAAAGGAAACCTACCCTTTTATACCTTAATAGCAACACAATTTCACAATATGATAAAGTACGTTATTTGAGAGTTTACATGGATAAGAGATTAATATGGAACGCACATAATAAACTAAAAAAACTTGAAGCCACCAGACGTTACCCACAACTGTTTAGACTACTGGACAAACGCACGAAACTAACAATAAAAAGTTAACTTTTATAAAACCAATTTGGACATATGGAATTGATATTTGGAATTCCACAAAACATTCCAATTCCTATCTCCTAACAATCAAGATCCTCAGTAAAATTGTTGATACTCCCTTTTATGTTGGTAACAACGTAATACATCGTGATCTAAATATTCCCTTTGTTTAGGTATTAAAAATTTGACTCCCATTTATCCTGTCATCATAATCCATTTGTAAGAGAATTGTCCTGTACTGTCCTCACCGGAAATATTCATCGGAGACTTAAGAGACAATGGCCTAGAGATTTTCTAGAGGATTTTAACTTCCGTTAGTTGGAGAAACGCCGACGGTTGTTTAGTCCCACTTCATGATGCACAAGTTTGGAAATTAAAATTTTATGTACCATAAATCTTCTTGTTTCAAAGCAATTTTCATTATAATCAGATTTTTATTGCATAACTGCTTTATAAGCCCTATTTTTTCTCTAATGCATTTTTTCTAGAGTTTGTGAAGTAATTTAATTTCAACGCTCAAGAAGCTTTATTAAAAGTCATCATGTCATCATTAGCCTTTTGGTTCCAATGATCGCATAAACGTCTGATGATTAGCACAACCGGGCAGTGTGCTTAGGATCATTATATTGCTGGAAATTCAGAAGGAATAGTATTATTGGTAATCCTGGGCGGATGATCGACTAGTTCAATTTGTGACAGACTTCAGACTGCTCGAAACTAAACTGCTCAACCGGATGACTAGATGCGTGTTATCGTATCGTTTGCGAATTTTGTGTTGACAAGTACATATCAGGTGTACAAGCTTAAATCCGCTGTTTGGTCATAGATGGCGTGAGTGAGCGTATTAAGCTACAATGGGCACGTCATACTTTTTTTTATGAGTTTGACATCTGTCAACATTAATCAGTGCACAATGACAGCAATTTCGTACAACAACATACATTTTTCCTTTGGTAATCATGTCTAGTTTTGTGCAAGAAAAAGAGCATATACGGGAAGCTCTGCTTTTCTACTCCAATTTGAAGAAATCGGCTGCCGAATCGCATCGAATACTTATGGAGGTCTATGGTGACAGTGCTTTATCGGAAACAACGTGCTGAGATTGGTTTCGTTGGTTCAAAGATGGCAATTTTAACTTGTAGGACAAGAAGCGTGAAAATCGGCCTAGGAAGGTTGAGGACCATCAATTGCAGGCTCTTTTGGACGAAGACGATACCCTATCGCAAAAAATCCCTGCGGAGTAATTGGATGTTACTCAACCAGCTATTTCCGTGCGTCTGCGTGCCATGGCGAAGATTAAAAAGATCGCAAAATGGATGCCGTATGAATTGAACGATAGGCAGATGAAGCGACGCCAAAACACATGCGGAATCTTGCTCACCAGACAAAATAGAAAGTCGTTCCTCCATCGTATTGTGACGGGCGATGAAAAGTGGATATATTTCGAGAATCCTAAACGCAATTAATCGTGGGTTGATCCCGCCAACCATCAACAACTTCCCCAGTACCAAATCGCTGCGGACGGAAGACTATGCTGTGCGTTTGGTGGGATCAGCAGGGTATCGTCTATTATGAGATGTTGAAACCTGGTGGAACTGTCAATTCCCACCGCCACCACCAACAACTGATCAATTTGCCCCGTGTTCTGTGTGAAAAAAGGACGGATTATCAACAAAGACATGACAAGTTGATTTTCCTCCACGACAACGCACCATCGCACACGTCAAAAATGGTCCGAAACTACTTGGAGACACTCAACTGGGAGGTGCTACCCCACTCCGCTTATTCACCAGACCTGGCCCCTTTCGACTACCACCTGTTTTTGTCGATGGGCCACGCGTTCGCTGAGCGGCACTTCGATTCTTACGAAGACGTCCGAAAATGGCTTGATGAGGGGTTTGCCTCGAAAGAGAAGGAATTTTTTTGGCGTGGTATCCACAAATTGCCTGAGACATGGGAGAAATACGTGTATGTAGCTAGTGAGGGCAAGTACTTCCAATAAATTTGTTTTTGCTTTCTATGAAAAAAAACATGTGTTTTTTGACTAAAAAACAGCGGATTTAAGCTTATACACCTGGTATACATATGTCCGGTAATAAATTCGTTATATTTACGAAATAATTTAAAAAGAAGAAAAAAGTTCAGATGAAAGAGAGCGTAATTAAAAGTATTCAAAAAACTATCTTGATAAATATTTCATTAAAAAAAAAATAAAAAAAACATTTTTTTCGGAAAGAAGAATTTTTAAACTCTCCTAAAAGATGTCGATAAGTAATGGAAATAGTAAAAGTAAATTATAATGTATAAGAATACAATTTTTGCGAAAAAGGAATGAATAGAATTTTTTTTTTTTAAAACTAACATTTTTAATTATGGTTAAATTAATTAAAGTTGAATGTAACATTTTCGCGTTAGGAATTTAAATGATTAGCCCGGTGGCACATAGTGAAATCAATTCAATCTGGGAGAGTGTGATTTACCTCAGCAGGGCAGCCAACATACGAGTGTATATATGTCAATATGTAAACATATTTAACAACAAACAGGATTTTGAATACACAAATTTTAAAGGTGAACACGAAAAGCCATAATCTGATTCAATTCATCTTCTAATAGGGTCGACATGGTAACATTGGAAAATATCATACTAAAGATCATCTCCGAACATATGATAATTCTGTATAATTTGTTCAACCGATATTAACATAAAAGCTTAAATCGGATGAACGTAGCAGATATTTACTGTGTCCCATATTAAATTTGATGCGAGAGTGTTTTTTCACTATTGGCGCGAAACAATTCCGATGGCTGTGATGGGTTTGACTAGCTACAGAAATGTTTGCAATTAGCATAATTTGTTGGCTCATTGAATTATTTTAATCGCTAATGTTTATTGGGTTTACATCAAATAAACTCGGTATATGAAAACAATGGATTAAGTACCATCATTACATGAAAATAGTTTAGTTCAACTCATTTATTTTAATCAAGTATTTGGCAATTTTTCCATATTGCAATCATACCAAAAGCTTATTTTAGTTAGTAGCTATAATTTATAATAGGCAGAAAATATATTAATTAGTATAGAAAATAAAAATATTCAAATTTCCAATAGTCGAAGATTATTAAATATTTTTTTTAATTACACAATATACCAGATTATTCATTTAAAAATTCGGAAAGTATAGCTATATTATTATATACATTTTAATTAAATATACTATTTAAGATAAAATATTTATTTAGCATAGAATTTGCCATTTTATTCTGAAGATTGTAAGTAATTATAAAATTAGCAAAAGATACACCGATTGTGTACTGGAACGACATGTTTTGGATGCTGATTTGTCGAATAAAGTTCATTTCTCACTCGGTGGATATCTTAATATGAAAAATTCTCATATATTAGATTTTTAAAACCTCCAAAAGCTTGTGAAAGCTATTATACCCGCAAATAAAATGACTGGTGAATTGGTGAATGCAAAAGTTATGACCGTTTTTTACATATACAATTAAGCAATTTTTTTTAGATTTGTATTATTTATTAAATCAATTATATAATTTCCATTCGTTCTTATAACCTTCTCCCATCTTTCTATCAGCTTATTAATACCATTAGTGTAAAATTCCGTGAATTTTGATGTGAAAAATGTAGTAAGGGATGTTTTTACCTGCTATATTTTATCAAATTTTTTATCATTTAAAAAAATGTTGCAGTGCTCGGAATAAATGAAAATCGGAAGGAGCAAGATCTGGAGAATACGGTGGATGCTTCATAACATCCCAATTCAACTCATTTAGCTTGTGTTGGGTCATCATAGCCACATGTGGTCACGCGTTGTGGTCGTGTACGAGCAGTCACTCAGAGTAGTCGCACTGCAGTTTATTAGTGCATACGGAATTCAATTGTGATAAACAGTTCAATTAAATTTAAAAAAAAATATTTAAAAACAATAAAGTGTGTAAAAAGCCTATAATTTCAACTCGGTACCGATTACCAGCTTCTGCTGAGTAATGTGCGATAATAATATAGATCACTTTCCTAAAAAAAAACATAAAATGGAATCTAATGAAGACAGCCAAAACAGCTTCGCAATGCTACCAGAAGCTGATGGTGTAGATATGGGTTCTGATAGCAGCCCAGATCACACACATAACGAGAAGAGCACCCGTAAAACGGCACTCCGCAAGGCACAGGCATATAGAACTAGAAACGACTACATGGTAGAAAACGAATCATTAAAAAATGAAATTCAACTATTGAAAAATCAATTAACGGATCTTTCAAAAAAAATTAACAATATCACACCACCAATAATTAACCCAACAACAACAACAAGTGTAATAACTGATGACATCAATCAAACCTGGGTCGGTAACCTTGTGTTCGATGACTTTATACAAGTTATAAAAAAAAAAAACTCGATTAAACAACAAAAATACAGAGATCAACTGAGTCAGAGCCAGAGCCAGAACCAGAGCCAGAAACAACTAACAATAGACAGTACTTCAAGGTCACACTCAACTCCAACAAGAGCAAACAACAACAATAATACCAATCACCATAACAACGAGAGCGGGGTAGAAAAACAAAACAATGCAACTAATGAGATAAGTATTATTAATAAGAAATTCAAAATACCACCAATTAATACTATAGGCCAAGAACCTAACGACATAGTCAAAATCTTAATTGAAAATTTAAAAATAGACAAAAACGATTTCTATATTAAAAAAACCTCCTTCAACAAACACGCAATTTATGTTAATTCCATGGAAAACTATAATAAAACAAAACAAGCATTAGAAGCCGTGAATGCTAATTATTATAGTTTCACCCCAGCTTCTGAAAAAAATAAAACATTTGTATTAAAGGGACTACACGAAAACGAGACGACGGATGATATCTTGCAATACTTAAACAACTTAATGTTAACCAATATTAAATTTATCAAAGTAGTCAGATTAGTTACCAAAAAATCTACGAAACTTAATATAAACCTACCAATATATTTAGTACAAATTTCACCAAATAGCAACGTCTCAGAATTGTACAAAATCAAAATCCTTAATAATCAAATAGTCAATTGGGAAAAGCTAAACAAACCAGATATCCTACAATGCAAACGTTGTCAGCGTCTAGGCCACGCTGCGCCTAATTGCAGAATGGAGTACCGATGTGTGAAATGCGATAAATCACACAACCCGGGAGACTGCACTATCTTAAGAACTGAAAATATAAAAGAAAAACTATTTTGCGTTTTATGCAAAAATTTTGGACATCCGGCTTCTTACAAAGGCTGCTCACAATATTTAAAATTGAAGCAAGCTTTATCAGATAAAAAAAATATTAATAAAGATAAAATGCAACTTAGAACTACACTGTTGAACAACTACACCTCACCAAATAAATCATTTGCCGATATATTAAAATTACCAAATAATAACAAGATCCAAACCAATGCTGAGCCTACCACAAATCAGTTTGATCTTAAACAGATACAATCCACCCTGAACACAATATCGTGCCATTTAAAATCATTAGAGGATTCACTGAAAGTAAACACTAGACGCATCAACGTCATATATGATATCCTTCCACTTGATGATAATTAACAATCACCACTATCATAACCTAAAAATCATAACAATAAACGTCAATTCAATCGTAGCGCTACATAAACAACACTTCCTGAAAACATTTTTAGATAAACATAACCCAGATCTAGTACTTTTATCCGAAACTAAACTTAATTTAAATAGAAAATTGAAAATTGAGAATTTTCACATAATTAGAACGGACAGACCAAATTCAACTCTAGGAGGAGGTACGGCCATACTAATAAACAAAAAAATGAGTTACAAAGAAATAAATCTGCCGAGACTAAAAACTTTCAACTGCCTTGAAACAACAACAATTTCCTTAAACATATCAAACGGAGAAAAGCTCATCATAGTTTCGGCCTATGCTCCTGATAGCCACAATAACGAATTTGCCGAAGAATTCGAAATACTCTTCAAGGATTTACAGCTCGATAAATGTAACATCAAATACATCATGGCTGGTGATACACGTATAAATGCCAAACACACAACATGGAATAATAAAAGCAACAACACCAGGGGAAACTTTATAAAAACTTGGTTACAAAATAACAATATAAAATATAAACCTAGGCTATACTACAGCAAAAATCCTTCGTACCCCAGATGCGGCTCTTACTTAGATATTTGCATAGCTGACAATAGAGTAACCTTCGATGCCGATAGATCAACCTCTCTACTCAGAACGCTTACTTATGATAGCGACCATCGTGCATTACTATTTAACATAAGCACCGAATCCGATAACGATAACATACTCAACACGCAACATATTAAAGATCGCCTTGATTTCAAACGAACAAACTGGCGAAAGTTTCAAAAAGAATTACATAAAAAATATCTGGAGCATACAGGAGTAGACACAGGCTATGTTCCAAATAATAGAAATCTTAACAATAATAAAGAAATCAACAATTGTATCAACACGCTAGACCAAATAATCAAGGACACTATCAAAAAAACGGTACCTAAACTCAAAATCTACAATCATCTAGATAAGTTTAATACGACCCTAATTTTAAAACTGCAAAAAACAAAAAAAGCTTTGATTCGCGACCTTCACAAAATGTATAGGACCAACTGCAGAAATGACGACCCCAACCTCCTAAGGACTAAGGCTTTTATATCAAACTTAGATTCATTAATTAAGCAAAACTACAGATTAATAGCGAGCAAACACTGGGAAAATAAATTAAAAAACATTTCACCTTCCAACACGGATATGTTTCCTACACTAAACAAAATATTTAGAAAAAAAGACACCACCATAAACAAGCCACTAAAAATTAACATAAACCAAATAAACCTATTGACCGATGCAGGAATCAACACTGATGAACTACAAAAAGACGAAGAAAATAACTTTATCATCGACAATTATAACCATATGAGCAATATTTTGGGTCTCACGTTCCAAACTAAACACACATTACATGCTAGTGCAAACGAATTACTCAACACCGAAATACGAGAAACAGTGAGGCAGTTTGAACAACAACATATTTCTCTTAATGTGAGAAATTTTTCAAATAAATTAATTGCGAATAATATTGAAGAACACCAAACAGATAATTACTTCACCACCTCCGACAAAGCAATATATTATTTTAGAAATCTTAAGAGCAAAACATCTTCAGGTCCTGACAACATCCCAAATATAATCCTCAAGCATTTGACTGATATAGTTATCCTCGATTACGTCACAATATTTAACAACGCTCTCAACAATTATTACTTTCCATCGTGCTGGAAAGAAGCGAAAGTAATAGCTATCAAAAAGCCGGGGAAAGATTCATCTGACCCGAACAACTTCAGACCCATCAGTCTTACGCCTAGCATCAGTAAAATTTTCGAGAAAATCATACAGGACTCTATTTTACACTCAGTAAACAACAACAATATTTTAGTAGAAAATCAATTTGGATTCAGAATGGGCCACTCTACAATTCATTCAGCTAACAAACTCATGTCGGATATATGCTGGTACATAAATAATAAAGAATGTGTCGGGGCGCTATTAGTCGATTTATCCGATGCTTTTACCTCAGTATGGACTGAAGCTTTAATCTTTAAACTGATAAAAAATAACTTCCAACCGTGCTTAATAAAAACAGTTTCTAATATGATTTCCAACAAAACATTCACAGTTGAAATAAATGGAGCTGGACAAAGCAAAAAATACAGCATTAACAATGGTTTACAACAAGGAACTGTAACATCACCAACGCTATTCATTATCTACATAAACGACTTGTTAAAGAAACTGAACAACCTGCCAGGTAAAACATTTACATTAGCTTTTGCAGACGATATAACATTGTACACTGCTGACCGCAAACTAACTAATATACAAGCTAATCTGCAAAAAATGTTCAAAATCACACAGGACTTCGTTAACTCTTGGCGCTTAAGAATTAACTATAGTAAGTGTGAGTCGATATTATTTCGAAATAAAATTGAGTCGTGTCATACCTCGGTTCGGCAAAATTGGAAGCAATTTTGCATTAGAGCAGATAATGGCGATAACAAGTCCTGTGTTCGTTACTTAGGCATATGGTTCAAAAACAACTTAAACTTTACCGACCACATTAAAAAAGCTCTTGAAAAAGCAAATAAAGCGTTTAGGATCGCCAACAAACTGTTTTATTCAAGACTCATTTCTTCCAGAGTCAAAATTATCGCTTATCAGGTTATAATCAGACCAATACTATGTTACGGTAGCCAAATTTGGTACAACGTAAGCGCGTCACTAATGGAGAAATTTAGAATTTACGAAAGGAAATGTCTTCGAGCATGCCTTGGAAAATACCGAAAGCCAAACACAAACTACAAACACTATATCTCTAATAAAACGATTTATAACTGGGCAAACATAATTAGGATAGATAACCATATAATCTCTCTTTGTAGGAAACATTTTAACAGAGCGCAACTTGCTGAAAACAATAGCTTAATAGGACATGCAATATACCCAGATGATCAGTACATTCAATATAGCATGGACACAGGTTTCATACCCCCTGAAGCTTTCATCTTTTTGGATAAACACGCATATATCCAAGACGCAAATAAGATCCCAATTTTATTCCACACCAAACGCAGAGCATCAGACAAAAAAATTCCAAGGAATATTGCAAACAACAGAAACATAAATACTCTACAATATAACACAGAAATATCGACAAGAGACAAAAAGAAAACAAAAACGCGATGCTGGTGGATCGACGAAGGTTAACCAAAATATCACTAGGGTTATGGATTAGTTATAAGTATTGGGTATGGGTAGTTGTAAATTAGGTGTAAATTCTTTCTTTTAGGCTAAGTAACAATATACAAAACAATAATAAATGGACTACGTTTTTTTAAAATTTTTAGTAGTATATGTTAAAAAAAAAAATATAATAGATAATTAGAGAAACTTAAATTTCAATAGACTTAGGAAAAACCTTGTAATAATATAATAGCTTAAGTAACCTAGAGTATTCCATCGTGAATCAGTAGGTTAAGAAAAATAAAAATCTACAGTGGTTCTTTAGTTGTAAGTTTCATATGAACACCACCACCACTATTACTGAATAATAAATAAATGAAACTATAAAAAAAAAAAAAAAAGGTCACGCGTTGTCGTGATGAAACACTACCCCGTTTCTGTTTACCAATTCTGGTCAATTTGGATAATTGCTGACAATATCGTTCTTTTTTTCTTTTTCTTGTAACGTTGGTGAACACGACCCATTTCTCATCTTCCGTTACCAAACGATGCAAAAAAGGTTCATGTTTTTGTCTTGCACTCAAAGCAACGCACGTTGAGACACTATCCAATAAATTGGCAGCCGACAATTTATGAGATATCCAAACGTCGTACCGCGAAACCATCCCCATACGCTTCAAATGTCTTTGATTGACTCCCATCATCGGCGCGATCTCCCTGGTGGTTAGACGTGGATTGGTGTCAATTATGACATTTAACTTATCATCAGACTTCAATGGCCGCCCGGTACGTGGTCCAGATCGGAATTTTGTAAACCATCTTCGTACCTGTCGAACTTTGATGACATCTACTCCATACACTCCGCAAAAATTTTTGTTTGTCACACTCGCGGTATTGTCTTTACGGAATTCATAAAGTATACAATGACTTAAATGGACTTTATCGACCGACATTTATGAAAAAATACAAGGGCTCTTCACTGTACTCCGGCCAGGCCAAAACTGAATAGAAAGTAGAGGGAAAGCATCCTTTATACAATGGAATCATTTAAAAGAAGATACTATTCATCATATCTGAAGAAAAAAATTTTTAACCTAGGATCATAACAAACGGTCATAACTTTTGCATTCACCCAAATATGGTGTGCTTTTTGGTCTGAATGTGTTATTCACCCAAATTTCTTTGACAATGAAAAAGAAGAGACTCTGAGTGCTATGGTCGTATTAAAATTTTTTTCAGTTTAAATTAAAATCTATAAGTTTAGATGACTTAGCTTTAGTTTCTGAAAACAATTTTTAATCTAAATCTGCTTTGGTGTGAATGAAACGATGCCACATCTCACATAACATCACACATTTTGGCTTTATTGCGTGAAGAATTTCCAAAACCCGTAATTTCGAGATTTGATGATGTCAATAGGCCTTCAAGATCGATTAATTTGATGTTGTTGGATTTTTTATTATAATACTAAATATGTAAAGAATTGTCGAACAATTATTTAAAAAATATGGCATCAAATAAATTGAAAATATCATTTTAAATACAATATCACGTTAAGTTCTAAGTGTCTATATTGTTTGTTAATAGGCATTTCTGCAGAGAAAAACAATAATTGTAGTGCCATAGATATTTTTCTATAATTAATAGCTCAATTATCAAAAAAACAGGAACATTTTTCATGAATATACATAAATCATAATAAAAAACAATTAATTTAGATTGTTTTTTTTTAATCATTAATAAATACTCTCTAATGAACCTTTCAGACATACAAAGTATCCTAAAGTATGAACAGTAGTGGCTACTTCACTGAGTTTTTCATATTTAATCAGTTATGAGGAGAAATTTTGGACGATATACTATATATAATATGGCCAAAGATAGGAGTGACTACCTAGCATTTCCAAAAGATATAAGGATTTTGTAAATTTTACGGCTTTTGACGGTAAAATACCCTTAAGGTGATAGTCAACTTTGAAAGGAGAAAATGTTCTTTAGAGTTTATGCACATGTATAATATTTGGAAATTTTTGCTTATTGTCCAAACAGCAATTAATAAAAGAATATAAAAAAATAAATAATAATAAAAATCTTTTTGCACAATTTACAGCGTTTTTGAAATTTTCCGGAAGGCAATTCTTCAGACTAGAATGTCCAGAAATTTTTTTCAGGTACTCCTTTTTCCTTGCATTTTCCTATGAAATGTTTTCATCAAAGATTTTAAGCTCTATTCATTATATACAAACATATATAGTTAATGTATAATATGGTTAAGTAGCCGTTTATGTAGTCTATACAGAATCTTAGTCCAAATATTTAAGCATGTATGTACTTTGCCCGACAACTATTTGGAGTCACACACATCTTAATGAATACTTTTTGGGGTGAGATTTTTTTTCGAGTACGTAAACGAGTAAAGCTACAATATTTTAAGTAAAATTTTGAAAACTGTGAGCAAAGCGACAATTGTTTAGTTTCATTAGTAAACATGGAAAATATTTCTAGAATTATTATTAAAATTCCTATTTCATAAATTTGCTGCAGCAGCACTCCCCATCCATTTTTGATGATGCTCAGGTTAGGAGATTATGCTGGTTTATTTTTCTGATAGTATAACAAGCCTTATAGCATAATAGTAAGAAAGAGAAAAATCTATATTCCTTCAGAAAAGCTGACTACTTTGTAATCGGTGTTTACATTTATGTGATATCGAGCAAATACTAACCGGACTTCTCGATAAGATCTTTTTAAAAAGGGTGTTCTTCCCAAGAAGCAGCCATCGTGACACCTTTCGAATTGGCGAGACTATCAAGGTAAAATTCGATCATATTCTCTAAATGTAGTCTTATACTCGTATACTACTTAATTTTATTTTTTTACCACTTCAATACTTTAAAATAATGCTTCTCATTACAATAACTGTGGAAACAAAACGTTTGTGCTTAAACAGTTGTCTCAATGTCACGGGTAAATTTGTTTCGATACATTAATTGAAATACAAAATTATCTTTTTCAATTTTTACCCTTTTACATGCTCTTAAAAAAAGAATTCACTTCAATCCAACTTATTGTAATACCACAAAAATATTCGTAAAAATGTGCACTTTCTTTTCAATGATTTAAAGTTCACGAACAGTTGTCACTGAAAGATTGGTATTATGGCTGTCGACCAATTCTATGTGAGACATTTATTCAACTTATAATTGATATATTTTTTTAAATAAGAATGATTTCATATATTTTTTTTTATAAAGATTTCTAAATAAAAACTATCTGTGTTTATGAAGTGCACTCGGAGTTAGTAAACAGATCTAATCTTCGCTAATCTATTATCACTCAGTATTTGAAAGCCGCGGAATTTCATCCATCGATTATGTTAACATTGAAATTACGTATGATCCGTTAAATTTATAATCTAAATATTGGTACAAATAAATGTTCAAACTGCCAAAAATGACGTAACATGATTTGCGGTGTTCTGGAACATTTAACTTCCCGACTTTATCCTAAGCAAACCGACAGGATAAAATTGGAAAGTATAAACGCAAAACGCTATACTTTAAGTGATCGGTCGATAAAATTAGATTGTAGACATACAGTTTGAAGTGAAAATATACAATTAGAAGCCAATCGATCTTAACAAACAAAAGCACTTATAGTCTTTTTATAAAATACATCTAATCCATCTGCACTAGACACTATTTTTCGTACTTCTTTTTTTGCTACATTCGCTAATTGTTTTCAGGCTGGATGCGGCGCTTGATTTTGTGATGGTAGGTAAAGCCGTGTTAGTTGAAGTCATGTACTCCAATAAATCATTTTGTCTGGTAATTCCTTATGCTTCTATTGAGTATTTGAAGTTCTAAAAATAGTTCGGATTGTGTGTATTTTGAGACAACGGATTATTATGAACAGAAATATTTCAATGGTGTAAAAATGTAACGTGAGTTGAATGAAAGTGTGCGAATGTCTTTAGCCCGCATCACATGATGCTATTTTTCGTACTTCCCTTCTTGCTTGAGATGATGGCTGCGATGCTACAAATTACGTAATTGCTTACTCCGCTACTACTTTCTAAGCAAGATATCAGAAATAAAACCGGTTATATTTTTCGTAGTAATTTTGCTATTATTTAAACGAGAACCAATTGACACAAATGACCGTATATGTAATTTTTTCACAGCTAGAAATCCAACTTTAAAAATAGCATCGTATAAAGCCAACACGTATTAAAACCATAACAAAACCAGACGCCGTCGCCAGCCGGTAATCAAGTAGCAAATGTAGCAAGAAAAGAAGTAGGAAATATCGCATCGTGTGCATACGGCTTTATTTTATTCAATAAGCTTACGTAAGATCGTTACATAATTGAAAACTGATTGTTCTTCAAATTTTTATTTATATTTAATTAGGACATAATATAGAGTTTTTCAAAAAGAGTGATATGATGTCTTTTAAAAAAAAAACACACTAATTGTTAAAGAAATTCAAATGTTTTTTATTTAATATGAAGCACAATCGATACAATTAAGTTTTGAATAAAACGTCATTCAAATGGCCTCCACAACTTCTTTTACAGGAACGAATTCGATGAACTCAATTTTCGATTACTTTTTTCACTAAATCAAGTTGTACGTCATGAATATCACATTCAATAACGACTTCTAAAGTTTGAAGAGAGTCTGGTTTATTGCTAAAGACCAATAACTTCAAATAACCTAACAAGAAATAGTCCAATGGTGTTAAAGCATAACTTCTTGGAGGCCATTCAATGTCACAATTTCTTGAAATTATCGAATCTCCAAACTTTTCTCGCAATAATTCGGTTGTTGCACGTGCTGTGTGGCACATAGCCCCGTCTTGTTAGAACCAGATGTTGTCAAGATCAACTTCTTCCAATTTCGGCCATAAAAAGTTGGTTATCATCGATCTATACTGCTCTACATTGACAGTAATGGTGTTACCAGCTTCATTTCGAAAGAACTACGGACCGATGATTCCACCAGACCAAAAACCACACCAAACTGTCAATTTAGGTGAATGTAATGGGTGTTCATGAATAATTTGTGGATTTTCTTCGCACCAGAATCGACAGTTTTGTTTATTTACCGCACCACTCAGATGAAAATGAGCGCACGAAAAGTTGCAATTGGAAAACGATTATTTTGATAATAAAATTGAATAATTTTTAAACATTGTTCTTGCGTATATCTCTCCATAATAAAATTGTAAGCATTACTGAAAACAATAAAAAAAATGACAGATCATGACATATTACAAATGGCCGAAACGTCACTTAGAAATCATCTTATTCTTATTGGAAAACCCTGTACAATACCTACCACACGGAAAAGATGAATGCTTTCATCAGATAACTTCTGAGCTATTTAAATAAATAATACAAAAATAAATCCTTGATCTGACAATGTTTATTTGTAATAGTATTATTCTTTCCTTTGCTTTGGAAGTTTTCCATAATTAAAATGACCCTAAAACCCAACAAACCCTAAATAATCTTTTCCTTTATTATATATTCCCACAAGTCTGTATCCCATTTTATTAAAAATTCTAGACAAATTAATTAACAAAAATTTATCATAAAAAAAACTTTATCTTATTATTGAAACTGAGGGTGTAATTCCTAAAGGGCAGTATGCAGCTCGAGCTAAGATAAATTTTCATACAATTTTTAGCTAGCTAAATCGAAAACGAAAAATTTAGCTCACGATTTCGCCGGGCAGTAGGCAGCTCGAGAGTGAAATCAAAGTGAAAACTCGATGTAAAAACTGAAAAGTAGATGGCGGCATTGATAAGTCTCCACGCGATTTCACTGTGGTTTTCACTACAATTATATGCACGGGGCAATAATCGAAGATAAATGCCTAAGATTAAAGAAGTACTGGATAGGCCTCTACACAAAAATTCTGTCCAAATTTTGTTGGCAATACATTCATAGAACGCACACACATGCAATACAACAGAAACGGCGTAAATCATTGGGGGCCAAATTAAAAGTTCAGTATGCGATTGAAGCGGTTCGTTTAAAACCATTTTTCATGTGTGATATCATTTATACATACACGTATGCGTAAAGCAGCAGATTTTTTAATATTGCGGGTCTTCTTTGATGGAATTAGTTTTGTAAATATGCAATAAAACACAGTATTTATTTATTTATTATGTATTTTCATTTTATTTATTTCACTGTATATTATTTATTAAAATAGAATTTTTAAAGTGGGGAATAGTATATAAAAATATAAATTGTAAGTTATTTGATTATATGAAAACAATTATGTGTACAAATTTAAATTAATTTCAAAAATTGAAAATGAATTAAATGAGAAAATGTGATATTTTGTTTATGTTGAAATCAAACCACACCGCAACTTATTAAATATAAATTTTAATTCTAAACAAGCATAAGTATCATAGATGGAAAAACCTTAATTATAATATAAATGTGTGTTTATGAATAGAAATGGTAATTTAAATAGGCATTGTGCATTTAAATTAAATAAAAAAATAAAGCATTAATTACATAGAACATTACAATACATGAAGTTCTTGATCGTATACAACAGTTAATCGTATACAACATTAAAAGAAATGCTTTAAAACAAAAATAGAAAATGAAAAATTTAATGTTATTAAAATAATTAATAACTTATATTCTAAAAAAAATGAAAACAATATTATTTAGTAAATGCATTATAATATGGTCTAATAGAGCAATCAAAACAAATTTATTTAAATAATAAGCTTACCGAAGAATAAACTTTATTTATTATAACACAATGAAAACAGCAATGGAAAATAGACAGAAAAATTTGGTCCCTTAAACTTTCTTACACACACTTTATATACACCGGCACTGTACTATTTTATGGT
The DNA here is from genome assembly GCA_958298945.1 of Atherix ibis. NCBI lineage: Eukaryota > Metazoa > Arthropoda > Insecta > Diptera > Athericidae > Atherix > Atherix ibis. The sequence continues at coordinate 34,140,003 of OY282606.1, forward strand.
AAACATTGAACTGTCAACATCGGATTCACAAATGACAAAGCTAACCTCCAAGTCTCCACTTTTATGGAGAATTAAAGTTTTCAAACTCTCCGAAAGTCTACAAAATTGAGGCGGTTTATATTTGATTGATATTTACGAAATGTATAATAAACCTAAAATAGAATTCCATTTCGTATCAAAAGATTGTACAAAAATAAAAATGACCTATCGTTGTATATAAATTTTATTTTTGTTTCCAATAAGTGAATTAAAATAAATATAAATTATACTTTTGCAATTAAATAAATTTCCATTACGACACATAGATGGCAGTGGGTGTCATGTCTACATAAAAAATTTTTGACAGTCATATCCCCCTAGTGAATATTTGTACACAAAATTGCGTATACATATACGGTAAGGGCCTATCCAGGTATTCTTTAATCTAAGATAAATGCTACATAAATTTTGACGTTTGTGTTTTTTTTAAATCTTAGTAGTGATAACTTTCGTTGCAATGGACGAAAATAGTCTAAATTTTGAGGATTGTTTTGCAGTTAATTATGATGTTGATTATAGTGAATTTTAAAAAGGACAAACTGAAGAAATACCAACAAAAAATACAAAAAAAACATTAAAACAGAACAAGAGGATTTTACTAGTAGTGAAAAAAAAATTATGTGCGTTGGTTGAAAAAAAATCTGTATTTGCAGGATAAACTGCACCGAAATTGCCATGCTATTGCGGCGTCATGGAGTTCTATCTCATTAAATATGAACCGACCAGGTAATAACAATAGTTTTCTAAATTTTGTTCGTTTGTAAAGTATAATTTTTATAGCTGAAGAATGTAAAGCTGCGTGGAAATCGCTTTGCGATAGTTTGCGCTACCACAAAAGCCGCACAAACAAATCGAAGTCTGGAAGTGCGGCTCCAAATTTCTCAACCATGGAGAATGAGCCAGGGCAAAATTTAGATGAGGTGGAATGAGAATTTGCAACTGATATGTCCTTCATAACATCAGCTTCATGCTCAAGCAACCAGATTAATGTAGAATTTTTTTCAAAATTTTTTTTTATTCAACAGGTAGAATACCAGATTAATGTTCTTAATTTTTTTCAGACCTCAACCAAAAGCAAAAAATCTATGGAATTATTTGTCACTGCTCTTCCAAATTTGCATTCCGAAAAAACGCCTGAGTCACCTAAGCTGCCGTGAGCGCCTACATCTAAATAAATGAATTTATAATTTGCATCAGCTACAGCCATCAACACAATACTGTGAAAATCCTACGAAATTAAGAAAAGCAAATCATGTATTTGAAAATTAATAAAAAAAGTATAATAAAATTTTGTAAATACGTATAACTCTACTCAAATCCACAGCGAATCGGCCGTTTTGCTTTCTATCGACTAAATACGGATTTACGTGCACAGAAGGTGATTTTCTCTTCGCCAATTCCTCCAGCATTAAAACTGCAACACTTGCAGCACTAATGATAACATTTTTTTCGCCACTTGAGTCCATTTTTATTGAAAATTTTATTTTTTTTTGCTCATAACACGACTATTCACTTCAATTATTTTTAAAATAACAACAAAACATCAACATCGAAATTAAAAAGTTCTGAAATGTCAAAATTTATCTCTACACAAAAAGTTTTCACTCTCGTTTAGCTGCGCTAAATGGGAGAGTAGTGGAGATCGCGTTAAAATTTATCTTAGCTCGAGCTGCATACCGCCCTTAAGCTGAGAATTTCGAAAATTGAGTATTTTTCTATTCAGCTGTGTAATCGTTTAGTCGGCTATACAGTATATCCGGTAAAGCGGACGCATTACTGCCCACACACACTTACGACAGTGTATGGGCGTTCTGGATATTGCCATGGAATCTGCAGCGAATATTACCTTCTGGGTATTTCTACATCTTCCAATACTGTCACTCAGATAAATATTTGCCGATAGAGCTCATTTTATCCACCTTACCATCTTCCTTAGGTTTAAAATCTAACCACAGCCACCACTATTTTGTAGAATCGCATCAACCCCATCAGAGCATGGTTCAAAAAATATAAAGTAAGGGTAAATGAGAACAAAATGTGTCAATGTTACTTTTACAATTTGACGAGTGTATTTTTACTAACATTTTTTTTAATTAAAAATTCTACTTTTTACAAATAAAATATTGTTGCAGATATTAAAAATAAAAAAAAGTATATTTATATGTAGGAATGGTGAAAGGTGAATTAGGAAAAGTACTGGCAGGCAGGTGGCAGCACAGGATGGTGGGCAGAAGGAGAAACGTCATGGGTGGTGAATTAGGATTGTGGTGAAAAAGGGGGAGTTTCGGTTCACTTCTTGGGCTGCAGGCGTAGGGACAAGACGTGCCATTAAAAATAAAGTAAAATAAAGAAAGAAGAAAAAAAGAAATCGGGTGTATTATTTGAACTAATATTAACTTACTATCCTACATATACAATATATTAAATTAAGGGTGATAATATGAATTATTAAGCTTAGTTATAATTAATGCTAAAAATTTATCGATCAATCTAATGGAAAACTTCTTAAAATTTTAATGGCACTCTATAATATTTTAATTAAATTGTTAATTATGACATATTTTTTTATTCAATATCAATCCATTAATGTACGTTCAAATAAAATATATTATAATATAAACTTTAAAAGTTTATGAAAAAAATTGTATAAAATGTTTTTGTTTTTTGTTTTTAAAGAAAATTATTTTAATTAAACTGTTGTTGGTGTTATTGCTATTTCTTTCGTATTAAAGTTACCGCATTTAAGAGAAAGGGTTTTAATAAAACATTTATTACCATATTGTGGTAAAATTAATATTTCCATTTTGACTATATTATTTTGTTATTGGTTTTAAAGTTCCTTTGTTGGTTTTTTGTATGATAGAGTTTTCTACTGCTATAGCTGCTATACCCAAACAGAATGGTACAATACAATAAAACGATTAATATTGGCATAATTTTGGTTTTTAAGGGTGTATAATTTCTATTCAAATTGAAATTTTCTGTTGAAAATGAAATTTGTAAATGAAAATAACTATATATGTATGTATTTTTCGAATGGAAACATTTTGAAAAATTTTCAGTTTTACCCTTAAATGCGAGCGTTAGAAAATAATATATTATAATAGAGGATGGTAGAAGTAAAGGCTTTTATAATGGAAGTGCCAACGGCTGAGGAAGTTAATAAAATGTCGTTGTAGAAAGTGGAATCAACTAAGAAAAATTATGAAGAAAAGTAAATAAAAATTGTTGTGTCTTTTTTTAAAATTTTACTTAATTTTTTTGTTTAAGTTTTTTTTTTATCTATTAAAGCCAAAAAATATTTGCATACCCAAATATACTTACTATACGAATATTCAACAAATGAAACAATGGAAAAATGTCTACAATTCCAAGTGTTGAAAAACTCTTAGAAGGCTTCCTCCACCTTCTAGAAAAGCACTGACAAAGCGAAAATGCGTTGTTATAATGTCATTCAACTTCTGTTAACAAAAAGCTATCCTTGCCAACGCCATTAAAAGAATTATTTTTTTTTTGGAAAGAATTTTTTGTTACTGTGGTGAATTTTACCTATTTTATTCTACAGTAGTTTTTACGAATTTTTTTTTGCTCTTAAAAAAATTTGAGAAGGAATACTTTTATAATATTTTCTATTAGTCCATATATACGCTTATGTATATTATATTGATGTGAGGTTATTCAATATGGTTTAGCCAAAAAGTTAGGTTAGAATATTAACTATATATACTGCCTATAAAAAAAGGTAAGTTGAGGTATTTTAACATTATTGTTTCTGTTTTGTGAAATATTATCCATATGTCCAAAAGAAACAAATTCTCGCAATTTTATGTTTTAAATGGCTTAGTATCATTCCCTTTTGACGACTTTGATTACTTGTTTAAATTTAGTATATAAACTTTCATAAAGTATGCAAAAATAGAAAATTTTAAAAATAAATCACTTTACGTCAATTGTCTGTCTGTGGCGTTATTTCGTTATCAACAATTCTGTTCTAGCTACCAGCACTTCGGCAATCAACATTGTTGCCAGGACTAAGTATTGTTGCTAGAGCAACATTAGTATTTTTTGTGTATTTTTTTTTAGTTTGCGGTATATTAATATAAGTATATATGTTTAATTTTATGTATTTAAATATATTTTTAAAACAGTTTTTATTCCCGAGTAGAAAAATACAAGAAATTTTGTACTTTTATTATTAGTGCAAAAATTTTTATGTTTTAAGTTTGTAATAATTCATGCATACTAATTCGTCTATGGGGTTTTTTTTTCCTTGCAACTTTTTGTTGTCCTCAAACGATAGTCTGCTTGTGTTTTTTTTCTTCTTGTAGATGGATAAAAGTAAAACCATTTTTGGAATTTAATACTTATTTTTGTCTGAAATACTCGGTTATAATCTGGGCTTGTTTGTAAAAATATATATTTTACAGACTTTATTTTCACTTTCAAAATAAAATGATAAAAAATATATATTTTAAATATATTCTCATTGGAATAAACACAAGCTTTTTGATTGTTAAATGCCCAAGGTGACAGACTGTGTCATGAATTTTCATTGCAACCATTATTATTAATACGAATTTTTCAGAGAATATCAAATATGAAGAATTTTTTATTGTAGTTCGTGTACTCCATTACCTTTAATACTGTAGCTTTTTTTTATATAAACTTTTCAGTGAAAATTATTGCAGTCTAATAACTTTTTATAGTATTAGTCTAATTAGTTTTCTCCGCATTTTTACTTGTGTATAAGCTTAAATCCGCTGTTTTTTAGTCAAAAAAACACATGTTTTTTTTTCATAGAAAGCAAAAACAATTTTATTAGAGATAGTTGCCTTAACTAGCTGCACATTTTTCCCATCTCTTGGGCAATTTGTGGATACCACGCCAAAAAAAATTCCTTGTCTTTCGAGGCAAACAACTCATCAAGCCATTTTCGGAATCGTAAGAATCGAAGTGCTGCACAGCGAGAAGCTTCCGCGCCTTTCATCAGCACTTTCATTGCCCACAATTGCCACATGTCCCGGCACCCATTACAACTCGACACTCCTATGACTTCGATACGTTATGGAAGTGCCGTTCATAATCTTATTGACTATTTTGTATGTTAAACTTATAGTTCAAGAGTGTCTCCAATTGGCTAGTTCAAGAGTGTCTCCAGCAACTTATTTGCGATGCTATTTTTGAAGAAAATTCAGCTGTTTTGGACCAAGCCGTCTTGCGGTGCATTCCATGCTCAAAACTTTAACCGAAGCAATTCGTGAGCTACGTACACATATTACCAGCTAAGTACCTCCTCATTGAGTGCTGCCCTAAAGGCACTTGCGTGACCTGGATGCATGGGGTATTAACAGGATGCATGGGGTATTATTTGCGATGCTATTTTTGAAGAAAATTCAGCTGTTTTGGACCAAGCCGTCTTGCGGTGCATTCCATGCTCAAAACTTTAACCGAAGCAATTCGTGAGCTACGTACACATATTACCAGGTATATAAGCTTTAATTCGCTGCTTTTTAGTTAAAAAAAAACATGTTTTTTTAATAGAAAGCAAAAAAAAATTAATTCAAAGTACTTGCCCTCGGTAGCTACATATTTATCCTATCTCTCAGGCAATTTGTGGATACCACGCCGAAAAAAATTCCTTCTCTTTCGAGGCAAACCACTCGTCAAGCCATTTTCGGACGTCTTCGTAAAAATCGAAGTGCTGCTCAGCGAACGTGGGGTGGAGGGGCCAGTTCTAGTGAATAAGCGGGGTGGAGTAGCACCTTCTAGTGGAGTGTGTCCAAGTAGTTTCGGACCATTCTTGACGTGTGCGATGGTGCGTTGTCGTGGAGGAAAATCAGCTTGTCATGTCTTTGTTGATAATCCGTCCTTTTTTCACGCAGAGTACAGTGCATTGACAGTTTCATCAGGTTTCAACATCTCATAGTAGACAATACCCTGCTGATCCCACCAAACGCACAGCATCGTCTACCGTTCGAAGCGATTTGGTCTTGGGGAAGTTGTTGATGGTTGGCCGGGATATTGTTATAATCCGATGCAGAACGACTGTCTGGCGAGCAAGATTTTGCATGTGTTTTGTCGTCGCCGATTTTCACGCATCTTGTCCTACAAGTCAAAATTGCCATCTTTGAACCGACTAAGCCAATGTCGTCACGTTGTTTCCGAAAAACCACTGTCACTATAGGCCTCTATAAGCATTCGATGCGATTTGGCAGCCGATTTCTTTAAATTGAAGCAGAAAAGCAGAGCATCCCGCATATGCTATTTTTCTGGTACAAAACTGGACATGATTACCAAAGGAAAAATGTATATTGTTGTACGAAATTGCTGACAATGTGGACTGATTATTGCTGACAGATGTCAAACTCATAAAAAAAGTATGGCGTGCCCATGGTACCAAACATCGGATTCAAGCTTACACACCTGGTATATATTTTTAAAAACACCGCTTTTATGGTATAAATTTTTGATAAAATTCTTGCAAAATTAACTTTATAAAATTTTTGAATTTTTTTTTCAATTTACTAAAAATATTCAAAAATGACATTTTATTTAATGAAAGTAATAAAAATTACAACAAGACAAACTTAAAATTTTGGCTTAATAAGGATAAAGTTATCTTGAACAGGACAAACTTAAAATTTTAGCTTAATAAGGATAAAGTTGGATTTAGCAAATAATCTCTAGCTGAACTTTTCATGCAGTTTCACAAAACTTGTTGAATCATAGAAAAATTGGATTCCGTGCCAAAAAAAAAATAAGCGTAAAAGGCCAGATTGTCCTCTGATAAGGATACCGTTGAGAAATTGCTTCAAAACTGCGGCTGATATAAGGAAAGATTTCATAGATGAAGGCTTCTGCGAGCTTAATTGTGCACTAGAAAACCTGCAATGAATCCACTGTTCACAAAGCAAATGCATCAATAGTGATTTCAGTAGCTCAAAAACTATCTTAGACTGGGGCAATATAATATTTTCAGGTGAGTCCAAATGCAGTACATTTGGATCCAATGAAATGTCATATGTTATAAAAACTGAATGAGATCATCAGAATAATCAGGAAATATGTTTTCTTCGAGATGCCCTAATAGATGACACCGTAAATGTGATTCGATAAAATTACAAAATTTGGTGGACTTTATGCCAAACCATATTTAATGGGAGATAGAACAAATAATTTAAAATAATAATTTTTCTATTTAAACTACAAATTAAATAAACACAATTTTTCATTTTTTTTTTTGGAAATAGTTTCATTTTTTCATAAAATTGTGTTTATTTTAATCTACAATACAAATATTTTTTTTATAGATTTTATTGAGGGTATAGGAATTATTATTTAAAATACTTCTGGATAATATATTCCATTTCGGCCACGACTGTATATCAAAAGAACTATTATTGAATATAAAATCTAGTCTGCATTTTAATACGGATTAAAAAAAATATTTGAATATTACAAAATACGAAAAAATACCAAATCTATAGTTAAGATATATGCGAAGATAATAAGTATCTGAAATTCAAAGTTATCAACAAATTTCAAGTGTTACATTCAAAGTACAAGTAAAAATTTCCATTTTACACTAAAATACTAAAAAATTGCATCAATTAAATATTCTTTGGGATTTTTTTAAGCTCATTGACTTTAGCTTTTCTCATTAGTATGCATGAAATTTGCATATGAAACTTTGTCACATTTTAATTGTAAAAAGTGAATATTTTGTACGAACACTTATGAAAAGCACAACATGATAAGTATTTTTGTGAGCAGGTATGAGTATTAATTACACTGCATGCCAAAAATATATGATCACCTTGATAATAATATATTTTCTAGAAATCTCTTTATATTTTATAGAATCTTAATAAATCGTAAAATTATTGTATTGTGTTTCTTATATTTGATTAACTAACAGTTTGAATATTTTGTTACAATATTTCCTGAAATATTAAAAATATTCGTTATTTCCATTCATGTCCTCGTTTTTGCCATAACAATTATTAAGTTTTCGATTAAATCTTTTTGCTTACAAATCCTCTTTTGCAAAAATCAAATAATTTTATTTCTTACTGTGCTTGTAAAAAATTTCAAAGTGTTGCTTCCATAGAACTTTAGAACGTTATATTCAGACCATAAGTCGTCACGATCTTAAGTAACAATCGAAGACTTGCAGTACCTTTAATTTGAGCTAACTTTGGTCAAAAGGCGATTGAGAACTTCTTATTTATTTAGGCGAGTGAGGGTTAGGCAACCTTTGTTACGGCCTCAAAATAATAGGAACGATTAAATTGGGCTTTATGCCATCTAAACACAACTGCTGGGAATTTTTAAAATGTACTCTGAACTGATGAGACATTGATCCAGATTTTTGGATCTCACTGCTAGAAAAATGTTACCGTAAATTCTGGTGCCAACCTTGAAGCAAAGCGGTAACTAAAGTATGGTTTGGGGTTGTTTCATTAGGGATAGAAGGAATATTAAAATGATCAGTATCTAAATGTTTTAGAAACGAAAGACTTTGGTTAATTGATTATTATCCTGCTCCATAATGAAAGATTCGTCATTGAGCAGGATGATAATCCTAAACATAGTTCGAAATTATGTAGAGATATTTTTCAAAATAAAACAAAAGAATGCATTTTAGAAAATGTGCCATGTTACCATAATAACACGATCACAACCTATTACAATTACACGATCCAAGTTTTATGTGATGATCAAGGCAGAATATTGCAAGAGTGCTGTATTTTCTCGAGGTTTGTGCCTTCGGTATGAATGGGTTCCTGTATAGGCGTGGACTGGATGTGGAGGCTAGATTCCTTTATGGTGCAGCTGAGGAGAGTGCTAAGTACCTCCTCTTTGAGTGCGACCTCTAAGGGGAACAGACTTCTAAGAGGCTAGATGCCTTTATGGTGTGGCTAAGGAAAGAGCTAAGTACCTCCTCATTGAGTGCTGCCCTACAGGCACTTGCGTGATCTGGATGCATGGGTTATTAACACGCAACATGGCCACAATAACGTGAAAGACCAAGGTTGATTCCACATATCTGAGCTGGCTTAGCAGTGCCTAGGAATTTACAAGGTTCCTTACCGTAACTCAAGGACCGAAGAACAAACCGAAAGAACTCTTTGAACAAAAATTGATACCACGGGAATCGGTTGACCCATGGTGTTAAAACAGACTGTGATCAACATTGATGAGGCTCCTTAGGCTGCAACGTGGCGGCGCTGGTTAATAGCCATATCCGGCTCTTATCTCGGACGCTGTTACTGCTTGTGACAGTAGAGGTTTAGATAGGCCTCGCCCCAGACCGTTTGTAACCTGTTGCTGTCTGTAAATCGCCAATAATGACAGTTCGCTGATTTCTAAGCGAAGGCTTCTAAAATATCCTTTTGCAATGCTGCAGCATTATTTCAAAGGACACGATATGAAAACTTATATTTTTGTTTAAATTTGATAATAATAAATGTATAAATAATTATTTACTGGAACAACCATGTAATGTCTCCTGTCTTTCCTTATTTTATCGTATTTTCCATTAATAGAGTTGAAGTGATTTTTTTGGTGAATGTGTCAAGAATGCACATCAGTTTACCCTGAATCCTCTTTTCGGACGTACTGTACGATACAGAAACAAAGGGAGGGTTGTTCGTCAGATGGTGCATGGCTGCCCACAGGGATCTGTGGCCGGCCCTGCCATCTGGAATATGATGATGAATGGTGTCTTGGTGCAGGTGGAGGAAACCGGTTGCGGTGTGATTGCATGTACGGATGATCTTCTACTTTTGATTGAGGGGGTATTAAGTCTGCAGTAGAGATAGCGGGAAGCCGCTATATGCAGATGGTGTCTGAATGGGGGAATAGAATGGAAATGAATGCTTCCGAAAGAAAAACTGTGCGTATGTTGCTGAGGGATTTTTTGGCGGTCATTAGGCCACCCAATATTTGCTTCAATATGGTCGGGGTCCGATACGTGCGGGAAATACGTAACATCTCAAAGGGCGCGTGGCCGGTTTCGTTGGCATGCTGCTGCGGGTATATTGCAAAGAATAGGGACTTCGATCTAGAGCGCTGAGAGTCCTGTACAAGGGTGTGTTTGTTCTATGTGCTATGTATGCATCGTGTATATGGGCTGATATTATGCGCCACCAGTATGCAAGTGTGCGCATAAATTCAGTTCAGCGTCTGACTTTTATGCATGTTTGAATGTGTATACAACCGTGTCAACCGATGTGATACAGGTTCTCATGGGAGAAATTCCATGGGACCTGGAGGTGCTGCGTAGAAGCATCCACAACCGTCTACGGCGGAGCATCCCCCTTATGAATGAAGAGTTTCAATATCTTAGTCCAGCGGCGTGTACTGGTCCTGAATAGAATGTATGAAATTTGGCAACGTCGATGGGATGAGAGTGTGAATGGCAGATGGACGCACATGTTCATTTCGGATATGTGCTTTGCATCCGCGTATGGGTTTGAATTTGGTCTGTACCTTGTGTATTTACTCACGGGACACGGCAGTATGAATGGGTGCCTGTACAGGCGTGGTCTGGCTGCGGAGACTAGATGGCCTTGTGGGGCGGCGGAGGAGATTCTAGGTGCCGTTGTGGGGCGGCGGAGGATAGAGTGAATGAGTGTGCGAGTGAGACGCAGAGTGGTTACAACCGGGTGAAAAACCAAGGTCGATTCCGGTTATACTTTCGGGTCTTGGCAAACCAAGTCGTTTAATCGCTCTATCCGAATAAGAATTCAACTTAAAAGGAAAGTGCACCGATATCTCTCTCTCTTTCTTTATCCTTTCTAATACTTTCCACACGCACTGTATACCAAAACACCATAAGGATATTGATAATGTCATTAGAGCAAGTGATTTATATAAGAAGAAAATTAAGATCAAAATTAATATAATTAAAAAAAAATTTAAGTGTAATTATTTTTTCCATTTAGTCCTTTTTAATATTCAAAGTTTAATTTAATTTTACCCTTAAAACCAAAGTGGTGGCATATCTTTGGCTTGCAGTGTACAAGTAAGTGTATTGAAATTTGTTTTATAAGACAAAATTCGAGTATCGTAGGGGAGATTTTGTTTCGGTTTGGTAATAAAAATATTCCGTCTCTTTTAATAAGTTTTTTTTTTTATTCTATTATTTAGCTTTTAAAAGTGTTGAAGCTTTATTGGCAATACTGAAAGAGAAATAACCTTAAAAGAATATGAATTTTTTAAAAGAATTATAACTACCATATAACAATAGATAGGGGGGGGGGAGGGGTGGATTCGAGAATAAAATATATAAAAAAAGGTATTTATTGTTAAAGGTGGATAAGCATAAAAATATATTTTTTGTATAACTTTTGTTTATTTCACGTAAAAATGACACGTTATATTTCCAATATTGTCATTTTAATTTTTTCATACATTAATTTTTTCAACAAGAACAACAACAAAACAAATAAAAGGAAAAATGACAAAAAAATACCGATAGCTAAAGAAATTGCACTTAAAAGTATTCAGGAGTAAAGATTTTCTAGATCATGTGTCAGACACTTTAAACCCTACAAACTCGGTGTATTTATATTGGGTAAGTATTAGGTAACAGTCAAATGTGAGTAGTATTGGTGAAATGACTAGCAAAATGGGGATGGTTCGGTAGATAAAGCTGATGTTCTGTGAATATTCAAACAAACCTAAAAATATAGTCAGCCATTTATGAGGTCTACTGAACTTTAAAGAATTCTGTCGATTTTGCTCATACGTAGATGCAAGTCTAATTTGAATATATGACAAAACACTAGTCATCTTCAGTCTGGAGATCTCTCCAGACTAATTTGTCAAGCAAGCAATTATGTACAATACATACACGTATGTACATCCTTTCATTCCTATTTCCAATGCATAAGCATATATATACATGTGTACGCATTAAAAAATAACATCCTCGAATGCCGTTGAAATAATTACCTTACCTACGTAGAAGTATGCACATGGATGCGTACAATTTCATATAATCGTGTAAATTTTTGTATTGCTTTTAATTAGAAATTACGCTTTCAGATTATGCTTTTTTTATTTATTCATCAAGTTGACACCTTTATTCAAATGTAACGCGTTTTCTGTTTTATTACTCTTACTCTTAAAATAGTCTTTCTGATAAAAATATAGAAACACATGTGATAGTCAAGATATTCTTAAAGTTAATAATAGAGGGAAGCGAAAAACAATTCATGCACCCGAAGAAGCATAGTAGAAGCTAATTCAAAAGCTTTGCAGGAATTCTCTCTTTTACCCCAAACCATCTAGTTAGGAGTAATATTCCAATCCACTCTTGACATTTTCTGCCTGATGTGATTCGTACATTATTTCCGGTTATAGCGAGCAGTTACTAAACGAGCGATGTGTGTTGTCGAACAAAAGTGACAAGTGACTCTAAGTGCAAGTAAGGAAGTTAAGATAAAATGTAAACCATGTGCTACATGATTTTATTTGTTTCATTCCATAGTTATACGCCATGGCGCATATAGCTCCATTAAATAGCTCCACCAAATTTTACAGATTTTTCCTTGTACATAGTTGAGCGTATGCGTTCAGGTTACATATTATGAAAATGAATTTGAAAAATTTTATTTATTTTATGAATGACTAAGCTTTTTATATATGAACATCTACTAGAGGAGATAGTAAGTAAGAAAATATTCTTTTTTATAGTTTAAAAAACAAGTAAGAAAATATTCATTCAAAAAGATTTATAATGTAGTATTTTTTTTCCTGAATACTGGCAAAATAAAGACTGATGTCAATTTTTTTTTTTTTTGAAAATAAAACTAATTTTAAAAGTACAAACCTGTTTTTGATAGTTGTAAAATATGTTCATCATTTAAGTTCATTATTTGTTGAATATGAAATTTACTATTTTATATTACAGATTTTTAAACTAACTATAAAATGTGCAGAAGACTTTTGGTACTGATTTTAAGAAACAAATTTTCTTCAGCGGTGAGGCATATTTCTTGCTCGGTGGATATACGAGGTCTGTTCAAAAAGTATCACGAATCTTGATTTTTCGCGGGTTACGTATATTCGATTTTCGATTTTTTGTGGCGTTATATTGGTATTCATGTCTCTCACTTATATCGATAAGTTCGGTCATTTTGAATGTTCAGTTAATTTCTGACAGCTGCTTTGCTTGCACGTGTTTTGGCTAGTCTTCGATTTTTGGTCAATTTTGACCAAAAACAGCATCGATTTAACATTGCTAAGGAGCTGTTGGACTCTGTCCTCAAATTAAGTGTGAGGACTTAAACATATTGATTGGCTCGTGCCATTCGATTTTTACTAATGATTTGGTCGTGAAACGAGTCGCCGCAAAATTCATACCAAAATTGCTCAATTTCGAGCAAAAACAGCATCGCATTAACATTGCTAAGGAGCTGTTTGACTCTGTCCGCGACGACCCAAATTTGCTCTAGAGGGTCATAACTGGTGACAAATTATGGGTTTATGGTTATGACAGGGAAACCCAAGATCAATCATCCCAATGGAAGCTACCGCACGAGCCAAGACCGAAAAGCGCGCCAAGTTCGGTCGAATGTGAAGGTTTTGCTTACAGTTTTCTTCGATTTCATGGGCGTGGTGCATCATGAGTTCTTGCCACAGGGTAGTACGATCAATAAGGAATATTACCTGCAAGTTATGCGCAACTTGCGCGAAGCTATCTGACAGAAACGCCCGGATTTGTGGAAGAATAAAAATTGGCTTTTGCACATTGATAACGCTCCTGCTCACGCATCGTTGCTTGTGCGCGGATTTTTGGCTAAAAATAATATATTTATAATACCGCAGCTACCGTTTTCCTCAAATCTGGCCCCTTATGAATTTGTCTTGTTCCCAAAACAGATTCTTTGATCCATTTTTTGGAATGGGTAAAAATCGAAGACGACCCAAAACACGTGCAAGCAAAACAGCTGTCAAAAATTAACTGAACATTCAAAATTGCCGAACTTATCGTGATAAGTAGGAGACATAAGTACCAATATAACGCCACAAAAAATCGAAAATCGAATATTCGTAATTCGCGGAAATTCAAAATTCGCAATACTTTATGAACAGCCCTCGTATATATATTAATAAATAAAATTCTTACATATATATTGGGCTCCAAAAAAAAAAATGGACAAATAATTATAAAAGAGAAATTGTATTAATGAAAGATGCCATTGTAACATATATTATGCATTTCGGTCTAAACGTATCATTGGTTTGGATTTTTCTTCTAAAATAAAGAAGTTGAGACTGTTTACCGTCAGTTCCGAGTACTATGGCCGAATTATCAACCATTTTTTTTAAGATTAAAAATTTTAATCTATACTATATGGTATGTGATGCTACAAGCTACAATCATAATAAATAAGTGTCTTTAAATGCGTGAACAGTTCTCAGAATGTGTAATTTCCAAATTTGGTGATGTCAATTGCCCTCCAAGATGGTGTAATTTGACACCGTAAAACTTTTTCTAATAAGACTATGCAAAAATTATTTTACTCTTGTTTTAGAGTAAAAACAACTTGTTTAACTTTTCAAAATGTTACGACAGAAAAAAAATATTTTCAATTTAATTTCAAATTGAGGATTATTGCTATTTTACAAAAAAAAAAATCTTTTCAAATTAGGTTCTCTTAGGAAAATTACTTACAGAAAATGTGGAAAACAAATAAAAATAAATAATAATTAGTACATTTTTCCTATAAACACTTATTTTAATTTAATGTAATTCTTGTAGTTTTATAACAAAAGATATTATCCTTTAGGAAATTATAAATGACTATTTTGTTAAAACAGAAAAATCTTAAAATTTACTCTTTAAATAATGTACTCCAGAAAACAGGATAACTCCAACGACACTGCTTAAATGGTTATACAAATAGTATATAATTTAGTTATTGAAATGAATTCTATACTTTTTAACACCTTCAGAGCTTTTTCAGTATAAAAGAGTTTTCTATTTACCTCTAAGGACTATTATTTTTATATTTATTTTTATTGTAATTTTTGGTTTAATTTGTCTCCTTTTGCTTTTATAGAGATGAAAAGGGAACTGTAAGAGAGGCACAGATAAAAAAGCTCCCCCATTTTATATAGCCTTTGAGAAAAATTAATAAAATAGTATAAATAAAATAAAATAATATAAATAAAAAAAGAAAAAAAACTTCAGTTGAGAAGCAATGTCTTAGAAATTCACATAGACGAGTAATAGGACAATATAAAATCGCAGACTTCATTTTGATATTATTCCACATAAAATAATAAGGCTCGAGACGACGATATTAATGCCTGTGCCGAATGGAATTTTAATAAAAGTTAGACTTTGTTTTTATAGAAATTCAGAAATTTTGCAGCTCTTTAACAGTTCATACGGAGTACAAAGTATAATTTGACGTGGCAACTAACAAATCCTTCCTCATTAAATAAATGAATATGGGCACATCTACCGCTGTACTATATTAAGTGTCTTCTAGGTTATGTTGTTACAGCAGATATACATATTATTAAGTTTGATTTAATCATTTCGTTAGTATTTACCAACTTCTCTGTACCATAAATTCGTTATTTTTAATTTTTTCCAAAATGTACGTTCGTTTTTGATTTGGTTGATTTTCTTCTGTCTCTCCTGCGGCATAGTCAAAGAAACTATTAATATTAGTGAAGTGCAGCACCATTTTGATTATACTAAACTTACTTACTACCAAGGAATATTTTTTTTTGGTCACACTTAAAACGACAAAAACTTTGCATGACTTGATATCGTATTGTATGGTGACGGTGTATGCTTAACAAGAATCATGTTTATAGTCAACGATTTATGGGCGCATGCCTGAACTAAGAAGCCAAGAACTGAATGTCTCGAGAACATGTCCGCTTCCTGTTTTATTCGTAATTATCCAGAATCCCCAGACCCATCCATTGATGGGAATTTTTTTTTCCTATGCATATATTGACTGTGATGAAAATAGTTCTTTCTTGCATGCAAATATACCATCTAAGGAAGTCTTCTCTATACCTTCATAAATGAAGAACTCTTGAAAGTTTTCAGTTTCGTGTTGCCAGTATAAAATTAAAACTGGTAAATAAATTAAAAGTTTTTAAGTTAACGAAAATAATTATTTTAAAATTTTAACAATTAAAAAATAATTTTAAAAACAATTTTTTTTACAAAAAGTTTTGTATTTTAAAAAGAAAAAATAGAATATTGAAAAAAATTTCAATCTAATTATTTTTAATTGCTAAAAATTTATTTATTATTTGTTAAAAATTTGAAATCATTGAAAATCTCGACTAGTCTAGCAATATTTTATCAAGTAGTATCGTCATGAGCTCACACGAGTTTGTTCTTCGAAACAAATGTTGCCAGACACATTTATTGCCAGTTAGCTTACTTTGTTGCTGGTGCAACAAAAAAGCCATAAACAAATCGAAGCTTAATTTGGTTTTTTTTTTCTGAAAGGATTCAAAAAGGATAATTTTTCATAATTGAATCTGCCCAAAAATTTATTATTGCTAAAAAATATGAAAAGTTTTTTTTTGTCAATACGTACGATTATCAAAAATATAAAATAAACAATTTTCTTATTGGTTAATCTGGCAACTCCTGGATTGCTTTCTGGAATAATGTGAAAAGACTAACCACTTATTTGGGATGGATGGTATGCGGTGTAATGCACCCCCAACGTATGAATCCAATTTCTAATACATGAACCGAAAAACCACACGTTTGCCGGCAAATGATGTGTGACTGTCACTGAAATAAAAATTGCTACAACGTTAAAACAAAAAGGCTCCGGTGACATCTATCCAAATAACGGTATGGAATGGAATGTCAGCTAGAACCCCTTCTTTGGAGGAATCGTGGTGTTTTTGTTGCATGCACGGTCGACGAATAGAGCTGGTTGATGGGCTCGTCAAAAGGTGAGCGTGTGTGCATCGAAGGCAAAACCAGCAAACAGTGCCATTTGGCAAGGGGGTTGATGGTCGGATTTGTCGAGTTATTTTCGTACTGACTTGTCGGGCCTAAATCAAGCCCCAACTCGTTCTCGCACCTACCGTAACATGGCGAACTTTGATCATCCCGGAACGACTATGAATAAGACGATTCCAGCAGTCATGGTTAAGGGTACGACTACGGCTTTAGTTACAGTTACGGAAAGGGCTCATGCATGATACACCGGTAGACAGGTCGGAAAACGATAAAATCGGTTGCATTTATTCGTATTGACTACCTAACAAACACCCACCCACCCACTCAGGGAGCATATTGTCAACGAGCCGTCAAGCGTTCATCTTCTGTTGGCCGAGTGCATTGCATTGTGCAGCAGATAAGGGTTGTATCGTGATAGTTGAAGCAGGAGTAAGGGGGGTGTGGGGTGTGTGTAGGGGCGTAAAGTTGTTGGTTAAAAAAAAGGATGAGCAAAGCGCGAAGCGAAGAGGATTGAAGGGTATTGTGCAGACACATTCTCCCACCGGGAAGTGATAGGGTTTCATGTAAATTTGTTTGTGTGGTTATTTTTACTGTTTATTCACAATTTATTTTAGCTTTCTGGCTATGCATTTATATATGCTGGTGTGGGTGTGTATGCGTATAGAGGAGTATGCATATGCATTAAAGGTGTTTCACTTTTGTAGCTGGTGTGATACACTGTTTGGTCTTGCACGCTACAATCTGGTTGTCTTTCGATTTTGATTTATGTCAGTCCTGTCGGTGTCGTAAGGATTTGAACGTGAGGCGCGCGGACGATGAAATTTCTTTTTTAATCCTTTTTCAACGGATACGAATTTAGCGAGCCATCCGCGACCGTGCATCAAAAATCAAACGTTTTCATTCACACCGCATCCTATTTGACATTTGTTCATTTTCAATTCTTGTTTAAATTTAAATTTGAAATTTTTTCGGTTATTTTTTTTTTTTCTATTTGGATTTATTATTACGATAATTTTGTTGATATTGTCGATAGGAAAATTGTTTTCACATTTTTATATTCCGTTTTTGGTTTGTGCGTTAACGTGAAAATTTTTTCCCAAAAGAAAAAAAAAATACTGGATAATTTGAATACCCTTTTTTGGTATTTACACAGTAACAAATTGGATATTTTGTATTATGTGTTTTTGGCAACAACAAAAAAAAACAAATAAAAATGACAATTAAATTTTCTCGAAATTTTTTAAGTGAAAGTTTTTAAACAAAATGTGATAGAGAAATTTATTGGTCAACTGATATATTGACTTGGACGAAGTTAAAATCAAAAGTGTTCACAATTTAAATTTTTTTTAGTGCTTTTGGTTTGTGTTATAATTAAGAGTAATTTTCTGTAAATATTTTTTATAGTAAAGAGTATGATTGGAAATTTTTAATAATAAAAACCGATATGATTTTGTCATGTTATCATGCTATAAAAAAATTAAAAATGTTTTTCCGAATATCACATATTTTTCTTATTAAAAATAATATAGTTTTTCTTAATCAAGAAAATATTGAGAACTCTTATAATTGAATAAGCATGTGATATTCGGGGAAAAAGTCCTTTGCAACTTAAAATGTTCCTTCATTTTAGCATGGCAAAAAAGGCGCCAAAATTGACTATCTTCTATTATTTGTTGATGTTCATTTCAAAGTAAAACTAAGCATAATTTATAAAATATTTAATATACGATATCTATTAAAATTTAATTGTTATGATTATTTTCCACCCAGTTATCCTACAATGTTTTTTTAAAGAACCTATTTTAGTGGTAATTTCAAAAAAAATTGAAATTCTTTTAATATAATAATAAAAATACTGTTTACAATATAAATATATCATTTAATATAGATATATGTGAAAATTCTTTTAACAATAACTGAAAATACTTTCACCATAAAGATAGTTTCTCTTCGAGGAAATCTTTTAGTGAATCCTTTTTTATTCCATTGAAATAACTTCCTTGTTTCTTGAAAAAATCCAAAATAATAGCACACACGTATGATAAGCGTTTATCGTTTTAGTTTAAGAAGCTTATACGATATTAAATCAAATTGATGGGTTCAATGAATAACTCATGAGCGCGGGGATCGTCACAAGGAGTTGTTTCCTTAACAATAGCCATAAATCAAGTCCTGTTGCGGAAAAATGTGTGAAAAGATGAGCTCCTCCTTATAGAGCTTATCTTTCTTTTGGTCAATGGTATTCTAGATTTTTTTCTGATTGTTTGTTATTTGGTAAATTTACCTGTGAATTTTTTTTCCCTATGCATGAGACAATATCTCATCAGGATCGCAACAGCCTTTACTCTCGAATATTCATCTTCCGAAAAATGGGTATGAATGTTTCAGCAGCAACACTAGATTTATTGACATATTTCAGCTTACATATTTATAACTGAAATCATTCGTTAGATTTTGCTACATAGAAAAGAAATGTTCAACAATACTAAGTATCTGCAAATATAGCGACAATAAAATTCACTTTTTGACTTCCCTAGATAATACTACATCAATTTTCATGAGAAACTACCTTAATGGTCCTTTCAACGATGTCCATTTATTTTTGCCCTATAAACGAGCATTACCAGTATGAGTTATCATGACCATAGTTAACAGCCGATAGAAGAGATTTTCTTACAATAATCCGTTGCTGAAGATTTAATTCAATTAAGTATGAGGAAAATTCCAATACTAATTATTTTGATAATGTAAGCTAATCAATTTCGATAGATAATACAGATATGTACAATAGTATACAAGGACACTTCCATAGAAACTATTTTGCTGCATATTAACATGGTGTGTATTGAGTTAAGTGTATTTAACCAATTCATTATTGGTGATTTGTAATTAACTTCGTTAATTTGTTAAATAAAAATATTATTTTTTATAAAATTTCCTTTATAATTAAAGTAAGGTTAAAAATATTCTAAAATAATTTCGACTTTTATGTTATTTTCTAGCTGAAAGCTATCTGCATTTACATAATATTTATTACCTAACCACCAATAGAGGATTATCCAATTTGTGCTTTGGAATGTAAAGTTCATTAAAATATATTTTAAATTTTAATTTTAATAAAATTTTTAATTAATTAAATTGATTTAAGTTTTCTATTATTCATAGAATATAAAATTGTTCTAATAATTATCACGTGACTTCTTACAAGACAGACAGAGTTTTTGACGATTTTTTTGTTCATTTCGGACTTACTTTGGCCATTACTTAACGGACGTTAGTTTTTAAATGCTCTAAAGTTTAAAGATAATTTTTTTTACATTAATCCACAAGAAATGGAGGGCTAATTGACATCATCAAATCGTGAAATTATGCATCCTGAGAACTTTTTACGCGATAAGGCAAAAAATTTATCAAAAAGGTCAAAAAGAAATGCGGACCAATGACACCTTTAGACTAAAATGCACACCTTTAGACTAAAATGCACAGTTAGTTACTATGAGCAGTTATAATAAATTTTTCACAATTACTTGTTAGTTTTTAGAGCTTTTTTATTGCTTATTGGCACATTCACAGAGCTATAAATGAGCCTCATCACTACAAAATTGTCTATGAAAAATCGGCATCAGTTAATTTTGGTATTTTTATATTTAAGTCATATTGTTTGATAAAAATACTATTAACAGCATAGAATAGCAAAGAATTATTATCTTTAACTATTAATAGTATTAATTATTTGTTTAAAAAATAGTGCTATACTTTTTAAAATACAAAATGGATAACTCTTTAGTTTTCATGGGTACAATTTGATATACTAATTTTCAAGAAGGTGTTTCATTTTAAATAAACCTTTTTTTGTTACAAGAAAATTTTAAAAATAACTGCCCCAAAATCATAAATTTTTAAGTGTAGAAAAAATTCACTCTCAACATTGATTTATGTACGTACGAGGGTCATTCAACAAGTACTTAGCCTAACCGCCCGATGGAACTGCTGTCAGAAAAAAATTTACCATCGTGCAGTACATTCTTTTAGTAGCCTACTGTCAAAGTTTCAGTTGATTCCCTTCATTAGTTTTGTTTTGAGAGCCTTTGAAAGCGAGCGTATCGGTCGGTTGCTCAAAAATGGAAAAAGAACAATATCGTTCGGTGATTAGATTCTTATTTTTGAAAGGGAAAACGCGCAGCGAAATCAAAGATCCCTTGGATGCTATGTATGGTGACTCTTCTCCTTCGATGGCGACCGTCAAGAATTGGTTCAACGAGTTTGTTCGTGGCCGCCCGTCGGTTTTTGATGAGCCACGCCCAGGTGCCCCGAAAACGGCTGCTACGGAGGAAAACGTTAAAAAAGTCCACGATCTCGTGTTGGCAGACCGTCGATTGAAGGTTCACGAGATAGCTGAGACTGTGGGCATTGCAGTAGGAACGGTGCATCATATTCTACACGAAGAACTGGGCATGAGAAAGCTGTCGGCGCGATGGGTGCCGCGTTTGCTCACACCGGAAAACAAGCGCAACCGTAAGACCACATCGGCGACGTGTTTGGCGCTATTTCAGCGCAATCCAGCGGAGTTCTTACGTCGTTTCGTGACCGTCGACGAAACATGGATTCAATGGTACACACCAGAGACCAAGGAACAGTCGAAACAGTGGACTTCACCCGGCGAACGTACTCCGAAGAAGGCGAAGACTGTTCGATCGGCCGGAAAGGTGATGGCCACCGTTTTTTGGAATTCACAAGGTGTGATCCACATCGATTACCTCGAGAAGGGTAAAACAATCACGGGCCGCTACTATGCTGACTTATTGGGCCGATTTGACGTCGAATTGAAGAAAAAGCGGCCCCGCTTTGCGAAGAAAAAAGTGCTGTTGCACCACGACAACGCGCCGGCTCACACCTCCGCCGTCGCCATGGCCAAATTGGTCGAATTGCGCTACGAATTGCTGCCCCATCCACCGTACTCTCCAGATTTGGCCCCCTGTGACTACTTTTTGTTTCCAAACCTGAAAAAATCACTCGCCGGGAATATATTTGGGTCGAATGAGGAGGTCATCGTCGCCACGGAGGCCTATTTTGCTTCCCACGAGAAAATGTATTTTTTGGACGGGTTAAAAAAGTTAGAGCATCGCTGGGCCAAGTGTATCGAGCTTGAACGAGATTATATGGAAAAATAAATTGCCACCTTTCCAAAATTTTCGTTTTTCTTTTGTAGGCTAAGAACTTGTTGAATGACCCTCGTATTTATGAAAAAATATTTTTATAGTGTGAATTGATAAACTATTTTAATATCTTTTTTAATGTTTAGGGAAATTATTCATTGCTATAATAAAATTAATCTTTATGATCGTTTTTATTCTGGCTATTTAAATAAGTATAAGAGATTATTGTCACCCCAAACGGAAATTTGCTAAAACTTATCGAATCTGCTATTATACAATAGTTTCCAAATAAAATACCACATAATTTTCCAATGTCCTTGGGACAGGATTTAACAGAAAAACGTCTGTTTTGTTATCTTATTCGATATACTTTTTGGTCATTTGCTTGTTAATGTATTTATTTATTTATAGTTTTTTTTTTTTGGCAATACCAAATTGATCCAATATAAAATTTATCCATAAGAATAAAAATTGTTTTGGTTTGGAAGTTTTATGTATATTTCTCTAGAGAGACGGGAAAGTTTTTCAAGAAGCATATTTCTAACTTGAAATTATGTGATTTCCGCCCCATTTTATGAGAATGTAAATGAAAATCGGAAATTTATTGTTGAAGAGTCATAAAATTTCATTAAGCGAAACAAGAGCGAAAAATTGCCGGCAATGCATACTAAATGGAGCCACATTAAATTTTTACCAGTTTACGTAAAACTAACAAAAAGTGGGCTATTTTTTTTGGATAGATATAAAAGGATAAACGCTGAATATATGGATGGAATGATATATTTTGAATGTTTGTATATGAATCGTATATGCTAAGGATGATGGTTTATGAAAATATGGGGGAACAGAGTTGGGAAGACGGGATTTTGGGAAGATATTATAGATTCGAGCAAGCAAAAATCACTGATAATCTGAAACAAATCCTTCAGTTTCTCTCATGCAAGCATTCGAGTACAGGATATACCACTTAACATATCGTTACAGGGTTCTGTTGTATTTTATGCACATAAATTTCTGCAAAATATCAATTTATTTCCAACCCCCTAGCAGTTTCACGTTTACCATGCTGGCACCTTTAAATTCCCATCATTCTCTTCTCAACCATACTTCAGGCAGTGCCTGTTCCTGAAACTATTGTTCTGATTCAGAACTTTATGGT
The DNA here is from genome assembly GCA_958298945.1 of Atherix ibis. NCBI lineage: Eukaryota > Metazoa > Arthropoda > Insecta > Diptera > Athericidae > Atherix > Atherix ibis. Next base: position 34,163,326 of record OY282606.1, read on the forward strand.
GGAAGGATTAAAACGCCAAGCATGAATAACCGAATATAGGATGTATAGAATTGCAATTGGTTTGAATTTTCCATAGTTAACCCCCGGAATGAAATTTTCGAACTGTTGATACTTTCCTCAGAATATTGTAAATGCAGCTACTACTTTTGGTTACTACTCGTAGATACGGAGATTTTCTAGTCTCTGATACTTTGGAATTAACCACTTCTCGATCTCTTTGATTTTGCTTCCTGGAATTTTCTGAATTAGCTATAAAGTGACTCTAATTTAAAAAAAAAGCGAATACTTATTTGTTGATACAGCTTATCGTGTATAGAATATATGTTCATATCTGTTTATGGAGAAATTACAAGCAATCAAGCTAACTTATCCTGTGCTCGTGCAGTTCAGATTGCAGCTAATATTTAAATGGCAAATTGATATGATGCTGATTATTGTTCTGTCTTTCCGATGGGAAGCAGAGTAAAACTGCAGAATAAAAAGCAATTGATGTATTATGTTTTATCGGAATCGACCGGGATCACTTGAAATTACTTCCGATTTCTATTTTATTATATAATAATCTACGAGGTCTGTTAAAACGTATCGCGAATTTTGAATTTCCGCGGGTTACGTATATTCGATTTTCAATTTTTTGTGACGTTATGTGGGTACTCATGTCTCTCACTTATGCCGACAAGTTCGGCTATTTTGAATGTTCAGTTAATTTTTGACAGCTGCTTTGCTTACACGTGTTTTGGCTCGTCTTCGATTTTTGCCCATTCCAAAAAATGGATCAAAGAATCTTTATCAAATTTTGTGTGAAAAACAAAATTAATTATGCGGACGCATTCCGAATGTTGACTGTGGCATATGGTGAAGTTACCTTGGACCGAAGCAACGTTTATCGGTGGTACAAAATGTTTTCAGATGACCGAGAAGATGTGAACGAAAAAAAGCATGCCGGACGCCCGAGCATGTCAACAACAGACAAAAACATTGATTGAGTGAAGAAAATACAATAGTATTGGCCAATCGTCGAATCACGTTTAGAGAAATTGTTGAGGACTTAAACATATTGATTGGCTCGTGCCATTCGATTTTTACTAATGATTTGGCCGTGAAACGAGTCGCCGCGAAATTCATACCAAAATTGCTCAATTTCGAGCAAAAACAGCATCGCGTTAACATTGCTAAGGAGCTGTTTGACTCTATCCGCGACGACCCAAATTTGCTCTAGAGGGTAATAAATGGGTTTATAGTTATGACGTGGAAATCAATCCTCAATCATCCTAATGGAAGCTGCCGCACGAGCCAAGACTGAAAAAAGCGCGCCAAGTTCGGTCGAATGTGAAGGATTTGCTTACAGTTTTCTTCGATTGCAGGGGCGTGGTGCATCATGAGTTCTTGCCACAGGGTAGTACGGTCAATAAGGAACATTACCTGCAAGATTTGCGCAAGTTGCATAGCTTGCAGATAATGGATAACTATTATAGTGATAATCGTCATCATACGTTATTCAGAAATATCCAATTTATAATTTAAAAAGTATAGCCTCGTTTTTTGACAATTATCAAATTTAAATATTACTAATGATAATATTTATTAAGACAAGTTTGCCATTTTATTATATATAGTAGTTAATATATATTACATTAAATTTGTGTAAGTTATTGGGAAAACTTGTTGAAAATTACCTCAAAAGGATCAACCATCCTAGAAAAGTGTTATATCAACATTTTAAATATTCTACAATACTTTATTTAATAATAACAAAGTTTAAAAATAATAATAATATTAATAATATATCTAAATCGAAATTTGAAATATATTTTATTTATTTTAACTTTTCAAATCACAAATTGGATAACTTTTTGCTAGATGATCATATTATACCAGGTGTATAAGCTGAAATTCGCTGTTTGGTCTTAGATGGCGTGAGTGAGCGTATTAAGTTACCATGACACACGACATATTTTTTTTTTCATGAGTTTGACATCTGTCAACATTAATCAGTGCACATTGTCAGCAATTTCGTACAACAATATACATTTTACTTTTGGTAATCATGTCTAGCTTTGTGCCAGAAAAAGAGCATATGTGGGCTTTAATTTGAAGAAATCGGCTTCCGAAACGTATCGAATGATTATGGAGACCTATAGTGACAGTGCTTTATCGTAAAAAATGTGCCGACATTGGTTTCGTTGATTCAAAGACGGAAATTTGGACTTGTCGGACAAGAAGCGTGAAAATCGGTCTATGAAGGTTGAGGACCATCATTTGCAGGCTCTTTTGGACGTAGACGATACCCAATCGCAAAAAATGCTCTCGAAGCAATTGGGTGTTACTCAATCTGCCATTGCCATGCGTCTGCGTGCCATGGGGATGATTGAAAAGATCGGAAAATGGGTGCCTCATGAATTGAACGATAGGCAGATGGAGCGACGCCAAAACACATGCGAAATCTTGCTCGCCAGACAAGAAAGAAAGTCATTCCTGCATCAGATTGCGACAGGAGATGAAAAGTGGATATATTCTGAGAATCCTAAACGCAAGATATCGTGGGTTGATTCCGGCCAACCATCAACAACTTCCCCAAGACCAAATCGCTTCGAACAGAAGACGACGCTGTGCGTTTGGTGGGATCAGCAGGGTATCGTCTACTATGAGATGTTGAAACCTTGTGAAACTGTCAATGCCCACCGGTACCACCAACAACTGATCAAATTGCACCGTGCTCTGCGTGAAAAAAGGACGGATTATCAACAAAGACATGACAAGCTGATTTTCCTCTACGACAACGCACCTTCGCACACATCAAAAATGGTCCGAAACTATTTGGACACACTCAACTGGGAGGTGCTACCCCACCCCGCTTATTCAGCAGACCTAGCCCCTTCCGACTAACACCTGTTTTAGTCGATGGGCCACGCACTCGCTGAGCAGCACTTCGATTTTTACGAAGACGTCCGAAATTGGCTTGATCAGTGGTTTGCCTCGAAAGAACAGGGATATTTTTGGCGTGGTATCCACAAATTGCCCGAGAGATAGGAAAAATGCGTAGCTAGCGAGGGCAAGTTCTTTGAATAAATTTATAAAAACAGCGGATTTAAGCTTATATACCTGGTAAAAAAAATGAATTTAACGCACGCACAAGCGAAGAGAATTATTGTTTCCAAACTAAAATGCTTAAACTTGAAATTTGAATCGAAATGGCATACATGGTAAAAATGAACCGGAGACGATGCAATTTAGATTCTTGCATACAAGTGCATTTGACGATAGGTCTATAAAATGGTGAAACTCGATAAACATAAATGTATGCTTACACATATGTCTAGAGAAGTTATAGTACACACTCGAACTTAATGTTTATCGATATTTCCAGGACTAACTTAGCATTTAATGTAAAAAAAAATAATTGTAAGGCATAGAAGGGAGAGAGTATTTTTAAAAGATTGGAGGGATGGTTGGCGTAAATTACTGAAACATATTGTTTTAAAAGGACAGTATCCTTGAGCGCTCTGTGCTCTGAGCCTTACGTTTAAGTCTGCGTATACATACAAATTTTATTCAGTTATTTTGTTTGTTATTTTCACATTCTACTATGTGCTATTGTATGCATTATGAAGGATTCATTCCCCTGATCTATCCATTTTGCACACATCCTGTCTAGTAAACAAAAAAGTCTGGAGTGATTTTTATAGGCTCCCTCTTCGAGTGAAGGTATTCACTTTACATTAATCGCTCGAGCATTGCGATAAAATTCCGATGAATTTTATGGGATCATATTTGAAGTTTCTTTTAGGAATATACGAGTTCATTGGATGTTCTATTTTTTAGTGCATTTATTTATTAGAATTCAGTAGATGCATTCAAGACAGGGACGACTACAAAATAGAAACGTGGAATACTGAATGTCCTCTTGTGACAATGTAGCAGTGTTGAGTGTGGCGTAGGTGGTAGCTCATATCCGAACTAGAACGATATTAGGGTGGCTATTCAGTTCAGAACTAAGAGTATGTCTACCTGATATACGCACACAAACGCATATGGAAGTATTAACTTGTATTAATGACAAATGAAGTACGAAGCAGCATAAAACAATTCAAACTAAGAATATCGTCTGTTAATAGTAGTTAGCCTTTTACTATTCAAATGAAAAATGCATTCGAAGTTATTTTTAAGATTTCTTTATTTTCATACAAAATATATATTTAGAAGAAAATTATTTTACTTTTCTGTCGTTTTCTGTTAAGTTCAAAAATTAAAATTACTAATGCAAAAAGTTTTGAAAAGGAAATGAATTGTGCGCATACAAATTTTAGCTTCGTAAAGAAAATTTTTGCTTTAGAAGAGAATATAAAATTTTAAGTGAACTTTTCTTTTTCATTTTATGTATGATTTGATTGAAAATTTATTTAGTGCAGAACGATTTGAGTGTAGAAAAAATACTGTTTTCGTAGTTGGAATATCAACAGCTTTCAGAATATTTACTACCTTCGAGACGTGATACGATCCTACAACTATTACCGACAATACCGTCGACTATGGCAGTAAGTAATATTGTCTGCGAGTGGTTAAAGGCACTCGGTTTGTCACAATATTCGGAGAGCTTTATGGAAAATGGATACGATGAATTGGAGATTTGCAAGCAAATCGGTGAAATTGATTTGGACGCTATTGGAGTAGAAAATCAACAGCATCGTCATAAACTATTAAAAAGTGTACGTCAACTACGTGAAAAAGGCGCTGCTACTGTCTATGTGATGATCAATGATCCAAAAGCGTTAAGCAGTAGTAATGAAATTCTAACTGGATGTGATACTTCGCCAAAAAAATTGGAATCTGTGATGAAAAAACACTTCGAGGCTGATGGAGTCCGTTTGACGGCACATCCATACTCAACGCCGGTAAGTACCCATAAGCATATGTATTTGGTGATATTAGAAATTTTCATTGCATACATATTGGCTTTTAAATTATTTTATATTAAAATTCTCCAAACACGATATATTTTCTTCAACTTTCAAGAAAATCTTAATCAAATATTTATCAATCAGCAATTCTAAGATTCTCTTTGTACTACGAGCATTTGCAAAAAACTTATATTATTCTATTTGAGCATTTACTTTTTAATACATTTTTTTTTTGGATTTATTTTTAATATATTTTTACATCAACTCTGTCATTCTATACTATTAAATAGTTCTACTAACACTAAGGTAAATATAAACTAATAAAGTGGAAAGCAAAAAGACTGCCATACTAAAATTTTCGTATAGTTTCTAGTCAAGTTGTCGATTATTTATAGTATCTGCTTTTATATTTAGATAAAAGTATATTTTTTAAAATGTTTCCTAGTTTTATAAAAATTAAACATTTTCTATTTTCAATTCTAAATTAAAGTAAAGATGAATTTTTGCTATGAACTTTTTCCATATTTTTCTACTAAAGAAAAATATTGAAAAAGTGCATAGCAAAAATTCATCTTTACTTTAACCGATCATCTTATCTAATAGAACTTTACTTTCTTAAAATGGTTAATGTGAAATACTAACAAAAGATAAAAGGATGTGCTCTAATTATAAAAAAAGCGTTTTCCAAAATCTATAAATGCCAGATTTATATCCCAATATATATGTAAAAATTATCAAAAATTACCTTAAAAGGATTGAGTCTCTCGTATATGTTTTATTTAATATTTAATGGTAACGTTTAATAATAATAAGAAATATTCAATTTGTTCTTTGGAAAATAAAAATGTATAAAATATATTTAAATTACAGATTTAATTTAAAATTTATTATTTAATAATATTGTATATGTCTTGTCATTAAATATCAAATAAAATATTATTAAAATAACTAGCATGAGATACTCGATTGTTTTGAGGTAGTTTTTGATGATTTTTACGTACATATCGGCTTTAAGGGTTATCTCCAATTAAAACGCATTGTTTGGTATTTAATCAACCCATAATATAAAAAAATTTGGTGAACTTTATTCTCAAATAATACCAGGGTAGTTTTCCTTAGAAAATCCGAGAAATTGCGCTTGTAGTGTCGGTAAAGATTTTTTTTTGTAAGTAGTATTATCGACAGGAAAGCTGTCAAAATTTCAGCTCGATCCATAGCGTAGGTCAATTTCTATCGTCGATTTAAGTTAACGACATTTATTTGTGCATAACAATGGAAAAAAGCGAGTTTAGGGCTGTCATCAAACATCTCCATTTGAAAGGCTTAAGCCCGAAAGAAATCAAAGCCGAGTTGGATGCAGTTCATGGCACATCTGCACCTGTGTTTGCGACGGTTTACAATTGGGTGAATGAATTTAAACGTGGCCGTTCATCCACAAAATATGAACATCGTTCAGGACGCCCAGTTGAGGTGTCTACTCCTGAAATCATCGACAAAATCCACGGTCTGATTTTGAACGATCGGCGAATTAAAGTGCGCGAATTAGTTGAGGCGACGGGCATATCACAAGGTATAGTCGCTTCAATTTTGTATGCAAAATTGTCTGTGAAAAAAATTTCGGTATGATGGGTGCCGCGTTTGCTCTCAGAGGAGAATAAGCGTAATCGTGCAGTGGACTCTGAGGCTATGTTGGCACTCTTTCATCGCAATCCTGCCGAATTCCTTCATCGATATATCACTGTGGACGAAACCTGGATACACTACTACACTCCAGAAACGAAGAGACAGTCATCACAGTGGATATTCAAGGGTAAACGGGCTCCGAAGAAGGCAAAAACTGTGCCATTGGCCGGCAAGGTGATGGCTACGGTCTTTTGGGATTTGTAGGGCATCATTTTTATCGACTACTTGGAAAAAGGAAAAACAATAACAGAGCGTATTACGCGTCGTTATTGCAACGGTTGAGCGAGGAAATCAAAGAGAAACGCCCCCATCTGAAGAAGAAAAAAATCCTCTTGCATCAGGACAATGCGCGTGTGCACACCTGCGCTGTTTCCATGGCCAACATTGTGGAATTGAGAATGGAATTGTTACAGCATCCCGCTTATTCACCAGATTTGGCCCCGAGTGACTATTTTCTTTTCCCCAATCTGAAGAAATGGCTTGACGGACGACGGTTCACTTCCAACGAGGACGTCATTGCTCAAACGGATGAGTATTTTGCAGAACTTTCGAAATCCTATTTTTTAGACGGGATAAAAATTTTGGAAAAACGGTTGGGAAAGTGTATAAAGCTAAAAGGAGATAATGTTGAAAAATAGAAATTTTTTTTTTAAAAAACAGCTTTTTTTCATCTTTTTCTAAGGACTTATTGAACGAACCTCGTACGACTGTTCTTTCCAAACAAATTACACTTTACATTTAAATATTTTAAAAATTATAATTATTGTTGTCACCGATAAATAGTTTAAATTCGATAATGCCAAGTTGAATTTTGACATTTTAGAACATTTACATAAAAATATTAGAAAACCCTAATTGACAAAAATTATTTTTACAATTTTTAATATCCTTTTTGACATCAATTTAAAAAAAAAAATAGATTTTATCTTTCTATAAATTAATTAAGAGTAAATCTTCTGTCTATATTTAAAAAAAGATAAACAAAACAAAGAAGTTTACTAAAAGAATTAAAAAATTTTGTTGCTATCATAAATACTTTTCAAAAAAGAAAATTAAATTAATTTAAAACTTTCAAACTTAACTAAATGAAATTAAAGGAGAAAAGAATCTTTTATAAAATTTACAAGGACGTCCGAATTTCTTCAGTTAAGATTTTTATCGTTCAAATCAAATCTCAGTACTGTTAACTACAATATATATTGTACTAAAGTTGATTTGTTCTTATTAAATTTGCCAAATATAACCTCAAAATGGCAATCGCACAAGTCGCTAATTGAAAAACAGGACACGTTGGTACCATGAGATTTTGCTAGAAAACTTTTCCATCGAACAATGAAGAGAAAAGTTTTCATTGATTTAATTTCTGTTTTGTGCTGAATTGTTGAGAGATTAGGTCTGTTTTCGTTCAAAGATGGAATATACCAAAAGTTATCCAGTTTAATTGCGCAGAAATGGAAGTTATTTTAAATTCATATCTTTTATTATTATTATTATTATAATTATTAATATTATTATGATTATGACCAAAGACGAGTTTAGAAAGTAATACGATTAAATTGGAGTGTGAATGAAAAATAGTTTTTGTTTAACTTTATTCAGTTTTTGTGAAAATTTATTTGATAATTTTTAAGAAATTTCCAAATTATTTTTATACTTTTCATCAAAAACTTTTTAATTAATAGCAAAAGAATATTCGTAAATAATGGAAAAATATTGAAAAAAATTGTATTATGTTTTATTGCTGTTTAAAATTATTTTTTTAACATAAAAGTTGTGGCAGAAAAGAAATTTTTCTTTTCCTTCATATAACTTATATTTCAGCTTTTTCTATACGTGCAGTAAAAGTGTTAAATTATCCGGTAACTACGCGGCCCTCTTTTTTTTAAAGAAATTTTTAGTGAGTGATTTTTTATGTGTTTGGTTTTTAAAATTGCAACAAAAATAAAGAAAATTTACAAACGTGTATAAAATTTTGATTTCAATCAATATACGAATGCTTGCCATCTACTTTTTAAAAATTATTTTGTATAAATATTAACCACAACTACGTTTTAAGTAAGCCCTGGGAGAGGTCTAATTTTGAACCACTTTTTCGAGCATCTGGGCTGGTATCCCGCTAATAACACGTACAATGTTGTCTTCTAAGTCTGTAAGTAACACTGGTTTATCGGCAAAGACGAGTGACTTCACATAGCCCCATAATAAATAGTCCAGAGGCGTCAAATTGCACGATCTAGGCGGCCAACTCACCTGTCCGAAACGTGAGATAATTTGCTCACTGAACACATTTCTCAAAATGTTCGTTGTATCACGGTCATGTAGCACCATCTTCTTGAAACCACATATCGATCAGATGCAGTTCTTGCATTTTGAGCGAAAAAAAGTTCGAATCATCGAGTGATAGCGGCCGCCATTCCATCGGCCTAGAAACTGCACCAAACAGTGCATTTTTCGTAGGTGCAATTGCAGTTCTTGTTTTGCCTGTGGTTATTAATCAGACCAAATGCGACAATTTTATTTACTTACATATCCATTCAACCAGGAATGAGCTTTGTCGCTGAATGCAATTTTTTGGTAAAAACGCATTTTCATCAATTTTTCATTGATAAAAAACGCAATTTTTTGTAAAAAAATAAAATTTAATGCTTTGGCAGGTCGTTTGGCTTCAATTCTTGCACGAGCTGTATTTGATACGCTTTCCGACCAAGATCCTTGCGTAAAATCTTTCACACCGTCGAGTAACACTATCCCAAAAAAATCGCGATTTTCACCAACACTGGACGCTACTGCAGCAATATTTTCCTCTGTACGCATACGCGTTGGTATGTTTGATGTTAAATATAGTAAAATTGCTGTGAAATTTTATTATTATGGCTCGAATTGTTTGCTCAGTAGGTCGATTATGACGACCATAAAATCGTCAAAGTGCGCGAAACACATTTTTTACGTGCGCGAAACAAAATTTTGATAATAAAATGCAATATTTTGTAAGCGTTGCTCTGGTGTAAGTATTTCTATGATAAAATGGCAATGCTAATTGAATAACGTATATTTGATTTTCGATTTTTTGTGGCGTTATGTTGGTACTCATGTCTCTCACTTATGCTAATAAGTTCGGCCATTTTGAATGTTCATTTAATTTTTGACAGCTGCTTTACTTGCACATGTTTTGGCTCGTCTTCGACTTTTCCCCATTCCAAAAAATGGATCAAAGAATCTGTTTCAAATTTTGTGTGAAAAACAAAATTAGACAAATTGCTGAGGACTTAAACATATCGATTGGCTCGTGCCATTCCATTTTTACAAATGATTTGGCCGTGAGACGGGTCGCCACGAAATTTTGCACCAAGATTGCTCAATTTCGACCGAAAACAGCATCGCATTAACATTGCTAAGGAGCTGTTAGACTCTGTCCGTGACGGCCCAAATTTGCTCCAGAGGATCATAACTGGTGACAAATCATGGTTTTATGGTTATGACATGGAAACCAAAGCTCAATCATCTCAATGGAAGCTGCCGCACGAGCCAAGACCGAAAAAGCGCGCCAAGTTCGGTCGAATGTGAAGGTTTTGCTTACAGTTTTCTCTAATTTCATGGGCGTGATACATCATGAGTTCTTGCCACAGGGTAGGACAATCAATAAGGAATATTACCTGCAGGTTATGCGCAAGGTGCGCGATGTGTTCCGCCAGAAACGCTCGGATTTGTGGAAGAACAAAAATTTGCTCCATGATAACGCCCCTTCCCACGCATCGTTGCTTGTGCGCGAATTTTTGGCCAAAAACAACACACTAATAATGCCGCAGCCACCGCATTCTCCAGATCTGACCCCCTGTAACTTTTTCTTGTTCCCGAAACAGATTCTTTGATCCGAAGAAGGCAAAAATCGAAGACGAACCAAAAAACGAGCAAGCAAAGCAGCTGTCAAAAATTAATTGAACATTCAAAATAAGCGAACTTTTTGTTATAACTGAGAGATATGAGTACCAACATAACGCTACAAAATTAATCGAAAATCGAATATACGTAATCCGCGGAAAATCAAAATTCGCGATACTGTTTGAACAAACCTCGTATAATGCATGACCTATTAAAAATAAAAATATGAAAAACCAAACAGCAAGAAAATCACCTGGTATTTATGATGCCTGGCAGAAATGTAATGAGACTGATACAGAACACATACTGCAAATTTCTCTTCTACATAGGTTGTAGGATAGTCCCTCCTAGATATACAGTACAAGTTTCAATCTGCGACGGTAACTACGCGATTCTATAGAACATGGTCAGTGAAGTTTTTTTTTTGCAAGGTTATAAGTGTTCGGGTTGCAATAGTGAAAAACGAACCTCGCTTAGAGAGGCTTTTAACATCAAAAACTGTTAATAATGTGTAAAGTTTGAACACCTTTTTTTAAAAATAAAAACCCTTCCATTTTTATAAAGAAGTCCCTAAAAAGCTCAGAAACAGTATTGTTTTTTGGAAAAATGGATTTCTGTGGTCAACCCCCCTTCCTCTAACTTACTTGACCAAAGTCCATGTGATTTTTGTTTGTTCCCTAAGATCAAAATACACTTGAAAACATGTCATCTTGATACTGTCGATAACATCCAACCGATGAGCTGAGGGCAATTTCAGTAAAAAAAACTACTTTGAAGGCATGACATTGTGTGTATACATAAAAAAAAAAAAAGTTATTAAATACCATCTATTAGGGATGAGATTGAATGTATATTTTTTTTCACCTTGTATTTTATTTACTAATAGTTAAATATGATAATTTTCGGATAATAATTCAAAATAATAAAAACAGATTTGATTATATGTTCACATATTTAGACTTTGGTTAAGTTTAGTTTAATATGTTTAAATTATATATTTAAACTAAAAATTAATTATGCCTTTATGGACATTTATGGGATTTGAGTTTATTTGGCATTGTTTGGAATGAATTTCGTAGTAAATTTTCATTTTTGATATACTTCAATGCAGCTATAATAGTATTAGGAAGCTAACATTATCCATATTTCACCATTTCGAATGGAAATTTTCTAATTTTATACCATCAAAATGCCAGATCACATTATTTTGGTTAAGGTTTTAAGCGAAATTTAAACCGCACATTTTGTGACTGGCACTGGCCATGAGAATTCCTACAATACGTCCACACAATATTCACACAACTTGAAAGGTTGTGAGACGATAACGTTGAATACTTGATGGCTTTTTAGGCCACACTGTGTCGTAAATTTTATAAATCAATAAATACTTTAGATGTCCTTTGTGTATTGACATGCTATTATCCTATGCACAACTTTAACGTATACTATATTAGCATAATTGCTCCGTCGTCTGTTTTAGGCTTTTATGAGTTTCACTCAAAAATAATACCTACTGAATGGACAGAATGGATGCACTCCATAGATAAATTCATGGATAAAATTATGGTTGAATGAATGAGTGGTCAAAACGATGGTTAGAGGAGAGACATGAGTGCACATTTAATGTACTATAGGCCAAATACCAATAGAACAAATACGAATAGCAAATGGTATATAATATAATATAATATTTATAGAAAAATAATGACAATAACATTATAAAAGCTATGCATATGTACATGTTTAAAAGTAGAGAAAATTGCGGGAAGAGGCAACATGAACGCAACTGTTGTGTCCTATTGTTGCGTGAAAGATAATCTCCAGTATATATATATATTTTTTTCCTGGGAGCTTTATTAAACTTTTAATACTGTTATGCTGATTAGATGGATAACATGAAAAATGATTTCGCTTTTAGGACCAATAAAATATCGAAATTATGTCCTTCTTTATAGCGAAACCAAATGAGAATTATGAGCATTAGACTTATACTGATAAGAATTCCATAAGGGAAATGCTAAATTTTCCATATACTCCATAGTATATACTTTGAAGGAGATTCGTTGCTATAAAAATTTAGTATTTGAACTTTTTTTTATGGAAACTTTTATAGAACAAAAAAAATAAGTGAACCTTCCATTGCATAATGTATAGAAAATTCAATATTAACATTACTGTTTAATTTATTGAGGAAAATTATCATTTTTATTAATATCGTTATTATTCTAATGAACCTTTCAATATTATTATTTATTTTTTGTTGTTGTTAAAATTTTTCTTTTTCATAAGAATACGTAAAATATTATTCAAGAAAAATTTGCATTATTTTGTAATTTTTAATAATAGAAAATCAAAAGTTTTTATTAACGAAAATTCTAATTCCATAATTGAGTATTAAAAAGAAAAGTCAAATAAAAATGTTATAAAACTAATTGTTTGGAAATGATTTTTTTTATATATAATAAACTATGCCATTTTATATATCACTAGGTACCCGTTGCCCGGCGTTGCTCGGCCTTATTCAATTAAAATTAAAACATGTTTTTTAAGTTCATGCCATTAGTAGATATAAAATAATTAAACAATTTTACCTCTCTTGAGTTTTTTTGCTAACCGATTGCCGTTCTTGTAATGATAACTAACCTCAAAATTACTTTGGTGTTCCTAAACAGTGTGCACTAAAAATCGAAATGCAAAATTTGATTTTTCCTACTGCACAGTAGGAAACTTTTCCCAATCGAATACAGCTAATGTGTTTGAAAATTGGCATATACAGCTACCACCACCTACCGGAGGGGTGTCGGAACTATATAGAAACCAGTATGATTTTATGCATAGTTTTCGAGTCTATAAGCCTCACACAAAAACGGACATTCATTTTTATATATATAGATAATCATATTACTGATACAAAAATATCTTATAGGGTCCGATTCTTTAAGATCATTTCAGCATGTCATTCGATCATAATTTGACCGTTGTTCGTTATCAAATGTTCTAAAATTTAAGGAGCATCTGTAATTTTTTTCGCAAGTTTTACAAGAAAAATTCCAATAGCGTCAAATATTACCATCTTTGATGTCAATTAAATTAAGAAAATAATCGTTCTGGCAACTTTTTTAAAATAAAATCAAAATTGGTTTGTGAGATTATTTTGTTAAATTCACATATAGTTTAGTCGAGTCCAAAAAAAAAATTAGTTATCTTCACTTTCAAAGAACTACGAACCAAATGACACCTTTAAACAATTAATTTTCACAGATATTCAGTCGGTTGTGGGTTTTTAAAGCCACATATATGGAAATTTTGGTTATGAGCCCTATCGCTGAAGAAAATTTTGTTTGAAAAATCTGCATTGATTTGGGTTAATCCGGCATACAATCGAGGTATTATCCAAAACAAGATTTGGGTTGATCCAGCATACAATCGAGGTATCTTTTCCACACTCCCTGGTCTACAATCTGCAATTTTTACATTAATTGAACTTTATATGCCATAATAAGCTATAAAGCAAGCCCAATTGCTGAGCGCGCAGTGTAATCGGAAAATTTGTATCTTTGGCCACACTTTGAGTAACAGCAGGCAATACTTTCGGTAGATCGTATATAATAATTATGCACAGGTCTTAAAATATTCTTAACAAAGTCAGTTTTTTCAAATTTTCGACAGCGTCAGCAACCGACTATTCTCCTTATTTGAAGCGTGAAACGTGGCTACGACAGAATCACTATTTGTGGAGAAAGTTCTAATGCGATTTATCTTTATTATAAAATGATAAATTTAAACTAAATAAAATGAATCATTAATGATATAAAAAGTTGATTTCTATCAAACAATGGATCTGTACTTTTCAAAGCACATACTGCATAAAGCTTTATAATAATACAGGATGCGTTTTATATTCCTGATCGAAGTTTTTTTTTTAATAACTTTTAAATAAAATATAATTTTATAGTTTCTATTTTATTGATTTTATTACATGGTCTTTAACATTAAGTATGGAATATAATGTCGGTCAAATGACCACTTCTAGCCGCAGCGCAAAGGCGAGCTCTTTTAAGGACAGTTTACATATCATTTTCTCAGATTTCTGATGTTACTTCACCAATTTCAATTCGAATGTTGTGTTTAAGTATCGAGGTTGTGATTGATTTTTTTAGTATATACCTTTTCCTTCAAGTACCCTCGTACGAAGAGATCGGGAGGATTCAAATCAGGGGATCGTGGGGGCCAGCCGATATTATCAGTTTTTGACATTAATGGGCCGAGAAAAATTTCTCTCAAAATTTGCATCGTAGCACCGGCTGTGTGTGATGTGGCACCGTCTTTTTGAAACCACATATTTTATAGGCCTAATTGATCCAATTCGGGCAGAAGAAAATTTTCCAACATGTCCCAATAGCGGTCACCAGTAACTGTTACAGCATTACCTCCGGCATCCTCAAAGAAACATGGGCCAATGATGCCGCCGTCCATAATGCCGCATCATACAGTTGAGGGTTTTCAGTGCCCCAATAGCGGCTATTCTGTTTATTAACAAAGCCAGCCAAGTTCAAGTGTACTTCGTCGCTCATAATGATTTTTTGCCAAAAATGGTGGTCGTCTATAACGCCGTTCATGGTCATTTGCCTGCAGCAGTTGTGCTAATTCAATTTTATTTTCAAAAAAGATTTGCTTTATAAAAAGCTTTTCTTTTTCGAGGTTTTTAAAAAAAAAACGTTATGGAAATATTCCCAATTCTTGTGCACGGCATAGATGAGAGCTGCCCGGACATTCAACAACACTCTGCTTCACTGCATCAATCTTTTCAGGTGAATAATGGCTTTATTGTTGCACAGTCTTCCCCTTATCTTCCAGTTTATGTATATTTTCAAAATTATTCATTACACGCTGAATGGTTGACTTGCTCGGCATATGATTAACACTAAAAAAGTCACGTAATTTTTTCCGCGTGCTCACAATTAAACAATTATTTAAATAAAATACGTTACAAAACGCTACAGCTTTTTCTCAAAAAAGTAAATACTCGAATCCTACACATAACCTGACAAATCAACCATTCACAATTAGGCGTCTTATTGCAGAAAAACGAAAAGCAAGAGTTCATAGGCAACATAGAAAAATGCCCAGCGACAAAACCAAACTGAACAAACTGCAAAAAGAACTATATGACGAAATCACAAAATACAATACAGAACGTTTTAGAAACTACACTTCAACACTAATGAAAAACAGAACTTTGTGGTACACTATCTTATAGAAAAACAAAGGACCCTTTACGAAAAACTGACGGAACCTGGGCCAAAACGGACAAACATAAAGCAGACGCTTTTGCTGAACATCTTGCACAAACATTTACTCCACATGAGGACATATAAGGCAGGACTCATTGCACTACAATCGAGATAGAACTATCCATTCCCTTACCCATGAGTCTTCCCCCTAAAGCAATCACTCCTTCCGAAGTTGCCAATTTATTCCTTCCCAAAAACAAAGCTCCTGGCTATGATATGATTACCTCCAATATACTCCAACAACTCCCTAAAAGAGCATTAGTTTTCCTTTCCACAATATATAACTCCATCCTTAGAACAGCACATTTCCCAATCCTCTAGAAATTTGCCATCATTAAAATGATCCCGAAACCCAATAAACCAATAAACCGCCACACTTCCTTTCAGTACTCTCAAAAATCTTTGAAAAATCCTCCTTCGCCGCTTACATCCTCTACTCGAATCTTCAAATTTAATTCCTAAGCACCAATTTGGTGTCCGCGCCGAACACTACACTACCCAGCAGTGTCATCGAGTTATCGATTTCATTGCATCCTCTTTAGAAAGAAAAGAGTACTGTCCCGGTGTGTTTCTTGATATAAGTCAAGCTTTTGATATAGTTTGGTAACCGGGTCTACTCTGGAAACTCAGGAGGTTCCTTCCTTCCACCTATTTCCTAATCCTACGATTATTCCTTTCCAACCGACACTTCCAAGTAAATGAATCC
Organism: Atherix ibis; assembly: GCA_958298945.1. Lineage (NCBI taxonomy): Eukaryota > Metazoa > Arthropoda > Insecta > Diptera > Athericidae > Atherix > Atherix ibis. Next base: position 34,179,786 of record OY282606.1, read on the forward strand.
AACGAACTCTCCAATATCTGTCCGATATTGGCTGGGGTTCCTCAAGCTAGCATATGTGAACCCATCCTCTACAACATTTACACATCCGATATCCTAATCTGCCCTAATACCGTCTTTGCTACATACGCCGATAATACGGACTGCCTTGCATCTAGCAAAAATCCCCAACATGCTTCCGAAACTCTTCAAATCCAAATCCAAACTCTCCAGAACTGGTTTACTAGGTGGAGAATAAAAGTCAATGCACGTAAATCTATCCAGGTAACTTTCACTCTCCGTCGTGAGCCATGCCCTCCCATATACCTTCATGGCAGTGCCATACCACAACACACCGAAGTTCGGTACCTAGGACTGAACTTAGACAAACGCTTGACATGGAACCCACATACAAGACTTAAAAGACAAGAACTTCAAAGACAATACCTAAAACTACTTCGACTTCTAGACAAACGTTCCAAACTTACTATAGACAGCAAAGTACTGTTATACAATACCTTACTGAAACCCATATGGACATACGGACTAGAACTCTGGGGATCTACTAAGCGTTCTAATTCCCGTCCAATCCAATCCCTTCAATCAAAAATACTCCGTACAATTGTCGATGCCCCGTTTATGTTCGCAATACTGTTATTGAGCGTGATCTTAAAGTCCCATTTGTTTTTTATGTGGCAGTATCTCGTTATAAAAAGTTCCGTTCCAGTGTCCTCAATCATAATAATCCTCTTGTTCAAGAACTATCCTCCATTTCCTTCCCTAGAAATACCCATCGAAGACTTAAGCGTCGTGTGATTTACTAAAATACTGAGGCCTAACAGAAACACACGCTAGCAGGAGGAACTTCATTGGATGTTTACTCCCCACAACCTTTCAAGTTAATTAATACTATTGCTCAAATTTTCTTATTACTATGTTGTAGTTGTAAATATTTAAAAAAAATAAAAAAAATAATTTTAACACGTTGTTGCTATGTTAGATGCTTTATACTAAATTGATATCGACCATTCTCTATGACTGTTAAATGCCAACAGACAAATGTCATCCAAACCAAAATGGCGGCCAAACAAAATCAACCTGAAATATTACAATTTTTTTGTTTATATTAACCATGCTGATATATATAATGTTTTAATATAATAATTTCGTTTATATTATTTTAATTAGTTTCGATTTAAAACTTAATTGAAACCGATTTACTACTAATAGTATTATGAGCAGTTATTTGTTAATTAGATTCAACATGATATCTTTAACAAGTAACTTATGCAATTTTATTCATTAAATTCTATGAATTGGATAATGAATATGAAGTTGATTTTATAAAGTTGAATAAAGTTTTAATAGGCAATTTTCTTCTTGTTTATTTGCTACACATATTCAAGATTATAGTCGTCCAGACAAACTCATACCAGATATTATACGAAAAGAAGAAATATGGCTTAGCTAGACCACATTTCGAAAATGAACAAAGCAGTCCGTTAAATGTTCTAACAGCTCCCCGATGTATCGTTAAGAAAATTAAGCTCATTGTTTCCTCCCATCATAAAAGTGACCAAAGAGCAAGATTTCGATATTCAAGAATATAGGACTAGACTAATCGGAATGAACCTATGGCAGGATATTTGCATAAATTTCGTAGACATTCTAATAGTTGAACACTTTAATGTGCGAACTGAGCATCGACTGATATTTGGTTTCTGAAATTATCATTTCTATGTGGAGCAATTTAGCATCTAGCATCGTTTTATCGTTGGATTGTCTAACTTCTTATATAGTACTTTTGGTCTCGATTAGCACTCCACTGAACGTATTATAGTTGGTCGTATATATGGACAGACATGTTCATATATTGAACAGAATGCATTCAAACTGTCCGATTTGCCTAATTTCTGTCTGTTCACCGATTATCTTATCAGGATATCTTCAACATAAACAAGAGCACAGGCTAGTCAGCCTATTCATACTTGTAGTTTGTAGAAAATCCACCAAAGCACTGAGAGCTGTGTAGCTGAACCGTTCTTTCATCTAGGAAGGAAAAGTTGAATTGATTCATTTCAATTTAGGACACCAAACAAAAAGATTTCCAGTTCTTAGTTGACACTGTAAACAGAAATTACATTTTGTTTGAGCTGGAAAAACATCGCAATAAGTTGAATTGCAGGTAAACACATTTTTCTGAATCATTTAGCAATAAGGCAAGTAGTGCAATATCCGAATGTGTCTGGTTGCCGGCTATTCTGCGCTTGTATCCTATGATGCTGTTTGTGAGTACTACTATCATATAGTGGAAAGCAGATAGTACCTCTGCTAAAGACATTCGCATAATAGTCTTTGGCACTAGATTCCCATCGAAGGTAATGATAGCAATCATTAAGCAGGGCAAAAGTAGCTACAAATCTACGAGTACATAATCGTATGAAATGTTAACCGTGCCACTCTATTCAGAAATGGATTTTCAGGCATATCTGCTGTTCGAGATATTCGTCAAAAGCAGATATTGCTAGAAAATTCAACCGAATGTAAATAGAAGATAAATGTAAACCATTTCATAACAGGATAAATATTATGTAGGATTTGAGGCTAGTATTCGTTTCTAGTTATTAGATACATGGTTCATATTTATATATTATCTATAATAAATTTACTTTTAAAGTAGACATTTCTACTCTCATTATTTATGTTTACTTCATCGTGTTTAAAGCTAATTTAAAGTTTTTAAACAAAATTTCCTACTATTAGAGAAATTATTTTTTTTTTGGACATTTCATTGGTGGTATTCATGGAATAAGTAATTTATCTTCCAATCGGAAATACGGGAAACATTCAATTTCCTGCACTTTACAAATTTTATTAATTAATCAATATATATGCATTATCAGTTTTTAGTGTTGATTAAGTGTACATATTAGATTATTAATATGAATTAATGGAAGTTTGTTAAGAGTTTTGCGGTGAATAGAATTCTAAAAGCTAATTTCATACTAACCATTTACGTTCATTAACAATTAAAGGCCGATACCCATCATCATTTTGAGTATGGAAACTTTTAATAAATATATTTATTTTATTTTTAGTTATTGTTGTTGTTCCTGACTACCATAATATTAGTAGGGATGATTGTTTTCGTAAAATTTGCATCCGCTTCGAATAATTAATGATTTTATAAGTTAAGCACTTAGTTTGATGCCTTTAAGTATTATACTCAAATTTATGGTATACAAATATGCTTATGAGAATAGAATTTATTCTGTAATATATATAAACTATATATCAGCATTATTTTTACATTAATATCTATCCTATAAGATATAATTTTAATAACAGAGTTTAATGCACCAAACGGTCTGCCTTATCATAAATGGTTTATTTTGCATAATGCAAAATGCTTTTTCATCTAACAAGCTGGTAATTAGTTTGAAATTTTTATTGATTAACTTAAAAATGCGGGATTGACAACAGATGTCATAACTTTGACACATGGTTTGTGTTAATAATAACTCATATGGCATTTTGGAGGTTAAACATCTGTCATTCATTCTCAATTAGTCATTGAACGAAATAGTGTAAACAACAAAGTTTTTTTTTACTTCAAAAATGTCGAATTTCGTACCAAAAAAGTCCCATTTGCGGGAAGTGTTGATTTATGTTACTTCTTCAATTTGAAAAAAAGTGCAGCTGAAGCTCACCGAAGCTTATCCTGAATATGTTCCATCGATTTCAACGTGCGAGAGATGGTTTGTGCGGTTCAGAAGTGGTGATTTTGACACGGAGGACAAAGAACGACCAGGTCAGCCAAAAAAGTTTGAAGAAGAAGATTTGGAGGCATTACTCGACGAATACTGTTGTCGAACTCAAGAAGAAATTGCAAAATCATTGGGAGTCATTCAAGCAGCCATTTAAAAACGTTTGAAAGCAGCAGGAGTCATCCAAAAGCAAGGAAATTGGGTCCCATATGAATTGAAGCCGAGAGACGTTGAAAGGCGATTTTGCATATCCGAAATGCTGCTTTAACGGCAGAAAAAGAAGTCGTTTTTGAATCGAATCATTACTGGCGACGAAAAATGGATTCATTACGACAACCCAAAGCGCAAAAAATTAACGCCAAAGCCAAATATCCATGGCGCCAAGGTAATGCTCTGTATTTGGTGGGATCAGAAGGGTGTGATCTACACGTATTATGAGCTATTGAAATCGGGCCAGACGATCACAAGTGACCTCTACCGAACACAATTAATCCGTTTGAAGCGAGCATTGGCCGAAAAACGCCCGAAATATGCGACCAGACACGAAGCCATAATTTTCCATCATGACAATGCTCGGCCTCATGTTGCAAGACCGGTTAAAAATTATTTAGAAAACAGTGGCTGGGAAGTTTTGTCTCACCCGCCTTATAGCCCAGACCTTGCCCCGTCCGACTACCATTTGTTTAGATCCATGCAAAACGCCCTCACCGGAATACGCTTCACTTCAGAACAGGGCATCAAAAATTGGCTCGATTCATTCTTGGCCTCAAAACCGGAGCAGTTTTTTTGGCGCGGAATCCATATGTTGCCAGAAAGATGGGAAAAAGTAGTGGCTTCCGATGGACAATACTTTGAATAAAATATATTGTAACAATTTTTCAAAATAAACACTCAAAGTTTGCCAAAAATCCCGCATTTTTTAATTATACACCTAATAATTTTTTTAAATATGCAATTTTTTTTAAATATTTAATCATTATTTGGAAAGAAAATAATGTCGGATATTTCTACCAATTTAATACAATTTGTATAGATATTTTTAGGTTAAATTTTGCTTTTAATATTATTTCTCTCAACAGTAACTATTTTTATACATTTATCATTTTAAAAAAAACATGTTTTATTATAAATTTTTTTAAAATTTTGTACCCCTAAATTAGATTATGATTGTCAAAAGCAGGAGGTGTGATTTGCAAAATAAAATTTGTTTGTTTGTTGTAAGGTCACTAATACAAGGGCCAGAGACCACTACCGAAATGAAATCGGTCGATAGTTGGTTGGAGTAAGCAATCAGAAGTGGTTAAATTTTATTGATCATATTAGTTTCATTTAGATAATTACAGAGAGGACTTGTTGGATCTAGGGGCTTCTCTATAGAAGAAGTCCTATTCAAAGAGAAATTCAGGATTAAATGGCATTCATTTAAAATATGGTGAATGGTGAGTTGAATGCCACAGAAATGACATGATGGACAAAGTGGGTTACCGAAGAGGAATATGCCCAATTTGAATTCTGAGAAGTTTCCTTACCCAGAAATTTTCAAATCGTTGGTGAGCAGAGTGGTTTTCCAATGTAAGGCGAATGTGTGAAAGGAAATCTTTTACCTTTGGTCCAGTCTGCTTATCTAAGTATGGCTCAACATGTTAAATGCAATTTCATAACTAGATATGGCAAGTTTGGAATTTCAGTATGAACAGAACGTTGGAGGGACTCACACACCCAGCTGAAGATACCAACGTGACCGGGAACCTAAATCAACTCGACGGTTATAATTTTTAATAGGCTATCTTGTTGAGCGCCGGAACATTTTTCACTGAGGGCGTTCACTATTAATTGCTGTTAAATAAATGCTAAACAACGCAGTGTCATCAAACTTAAAATTTAAGATGAATACTCAACCATAGTATTTCTTTTCCAAATAACAACCTTTATTTATACGTTAAATCGAATATATTTGTAGTTAGTTGGACCGAAAATAAAAAAGCTGGAATATCGTTGGATAAAGTGTATCAAACTAAAAGGAGATTATTAAGAAAAAAATAAAGTTTTTTATTGAAAAAATTAATTCTTTGTTGCATTTATCAATGACTTATCATACTGTCCTTGTATACAGCTATATCCGTAAATATTACAACTCAAATATCGAGTCCATTCAACAGATAGTTGTAGGGAAAAAAATCCTGAAGATCGCTAAATTGGTGTTGACGTAACTGTACTTGCTGAGTGGTCCGGGCCCGATACGCACGGGAGGTGCGTTATAATGGAGTTAAGGTTGGAGAGAGGCTGAACTTAAGGCCTCACTTGCAACATATAAGGGGGGGAGGGGGGAGCGTGGCCGGTTTGGTTAGCATGCTGGTGCGAGTATTTTGCAAGGAATGGGCACTTCGATCCAGAGTGGTGAAAGTCGTGTACAAGGCTGTGTTTTTTCCATATGCTATGTATGCGTCATGCAGCCGAGTGTGTGGTGCAATGGTCAAGGTGACCGACTCACACTCGGTAGGTGGCGGGTTCGATTCCCGCTGCCGCCATCTCGGCATTGGTGCCGGGGTGAAAGGCCTGACTACAAGCCTTATAATATGTAGTCCGTATGGTCCCCCAACGTCACTGGAGGTTGCTTCGCTGGTCTGATAAGCCGCAAGCTATAAAAACCACCTTATCAAGAAACAGCACAAGAAGAATCAACCGGACCGTACCTCAGACAAGAACTCATTTGGCTTTCATCGTACTCAGGGCAAAAACCGTACCTCAGGCGAAAACCCAAGACCGTACCGCAGGCAAAAACCCAAAGGCAGAAGCAGATGAAAGAGAGTTCACGGAAGCATCCGGACCGTACCTCAAGACCGTACCTCAGGCAGGAACCCAGGGCAGAGGCAGACGGAGGAGAGTTAACGGAGTTTTCTGGTGCCGCTATGTGCTCCATAGGAGCGACTGTGTTCTCATGACTAAACATTTAACGCATGTACACGTATGTGTTAAAAAAAAAAAAATTGTACAAAAAATGTAGAAAAATGAAAACCTGTCAAATAAATAATAATAATGTATGCGTCATGTGTGCGTTATCAGTATGGAAGGGTTATGATTTAATGTATGTTAAACCGTGCCAACTGATGCGATGCAGGTTCTCATGAGAGATATTCCATGGGTCCTGGAGGTGCTGCGTGGAAGAATTTACTACCGTCTACGGTGGGTACCCCGCTTGCTGGTTGTCCGGTTACGAATGAAGAGGTTCAGGATCTTTATCCACGCCCACGTCGTATTCTGGTCCTGAATAGAATGTATGAAATATTGCAACGTCGATGGGATGAGAGTGTGAGTGGCTGATGGACGCACATGTTCATTTCGGACGTGTGCTTTGTGTCTGCGTATGGGTTCTAATTTTGTCTGTTCCTTGGGTATTTACTTACGGGACTTGTAGTATGAATGGGTTCCAGTATGAACGTGGACTGGCTGCAGAGGCTAGATGCCCTTCTGGGGCGGCGAAGAGAGTGCCAAAGACTTTCTCATTGAGTGTGGCCTGAACGGAAATTTGCGAGAATGGGACTAAATAAGTATGTAAACGGATTGCAAGGTGGCTGCGACCGAATGAAAGATCATGGTCAGTTGGAGTAATCAGCTTGTAACTGTAAACTGCCAGTAATGGTGGTGTGTTGATTGAGCGTAACTCGTGCTTTATGTTTGACGACAGATAAGTTACGTTAAATAGCAAAATACTACTGTACCTGTTGAGTATATGGTGCAAACGGTTTCCAATTCTGCTTCAGCAGGGGGTTTGGGTAGTATATCGCAAGTGTGGATAGATCTCTTTACTAGTCAGAGATCATTAGGAAAATGGAGAATGAATTTTTTGGGAATATCCGTGGATACAACTGTTTTCAAAAATTATGAGCAGGATAATACGGGAGACAAAGATTTTTATTATACGATTCATTTGTGATTTGCACATATATGATAGGTTTTCAAACAGTTTTAATAATGAGAAACTCTGCCGGAGAGGTCCTGTACACTTCAGTAGCTTGTCAAATGGAGCGGTTAATCGATGCTTCGACTTGTTCTAGATCTAATACTGGTCTCACTTTTTTTAATCGTTAATTTATTACTACCCACAATTTTTACCATGTTCAAAATGAAAAAAAAATGACTTCTTTAATGTGTAACTACTCTAGTTAAGGTCAATATTTTTTCAAGGAATTTAAAATCAGTTTATAATTGCTCTTAAAATTCCTATGAACATAATAAGAATCATTATATTTAGTGCTTATTTTAGAAAATTTCAGATAATTTTTTTTAAATAATATTACCCCAAACTATTAATAAGATTTATCCTCGACTATAGTGAAAAAGAAAATTCAAAATAATTTTTCATAACAAATCATTAATGATCTCATAATGTAGTCCTGTTTATTTCGAACCTCATTAATTAATCTTTTATATATAAGATTAATTAATGCCATAGTAAATGTTAATATTGAGTCATAATATGATTTTATATTTTTGGTAATTTGTTTATATGAGTTCCAATGAAATATTTAATTTCTGTCGCTGCTATCTATTGGGTTAGAGTGTAGGTTACTTTGCTGCTTGTAATAGACAATACCCTCATAAGCAACAACAAAAAAATATTTACGCCAAATTATTGCTTACAATATTAGAGCATACTACCTGATATTAAGAAATTCACATTTTATTGATCTTCTTTAGCCTTCATAAAGGTGTTCAAATCATTATAAACAGAATACATAACTAAATACCGTGCTACTATAAAGTATGTATAGTTACTATTTATCCAAAGGCTTCTTCTTTTGGCATTATTTCATGCACGTTTCTTATTTTGGTCTTCACACTAAAATCTAGAATCTTTGAAGTAAATTTCGTTGTGCAAACAGAAACTATATCGCGACATTAATGTTGAGGCTGGAGTTGAACATAATATTATCCGTCGGTGTTTTTAATATATGATGACACTTTTGCATGTGAGCTTGACTGAATAAATGAATTTATGAGGATGTGTTATTGTTGCCTCATTCGCAAGGATATAATCTCATGAAGATTGTAATTCTTGTGCATAACAGTAGCAATAAATTCACATGACAACTCTGCCTTAGCTTCAATTGCGAAAACCTCCTTTCAATATGTCGACATCGACGTCAACATTGACATCAACATCGACGTCACCATCGACGACAATGAATAGCGTAGGCAGATTCCTTTCTGATAATAAATGTAAGGACAAAATGAAAGGTAGTTTCGGAAAAGATGTATGGAAGAGGAAACCGGAGGTAGGTGAAAAAATGGGGAGAAAGTTTGCCGAGTTAAACCGAGAAAAAGTGTGATGTGTTATGAATCCTTAAGTACCTCACCTATTGTTGTAGAAACGCCATCCGCCAGAGCATCTTTCGTTTGGTGAATATAGTCTTAAATGTATTTACAATATGAAATATATGCGTGCTAATGAATAAATGGAAGGCGATGTGATTCTTCTTTGGAAATGAATGGTTATGACGGTTAGGACCTAGATGATAGTCGCCCATTGCGGGATGTCGAATCCTGATGGTAAAAGCAACCAGGTTTCTTTTGTGTTAGGTACTCGTCTCCGACTATTGCTTGAGGGAAAAGTTAAACAAAAAATGCGACTCAGTGGAACAGAAGCGAAATTTTCGATGGCGGCACTACAAAGGCTAAAAATGTCTGGGTCGCAACGGGAAGCTACTTCGTTTCAAAGCTTTCATTCGAAATTGTTTGCATGCCTTCACATATACAAACAATCGCATACACATTGACATGTGTTTGCATATTTATATGGATGCTTATCAGTGACTACTGAAAGTAAAAAAAAAATTCAAGCCACGATGGGATTTGTATATCGGATGAGATGGCAAAAACCTTCACTACCTCGACTGATTCGCGACGTACACGTAAGTACATCTATTTTATGGCATTCGTATGGAATTTTGCGGCATTTAATTCAGCATAATTTCTCCTATATATACTCCACATATGAATATATGAGCATTTGAATGGTAAAGAAAGTATTCAAGGCATTTGTTTATTTTTGTATTTATTTCAGTTGCCATATAACAAATAGGGGTAAACTAGAAAGTTTTAACATGCCTTATACTTTCCCTTTTTGTTCTCAACATTTGTCTAGAATATTCATGTTACATTGAATAGCGGGAGTACCGTAAATTGAAGCTAACAATTTTATCCAATTACCGGAAGAGATTAGCACTTATATGTGTCTAGAATTTCGATATACTCACAGACTTGAGTAGTCATCTTTTCAAATACTCCTAGGCATATTTATCTCCATCAATCGATTCCTTCCTTATGCGCTTATCAAAATGGTGACATTCTCTTTTGCACTAATTTATTATTGTATTTTTTACCAGCACTTTTTTTTGACAGGTCCGAAAAGTACAGCACTTTTTTTTTGACAGGTCCGAAAAGTATAGCTCTGTTATTTGACAGCTGTCAAACACATCATTTAAGATAACATTTGGTTAGCGAAAAATATGCCATTTAAGATAAAGAATCGTTTAATTGCCAAAAATTACGTTAATATTATAAAAACTTTTTACAAAAGTGGTGATTCTGCTGCAGGCACATGTCGACCTATAGAGGGAGACATTTTCTAGAGCGATACATGGAAAATTGCCATATATGAGGCTCTGAGAAACCACAAGTAACTGTGGAGTAGTCATTATATTTGCAAAAAATGACTGTCCGGTGAAAATTGCTGTCTGTAGGTGTCATTAGCCCGTATTTTTTTTTAACTGAGGGAATAGGGTACGTTACCGTGAAATCTAATCTCTATGACCATATAATAACTGCCCTTCTTTAGCATAAATTTGAAGATTTTTATCTTGACCTGCGACCGTGCCATCCTGGATCCACCGGTTCTCGTCAGATCACCGAAGTTAAGCAGGACTGGGCGTGGTTAGTACTCGGATGGGTGACCACTTGGAAAACCGCGTGTCGCAGGTAGGTAGCGGGTTCGATTCCCGCTGCCGCCATCTCGGCATTGGTGCCGGGGTGAGAGGCCGACTACAAGCCTTACATGTGTAGTCCGTAGGGTCCCCCAACGTCACTGGGGGTTGCTTCGCTGGCCTGATAAGCCGCAAGCCATAAAAAACATCTTATCATGAAACAGCACAAGAGTAATCATCCGGCAAAACGACATTTGGCTTTCACCGAACAACTCGAATGGGTACCTGGAACGTGCGGACTCTCTCCCAAACTTCTCGTCTGGCGCAAGCTACTTCCGAAATGCGACGCTACAATCTCGACATACTGGGAATCTCCGAAACAAGGTGGAAACATCAAGGAATCCTCGCAACGCAGACGGGTGAACACTTCATCTACAGCGGCAACGACAGTGGACACCACTGTGGAGTCGGATTAATCCTATCAGCCAACGCAAAGAGATCTCTCATGGGCTACAAACCGGTCTCCGACCGCCTTCTGACAGCCAAGTTCCGAAACATCACCATCGTGCAATGCTATGCCCCAACTGAAGTAGAGGATGACGCCAATAAAGAAGCCTTCTACCACCAATTAGAGACGTGTATTCTCTGTGCCGCTATATGCTCCATAGGAGCGACTGTGTCTCATGACTATGTGTATATAATGTATAATGTAGAAATGAAACCTGTCAAATAAAAATAAAAAAAAATATGTGATTTAAACAAAACGGCGCCACATGTCACACAGCACTAAAATTTTCGACTTTATTATGCGAAAAGTACTCAGGGCGTGTAATTAAAAGATTTCCTTATATCAATTTGCCCCTAAGATCGCGCAATTTGACGCTGTTGACTTTTTCTCATAGGACTCCGCAAAAGATCCATTTGAGGTAATTTTATAATGTTATTTTTCGTATATTACATCAGGACTCGACCCATTTAAGATAATTTATTTTAATAAATTATACTTTATGAATAATAAAATATATTTAATTTCATTTTATTTTACAATGCATAAATTGGATAAGTCTTTAGCAACTCATCAATATCGATTATTGAAATTAACATCAAATCAGTTTTGTTAACGATTTAAAAAAAAAAAAATATTTGATAAGTTTGCGAGAAATTTTGAAGAAAATTTTCATATTCTTTACCGCAAATTCCTATTTTGACGATAGTTATTGTTTGTAGAGAATCCAAAGTAGATTATTGAACCCCAAAATGATAATGTCTTCTATCAAATGTGCTTCGTAGAATGTTTGTTTTTCTATAAGTTTTACTATAATGTACAAAGATATGTTATGTGTACATACGCATTTGCCAGAAGATATTCATACTTAAATAAAATACTTTCTATACTGAGTAGATTGTCTTGGTAACCAGAAGGAATACAATTTCCTAAGTTGTTATATCTACCCTCCCTCTGATAGTTTATAACATTTAATCAAAGATGAGAGAACTTATACATACATTTGTATTTATAAATATTTACTTGTGTGTGCATATATTATTTCTATAGTTCTTATCTAAGAAGAGTCTGTCTGGATGATGGGAAACAATGTAAGATTTGAACTCATAAGAATTGATATTATCACAACTTGAGAAAGTGTACATTATACGATTGCGGTCTCATTACAATTACCAAAATTGAAAATGTCAGCAAGTTGACTTTATGTTTTTGTTTGCCATCGAAATAAATTCCAAAGTATGGTTGTCTTTAGTTGAAATTAAAAACAAATTCAATTTGCACAAAATATGTTGTTGTGGTTTTAATGAAATTATCTCATTCCAACATTTGCAAAAGTTCTCTTAATTTTCTGTTCAATTTACAAAAACCACATAGATTTACATATTATATTTATTTGTAAATAAAACGGAAAAGGAAATAAATTAAATTTATTGAAAATTGAACATTTCATTTAATTGTTAAATAGATACAAAGAAATTATAAACGATTATTTAAAATAATTTTAAAATGATACAAAATGTATTTGTTTTGGTTATAATTATTAATTACGAATTTAAAAATGTATTTATAATTGTAATCAGCATCTAATTTCGACTGTCCAGTATCTTAATTGTTTTAGTTTTTTAACGTGATATATCCTTTTTCAGATATGATATCACAACCTTCAAATTCTCATCCTTTTTTTTATATTGTATTATCAGCCCTTTATGAAATTCTTTTATCGATTCTTCCAGCCTACTCAACGATATACTTTGTTTGTTTGTACGTAAGATTCCTGAGACATGTGGGAGTGACCACTATGTAGCGCTAAGATTATAAGGTCATAGGCAAACTTCTTTGTACGTATGGGAAGCTATCTAAGGAAGACTGACTAGTCTGTTTTTAGTATCATACAATAGAATAGTGACAGTGTTGTTAGATTTTGTTGAGCAGATTTGTATGTTGGAAAAGGCTAAAGAGGAGCACAGTACGCCTAATCCCGATTCCGAGGAGCTCATGTGCTCAGAATTTCGGTATGGATGCTGAATAGACTGGCTCATTGGTGGGTGGCTATCAGCGATAGGTGTATAAGCTTAAATCCGCTGTTTAATCATAGATGGCGTGAGTGAGCGTATTAAGCTACCATGGACACCCCATACTATTTTTTATGAGTTTACATCTGTCAACATTAATCAGTGCACATTATCAGCAATTTCGTACAACAACATACATTTTTCCTTTGGTAATCGTGTCTAGTTTTGTGCCAGAAAAAGAGCATATGCGGGGAGTTCTGCTTTTCTGCTTCAGTTTGAAGAAATCGGTTGCCTAATTGTATCGAATGCTTATGGAGGCCTATGGTGACAGTACTTTATCGGAAACAACGTGCCGAGATTGGTTTCGTCAGTTCAAAGACGGCAATTTTGACTTGTGGGACAAGAAGCGTGAAAATCGGCCTAGGAAGGTTGAGGACCATCAATTGCAGGCTCCTTGCACGAAGACGATAACCAATCGCAAAAAATGCTCGCGGAGCAATTGGGTGTTACTCAATCTGCCATTGCCATGCGTCTGCGTGCCATGGGGATGATTGAAAAGATCGGAAAATGGGTGCCGCATGAATTGAACGATAGGCAGATGGAGTGACGCCAAAACACATGCGAAATCTTGCTCACCAGACAAGAAAGAAAGTCATTCCTGCATCAGATTGCGACAGGCGATGAAAAGTGTATATATTCTGAGAATCCTAAACGCAAAAAATCGTGGGTTGACCCCGGCCAACCATCAACTACTTCCCCAAGACCAAATCGCTTCGAACAGAAGACGACGCTGTGCGTTTGGTGGGATCAGCAGAGTTTCGTCTACTATGAGATGCTGAAACTTGGTGAAACTGTCAATGCCCACCGCTACCACCAACAACTGATCAAATTGCACCGTGCTCTGTGTGAAAAAAGGACGGATTATCAAAAAAGAGATGATAAGCTGATTTTCCTCCACGACAACGCACCATTGCACACGTCAAAAAAGGACCGAAACTACTTGGTGACAGTCAACTGGGGAGGTGCTACCCCACACAGAAAATTAGAAGAATATACGTGCATGCAAGTGTCGAAATTCTTCTTGTGTTCGTTGTATGTGTGTGAATAAGGATTTGTTACCACAGCCACCTCCAGCACATATGCTTTGACTTATCCATAGTTTTATTATGTTGATAGGACGTTTAGTTGTATAGATATGGCTTTATAAGTGATAGTTTTTTGTACAAAGTCATCATCTAATGCACAGCGTTAAGCAGTGTACAATGTATATTTTTGCCTAGCTTAGCTCAGAAGCGTCGGATTGAGTTCGGGTTTGCTTCTACAACTGCCTTAGTGGTGTGCGGTCATTTTAGTATAAGAAGCATAATCCTTAGCCAACTGATTCTCTCTCTTAGTAAAAATATAGGTTTTATCCCTGCTTGAGGTTGTTTTTGTTGGAATTTTTTTTGGACAGAGTTTGACCCCTAAAATACTACCCTTCCTTAGTCGTAGCTTCTTGGGAGTAGTACCATCTTGTAGCCCCGGAAATTCCTGACTTGTCCATACCTATCTTGGTTACCCTAATCCCCCCTTTAGGCTTCTAAAACAAAAGTTCTGTTGGCCTGACATTTTTAGAGTGAGCTTTGACGCCGACTGCAACTTTGACGCAGACTTTAAAGCTCGACCGCAAATTTGAAGTCGTCCAGGGTCCTGACTTTGACGCTGACTGCAAACGAGGCTTCATCCTTGTTTCCGCCTGAATATGTCCTGGTTTCCCGCGTGAATTCGGTGCAGGCCATTTTTTCAGATTTTTCCATGTGCTAGCCATTTTTTCTGATTTTTCCACGTGTTAGCCATTTTGTCGGAATTTTTCAACTGCCGGCCATTTTTGCGCAATTTTCTAGTACTTCTGTACAAGAATTGCTCCTGCATGTTTATTAGCATTGGGAAATGACTATTAGTACTATTAATTTGTAGTCCTATAATTTTCCCATCCCCCTCTACCAAGGACACCATATTGCCAGCACACACACAGGTACAATACAATATTTAATTTACGCACATACTAATATTTCGTTATTGGGGTTGATAGGTGCGTTGTTAGGGCAAATGATGAAGAACACGTTTTCTAAGCATTCCAAGGACTTATTTAGGAAAAAAAATTGGGTGAAAGTTTATTCTGAAGGCGCAAGAGCACTCACTTGGTCCACATTCTTATCATTTTCTTTGTTCACTATATACTTGAATGAGGTTCTCCTTCTACTGTTTAAAATTTTTGATGTTCAAAATGTCCCTAAATGAGGTTCGGCCTTGAAATATTTTTTCATTTTTTAAAAATATGATCCTCTAATTGCAAGTCTAGGAAGGTCTAACATACAAACTTTATTCATAATGTTACCGTATCGATCTCGGTGATGCCGGTCTTATTAGCTTTGTGCGGCACCTCAGTGATACTCTCTCATGGTAATATGGAATTTCTAGCACATGGCTGATGGATCTCAAATCGTTGACAATACGAATTACAGCAGTCACGTGACAAATAAAAAAATAGGAAACCACCATTTTTTTTTCAAAATTTGAGGCTTTATTGTGGAAAAATGCTCACATATTTATGCTTCAAAGATTGTCCATCGCTAGACGCAATTTTTCAAATCTTTTTGGCAGCATACGAATTCCAGGTCGTCTTTTGTGGCGATCCACGAATCGACCCAATTTTTGGTCTCTTCATAAGATTGGAAGTGCTGCTCAGCCAGCGTACGGGTCATCAATCTTAAGAGGTAGTAGTGGGAAGGAACGATATCAGAAGAATATGAGAGTGAAAGAGGGAAGGCAGTACGTCCCATTTCATTGTTTCTAGGAAGGTTTTTTACCACCTTAGCAATATGCGGCTGATCGTTGTCGTGCTGCAAAATCAGTTTGTTGTGTCTTTTTTTGTATTGTGGGAAGTTTTTCCTTCGATACTCGGCTCAAACGCATCACCCAGTTGCAACGGCTCATAATATACAACGCCGCGCTGATCGTAGCAAATACGTAGCATGAGCGTCTAGGCATTGATGTTTGGTTTGACCGTCGATGTTGACGTATGGCCGCGGCGCCTCCACGCTTTTCTTCGCTTTGGATTATCATAATGGATTCATTTTTCATTGCCAGGCGCAATACAATGCAGAAAACTCTTCCTTTTTTGCCGTTGGAGCAGCTGTTCGCACGTGGAAAAACGCCGTTTGACGTCTCTAGGCTTCAACTCTTATGACACCCAACTGTCTTGTTTTTTTATCATTCCCAAAGCTTTCAAACGATGGGAAATGGCTTGTTGAGTCACGTCCAATGAATCTGCGAGTTCTTGTTGCATTTGACATGGATCTTCACCCAGTAATGACTCCAATTCTGCGTCTTCAAATTTGTTCATCGGTCTGGGATGCTCCTTTTCTTTCACGTTGAAATCAACACTTTTGTAGTAGTAGAACGATTTGCAACATATTCTATCACTAATACAAGCCCTAACATAAGTTTCTACAATCATTCAATGCGAAAAGAAGGTAAAAAGCAAAACTTTCCGTAAATGACGCATATTTGGCTAAAATTTCCACATTTTAACGAACTAAAAAAAATATATAACGCCGATAAAAAATCATAACTGTAATTATGAGGTATTGTTAACAGATGCCTGAGCTTACGATTTGACGTATCTGATCTGATATTTTGCACCAGAATTTACTGCTGGCGCCATCTATTGGAAAACAGCGATTTCCTATTTGTATTGTATCGAAATTTGTCTTCAAAATTATTTAAAAATTTTTTGTTATTGTATATAAAATTATTTCATGAATTTTTTTAACAAGTGGTTTTAACTAGTTTTTTCTACCTTTTTAAATTGTGAATAAATTTTTTCCTTATAATAATAATAATAATAATAATAATGATTATAATATATATTTAGAATTTTTATTTATTGAATTAAACAATAATGTATATTTTTATGTTTTCATATTAAATTCTATAAGGCGAACATATTTTTTGAAATAATATCACTTTAGAGTTAAATTCATGACAGTTTATGAGAATGAGAAGACATTAGAAATTGAAATAGACATTTTTGATTCTTTGGTTTAAATAAAATTTATTTCTAAAAATAGAAAAAAATATAAAATATATATGAAAAAATTTAAAAATTTAAATTTCATTAACATTTCATGAACCCCACAATATTTGGGATGGTATGCAGTAAGCAAGACTATAAAAAATTAAATCTTTCGTGAGCAAATAAAATGAAAGTCTGTATTACGAATTTAAGATATATTTCGACGTGTAAAGTCGTTAAAAAAATCATTTCTTTTCACACAGATTTTATAGAAGATGTGCGATTGAGTTAAATATTCGCATCACATGCTCTAAATTTCACAAACGATACATTTCTTGTCTACCATAAAATTACAATATATCCTTTACGATATCATTTTCTATAAATCGAAGAAGAAAATTCGCGAAAAATTATTTTCCATACACATATGTGTGCAAGCAACAAAAATACGACTATTTATATATTCTAGAATAGCTATAATATCTGCAGATATATAAACAGATACGTATCAATTTGTGTTAAAAAAATATACGACTAGATATTCCTTAGTCAACATTTTATATTTCAACAGATGCTACAATTATTAATGGATTCAATTTCAATTGTTTTGTAAAAATATTCATATTTTATTACAGCTATTTTATATGATTTCAACTTTAAATAGAAAAATATATCCTTAAAGTTATCCTTTTGTTTAAAAAAAAATTCTTATAGCATTTTTATTTAATTATTTTTTTCAAATTAATTTATTTACAGGCAATTGGATAATTACCCAATTTAGAGGTTACATAGAGGCTAATAGATATTTTTAATATACTCGTAATATAAATGAAGACTTATAAATTTAATTTTCTTAGTAAAATTTTCTATACAAATTTGATTTGATTATTAAATTCTTTTCAAAGCCACTAACAAAATAGTGTATTTAATATAAATTTAAGACTTTTAACCTTTAAGTTCATATAAGCATAAATTATCTGTTTTTTTTCTTCTTATATTTTTACTATTTTTAGGAAGGTAAACGTGGTTATCTAGAGGGATTGGCTTCACACTATAGTAAAATTCTATCAACACCGTACGAGGATGTGCTAAACGCTATAGAAAAGGTTCGCCGTTCTAAGTGGACAGAACGCCATGTTCGAATAGCAGCTGGCCTTACAACTAGTCGACCACATCGAGGACCTGCCAATCAATCAAGCTTGCCAAATAGTCAAAGCCAACCTATTTATGTACCCGGAAAATACTTGGTAAGACCAATTGGGCCATTCGAATCCTTTTTCCATCGAATTCAGTTTATAGTCTTCAATTATGAAGGAGGCCTATTTTTTTTGTTTATACAATTTTCAATACTTTATGATACGATTCATATGTGCTAGCAACATGTATGTATGTATGTGTGCAAATAAACATTTTGTATAATTTTTATTTTTTCTTCAGTTGTTTTTGTTGTTTCTTATTTATTTATTTTTTGTTTTTTTTTTGGTTTAAGTATAAAACAAGGCATTTCTTATTTGTGTCTTTTTATGACCAACCAATATACTTTGATGATGATGAATTTATCGATTTATCCTTTTCGATTTTCTTATTTGTTTTTTTTTCTTTTTTTTTTCATGCTTAAATCCTTATGGAATGGGCATCAATACTTCTGCTATAAATCGGGGGTTGGAAAAATACACATTTTATCGTTGCGACTATGGATTTCATTCTAATCTGAATGTGGTAGCCATCAAGTTGTTTATCGAATCGAGAAGAAAATGAAATCTACAGTTTTGCTCAAAATGATTTAGCCGCTCGAATGGCACGAAACACTATCGATACTAAATCGGCAGCAAATCTAAATGGTATGCAGAACAGCTATCCAAATGCTAGATCGAATTTCTTTTATGATTTTGCAAGCACAGGTAAATATTTGTTTGGAATTTTATCGATTTTAATTATATATGAATATAAAGTCCTTTAGGAAGAGAAATATAGATACAGTCCTTAAGTGAGAGAAAACAAAGAAGAAAAAAAAATTGATTTCAAAGTATTTTTATATGAAAATTAGGCATTATAGCGATTAAGGATATTGTACAAAAAAATAAAGCTAACAAAATAAATTCTACATTATATTTTTTATAAGATTCAGTATATTTACGTATAAACCAGGTGTATAAGCTTAAATCCGCTATTTTTATATATAAAAAAACACGTGTTTTTTTTTCATAGAAAGCAAAAACAAATTTATTCAAAGTACTTACCCTTGCTAGCTACACATTTTTCCCATCTCTTGGATAATTTGTGGATACCACGCCAAAAAAATTCCTTCTCTTTCGAGGTAAATCACTCATCAAGCCATTTTCGGACGTCTTCGTAAGAATCAAAGTGCTGCTCAGCGAGCGTGTGGCCCATCGACGAAAACAGATGGTAGTCAGAAAGGGGTAGGTCTGGTGAATAAGCGGGGTGGGGTAGCACTCCCAATTGAGTATCTCCAAGTAGTTTCGGACCATTTTTGACGTGTGCGAAGGTGCGTTGACGTGAGGATAATCAGCTTGTCATGTCTTTGTTGATAATCCGTCCTTTTTTCACGCAGGACACGGTGCAACTTGATCAGTTGTTGGTGATAGCGGTAAGCATTGACAGTTTCACTAGGTTTCAATATATCATAGTAGACGATACCCTGCTGATTCCACCAAACATACAGCATCGTCTTCCGTTTGGTCTTGGGGAAAATGTTGATGAAAGCGATTTGGTGTTGGGGAAGATGTTGATGATTGGCCGGGATCAATCCACGATTTCTCACGTTTAGGATTCTCGAAATATATCCAATTTTCATCGCTGGTCGCAATCCGATGCAGAAACGATTTTGCATGTGTTTTGGCGTCGCTCCATCTGCCTATCGTTCAATTCATGCGCCACCCATTTTCCGATCTTTTCAATCTTCTCCATGGCACGCAGACGCATGGAAATGGCTGGTTGAGTAACATCCAATTGCTCCGCGAGCATTTTTTGCGATTGGGTATCGTCTTCTTCCAAAAAAGCCTGCAATTGATGGTCCTCAACCTTTATAGGCTGATTTTCATGCTTCTTGTTCCACAACATAAAATTGCCGTCTTTGAACCGACGAAACTAATCTCGACACGTTGTTTCCAATAAATCACTGTCACCATAGGCCTCCATAAGTATTCGATGCAATTTGGCAGCCGATTTCTTCAAATTGAAGTAGAAAAGCAGAGCTTCCCGCATATGCTCTTTTTCTGGCACAAAACTAGACATGATGACCAAAGGAAAAATGTATGTTTTTGTACGAACTTACTCACATTGTGCACTGATTAATGTTGACAAATGTCAAACTCATAAAAAAAGTATGGCGTGTCCATGGTAGCTTAATACGCTCACTCACGCCATCTATGACCAAACAGCGAATTTAAGCTTATAATCCTGGTATGCCAGGCCAGTATCGTCACTTTTGCAGAAAGGTTTTACAATTTGAACGCTTTGTTTGGTAATTAACATGTTCAATATATACAAATTTTCAACGATAATAAATAAATTGGCATACTTTAATTTAAACAAACGTTATCATAAATTGACCATATACAATATTTAACCACTCGCTATTAAATAACTGAACCGTATTTTTTTAAAATACAATATGGATAATTGTTTATTTCTTATAGAAATTACTCCGAAAAAGAGAGTTGGCTTATATTTTGAGGTTAGACTAACAAAACTTATTTTGCCACAGCCAAATCTTCATAATTGCTTACTCTGAAATGTGGAAACAATTATTTCTGAAAAAATTCTGGCAACACTGCGTAATTTTCTTTCAAATATATTGTTCTTTAGTCCTTGCCATGTGAGCAGTCCAAGTTTCAATTTGATCCCGTAACTACGTGCTCCAATAAGCGAAGTGGGTAATTGTAGAGCGTTACGAATAATGGAATAGCAGAATTTAGAGCGATGATGTGTAAACAAATTTTGGTTTAAGCATGGAGACTTCGTAAGTGTGACTTACAAGCCTAGGGGACGCATTCCTTCGGAACAAGTTTTTCGCTGGCAAGAGCATTTTTAGGGGCCAAGAAAGAGTTGCAGATAAACCTCGCTCAAGGAGGACTTTAACATCGAAAACTGATAAAAATGTGGAGGGTTTTGGTGTAGACAGATCATCAATTAAAAATGAAGGTGATGAGTTTTTCCATAAAAAAGTCCTTGGACGGTTTTGAAGAGGTGGCTCTCACATCTGATTGGACGTTGCAGACGCATGGATGCTCCAGTATGACAACGCCCTCTAACGCGAAGCATTTCAGCTCTGCTCCGAAAAAGTAATAAAATTGTAAAAAATTTCTTTGAACTCATAAGAAAATTCATCGGCAAACAAATTATATTATTTGAAATGTTGGTCTATACAACAGAATTATTATATCGATTTTTCTACATTGAATATAGAAATTTTGTTAAGTATAAAAAAAAAAAAAACGAAAATAAAACCTCCAAATTTGATTGATCATTTTAGTAATAAGAAAAGTGAAAAAGTGGTCTACGGTACGTAAATGCGGAAAACTTTTTAATTGACTGTAAGGCCAAAACTCAACTATCCCTTATTGAGTGGATAGAATTTGAACTTTACTACTGCGGTTGAGTGCAGTCATCGAGTTATCAGACAGAAAATTTATAAAACTTTTTTACCATTTCCATAAAAGAAATGATCAAACATTTATACAAAATCACATTATTGTACTTTTCTTAAGTTTAGCTTTTTATATAAAGAAAAGCTTTAGTCTAAGAAATGGTATTCAAAAAAGAAACAAATAAAAAAACTGAATAGTCTGACAGAGTAGTAGTGATAGTCTTAGTCAGTCTTAGGGGTGAGCAAATTTGTTTGGTTAACAAAGCAAAACGAAGTAAACTGAATAAGTGACTTTTCTAAACTTCTTCGAACCAAATCGTTCTTTTCTATATTTTAGTTTTATAAGAAATCATCATATACAAGCATACGTCTCTAATAACTGATAATCTAATAATTGATAAAAGGAATAGTTCTGCTTTTGGTATTATAATATATTTTTTTTATTTTCTTCAAAAAGTTTCATTAGTGAAAGTAAATTATGCAAAAATCTATTGCACTTAAATGACAATTGATTTGAACTTTTAAAGATGTATTTTTTTTATAGACATTTTAACAATCAATTAACTGAAGAAAATATGAACAAAGATTATTTATTCCATCATTGAATTGCCATTTCAAAATCAGAAATGAATATAAAAAAAAAATTAAAAAATTATTGGTATAATTATCAAGTAGAAGAAGAGTCTACAAGAGGAAGCAAATTATATTAAAAGTCTCGAAGGAAATGATAAATTAAAATTTAATTTAAGGCACCCAGCCAGCCGTCTAAGGGTTCTGCTTCTATTTTAACTTTTTTTGTTGTGTCATCGCATTTTTCCATCCCTCTTCATTTATTACCACTTTCTATTTGGAATGAATATTCAAATTTCAACCCCTTTGCATATTGCTCAACTAACTCAACTGATTGACTTATAGTATACTCGTCCACGTATAGTTTAGTATATTTTTGAATCTATTGCTTCTGGACTGTATCTACAATAAAATGAAATAAGCTCTTCGTCAAGACTAAATGAAATAATGCAAGTCTATTCAGGACAAAAAGGGAGAAAATTATAAATTTCTAGTGACTTGAATTTGTTTATAATTACAGAAGGACGAAAGACAAAACGCAGGACTATGTTCACACGATTTCTAAATGGACTTCGGCATAGTGGAGATGAACTCAATCAAACAGAAGGAATTCAATTAAAAGTATATAAAATATTTTATTTTTTTTGCCCCCAAAACTGATTTATTATTAGTTCATTTATTATTAATTTATTAATGATATACTTTTTATTAAATACTAAATAAAATTTTGTTGAAATTTTCATCTCTGAAAAGGGTAAACGATTATTCTACCAGAAGTGATTAAGATAAATTAATTTGACTATATTTTGAATTTTTTATATCTTTAAATAATAATTTTCTATATAGATACTTACTTAGTCATTATTTTATTTATAATATATATCATATTAATGGTAGGAATAATTTTTTTTAAAAAAATTTAGTACAAGACAAAACTGTGAATTGTTATAGAAGTCAAAATATTTGAGCAAAGTTAACTGACGTTAATCAACTTTTGTTGAAGCATTCCATCATATTTTTTATTCGAAAAAAAAAATAAGAAAATAAACTCATATGTATATACTTTTAAGTTGAATAAATGGAACACTTCAGGGTTAAATAAACTCAACCTAACTCTATAGCCTGTAAACATAGAAAGAATGACGAATTCCATTGTCCTTCGTATAGTATCCTCAGGATATTTGTAAACGCAAAGAATATAATATTATTATTGAGGATGAGTACCTGAGGCAATGCTTTACAGCATCAAGTAAGTAGTAAAAAAATCTTGTGTCATTTCACATGTCACTCAGTCTGTTCTTATTGTCTGAGTGATGTCGTAACAAGTTTTGTGAAATTTTCTCAAAGCTCAAAAGGATAAATGCTGTTTTATATCAATTCTGTTAGTCAATTTCAAAGTAGTTTATTTACAAATGATAGATGGAATAAGAAAAATGGAATACTATTTGTTTAATGGCGATGGCCATTATTATACAGTAATTTAAACAATTTCACATCCTTTAATTTTTTTAAATTAGCTCAACAGTTGATAACAACTATAAGTTAAAAAAGTTCACATCACAAGGATGAAGGATATCATGAGATGCCATATTTTGGCTACATATGACGAAAGGTCAATGACCATTCATATTATGGATGGTCGTGTAAACTTTTATTGTTTACATATTGTATAAACTGAGGTTATCGATCTGTCACGTAGTGCATTGTTACTGACCTTGTCTAATTTGTGCTTTGTAAAAGTAAAGTCTAATCAATTAAATAGACATTTTTGTTTTTTAATAAAAATTTTATATAACCATATTATTTATATCTTGCCATTATAAAAAATGTAATATTTTTTGACATATCGGGCTGTTATTTGGCAATTAATTGATGAATATATTTTTTTAAGCACTTTAAAATTCAGCTACATGAAAATTAAATTTAATAAAATTGTCTGTAACAGTCTCTACTTCGTCATTTTAAAAGAACCAAAACTTCTTGCGAATGCAATGGACCATTTTGCTTATTGAGAACCTAAGACCATTTTGCTTATTGAGATATCCACCAAGTGAAAAATGTACGCCTCATCGCTGATGTTTTTATGATTTAATAAAACCTATCGCATTGTTTGTAAAAAAAAAACTATCTGTAATAAAAAAAAGTGACAAATTTATTTCTAAATAAATATTAACTAAAATATTAAATATATTTGATAATTGTAAAACAACAAGAATATACGATAATTGTAAAACAACAAGAATTGTAAAAAGTATCGCGAATTTTGAATTTCCGCGGGTTACGTACACATATATTCGATTTTCAATTTTTTATGGCGTTATATTGGTACTCATATCTCTCACTTATGACGACAAGGTCGGCCATTTTGAATGTTCAGTTAATTTTTGACAGCTGCTTTGCTTGCACTGGTTTTGGCGCGTCTTCTATTTTTGCACATTCCAAAAATTTGATCAAAGAATCTATTTCGGGAACAAGAAAAAGTTGCGCGGTAGTGGGGGGGCAGACCTGGCAAAAACGGTGGTTGCGGCATTATTAGTGTGTTGTTCTTGGCCAAAAATTCACGCACAAGCACCAATGCGTGAGTGCAAAAGACAATTTTTGTTCTTGCACAAATCCGGGATTTTCTGGCGGATTACTTCACGCAAGTTATGCATAACTTGCAGGTAATATTCCTTATTAACCGTTCTACCCTACGATAAGAACTCATGATGTACCACGCCCCTGCAATCCAAGAAAACTGTAATCAAATCCTTCACATTCGAATGAACTTGGTGCGCTTTTTTCGGTCTTGGCTCGTGCGGCAGCTTCTATTGGGATGATTGAGCTTTGGTTTCTACATTATAACCATAAACCCATAATTCGTCACCAGTTATGACCCTCTGGAGAAAATTTGGGTCATCGCGGATAGAGTCCAACAGCTCCTTAGCAATGTTAATGCAATGGTGTTTTTGGTCGAAATTGAGCAAAAATCGAAGACGAGCCAAAACACGTGCAAGCAAAGCAGCTGTCAAAAATTAACTGAACTTTCAAAATGGCTGAACTTTTCGGCATAAGTGAGAGACATGAGTACCAACATAAAAAATCGAAAATCGAATATACGTATCCCGCGGAAATACAAAATTCGCGATACTTTTTGAACAGACTTCGTACAGAGTGTATTTTATATTCCAGGTTGAAGTTTTTATTTAATCGTTTATAAATAAAATATAATTTTATGGTTTTTATTTTATTGTTTAATTAAATAATTTTGAGCAATTTATATGAAATATAAATTTGATCATGTACTTATCTGTGTCCGCAACGCAGAGGCGATCTCTTTTAAGTACATTTAACATAACATTTTCGCAGACTTCTGGTGTTATTTCAGCAATTTCGATTCGAATATTGTCCTTAAGCAGGGAGATTATTATTGGATTGTTTTTATATACCTCGTCTTTTAAGTATCTTAATACGAAAAAATCGGGAGGGTTAAACTAGGGGATCGTGTGTGAAACTCGATATTGACATAATTCGGTCGAAAAAATTTCTTGCAAAATTTCCACCGTGGCACGAGCTGTGTGTGATGTCGCACCCCCTTGTTGGAACCATATGTTCAGGCAGAAAGTTTTCCAACATGTCCCAATAGTGGTTACCAGTAACTGTTACAGCATTGCATCCAGCATCCTCAAAGAAATATGGCCCAACGATGCCGCCGGGTGTAGTAGTGTTTGGTAAATCAGTTGAGGGTTTTCAGAGCCGCAATAGCGGTTATTCTGTTTATTAACAAGGCCAGTCAAGTTTTCATTACGAAATGAAAAATCTAACTTTTTTTTTGGTTTTATGAAGCTACAATATTTTCTGTAGTTTTTACTATCTTAGTTTAAGTTACTTAATTTGGTTAATTCAATTTACAGATTATGTTAATTAATTGGAATAAATTTTTTAAATTTTGAATTATACTTAATTTATTTAAATGCATTTACAATTTATTTCGTATTAAAATTTCTTTTTTCGATCTATTACGATTATTTTATGTCTACTTGGACGCATTTTTTTGTGCAAACTTATTTATTTACGGTAATTTTTAAACCATTTATGAGCAATTTCTTATCACGCATGAAAACTTATTAGTTTATTTTTGTAATAATTTTTAAAAAAATTTCTGCCGATTATCAGATGGATTTTCTTTTATCAATAATAGATAATTAGTATTAGTTTTATAGAGAAAATAATATCAATATATGATTTTTACAGACTACAGAAAGACTTAAGTGTGCCACAACCAAAAAGGAGCCCCACCAAAATTTCGAGGAGACAATACACCGTGTAATATCTTTAAATCTCAATTTATTATCCTATAGCATATTATCAATCATAGTTTTTATATTACTCTAAGATTCTTAATATCTCTCTAAGATAATTGAGAAAAAAATAAATTTGCTAAGAGAAAAAAAAACTCCTTTCAGCTCAAGACACAGAAAGCTGCACGTAAAAAAGATAAAGGCGCACACGATCGCAATGAGGTAAGAACGGTATTCATATGAGCATGTTGTGAAAAATTAAATCTAAACCAGAATTGTTTGTATTATTTTGTATTTGAATAGTTTGTTAATTAGATTTAAATTATAATAAGAGTAGCACTAATACTGAGACAAATACTTAGTAAATTCAGAATATTTTCGTAATTATGTTGCAGTAATTAGCTAGTGTATATAAATTATTAACTAATAAATCGCTTTGGGATTACAGGCCTTGTACACGGTATGACAATGCGATTAAAAATGATTTAAGCGAGATTTTCTATGTTTCGCATACTCTCCTAAAACACAAGTAAATAATAATAAATAATAAATAATAAATAATAATAATAATTATAAAATACTATTAGCTACATTAGAATCAGTCCCATTATCTTCCTAACTTAGCTCTAATGTAAGTAGATACAAAAAAAAGAAAGAAATAACGAACATTTTTAAGATCACCTATATGCATCTGGTATAACTTAATTCATTTTTAAATTAGAATCCTTATCCAAAAAAAAAAAAAAAATTCCTTTTAAATACTGGAAAATTCTGATGGATCCTAAACGAAATCTGCTAAATTCCGGTAAATAGATGAATAGATGAATTTCTAAAGAAAGGTGCACATCTCTTCTTGGTGGCTGTTAAAACGCATCAAAGTTATGTCTTCAACTCGGCTTTTACCACTCGAGATGCACCTGGCACTGGTATGGTATAAAGCTTGCACCCATGTGACTATATGCACAGTAATTACAGCTTGCAAAGCCGCGATGAGACATAAATAAAGTCTTATTGTGAGTACAACCAGCAGAATATTTTGTGAAATTTTCTCAACTTGGGATTAAATCCGGCTAGAAAGCTTTTTGGGTATTGGATTTGCGAACGAAATTTTCCATTCTAGCATATGTAAACCATATACAGACATATAGACCGGATTCGCATACGATGGTATAAGCTAAAAAGTTCCAGAACAATAAACCTTAAATATAACAAATAAACATGCAGACACACACACAAATTTACCATGGAATACAACGATAAAATTTTTAAACGAAAAAGCACATTTGTCCTACTAATTGGCTAATATTGCTGATTTATGCAAAAGTAAGCTTTCATTGTAAGTACTTACTATAAATTTACAACACATATACATGCGCATTATAATTATATACTCGTACATATATTCGCATATTATAATATTTATGTAAATTGTGCAATTTTATGTTTTTGGATTAGATTAAAAATTTGCAAACATTTTGTATTTTATCAACAATATTTTAATCCTGTGAAAATATTTGTTTATAGCTTATTTTGTGAATAGTTTTTTTTTTTGTACATTTGACTATTAAATTGGTATTTTTTTTTTATTGCAGTGTAGAATTAAATAATTGTAAATTAAATATTATTAGTGAAGTGATAATAATGAAAAAAAAAAATAATTAATTAAGATTATTTATATTAAATTTGTTAATATTTTTATTTAAAAGCTTACAGAACAAAGTTATACGGATTACAGGGAGTAATAAGAATTTCCATAAACGATTAATACTATTTGTAAAGAGTTAAACAGTTGAAAAACTGGTAAGAATGTATTAAAAATTAGAATAATAATATTAAAAATATTTTCGAAAAATTATTTTATTAAAAAAGAAAATGTAAAAAGAAAAATATGACATGATCAAAAAAAAGTTTTAGTATCTAAATTTTACCTGAAAAAAAATTACAAATTAGTATGTATAAAAAAATGTTAAAATTTAAAAAAAAAACATATTAATTTTATACGAGATATAACAGAAAATTAGTGAGACTGATTATATATTTTTTTTGGCAACAATTTATTAATTTATTTTTACACTACGCTTCAGAGTAGTTCTATGGAGTACGAGGTCTGT
This sequence comes from Atherix ibis, assembly GCA_958298945.1. Classification (NCBI taxonomy): domain Eukaryota; kingdom Metazoa; phylum Arthropoda; class Insecta; order Diptera; family Athericidae; genus Atherix; species Atherix ibis. The sequence continues at coordinate 34,208,596 of OY282606.1, forward strand.
TCAAAAAGTATCGCGAATTTTGAATTTCCGCGGGTTACGTATATTCGATTTTTGATTTTTTTTGGGGCGTTATGTTGGTACTTATACCAACAAGTTCGGCCTTTTTGAATGTTGAGTTAATTTTTGACAGTTGCTTTGCTTGCACGTGTTTTGGCTCGTCTTCGATTTTTGCTTAATTTCGACCAATTGGACTCTGTCCGCGACGACCCAAATTTGCTCCAGAGGGTCATAACTGGTGACAAATCCTGGGTTTATGGTTATGATATGGAAATCAAAGCTCAATCATCCCAAAAGCAGCTGCCGCACGAGCCAAGACCGAAAAAAGCTCGCCAAGTTCGGTCGAATGTGAAGGTTATGCTTAAGGTTTTCTTCGATTGCAGTGGCGTGGTGCATTATGAGTTCTTACCACAGGGTAGAACAGTCAATAAGGAATATTACCTGCCAGTTATGCGCAAGTTGCGTGAAGCAATCCGCCAGAAACGCCCGAATTTGTGGCAGAACAAAAATTGACTTTTGACATTTTTCAATGTCTGTGACTTTTTCTTGTTCCCGAAACTGAAGAACCCTATGAAAGGACGACGCTACGCTACGATTGTGGAGATAAAGACGACATCAAAAGAGGGGCTGAACAAGATCACAAAAACCGATTTTTTGAAGTGCTTCGAGAATTGGGAAAAAACGTTGGCACAAGTGTATAATATCTGGTGGGGATTACTTTGAAGGGCACCAAATAGATATTCATGAATAAACAAATAATTTTTGATATAAAATTCGCGATACTTTTTGAGCAGACCTCGTAGTTCTATAATAGAGGGTTCCTCGTCAAAAATTCTTTTTTGCAAAGAAAACTCTTTGGAAGAGCATCTCAATATCTGCAATATCCAATCTGATGTAAAGAAACTTTTTGCTGATCCTTTTAAGGATTTTCTTTAGAAAAAACTTGGATGATAGTTTGTTCTGGACGCGGTCCGACCCCACAAGAGCAATCGTTTATCCTACATTTTAACAAGTTTTCATTGAAAACTTGTGCTCTTGATAAGGAATTTTTCTCATAGACACGTTGCAATTTTGCGTTAGTTTTACTCGGGAATAATAAATTTCCCTGTTCTATTCCCTATAAAGCACTACAAACATAAAACTTCACTTATCTACCCGTTATGGAGGGATTAACGTTCAAGTTCACGTGGAGAGAATTCCTCAGCACTGCTAGTCTCATTACTTTTATGCTACACCTCGTTTATTAATGTCTGGACAAACTTATATATATATACACATATGTTATGATAAAAAAAAATATTTAATCAAAATATTAATACACATATATTATAAAGTCGAGTGCATTTATTTACAATCACTTTGATGATCATGAGCCGTTTGTACAAAATTTATGATAAAAAAGTGCTTTAAGCTTAAATGCACAATCATTTTTTTTTGGATTTTTAAAAGATATTTTAAAAATATTTTGAAATATTATAGAAATTATTGTACTTATTGAAAAATGTGCTTTTTGAAAATTTTACAAAATAGTTAAATTAATACAAAAGTGTAAGTGAGGCATTTGAATTTCGTTTTAAAAATTGTATTTTGAGCAATCTTATACCTTAAAAAGGTTAGTATCTTAAAATGTTCATTCAAATTGGCTTTTATTCAAATTTAAAAGTATTGATTTTAACTAATATTAATTGAAATTTTTTTTTTTGTAACTTAAATAATGTACACAAGGTTTCAGTACCGTAAAAAGATAACCCTTACGTATTATAATGTATTTTTAACGGACCAATTTTACAATAAAATAAATTTTAAATTTTTTTATTAATAATAATTTTAAAATTAAATTTAATTTGAACAAACAAAAAAAAAACAATTTATAATAATAATAGTTATATTATGGAAAAATATAATTAACATTTCTTTTGCAAACATTTAAAAGAATTTAAAAAAAAAATACTAATCAAATTTTAATAATAATATGTAAAGTTAATTGAAAATATTTAACAAAAATTCTTGTTATAAAATTATTGTCAGTAATTTTACATAACTGATCCAATTTTCATTAAGAAAAAGTTCTTTTCTATTAAATTATTTGAAAAAAATATTATTGTATTATAAGAAAATGCAAAGTTTTCCAATTTATGCTTTGAAAAGTCAGGTTAAATAAATTACGCTTTAAATTGGGACAATATTGCTTGAACTTTTCCATAATGCATCGAACGCTGGATTATTTCCAAGTTATTTTTTAATGACTTTTGCATATATTTTATGCTATAAATTGGCAATTACTTAATAAATATTATTTTTTAAAAGCTATAACATTTAAAGACTGGAAAAATGAGCTTTATCACTGTATAAAAATCGTGAATACAGCAGAATCACTACTTTTGCATAGGATTTTTTAGTTTTAATGCCATATAAAAATTAAAATAATACTTTCCTTTTTTATAAATGGCATATAAAAATTAAAAAAATTCTTTTCTTTTTAAGATATTTTTTTTGTAAAATCTATCAAGTAATAGAGCTTTTCTTTTCAAACTTCAAAATGGATAGCCCGATACTGTTATAATTTCTATTTTTACTGTACAAAACCAACACCTATTTTTTTCAAAGGAAAACTTAAATTACCATAAATAGAAATATGAAAAAATGTATTTTTCATAAAATTAAAGAATATCAACTTATTACAGTTTATATGGTATATAAATAAAAGCTCGAAATATATTTATAAAAAAATTTAAAGCTATTAATTTATTTATAACAAAAATCTTAAGCTAATCAATAATATTATTATATGTATACACATTTGAAATTTTATACATACATAAATGCATACATATATATATATAGAAAGTAATTTAATATATATATATATATATTAGGTAATTTTTTAAGTATATAAAAATATAAATATTTATTATAAGAATTCTTTTTATAGAATAAATTAAATTTTAAAGTTTTTGTAGATGAATTTATTATCGATTTATGTATATTATAAGAAAAATCGATATAAACAAATTTGCTAGTTAAAAAAATGTTAAACATTTAATTTAATTAAATAAAGTTTTAATAAAAATAATTTAAGTTTTATTAAAAAAAAAATGAATACAATTAAACGAATGGTAAAATTGTTCGAAATGAATTCCAAAATTGTTCGGCAGAGCTGTTGCTCAGAGTTGTTTTGCAGAGTTGTTGATCATGTCGGTTGAGCAGTTCTTAACCATGTTGAGCAAGTTGGTTGAGTCGAATTAAAGCAATTGAATTGGGTTAGGTTAATCATCTGATTTGACTGTTTAAGCGCACAATTTTTTTAAAAATTGTCAAAGAAATTTAACATAAAAGGTAATGTACTAAATAAAAATAGCTTAATTTATATAAAATTTGTAAGAATATTTAATCTAAAAATAAAAAAAAATAGTAACAACAAATTTTGATTGATCATAAAACCAACTGGTAAACAAGTTCTAATGAAGTAATTAAATTTGAAAGAAAATTAAGGTAAGTAACTGTTCCTAAGTTCATAATTAATTTTTTTAACTTTTATGAATGAATATTAAAAATGTGCTCATGAAAAATTCACGAGCCTTATAAAAATACAGCTAGCACCACCTCTAAATCATGTATCATTTTTGTTGAAAAAATTGAATTTTTTATGAGAGTTTCCTTCTTTTTTTTTTTGAATGACTCAAAAAAATGAAAAAAACACGAAAATTAAGGTAGTAAGAAAAAGAAAAGGAAGAAATATGTACAATCATCAAATGTTTGTTATATTAACACCTTAAGGCAGAGAATAACACCCTTACTCGTAAAATGAATCCTTGTAAAAGTTGTCAAATATTTTAGTATAAAAACTTTTCCGTACTCGTAATGAGAGTCATAATAAAAGTAAAAGGAAGAGAGTAAAGAAAAGTTTAAGCACCTGTGAGACATCGAATATGTACGATTTTTTTGTTGTTGTTGCCGGAAATGTCATAAAATGGTAAAATTCTTCTGAAGAAAGTAAATTTTTGGGTATTTTTTTTTCTGTTGATGAAAGTGAAAATGTTATTTCGTAGCTGGTTTTACTATGCTTCAAAGCAATCTACTGCTTTAAGATTGTTATCGTACGGTAATCAATGGTTTTGGTTTTATAGCTGAATCCTGTCTAGTGTAGGAGTGGGATAAATAGGCTTTCAAATATTTGCACCATCCAAATAGAGATATTACCGATTCACATTGCTTTGGTAAATCAGTAAATTATGGAAAGAAATATTCGCCAGATGCTTTCACTTTTATAATTTTACCATTCTCTTCAGTTTTTGGTAAACATTTTTTTTCAAGTAATTTTCTGAAATAATTTTTTATTATTTAGATCAAAAAAAAAAGAAAAAGCTTTATTACTCTGTATATTCTGTGTTAACTGAAGAAGGAGCTTTTGGTAGAAAAAAATAAACCAGCGATTTTTTCTCATATGGATAATAATGTGGTAAAAATTTATGATGAAAAAAGAATTGCCTTCATTATGATTTTAATATCGGAATAGCCTTGGGTAAATTGCAATTAAATTCAACTATAATCAAAAGGAATTTTTTCTTCTTCTCCAATATAATTTATATTTTATTATAAATTCCCCAGAAGATACTCTCATGTACCACACTTTACTAAAAGATAATTTAATACAATTAATAGGAGATTTTATTTTTAGATAAAAGAATTTAAAAATAATTTAAGTCAATTAAAAATATAAAATATTTTGATAAAGTTTCAACAAAAAAAAATTAAAAATTCTATTATTAAATAAATCAATTTATTAATAATTGTTTATTTTATAATTGCAGTGATATCTAAGTGATATTTATTATATAAAACTTTCAAAGATATCTTCTTAAATTTCGAAATTGATTTAAATTTAGTATCAGAGCACAATTTGTATTTCGGGAAGAGTGTGTCATATTCAATTTGGTATATCATAATTAGTTGATGACAACAAAATTGCGTAACTTGAGTATGGATTTACCACAAACGAGTTGATTGTGTTAATTTTAATAATATTATTGGTTGTACATTAAGAATTTATAACTGAAAATTATTACAAATGGAAACAATATTAAATATGTTATTTAACTATTAATTTAAAGGAGTTTTGAAAGCTTTCCCGCAAGGTATGGGGTAAAAGTTGTCAACGTGATTTTGTTTTAATAAAATTTTTATTTAATTCAAATTATTGCCTTTAAAGAATTGGTAAACTATGGTAAAGGCATTGTTCCACTCTTCAGATAAGTGCTAGAAGGCTTCAACTGAAATCACCTATAGCTCCTTTGGACGTACTTTAATTTTTTTTATATTTTGGTCAACAGAAAAAGTCATATGCAATATCCGATCTTATGCAAAAAACCCTATTTCAGAGCCTTTGAAGGAGTTTTTTTTTATGAAAAAAAGTGGTTTATGAGCACTTTCTGATCAGGTTTTGATTTTGAAGTCCTTCCTCAACGACGTTCCCGTTCCACTGCTTTTCGTAAGATAAACTTACGGATTCACCAAGCTTAATATCAAATTTGATGACACATAGTTACCCTAAATTTCGTTGATCCATTTTTTGTAACGCACTCCACTTATGACACACATTAAATGGTTGCGTAGCTACCAAACGGGGATGCAACTTTAGTTTTTTGGTGTTGTTAATATTATGCTCAAAAATAGTTTTAAATTTTTTTAAATATTTTCAAACACCTTAAAAACCAATAAAATTTAACTGTGTAAGTATACAAAAAAAAACTGAACTACCTAAATATCCTTTAAAAATGTTGTACATTTATTAATAAAACAAGTTAATTTTATTCATTTCTTGATTTATGTGCAATTTTACTAATTAATATATAACAATTTTCAATAATCTCTTGACGTAGAAGCCTAAACCTTTAGAGCCGATAACGACCTTTTGAAAGGCAATAATTTTATAGGATTTGTTCAAATCCTTTTGATAGTGAACTATGCAATATGTTCGTTTATTTTTAAATACATTAATTTCGGATTTGGCAAGTAAGTGATTGCGGATTATTAAATTAGAAGAAAAATTCAAAATGCTTACTTAAATATATAACTTTATTCAATTAGGTATTGTTCGTTTATGTCGATAATCCTTTGCCATCTTTTAGGTAGTGTAATAATTCCGTGTTCGTAAAACTTATTACTTTTGCTAGCAAAAAAACTGAATTAAATGTGATTTTACATCATCAGCGTCATTAAAAATTTTAACATTTAAGGACTTCTGCATGGAACGAAATATATGGTAATCTGAAGATGCTAGGTCATGGCTATATAGTGGATGTGACAACATATCCCAACCTACGAAGGTCATTCAATAAGTCCTTAGAAAATTTAAGAAATTGTGATTGTAGTGTCGGTAAAGATTTTTTTTTTGTAAGTAGCATTATCGACAGGAAAGCTGTCAAAATTCATAGCGTAGGGTTTTTTTGTAAGTAGCATTATCGACAGGAAAGCTGTCAGCTCGATCCATAGCGTAGGTTAATTTCTATCGTCGATTAAAGTTAACGACATTTATTTGTGCATAACAATGGAAAAAAGCGAGTTTAGGGCTGTCATCAAACATCTTCATTTGAAAGGCTTAAGCCCGAAAGAAATCAAAGCTGAGTTGGATGCAGTTCATGGCACATCTGCACTTGTGTTTGCAACGGGTTACAATTGGGGGAATGAATTTAAACGTGGCCGTTCATCCACAAAAGATGAACATCGTTCAGGACGCCCAGTTGAGGTGTCTACTCCTGAAATCATCGACAAAATCCACGATCTGATTTTGAACGATCGGCGAATTAAAGTGCGCGAATTAGTTGAGGCCACGGGCATATCACAAGGTACAGTCGCTTCAATTTTGCATGAAAAATTGTCTGTGAAAAAAATTTCGGCAAGATGGGTGCCGCGTTTGTTCTCAGAGGAGAATAAGCGCAATCGTGCAGTGGACTCTGAGGCTATGTTGGCATTCTTTCATCGCAATCCTGCCGAATTCCTTCATCGATATGTCACTGTGGACGAAACCTGGATAAACTACTACACTCCAGAGACGAAGAGACAGTCATCACAGTGGATTTTCAACGGTGAACGGGCTCCGAAGAAGGCAAAAACTGTGCCATCGGCCGGCAAGGTGATGGCCACGGTCTTTTGGGATTCGTAGGGCATCATTTTTATCGACTACTTGGAAAAAGGAAAAACAATAACAGGAGCGTATTACGCGTCGTTATTGCAACGGTTGAGCGAGAAAATCAAAGAGAAACGCCCCCATCTGAAGAAGAAAAAAATCCTCTTGCATCAGGACAATGCGCGTGTGCACACCTGCGCTGTTTCCATGGCCAAAATTGTGGAATTGAGAATGGAATTGTCGCAGCATCCCGCTTATTCACCAGATTTGGCCCCGCGTGACTATTTTCTTTTCCCCAATCTGAAGAAATGGCTTGGCGGACGACGGTTCACTTCCAACGAGGACGTCATTGCCAAAACGGAAGAGTATTTTGCAGAACTTCCGAAATCCTATTTTTTGGACGGGATAAAAATTTTGGAAAAACGGTTGGGAAAGTGTATAGAGCTAAAAGGAGATTGTATTAAAAAATAAAAATAGTTTTTTCCATCTTTTTCTAAGGACTTATTGAACGACCCTCGTAATTCCAATAATTTTTGGCGACTGACCAAAATGTCATGCTGGAAAAGAAAATCCTTACAATTTGCTAATTCTGGCCGGTTTTCTTGAATTGCTTTGCTCAGTTTGATGAGTTGTTGAACGTACACGGTGGAATTAATCGTTTCGTTTCTTGGTAAAAGGTCAAAGTGCAGAATTCCTTTATAATCCCACCAAACTGACAGCATAAACTTCTTTTGGTGCATGTCAGCTTTTGATAGCATCACGCACGATCGTTTCCGATTAACGTTGTTTTAAACTATCCACTTTTCGTTGCCAGTTATCAGTCGTTTCAGAAATGGATCCATTTCCTTGCGTTTTAGAAGCGGGTTGCAAATGCTAATGCATTACGTCAAATGAATTTCCTTAAGCTGATGCGTAATCCATAAATCGAGTTTCTTAACATAACCAAGCTGTTTTAATTTTTTTTCAATGCATGTGTGAGATACATTGAGCTTCTCTGCAATATCGATCTGAATCAATAATGGGCTTGATATGGGTCTCATCAACTTCAACTGGACCGATCCCGATCGTTGCGCATTTTTTAGTGAAAAATTACCAGAACGAAATTAAGCAAACCAATTTTGACATCGCCTTTTTTCAAAGCTTCATTCTCATATACGGCACATAACTTCTTGTGTACCAGCGATACGTTCTTCTAAGTCAGGGATTCCCAAAGTAGTATATATCAACCCCCAGGGGTCTATGACAACCTGCAAGGGGTGTACGTCAGCGAAAAAAAATTTGGGGTCCATGAAATGAAAATGGGGGTCTACGATACTGTACATACTTCTCTATATTAAAATTAAAATTTTGTATTATTGCTAAAGTGGAACCAGTGAATTTTTATACAGGACAGTCGAATATACGTAGAGATAAATCGCATAACAATTTGTTATTATTATTCGTTGTATAACATTTTATTTTAACATTTTTTGTCATGTTACTTTCAAATTTCCTTAAAGTTCCATTATACCAAAACCTTAGGTAACATTCATAACATTCCCCTTCTCACATTCATTTATAATGGCTGTACGCCTATGCCTGCCATAAAATCTAAGACCATACAATTTAAATTTGATTTTGATTTTTTATATACAGCTGCTTGACTTTATGTCTTATTTAAATAGATTAATTTTGCCCACAGATGATTGATGCCATGTCCGAATCTAAAAAGAAATGTAGACAGTACAGTGTTGATTATTTGAAGCTTGACTTCTTTCCATCATTGTCGGACAAACAATTGCCTATGTGCCTTTTATGCAATAAAGTTTTGGGCAATGACGCTATGAAACCATCTAAGCTGCAGGATCATCTGAGAAGATGTCACCCTGATAAAACAGATAAAGATTTGAAATACTTTCAAACACTCAAAGATAAACTTCAGAAGAGACCCACGCTGGTCAGAATGTTCGCTTCGAAGTCACAAAGAAACTTATAGCAAAATCCGGAAAACCGCATGAATCTCTTCAATTAGTCATTAATGCAGTAAACCGAATCCAAAGCAACGCGTTGAATGCGCGGTTATTTGCGCAGTTGTGTGAACACTTTCATCAATTACTCTTTCACACTGAAGTACGCTGGCTGTCGAAAGGCTCATGTTTGACAAGACTTTTTGCACTTTTTCAGACTATTTTAGAATTTCTGGATACTAAAGATAAAATTTTAAAAGACAATTTAAATGAAGTGGAAAACAGACATCGCCTATTTAACAGATTTGTTTACAAAATTTAATATGGTTAATTTGCAGTTACAAGGCGACAGTCTAAATTTGATTAAAACAAAGTCCATTTTATCGGCGTTTCTTGCCAGAGTTAAACTAATGAAGCAAAATATTGGACGGGGCGAATTTTCCAAGTTTCCCAATTTGTCACAGACAAACTGCCAGGAAGACGACATTTCAACATACGTTCAACATTTAAATGCCCTCTATTCAGATTTTGAAACTAGGTTTGAGGATTTTTTGACTATGGTAAAACCACCGTGGATAATTAACCCATATGGTGACATAGAAGAACTTAAGGTTCAGTTTAAGCACGGATATCAGCACTTCTGGCTGCAAAAAAACATACCTGTTACTTATCCCGTATTATGGAATACACGTATAGTGAGGAAATTTTTTATTTCCTTTCCATCGTCATACCTAGAGTGGAAATGGGGTTCAGCGCTGTTACCAATCTCCTAACGAAAAAAATAAACAGACTGGACATCATTAGCCGAGGAGATTTAAGATTAAACCTTACAAAATTGACGCCAAATGTTGATAATTTATTATCATAGCAACAGGTTCATCCTTTCCACTAAAAACATTTACTTATTGCTTAGTTTATTTTATGTTTATTTTCTGTTACGTTTATTTTATATAATAGATACAAAATTTCATTTTGAGTAGTTTTAATTTAAATTCAATTAATAAATGTATAAAATTTAACATGTGTTTTTACTTTAAGTTTTTAACACTAAACTTCACTGTTAGAAATTTACAAAAAATCAATATCAGGTAAGCAGTGGGTTTACCAAAAATCGAAAAACATGGCAAGGGGTCTACGACACAAAAAAGTTTGGGAACGTCTGTTCTAAATGCACGTCTTGTCCTTCCATTTTTAAATTTCGATGAAAACAAAACTAAATAGCTAAACGATATAATTTTTTACTAAATTAAAGGGAGGAAGTCCAAATAATAAGAAAATAATACAGGTTAGGTTCTTTGAACACGTTGACATAACAAAAGTATGTGCTAATACCATCTATTGACAAAATCCGGAATCACTTAGTTGCCAACCCAATAGAAATTTAAATATTTATAATTCTTGTATTTTTGTTTAAATCAGTTAAATTTCGACACTTTTTGCCAAAGGATTTTTTTTAAAAAAGTACAACTGTTGAAAAAAGATTCTCTTAGTAAAAGTTTTTAATATCTTTTCAGTATAAATTATATGAAAAATAATTTTTTTTTTTCTGGTGTGTATTGTATTGTATTTGAAATAAAAAAGAAAAACACTTCAAAATAATAGTTTAGAAATTATTTATCTATTCTCAGTTTAAAAACATTCCAATTCAAAGTACTTGTACTAAATTCAACAAAATGATAGTAAAGTAAAACCGAAAGGACTTGAGTTGATTATTGTGTGATTTTCCAGGACAATTTCATGGCAGATAGAAGTTTTTTTTTTGTTGTTGTTGTTACAAAAGTTCTCATATATGAACAAGTTCTATTCTAACACGTTTCGAGTAAATAGAAGAGATCATGTCAATGAAACACACTCAAATCATATGAACGAGTACGAACACTTTATATTTTTGTAGATATGTTTTGTATATGGTATATATATTTGATAGGATGAATGGAAAAATAAGGAAAATTTAGGACAACTGCTCTTCGTTCATTTACTGAAGTTAACAAGTTTAATTTCATTTCGGGCAACGAACTTTCATTACGAGAAAGTCATTCATAGCTACGTGTTCTACATATTGAAAAAGTTTAACCCTATTGATAAGGGATTTGATATCTATTTGTGTGTGTGTACGGGTGTGCTTTACTTTTATTACATTCACTTTCAGTACATTACGATAGGGATGATGTCAATTTGAGAAAGGAAGAACTTACATGTAAATTGTATGCATAATAAATATGATATTTTCTATATATACCAGTTAGTTCTATTGGTAAATGAAAATGTAGAGAGAATTTTTGTACAGATTCATACGTGAAGAAGAAAGTTATTATACATGTACATATAGACTTACATACAACTATGCATATATTGGTTAAGATTTATTCTTAATAGATAGATGGGAAGCCATAAGAAAAAGAGTGAACAGTTTTTCATCTTGTTTATCAGAGCACGTTTCAAAAGTTATCAGTTTTAATCATCAGTTAAGCTTTTCGTGAAGAAAGAACTTAACGCTGTCTGCCCTTTTCCTATCATAGTTCATCGCCAACTATCGAAATAGAATCTCCCCATCATATTTTGTACTGAATTCTATGGCAAAGAATTTGTTTCATTGATGATCATGTATATCTTGAGCAGTTTGGTTATGGTCACTATCTGAAAAACTGTTCTTAATCATATACAGGACAATTTGAATACTTGTAGGTTCAAATCTATAATGATTATGTATTGTCGACTTGATGCTTTTGCATCTAAAGTGTAAACTTCATTCTATTCACACTTTCTTGGTGTTTATTGGTTTTCGTTTCCACAAACTAACTAAATGGAAATTGTTATAAAAGGAGAAAAACTAATTATTTTTAAAATGAGGCCATTTCCTTTTCGATAAGATTTTTAGAATTTTTTCATTCTGTCAGTGACTTATGTGCGGGATTGTTCTTTGACAGCTTATAAAAAAAATTGTTTATTATGGATTATTTTTTACAAGAATAGGCAAGCATAGTCTGCTATTAAATTACTAGAACAACATGCTTTCTTGCCCGGTGGATACGTTAATAACTAAAATTACTCAATATGGGGCTCTAAATACCCTCAAGTAACTGTCATGAAAAGTTTATTATGCATATTTTGTTTATAAAAATAGGCAAGTATAGTCTGCTATTAAATTATTAGAACAACATACTCTTTTGGTCGGTGGATACGTCAATAACTAAAATTACTTAATATGGGGCTCTAAATACCCTCAAGTAACTATCATGAAAAGTTTATTATGGATATTTCGTTTATAAGAATAGGCAAGCATAGTTTTCTATTAAATTACTAGAACAACATGTTTTTTTACTCGGTGGGTACGTCAATAACTAAAATTACTCAATATGGGGCTGTAAATACCCTCAAGTAACTATCATGAAAAGTTTACTATGGATATTTTGTTTATAAGAATAGGCAAGTATAGTCTGCTATTAAATTACTACAACAACATGCTTTGGATGCCAAATTTTCTTCAGCGATGAGGCTCTTTTCTTCTAAAATTACCCAATATGGGGCTCTAAATGCCCTGAAGTAACTGTGTCAAAGGTATGGTGTATCCATGAAAAGTTATATATTCCTATGAAAATGAACAAGCAGAGACCGTATCCGTACGTTCTGAGCCCTTTTGTCTTATGATAATCGACTTTGTTCTAATTTTAACTCAAATATTTTAATCTGAACCGTTTATATTTTAACAAAATGGTACCACAATAAACAATAAACGACAAATTTGGGTCAATATTTTATGATGTCAATAAGCTTCCAAAATCTCGTGATTTGGTACTTTCGAACTTTATTTTTATGAAGCGATATAAAAAATTATATGAGTTCTGTTCAAAAAGTATCGCAAATATTCGATTTTCGATTTTTTTGTGGCGTTATGTTGGTACTCGTGTCTCTCACTTATGCCGCAAAGTTCGGCCATGTTGTATGTTTGGTTAATTTTTGACAGCTGCTTTGCTTGCACGTGTTTTAGGTCGTCTTCGATTTTTGGCCATTCCAAAAAATGGATCCAAGAGTCTGTATCAAATGTTGTGTGAATAACAAAATTAATTGCGCGGACGCATTCCGAATGTTGACTGTGGCATATGGTGAAGCAACCTTGGACCGAAGCAAAGTTTATTGGTGGTACAAAATGTTCTCAGAGGGCCGAGAAGATGTGAACGACGAAAAGCGTGCCGGATGCCCGAGCATGTCAACAACAGACGAAATCATTGATTTGCCAATACAAGAAAATGGTATTGGCCAATCGTCGAATCACCGTTAGAGAAGTTGCTGAGGACTTAAACATATCGATTGGCTTATGCCATTCGATTTTTACCAATGAGTTGGGCGTGAGATGGGTCTCCACTAAATTCGTACCAAAATTGCTCAATTTCGACCAAAAACAGTATCGCATTAACATTGCTAAGTAGCTGATGGACTCTGTCCGCGATGACCCAAATTTGCTTTAGAAGGCCATAACTTATGACAAATCATAGGTTTATGGTTATGACGTGGAAATCAAATCTCTATCATTCCAATGGAAACTGCCGCACGAGCCAAAACCGAAAAAAGCTCGCCAAGTTCGGTCGGATGTGAAGGGTTTGCTTACAGTTTTCTTCGATTGCAGGGGCGTGGTCCATCATGAGTTCTTGCCACAGGGTAGAACGGTCAATAAGAAATATTACCTGCAAGTTATGCTAAGCAATCCGCCAGAAATTTTTCACCATGATAACGCCCCTGCTCACGCATCGTTGCTTGTGCGCGAATTTTTGGCCAAAAACAACACACTAATAATGCCGCAACCACCGTATTCCCCAAATCTGGCCCCCTGTGACTTTTTCTTGTTCTCGAAACTGAAGAGCCCCATGCAAGGACGACGCTACCCTACGATTGAGGAGAAAAAAACGGCATCGAAGGAGGAGCTGAACAAGATCACAAAAAATGATTTTTTGAAGTGCTTTGAGGATTAGAAAAAACGTTGGCACAAGTGTATGATATCTGGTGGGGATTACTTTGAAGGGGACAAAATAAATATTTATTAATAAATAAATAATTTTTGAAAAAACACATAATTCGCGATACTTTTTAAACATACCTCGTATTAAAACAGATAATCTTTAAACTTAAAAGTATTTAAAAACTAACTCCTATAAAATAATGCCCAAATTACAGGCCGAAATGTATAAAAAATCTTGGATAATTATTACCTCAAATGGATCAACTCGCGCAAAAGTTTTGTCAATCTTATCATATGTAATGGTAAAATTTAATTAATTATAATAAATTTAAAATATATTTCACTTAACTTTATTATCCAAAGCACAAATTAAATAACCATTTAGAAGAGCAGTAATTTTGGCAACGATTTTGTTAAACAGAAATTTTCAAGATATAAAAAAATTTTAAAAGTAAAAAATATATTTTTAATATTCGAAATGTTTAAGTAAATTATTTAACTTTAAGAGATCTCAAAAAAAAAATTTCTCTTTCACTAAGCTTACGCGTCAAATTCTTGACGAGATTCTTTTGAAAAATGAAAAAGGAGAAAAGAGGACATTTTCAAAGTTTTGAAGAAAAAACCGTTTTCCAATTCAAAAATATATAAAAATTAAGATATTTTTGTTGGAAGAAAAATTATTACACATATAATCAGCTATAATAAATCTTTTAATTTCATCTCATATTATAGATTTAAAAGAGTCTCATTTTCAAAGGAAATAATTTTCTTCATTTCAACTGCAAATTATTCATAAAGTTTTTATTTCCTTTCATTGGAGTTAAAAAATAATTTTTTTCTTTTTATGATAATTTCTACTGAACTGTTATTAATCTTATTTCCTGTGCATACTTTGGGTAATTTTATTTCAGGCATAAAATAAGTTGTATTGGAAAATATTACTTTTACTGATTCTTTACAAAACGAAATGGAAAGTTATAAAATTGTTCTTCTATATAATAATTGAGGCTTACCTATTTACGATAAAATCCTTAAAGATACTTTTAATATATCCTTAACCTATTTTACATTTATCTCTTTATTATTTCACTAAACAAATTCTATATGTATTGTACAATTTTAGTGGTAGACATTTTGGGGGAAAATAAAAATGGATAACCGGAAATAAGTATCATTTATGTTGGATACCATTGACATAAAAAAAAATGTTGTGGTTGATATAAAATAGTGTGTTATTATAGCTAATATAAGCTATCAAAATAAATTAAGAAATTGAAAGTATCTATTTGGATTGGTCATAAATTGATTATGGATATTGTTTTCTTCTTATACTATCTAAGAATAAGCATAAAATCTACTTTAACTATATTGAAGAGTAAACAATACTAGAATATTAGGGAATTGATTCAAAGGTAATGGAAAATGATCATCCCTTTTTTTATATTTCGAAGTGAAATTAATTTTTTATGCCCCTGCTTTAAGAGTAATTCAATAATCGATTTTCGTATGCATAAATCATTAAAGATTATTTTGGTTTTACTAAATATAAAATTTATAATTTATTATTTTTTGATTATTTTCATTTTGTTTTATTAGCTATGTAAAAATGTTTTTATTATTAAGGCTATTATTAAAGTTAGTAAAAAAAGGGATATTTTTATTAACCTGTACTATTTTTTATTTTACAATATTTTTACAAGGATAAGTACGTAGGTCATTCAACAAGTACTTAGCCTACAAAAGAAAAACGAAAATTTTGAAAAGGTGGCAATTTATTTTTCACCTCAATCTCCTTTCTACTGCAATGCCTACAGTCTCAGCTATCTCGTGAACCTTTAATCGACGGTCTGCCAACAAGAGATCGTGGACTTTTTTAACGTTTTCCTCCGTAACAGCCGTTTTCGGGGCACCTGGGCGTGGCTCATCAAAAACCGACGTGCGGCCACGAACAAACTCGTTGAACCAATTCTTGACGGTTGCCATTGAAGGAGAAAAGTTACCATAAACAGCATCCAAGCGATCTCCATTGATGCAAATAGTCTACGTTGGGAGACTTATTTTCATATTTCAAAAATTTCATTACGTCGACTAGAGACCGGAAACACATAATTCATAAATTGTCTAAAAATAAAGAGTCTATTTTAGGGCACATTTTGGATTGCAAGGATTGTATTCGCCGGTAATTGGAAAGCTTCATAGAAGCCCATAGTTGAAGTCCGTAAGTCCAAATTGGTTTGTTGACCGTAATATCTGTTGAGTTCAAGTATTTTCAGTTTCACTTATAAATTTTATGTGAGTTATTTAATTAAATATATTTTTGAATATGGATATTTTGTGTTGTTTTTTTTTGAATTGAACAACCATTAAGATATAATGAGCGGGCTTGTTGAGAGCATTGACTCTCATCCTTAACTTAGTTTAGTACTTTTTTAGGAATATGATATGATTTTGTAAAGTTTGACATGCTTTATTACAGTTTTTATTGAAAATAAATAAGTTTTTATAGAAAGGATATTATTGATTGAGTAAAGAATTTTGTAAAGGTATTGGGGAGCACTGGTATCGATCCGAGATATAACATTTCGTAATATTTTTTTTGTTTCAGGGGCGATGCACTGAAATATTAAATGCAATGACATTGCTGGTTGGTGAAATAATCAGATTTAAAACCAAATTGATGATTAGGAGTAATATTTATAAGTGCGTAAAATAAAAATAGTCTTAAGAGAAGTAATTTGAGTTTTTTATTTTTTTAAAAATACTATTGATTTTTTTTAAACTTTCAATCTAAGTAATAAAGAATCTTATACAGGGTGGCCACTGAAAAATTGAAATTCTTTTTTATTTTCTTATATTTATAGATTATAGAGTATCCCTTGGAGAAAAAAATGGCTATGTATGATGTCCAACAACGAGGAAACTTAATGGAGGTTTTCTTTGACTATAGAAATCGGAGAAAATACTGGCAACATTTTAATGAGTTTTATTTTATAAAAATGAAACACGATTTTCTTAAAGTGAATTAATATTTTATTCAATTAAATATAGTCCAGTCTGATCCAATACGATTTGCTATCTTTCTGGCAGTAACATGATTCCACGCTCATAAAATTTTTGTTCTTTGCTGCCAAAAAACTGATCTAAATGATTTTTGACCTCCTCATTTGAATTGAACGTTTAACTATATAAAAAAATTTGTAGAGACCGGAACAAATGATACTCGGAAAGTGCTATTTCTGGAGAGTGTAATGGGTATGGCAGTATATGCCATCCAAGCTGTAAAAGCTTTTGCGGAGTGGTCAGACTTTTATGTGGTTTTGCATTATCTTGTTGGAACACTATACCTTTCTTATTGAACATTTCTGGCTTTTTTTCTTTTAAGAGAATCATTCAATTTATCCAACTGATGATAGTACACTTCAGAATTGATCGTTGTGTTGCTCGGTAGAAGCTCAAAATTAACGATTCCTTTGAACTCCCACCAAACAGATAGCATAACCTTTTTTTGATGAATGTTGGCTTTCGAAGTGCTTTGATCCGGTTTATCTTTTCTGCTCCAGGATCTTTTGCACTTAACATTGTTGTAAACAACCCATTTCTCATCCCCAGTGATGATACGCTTCAAAAATGGAACATTTTCTTGACGTTTGAGAAGCAAATCCGAATTGTTATTCGCCTGTTTGCATCAATTAATGCCTTTATTGTATCTTTATCAGCTTCAACTGGACTTCCAGAACGTGGTGCATCTTCGAGATCAAAATTGCCGAATCGAAATTTTACAAATCAGTTTTGGTACTGGCGCTCACTTAACATATCTTCTCCATACACTTCGGATAATTTTTTTCTTCCTTGAACGGCATTTTTATTTTTTCTATAGTAAAATAGTAAAATATACCGAAAATTCTGTTTTTCACTTTCCATATTTAAAATGGTATCAACCAAAAACTACTATGCAGAATCAATCGATTTTTCACAAGCAAGCTCTGATATGTCAGCTGTCAAAATACATATGTTTATGCTTTTTAAGTGTGAAGTTGGTTGTGAAACAATACAAATAAATCCTCTGTTGGGAAAAAACGAATTTACTTTCCTGACAACCCAATAGTTCAGATAAAATGTCAATATATCTCCTGGCGATAACATGATTTGGAATATAATCACCGGATATAAAAGAACCGGATCAGTCGGCGGTATTGCAAGAAGAGGTCCTGGAAGCTGGGCTTAAGGTGAAAGCTGTATCTTTAAGAATTCATCTGCCTCTACGCTTCCTCGTAATACTGGCATCGCCAGAATATTTATAAAACTTTTTCCTTAGAATATCCAAATGGTCTAAACTTACGATTTACCGTAGTTCCTGTATAAACAAATTGATTTTAATATCTAATCAGATTTTAGGGTACTGATAATTCGAAGAAATTACATCTCCAAAAATTCACTTGTTCATGCGTTATTGTATAATAAATATAATCTGAAAAATGTGCTATTTTTGAGCTAGTTTTTTATTACTGAACTAACAGATTATGATAAATGCAATTTGCCAAAACATAAATTACACGGTGTGTTCCAAAAACAACCGGAATTTATATTTAAATCACACAACATACAGCGCCATCTATTGAATATTTTAATTTTACAGCATTAAAAAGATACATTTATCCTCTTTCAAACGCACCTAAATTCATATAAATTGGATGACAGTTGTCCAAGTTACAGCCATTTAAATAAAAGAAAAAGTGTGCTAATGTTACAAAATAAAAATGCCTGGGATATCATCATAAAATGCTCCTTTCATCTTGGTTTTCAGTTTTGGAAATAGAAAATAGTCACATGGGGATAGATCAGGCGAATACTGAGGGTGGTTGATGAGAGAATTCCGTTTTTTCATCAAAAATTCGTTCACTTTTTTGGTCTTCATTTAATTTATGTGGAACAAAACGCGCACAGACCTTTCTTTTACTCAAATCTTCAGTTAAAATTCTCCAAATAGTATTTTTACTCGTATTTAATTACTCAGCCAACATTCCCGTAGTAAAATTTGCATCGATACCAATGATTTTACGGACTTTTTCTACCAATTCAACACGATTACTACCTGGCCTTAGGTCGTCCTTTAAATCCTCACGACTATTTTTAAATCGTGTAAACCACATAAAAACTTGAGTACGACTCATACAATCATCAGCATAAACTTTTTTTATCAATTCGTATGTCTCAACGAATTTTTTTTCAAGTTTAAAACAAAATTTTATATTTCCTCTTTTTTGTTTTGTAACATTACCACACTTTTTTTTTTTATTGAAATGGCTGTAACTCTCACATCTGTCATCCGATTAAATGAATTTAGGTGCATTTGAAAAAGGATGAATGTATCTTTTTAATACTGCAAATTTGCAATAGATGGCGCTGCACGCTGTATGATTTAAATATAAATTCCGGTTGTTTTTGTTTTTGAGACACACTATGTATAAAGGTTTCGATAGTTGTTCGATTTAATATTTTTTTAATCAGTTTTCTTTACATTAAGAAAATTCAATTAAATTGTCAAAATAAATATCAAAATTGTCAAAAAATTGAAATTTATTTAAAACGTACTTTTCTCATCCGTAATCACTTTTGGTTCTTTTTGTCTACATCATTTTCTTTATTAACATAAATTCAGTAATTAAAATTGAATCAAATAGTCAATATTGATATAAAAGTTAATAAAATTTTATATACTATTGACTCACACAGAGATACAAAAAAATTTTTTGCGTAATAAATCTACTTAATTATTAATTTTATACCATAATTAAAAGAGAAAATTAAATACGAAATTATTAATAGTTGGTTTTAATTGGGAATTAAATAATCATTTCAGTTGATGTTAGATAAATATTTTGATACTAAAAAAAATTGATTATTAATTTATTAGTTATTAATAATTAATGATGCTAATAAACCAGCATTTTAATTATATCTACTCATTAAATAGTATTAAATTGAAAGTTAGATTTTTTCTAAAAATTTAATTTTAAGCTTACTTACTTCTATAAAAGATTTAAGTTTACATAAAATTTTTATAGAGAGCATTTTTGTTTTTTTCTATTATTTTATTATATTTTTATTGAATTCACTTTTAACGATTTGTGTACTTACAGAAGAACGTCTGGGTTCGGTATTAAAAAATTTATGAAATTTTGTTATATCTCATAACATCCTGTTCTTGTATAATAATTTTATTAAAATTATGTGTATGTATTTATAATATAATGTTAAAGAGAATTTATCTTATTAATTTATTATTATTCAATTTTATATAAAACCAAGAGCTCTAGATTATTTCCTTTACATATATCTAAATATAAAGTTACTTTATGTCTTCTTTGCTCTTGAATACGAGTCGTTCAGTAAGTCCTTAGAAAATCCGAGAAATTGCGCTCGTAGTGTCGGTTTTTTTTTGTAAGTAGCATTATCTACAGGAAAGCTGTCAAAATTTCAGCTCGACCTCCATAGCGTAGGCCAATTTCTATCGCCGATTAAAGTTGACGAAATTTATTTGTGCATAACAATGGAAAAAAGCGAGTTTAAGGCTGTCATCAAACATCTCCATTTGAAAGGCTTAAGCCCGAAATAAATCAAAGCCGAGTTGGATGCAGTTCATGGCACATCTGCACCTGTGTTTGCGACGGTTTACAATTGGATGAATGAATTTTAACGTGGCCGTTCATCCACAAAAGATGAACATCGTTCAGGACGCCCAGTTGAGGTGTCTAGTCCTGAAATCATTAACAAAATCCACGATCGATCGGCGAATGAAAGTGCGCGAATTAGTTGAGGCTACGGGCATATCACAAGGTACAGTCGCTTCAATTTTGCATGAAAAATTGTCTGTGAAAAAAAGGGTGCCGCGTTTGCTCTCAGAGGAGAATAAGCGCAATCGTTTAGTGGACTCTGAGGCTATGTTGGCACTCTTCCATCGCAATTCTGCCGAATTCCTTCGTCGATATGTCACTTTGAACGAAACCTGGATACACTACTACACTCCAGAAACGAAGAGACAGTCATCACAGTGGATTTTCAAGGGTGAACGGGCTCCGAAAAAGGCAAAAACTGTGCCATCGGCCGGCAAGGTGATGGCCACGGTCTTTTGGGATTCGCAGGGCATCATTTTTATCGACTACTTGGAAAAAGGAAAAACAATAACAGGAGCTTATTACGCGTCGTTATTGCAACGGTTGAGCGAGGAAATCAAAGAAAAACGCCCCCATCTGAAGAAGAAAAAAATCCTCTTGCATCAGGACAATGCGCATGTGCACACCTGCGCTGTTTCCATGGCCAAAATTGTGGAATTGAGAATGGAATTGTTGCAGCATCCCGCTTATTCACCAGATTTGGCCCCGAGTGACTATTTTCTTTCCCCAATCTGAAGAAATGGCTCGGCGGACGACGGTTCACTTCCAACGAGGACGTCATTGCTCAAACGGATGAGTATTTTGCATAACTTCCGAAATCCTATTTTTTGGACGGGATAAAAATTTTGGAAAAACGGTTGGAAAAGTGTATATAGCTAGAAGAAGATTGTTTTTTTTTTTAAAAACAGTTTTTTTCCATATTTTTCTAAGGACTTATTGAACGAACCTCGTCTTTTAGAATTTTATAGAAATATATTTTATTTTTTAATAAAGTAAATAATTTATCTCTAAAAATTTGTGTGTGAATAGTTAAAATATAATTGTTATTTTTTATTAACTATTATATTTTCCATAAAAATATATTTTTCGTTTAATCAAAATTTATTTATATTATATTAAAATTAAATAATTTTATTATATTTTACAAGTTTTTTTTTTCAATTTAGAGAGTATGTAAATTTTTGGCCACCCCTCCCCCCTATCCTCTTGACTTTCCCTTAAAAAAAAAAATTAATTTTTATTTGAAAAGAAAACTTTTTATAAAACAAATATTTCATCCTATATCAAACAAACTCCTATCATATATAAACATGTCCTTATATTTATGATACATAAACAATATGTTAGTTGTCGAAAGGCAAAATGTATAATAATTCTCCGAAATTTGGCAGAACAAAAGCAATTATCATTTTGACTTTGAGTATCAGTAATAAAACTCAAATAAAAATAAATCCTAAAATGACCAGAGGAAAAATAGCCAAAAGATCAAAATACGAATCCACCCACTCATACTGTCTTAACAGCATAAATGTTATTTCAGATTTTATAACCTTAGATATACAATAGAATAAATTCGATTCCTTAAATGATCAAAATGTACAAATTCTGAAATAAATTTCTCTGTTTATTTTATTTTATTTTATATATTTTACATCAAAAGAATTTTTGAACAATAAAGTCAATTTGATCAAACAGTAGTTAGCAAATGGACACAATAGTAACAAGAAATGTTCAAAGAGGGTTTTTTTTTTGGGGGTGGTTTTATTGATATGAAAATCTATTTGTATAAATTCAGTAATAAATATTAAATGAACGTAAATTTGATTTATTAATAAATGGTTGAATATTTAAATAAATTCTTATAGAATAAATAAAGTCGTATAGATTTAAATAAATTGTTTGCTTTAAACGGATTCGATGAAGTAATGGCTCTAAGGGCATAGTGAGATTGTTTAACTGGAAAAGAACGACTGAAAAGCGGAAGGTCTGGCGTTCTTGAATTCAGAAGGCGAAGATAGGGCTTCCGGTTGTCATACCGTTTTGGATGATAATAATGAAAATATTTCATATTAACTCGGGTTACTTTACATTGACATCAATTTACTTGAATAAAGGGAACACTTAGATGGCATAAGTTTTTTTATGATATTGAAATTTTTTTTTATACTATTTTATATCTTAATGAACTAAAAATTTTTTTTAAAAAATTTAAAAAAAAGATAAAAAGATGAAAAAAACAGAAAAAGGCAAAAAAATTGTTTAGCAAAGAGGAATTTGAAATGAGTGATCAGATCAGTCAGATCGAGGAGGATTCATAGAGGTTTTCAGGGAGTAATTTTGATGTTGGGTTGACTTCATTCCGGTCATGCCACATACCACCCTAGGTACTTCGTTGGCATAAAAGATATTCTGAAGTGCCTTTCTTTGTAATAACGACTTACTTTAACGTTCAAGTCATTGTTAATAAGAATTAGTTTAGGTGAGGGGGGGGGGTATGGTTAGGAGCCGCAATTCATATTTTAGCTAACTTAATTTTCTCAAAAAATTTTATTTTATTTTTTCCACAGTAATGTTTTTTCTTTCAAATCATTTTTATTAGCAAATGTACAATAACGGATCTGACGTTAAGAATCATTTTTTAAAGATTTTTTTTTAAATAAAAAATTTGTACTGCACGTCTAGGAGGTTCTAACCTATAAAAATTCTTGTTCTTAGTGATGACAGTCACAGTATTTTTTTCATATCTTGTATAAAAATAATACATTCAACGGAGAATAAAGATTTAAATTTTTTTATACGAGGTCTGTTCAAAAAGTATCGCGAATTTTGTGTTTTTTTCAAAAATTATTTATTTATTCATGAATATCTACTTTATCCCCTTTAAAATAATCCCCACCAAATATTTTACATATGTGCCAACGTTTTTTCCAATCATTTTTTGTGATCTTGTTCAGCTCCTCCATCGATGCCGTCTTTATTTCCTCAATCGTAACGTCGTCCTTTCATGGGGATCTTTAGTTTCGGCAACAAGAAAATGGCACATGGGGTCAGATCTGAGGAATACGGAGGCTGCGGCATTATTGATGTGTTGTTTTTGGCCAAAAATGGCAAAAGCCAATTTTTGTTCTTTCACAAATCTGAGCGTTTCTGGCGGATCGCTTCGCGCAACTTGAGCATAACTTGCAGTTAATATTCTTTATTGACCGTTCTACCCTATGGCAAGAACTCATAATGCACCACGGCCCTGCAATCAAAGAAAACTGTAAGCAAAACCTTCAAATTCGACCGAGTTTGGCGCGATTTTTTTCGGTCTTGGCTCGTGCGGCAGCTTCCATTGGGATGATTGAGCTTTGGTTTCCACTTCATCACCATTAACCCATGATTCGTCACCAGTTATGACCTTCTGGAGCAAATTTGGCTCGTCGCGGACAGAGTCCAATAGTTCCTTGGTAATGTTAATGCGATGCTGTTTTTGGTCGAAACTGAGCAATTTTGGTACGAATTTCGCGGCGACCCGTCTCACGCCAAAGCATTGGTAAAAATCGAATGGCACGAGACGATCAATGTGTTTAAGTCCTCAGCAACTTCTCTAACGGTGATTCGACAATGGGCCAATACTATTTTCTTCACTGCATCAATGTTTTCGTCTGTTGTTTCGTCGTTTACATGTTCTCGGCCCTCTGAAAACATTTTGTACCACCGATAAACGTTGCTTCGGTTCAAGGTAGCTTCACCATATCCCACAGTCAACATTGTTATTCACACAAAATTTGATACAGATTCTTTGATCCATTTTTGGAGATTTGATCCAAACACGTGCAAGCAAAGCAGCTGTCAAAAATTAACTGAATATTCAAAATGGCCGAACTTGAACTTGTCGGCATAAGTAAGAGACATGAGTACCAACATAATGTCATAAAAAAATTGAAAATCAAATATACGTAACCTACGGAAATTTAATTTTTTTTGAACAGACCTCGTATACAAAGATTGATTAGTAAAATTCTACTTCAATTTTTAATATGTTGAAATTTTTTTCCTGTAATTACACTATTAAATTTAATAATCAAAACTTTGACTTTAATAGCTAGTTTTTTAAAACACTTTCTTGGCAGCTGTATACATATTTCCATTGGCAGAGGTGTCATTTCTATTCTTTGTAGTTGTGCTAGAAAGCTTCAAACTAGAATTACCATTAGCTTCTTGGTTACTTTCCTTTGGATATAATCGACAGTACCAAGACGGTGTCGGACAAATGATTTTTGATCTTGGAAGAAATAAGCTTAACGAATAGTGATACGTCCAATAGAGAGGCTGCGGACCTACAAGCAAATCTCATCGTGGAGATAGCTTTATGACAGGGGCGTTGTCAATATGATACATGCAATATCCGATCTGACGTTAAAATTTTTTTAATAATTACTAGTTTATAAAAATTATTGCTGTCAGTGATGCCAGTCTCATTATTTTTTTTAATATCTTGCATAAAAGGAATAAGTTTAAAATAGAAGGAATATTAAATTTTTTTTTATATATAACATATGAATTGATTGGTAAAAATCTACTTCAATTTTTAATATGTTGAAATTTTTTTCCAAGAACGTATGCTACTAAATTTAATAATCAAAACTTTGATTTTAGTACCTCCTTTTTTAAAACACTTCCTTTGGCAACTGTATACATATTTTCATTGGCGGAGGTATAATTTCCATTCTTTTTAGCTGTGCTAGAAAGCTTCAAACTAGAATTACTATCAGCTCCTTGGTTACTCTCTTTTGGATATTATCGATAGTACGAAGACGGCGTCCTGATAAGTGATTTTTGATCTTGGGGAATAGAAGCTGGGAAACTATAGGCAAATTTCATCGTCGAGATAATTGTATGAAAGGGGATGTTGTCATGATGAAACATACAAGTCTATGTGATACCGGATCTAACGTTAAGAATAATATTTTAAGATTTTTAAGAATTTTTTTTTATAAAAAAAAAATTATACTGCACGTCTAGGAGATTCTAGCCTATAAACATGATTGCTCTCATTGATGCCAGTTCCAGTATTTTTTTTCATATCTTGTATAAAATGAATACATTAAAAGGATAATAAAGATTTCAATTTTTTTTTATATACAAGGATTGATTAGTAAAAATTAACTTCAATTTTTAATATATTAACACTTTTTATTTTTTGAAAGGATTCTATTAAATTTAATAATCAAAACTAATAGTTCCATTTATTAAATATTGTCCACTTTATATTTAAAAAAGGACTTCCATTTTCACTGTTGTAATTTTATGAATAACTTGTTAAAATATAGCATTTTTTTTGTTAAAAAGATAAGATATTTTTTAATATCTTCATTATAGGGTGGTTATTACGAATACGAGGGTCATTCAACAAGTACTTAGCCTACAAACGAAAAACGAAAATTTTGGAAAGGTGGCAATTTATTTTTCTACATAATCTTCTTCAAGCTCGATACACTTGGCCCAGCAATGCTCTAACTTTTTTAACCCGTCCAAAAAAATACATTTTCTCGAGGGAAGCAAAATAGGCCTCCGTGGCGACGATGACCTCCTCATTCGACCCAAATCTATTCCCGGGGAGTGATTTTTTCAGGTTTGGAAACAAAAAGTAGTCACAGAGGGCCAAATCTGGAGAGTACGGTGGATGGGGCAGCAATTCGTAGCGCAATTCGACCAATTTGGCCATGGCGACGGCGGAGGTGTGAGCCGGCGCGTTGTCGTGGTGGAACAGCACTTTTTTCTTCGCAAAGCGGGGCCGCTTTTTCTTTAATTCGACGTCAAATCGGCCCAATAAGTCAGCATAGTAGCGCCCCATGATTCAGCTATCTCGTGAACCTTCAATCGACGGTCTGCCAATACGAGGTCGGCGACTTTTTTAACGTTTTCCTCCTTAGCAGCCGTTTTTGGGGCACCTGGGCGTGGCTCATCAAAAACCGACATGCGGCCACGAACAAACTCGTTGAACCAATTCTTGACGGTCGCCATCGAAGGAGAAGAGTCACCATATACAGCATCCAAGCAATCTTTGATTTCGTTGCGCGTTTTCCCTTCCAAAAATAAGAATTTAATGACCGAACGATATTGTTCTTTTTCCATTTTTGTGCAACCGACCGACACGCTCGCTTTCAAAGGCTCTCAAAACAAAACTAATGCAGGGAATAGACTGAAACTTTGACAGAAGGCTACTAAAGGAATGTACTGCACGACGGTAAATTTCTTTTGTGATAATAGTTCTATCGGGCGGTGAGGCTAAGTGTTTGTTGAATGACCATCGTATCCTTTCCTTTTAGGGCTGGTTATTAAAAATAAATGAGCAACAAAAGTTTTAAAAAATTTGGAAGGTGTAAAATAATTTGTATTGATATACAAAACAAAAGGGGTAAATAAATGTTTTGTGTTAAGTTTTTAGTTAAAAGGATTCCCTTGCTCTGAATATAAGCATATGAGCACATGATTTGAAAAAAAAAAATATTCGATACCAAACGAAAAATATAACAAGAACAGGACAAAAGGAAACTCTACGATGCTCTGTGGATACTGGAAAGGAAATTGTATAAAATTCAACCGGCACAAATGGTAAATCCGAAAATCCTGTGTTGCAGTTAAGGTGTAGATTTGTTTTCATTCCGCATTGCTATGCAATGCACCCACCGTATAACTGCACAAATGGGTTTTGTTAAGTCGAGCGCGAATATTTTATGAGATACGTTTCGTTGCACTAAAGATATTGAAATATGCTCATGTGTACCACTTTTACTATTATAATAATAACGAAAACAAATATAGAAATTTTGTTATATATTATAGAATTTGTAGAAGAAATTCACATAAATAATAAATTTTTCCAAATGTAAATGCATGTGCAAATGCATACACACATGCAGGATTACATATGTCCATGCATGTGTTAATATGAAAAATTGCTTTCTTGTCCTTTTGTTGAATAAATTTTCTTCTTTCGTACAGAGATTGTAATTATTTTAGGGTAGTTTTTTTTTTTTTAAAGAAAAAATTCTATAAAATTGATTAAAAAACAAATTATAAAGAGTATAGAAAAAACTGGAATGAATAATGAGTCCTTAATTTGATATTGTACGTTTTTTATTATGGCTTACACTGTATCTATATAAATATATTAATTTTAAAAGGAAAAATCCTAGACAACTACTTATACTCCTTTAGAAATCTGTTTCGGTTCGGTGAATAATTATTTCAATCGTAACTACAATATATAAAAGAAAAGTAATTACTCTTTTTTTTAAATTAAAATTTTTTATACTATATGGCGGGGAGTAATTTAAGTTTGTAGTAATTTTTGTAGATTATTGTAATATATTATTTTTATAAGATGTTATTGAAGATGGCTTTATTTAAAAAATATTTATCTTATTTTAGACGACAGCCCTGAGTTCCGTATTCACTTTTATTATGGTGAAATATTAAGGGTTATTTATCCAAGTCCAACTTTAATATTTAGCAGTTGTTAAAGAAATTAAGTAAGAATAATTTTTGCCATTTTGCATAAATAATCGTTTAGCTACCAAATGGTACGTTGAAAGTGGAAAAAACTTTGAGTACTGTAACAACAGGCTTTGCTTTTTATATACAAAATTTTCTAAAGAGATGAGACTCAGTTTTCGTTTGGTGGATACGTCAATTAGCTAAACTACGTCAATATATGAAGCTCCATAGACTCTGTTGGACTGTTTCTTGTAAAGTTTTACAAAAATTCATATTTGAACAGGTAATTTTTTAACTTTAGAGAATTTAAAAAGTAACATTCGCAAAATAATATCAGTGTTAGAGGCCGAAAGGTGCGAACAAGTTACTAAAAATAACCTCAAAAAGACCGAGTTCTGGTAGAATTTTTTTTTAAAATGGTTAAAATAAATTTATATTTTGATCATAATGGCATGGAAAAATCAATATTGGTTATAAAAAAATTTATTAAAATCAAAATTAAAATTATTTTTGTTTTAAATTTTTTTTCCAAAATGGAAATTGGATAAATTCAATTTAATTTAATTTTCTTAGCTCAATACATCGCAATATCAATTGACTGCTCCCCCGTCCCCTCAACTATTGCCGCAACCTCTTTCCCTCCTAATAAACCTAAAAACTTCCTTGAATTTAGGTAATTTTTTCAAGCTCTTGGGAATTCCTTCATTGCTGGAGGTGACTTTAAAGCCAAGTACCCACAATGGGGCTGTCGAGTCTCCAATCCCCGTGGGATTATTCTTAACCAAATGCTTTCATCCTCTCCCTACCCAGTCATCTTTCCTCCGACTCTCACTTACCGGCCAACTTCCCGATATAAACTCCTTGACATTCTAGATTACTTTATAACTAGTCCCATTAACAATTAGGCGTCTTATTGTAGAAAAACGAAAAGCAAGAGCTCATTGGCAACATACAATAATGCCCAGCGACAAAACCAAACTGAACAATCTGTAAAAAGAACTATATGACGAAATCACAAAATACAATACAGAACGTTTTAGAAACTACACTTCAACCCTAACCAAAAACAGAGCTTTGTGGTATACTATCTTATAGAAAAACAAAGCACCCTTTACGAAAAACTGACGGAACCTGGGCCAAAACGGACAAACATAAAGCAGACGCTTTTGCTGAACATCTTGCACAAACATTTACTCCACATGAGGACATACTAGACAGGACTCATTGCACTACAATCGAGACGGAACTATCCATTCCTTTACCCATGAGTCTTCCCCCTAAGGCAGTCACTCCTTCCAAAGTTGCCAATTTAATCAAGCTCCTTCCCAAAAACAAAGCTCCTGGCTATGATCTGATTACCTCCAATATACTCAACAACTCCCTAAAAGAGCAATAGTTTTCCTTGCCACAATATATAACTCCATCCTTAGAACAATACATTTCCCTATGGAAATTTGCCATCATATAAATGATCCCGAAGCCCAATAAACCAATAAACCGCCACACTTCCTTTCAGTACTCTCAAAAATCTTTGAAAAAATCCTCCTTTGTCGCTTACATCCTCTACTCGAATCTTCAAATTTAATTCCTAAGCAACAATTTGGTTTCCGCGCCGAAGACTCCAGCAGTGTCATCGAGTTGTCGATTTTATTGCATCCTCTTTAGAAAGAAAAGAGTACGAGGTAATTCAACAAGTACTTAGCCTACAAAAGAAAAACGAAAATTTTGGAAAGGTGGCAATTTATTTTTCCACATAATCTCCTTCAAGCTCGATACACTTGGCCCAGCGATGCTCTAACTTTTTTAACCCGTCCAAAAAATACATTTTCTCGAGGGAAGCAAAATAGGCCTCCGTGGCGACGATGACCTCCTCATTCGACCCAAATCTATTCCCGGCGAGTGATTTTTTTCAGGTTTGGAAACAAAAAGTAGTCACAGGGGGCCAAATCTGGAGAGTACGGTGGATGGGGCAGCAATTCGTAGCGCAATTCGACCAATTTGGCCATGGCGACGGCGGACGTGTGAGCCGGCGCGTTGTCGTGGTGGAACAGCACTTTTTTCTTCGCAAACCGGGGCCGCTTTTTCTTCAATTCGACGTCAAATCGGCCCAATAAGTCAGCATAGTAGCGCCCCGTGATTCAGCTATCTCGTGAACCTTCAATCGACGGTCTGCCAATACGAGATCGTGGACTTTTTTAACGTTTTCCTCCGTAGCAGCCGTTTTCGGGGCACCTGGGCGTGGCTCATCAAAAACCGACGTGCGGCCACGAACAAACTCGTTGAACCAATTCTTGACGGTCGCCATCGAAGGAGAAGAGTCACCATACACAGCATCCAAGCGATCTTTGATTTCGCTGCGCGTTTTCCCTTCCAAAAACAAGAATCTAATCACCGAACGATATTGTTCTTTTTCCATTTTTGTGCAACCGACCGAAAAACTCGCTTTCAAAGGCTCTCACAACAAAACTAATAAAGGGAATCGACTGAAAATTTGACAGTAGGCTACTAAAAGAATGTCCTGCACGATGGTAAATTTCTTTTGTGACAGCAGTTCCATCGGGCGGTGAGGCTAAGTACTGGTTGAATGAGCTTCGTACCGTCCTGGTGTGTTTCTTCATATAAGTCAAGCTTTTGATAGAGTTTGGCACCCGGGTCTACTCTGGAAACTCAAGAGGTTCCTTCCTTCCACCTATTTCCTAATCCTAAGATTATTCCTTTTCAACCGACACTTCCAAGTAAATGAATCCAACGAACTCTTCAATATCTCTCCGATATTGGCTGGGGTTCCTCAGGGTAGCATACTTGAACCCATCCTCTACAACATTTACACATCCCATATCCCAACCTGCCCTAATACCTCCTTTGCTATATACGCCGATAATACGGCCTGCCTTGCATCTAGCGAAAATCCCCAAATGCTTCCGAAACTCTCCAAATCCAAATCCAAACTCTCCAGAACTGGTTTACTAGGTGGAGAATAAAAGTCAATGAACGTAAATCTATTCAGGTAACTTTCACTCTCCGTCGTGAGCCATGCCCTCTCATATACCTTCATGGCAGTGCCATACCACAATACACCGAAGTTCGGTACCTAGGACTGAACTTAGACAAACGCTTGACATGGAACCCACATACAAGACTTAAAAGACAAGAACTTCAAAGACAATACCTAAAACTACTTCGACTTCTAGACAAACGTTCCAAACTTACTATAGACAGCAAAGTACTGTTATACAATACCTTACTGAAACCCATATGGACATACGGACTAGAACTCTGGGGATCTACTAAGCGTTCTAATTCCCGTTCAATCCAATCCCTTCAATCAAAAATACTCCGTACAATTGTCGATGCCCCCTTTTATATTCGCAATACGGTTATTCATCGTGGTCTTAAAGTCCCATTTGTTTTTTATGTGGCAGTATCTCGCTATAAAAAGTTCCGTTCCCATGTCCTCAATCATAATAATCCTCTTGTTCAAGAACAATCCTTCATTTCCTTCCCTAGAAAAACCCATCGAAGATATAGGCGTCGCGTGATTTACTAAAATACTGAGCCCTAACTGAAACACACACGCTAGCGGGAGAAACTTCCTTGGATGTTTACTCCCCACAACCTTTCAAGTTAATTAATACTATTGCTCAAATTTGCTTATAACTATGTTGTAGTTGTAACAGTTCGGCTGAGAAGTTTAGAACGTAACACAGTAGAAATATTTTTTTGCAAAATTCATTTTTATTATTCAACATAGTTGCCTTCGAGGGCGATACAGCGATTATAGCGATTTTCCAACTTTTCGATACCATTTTTATAGTACTCTTTCGGTTTTGCTTCAAAATAGGCCTCAGTTTCGGCAATCACTTCATCATCGGTCTTAAATTTCTTGCCAGCGAGTATTCTCTTGATGTCTGCAAACAGGAAAAAGTCGCTGGGGGCCAGATCTGGAGAATACGGTGGATGGGGAAGCAATTCGTAGCCCAATTAATTGAGTTTGACCATCTTTTTCATCGACTTGTGACACGGAGCATTGTTTTGGTGAAACAACACTTTTTTCTTCTTCAAATGAGGCCGTTTCTTAGCGATTTCTTCAAACGATCCAATAACGCTATATAATAGTCGCTGTTGATCGTCTGTCCCTTCTGGAGATAGTCAATGAAAATTATACCATGCGCATCCCAAAATACAGACACCATCACCTTGCCAGCCGACTGTTGCGTCTTTCCACGCTTTGGATTCGGTTCGTCGCTCGCTCTCCACTCTGCCGACTGCCGATTGGAGTCTGGAGTATAGTGACGGAGCCATGTCACATATCGACGCAAAAATTCGGGTTTATTGCGCTTGAACAGCTCCAAACACTGCTCAGAATCATCAACACGTTGTTGTTTTTGGTCCACAGTGAGCTCACGTGGCACCCCACTTTGCACACAGCTGTCACATGCCCAAATATTCATGCACGATATGTCCAACGCGCTCTTTCGATATCTTCAGAGTCTCAGCTATCTCGCTCAACTTCACTTTACGGTCATTTAAAATTATTTTGTGGATTTTTTTGATGTTTTCTGCCGTAACCACCTCTTTTGGGCGTCCACTGCGTTCTGCATCAACTGTGCTCGTACGACCAGTTCGAAATTGACGAAACCAATATTCCACAGTTGAAATAGCTAGAGCAGAGTCCGGATAAGGTTTGTCAAACCATGCTTTGGTTTCCACTGTATTTTTTTTCATCAAAAAGCAATGCTTTATCAATACACGAAATTCGTCTTTATTCATTTTTTTTCCAATAACAAAAGTTGCTCCACTCAAAATGCTATATCTCACGAACCAATCGACCGATTGCTGTCAAATTTTGACAGGAATCATTTGAAGCATGGTGCTTTGTGATAGATTTTTGCAAGAGGCGCCATCTAGACGTCAACGTTCTAAACTTTTCAGCCGAACTGTTAAATATCTAAAAAAAAAAAAATTTCTTAGTATTTCAGCATTGGTCTATTAAACAAAATTTAAATAATCGTCCATTCTTATGAAGGGTTCAAATTTTTTGCAATTATGGTATTTTGGTTGAGGATCTAAAGAGTTTGCAATTATTCTGGTTGAGGACTTTAATTTCAAGAAGGTTTATAAAGTAACAGTTTCGATATTAGTAACTATTATAGTTTTTCAAGAGCTTACCTAGACTATTTAGAAAATGTAAAAGTGCTTAATAGGTGGTAGACAAATTTTTAATATTTCTTGTATTTATTGTCGGATTATTATAGAATTTATGGAGCGGCTAGGTAAATTTTCCTATGAAGAAACTTTTCAATTTTGCAAAAAATATTCCTTAAATTACTTTTTGAATATTTAAGAAATTTCTTTCAAGAAATCTACAACTATATAAATATCATTTCGATTCTTAAAAAAGGAAATTTTCATAGTGTTCTTATTGTAACCATAAAACGAGTTCGATCAAATATTTTTATTCATCGTTAAAAGTCATCAATTTGCACATAATTTACAAATCATATTTACATAGTCGGTAAGTGAATCAGACAATGTAAATAGTAATTTTCCAGGTTTCAGTTCTTTTCGATAAAGGAGATCGAAATGATATAAATAATGTTAAGGGATGATGATGAACAAATGGCAATATTTACTTCGAAGTGGGTGACAGTCTAAAATTCTACTGGAAATTGAACGCTAAATGGTATGTAGATATTTATCTATAGCAGGAATGCAGTAAAAATAGAGTATTCGGAAAGGGTAGGAGAATTAATTTACTTTGATAGCAGAAAGTGTACGAGTGCACTTCTTTACAATACACTTTACTGCTGCATCCAGGATTCAGGATACGAGTACGGTACACGTTAACTTTCCATGTGATGTCGTTAGTTGTTCTGTTAAAAATATACCCACAAACCGAGTTAAAATCGAACCGATCTTGATTCTGTCGACTTACAAGTATACTTAATTAAATAGTGATACATACAAGTATACCGACAATATATTCACAAGGAAATGTGTAGGTA
Source organism: Atherix ibis (assembly GCA_958298945.1). NCBI lineage: Eukaryota > Metazoa > Arthropoda > Insecta > Diptera > Athericidae > Atherix > Atherix ibis. Next base: position 34,242,783 of record OY282606.1, read on the forward strand.
CACAGAAATCAGTAGTAATGTGGTTTTGGTTTTTAATACATTTTTTGGTGGAAGAGAAATTTTCAAAATCACGTTTTTCCAAGCCAGATAATTTGCTGCACTAAAGAAGCAACAGCATTCTTATCCATGTATAAGGGGATATACACATATGTGTACCCATTGTTGAATCTTTTATGCAATATAATCTTTTTAGCTCCAATCGTACCTATTGAATCTCACAGAAATGAAATGAAGTTGAAGCTCACTACTGAGATCTTATCGTATGGCTACCATAATAAATTCATCCATATGAATCGACTGACTAATGGAGTTTGAAAAGCGTAAAATTGGTTCGATGTGAACATAAAATATTTATTTAATCCTTTGGTCCAGCATCATTTTGCCAGAGCCAAGACGATGCTCCAGCTCTGGGCTTCACCCTCGAATGAGTGCATTGCTATTCAATTCCATGTCGATCGAACTACTATAAACTGAGTGATGAACGACATGGCAAACTTTGATTTATTCGTGCTGTCCCCGGCAATGACCTTATCCTTTAACAGTCAACATATACTAGTAGATATATTTTCATTGCACTTTAGCCGTTATCATTATTATTATTATTATTATTATTATTATTATTATTATTCTTATCATTTTTCAACTATTCGTGCTTTGTGCACAAGAACAACTTACATTGGCATTGCACCTTGTTCTGTCATGTTAGAGTTGGTATCGAAGTATCTTATTTCATACAATTTTTCTGTTTTATCTTAGAAAATAAAATGTTATAAAACTAATCAAGTATAAAGAATAAAAAGAAATTTCCCTTCTTTATGGAAAATTTTTTTTTCTTCGGTATAGATTTTTTAGAATAAATGACTTGCTCAGAAACCAATAAATGCGTTTAAATCCATTTTTTGATATTTTCTGATTTTTGTAAATTTTAATGGAATAAATAATATTCTTCATAGTTAGTAAAGGTTGCTTAGTTCTTTCAAGGTCAGACAGGATTTTTTTTTATAGCTTTTGATTATGTTGTATTATAATTTTAGTAGCCATTGTAAATAAGATAAACACTTTTTATCAATTTTTTTTTTATATAAACTTTGATTTAAAAACTGAAAATTAACAATCATAATAACTGTCTATTTAGAATTGTTCGAGATACAGATATGAAAAGATGTCCAATTTTTAGTGAGTGCTTCCTTTTAATTTGAAATATCTAAACTTTGATTAAAACATAAAAATATTACATTGAAGTATTTGTGAAAATTATTGTGGTTATCAAAAATATTAAGCCATTTTTCAGACTTTTTAAAATAATAAAAATATTTCTTCTCTGGGAAGGATATAAAAAATAAAAATATCAAAGGAAATCACAAAATCATCAGATTTTGATAACTACAACAAATGTTATTATATTATAATTTAATAACATTTGTTGTAGTTATCAATTATACAGTTGTTTTTTTCAGCTACTAGAAAGTATAAGTCCAAAATTTTTTAAGATGCTGCTATTGTCCTAATAAATACTTACGATTTTATTTACACATTCTGTACATACCATATGCTGTTTTACTGCAGAGCCTACAGTAAGAAAAAAGCCAGGTGTATAAGCTTAAATTCGCTGTTTGGTCATAGATGGCGTAAGTGGGCGTATTAAGCTACCATTGGGACGTCATACTTTTTTTTAAGAGTTTGACATCTGTTAACATTAATCAGTGCACATTGTCAGCAATTTCGTACAATAACATACATTTTTCCTTTGGTAATCATGTCTGGTTTGTGCCAGAAAACGAGCATATGCGGGAAACTCTACTTTTCTGTTTCAATTTGAAGAAATCGGCTGCCGAATCGCATCGAATGCTTATGGAGGCCTATGATATCAGTGCTTTATCGGAAATAACTTGCCGAGATTGGTTTCGTCGGTTCAAAAACGGCAATTTTGGACGAGAGATTACAGGATCTTTTGGACGAAGACGATACGCAATCGCAAAAAATGCTCGCGGAGCAATTGGGTGTTACTCAACTAGCCATTGCCATGCGTCTGCGTGCCATGGAGAATATTGAAAAGAACGGAAAATGGGTTCCGCATGAATTGAACGATAGACAGATGGAGCGACGCCAAAACACATGCGAAATTTTGCTCGTCAGACAAAAAAGGAAGTTGTTACTGCATCGGATTGTGACAGGCGATGAAAAATGAAAATTTCGGGAATCCTAAACGTAAGAAATCGTGGGTTGATCACGGCAAACCATCAACATCTTCCCCAAGTCCAAATCGCTTCGGACGGAAGACGATGTTATGCGTTTGGTGGGATCAGCAGGATATTGTCTACTACGAGATATTCAAACCTGGTGAAACTGTCAATGCACCGTGCTCTGCGTGAAAAAAGGACGGATTGTCAACAAAGACATGACAAGCTGATTTTCCTCCACGACAACGCACCATCGCACACGTCAAAAATGGTCCAAAACTACTTGGAGACACTCAACTGGGAGTTGCTACCCAACCCCGCTTATTTAGCGTATCTGGCTCCTTACGACTATCACCTGTTTTCGTCGATGGGCCACGCGTTCGCTGAGCGGCACTTCGATTCTTACGAAGACGTCCGAAAATGGCTTGATGAGGGGTTTGCCTCGAAAGAGAAGGAATTTTTTTGGCGTGGTATCCACAAATTGCCCGAGAGATGGGAAAAATGTGTACATAGCGAGGGCAAGTACTTTCAATAAATTTGTTTTTGCTTTCTATGAAAAAAACATGTTGTTTTTTGACTAAAAAACAGCGGATTTAAGCTTATACAACTAGTAACCTTTTTTAGAAAATTTTCTACCTTTTAACACTAAACATGCATACTCCTATGGCTTGATGAGTGATTTGCCTCGAAAGGGAAGGCATTTTTTTGTCGTGGTATCCACAAATTGCCCGAGAAAAAAAACATGTGTTCTTTGACTAAAAAACAGCGGATTTAAGCTTATATATCTAGTATATACTTTTGTAATCAAATTAATAAACGTAAAAATTTTAAAAATTAATTTATTAAAAAAACGGTAATTTTCTGAATTTTTTGTTTCCTGGACTTAATAGCATTCATTGGCTTCTCAGCGACTCAAATTATGATTCTGAATAAAAAGAATAATATTTGACTTCATTTGATTGGAAAAGTCTAAAACTTTTCGGATTTTGATTGTTGATAATCTTTGCTAAAATTAAATAAATTATTTATAATTGCAGAAATGCATCTTTTAACTTTTGTTTTTAAACATGAAACCATTTTAATCATACTTACACGAGATCGACGATCTTTATTAATGAGACTGTAGGTGGAAAAAAATTATGGGCCATCTGCTTTTTTTCAAAATAAAAATTCTATATAATATTACGATTCAACATAGATTTGATGGATAGAGTAAAAGACAAAAATAAAATGTTACACAAATTACGCAGCGTTCACGTAACACTTTATTTGATTACAAACCACAACTCAGTTGGCAGGCCTTCAACCGAACGTTTAAATTTTCCCAATAAAAATGGATCAACGATCATTTTTGAAGACCAAACGGCTCAATGATAAACCACACTAAACAGTAACTTTTTTTTAGGATGCATCGGTTTTTTGTAAGTTGTATGAGGGTTTTCCACGTCCCAGATATTTGTTAATTAAATTTCAGTTAACAAAATTTCATTTTTACAAAACTTCCTTTTTTGTAGTAAGTTTGTATGATTAAAATGCAATTTTTCTATTAGTAATGACATAATGAGTAAAATTGTGCTTTTTAGTACTTAAAAACATTTTTAATAAAAAATCATAATAACATGATTTGGAGGATATTTTTAAAAGTTGAAAGAAAAACCAATATTTTTTGATAAGTTTGAGTTTTTAACCCTTTTAATGATTACGATTATAATAAATTAACTGGAAAATAAATAATAAAAGAAGAGTATTACTTATATTGCAATTAAAAAATTCATTTATCCTTCACAAAAATGCATAATATAATTTTTATCTTGTACTCCTACTATATAAACTAACGATCCTGGACGTTTGAACAATTTGGGATTTCTTGATTTAAACCAAAAAAACGCAAATTTTTCTTAAATTTTGTTTAGTTGTTTTTTTTGTGCACATTACTTTTATAAATTATCTTGAAAATATTACTTAAAAGTGCTCCTAAGTATCTCCAAACTGTTTCATTTCCTTCTAGCACCACCTACGTGGCTCTTCCACATCCTTTTATCAACATGCCAATGAATAAATGTGCGCCTGTTAGACGCAAAAATTTCAAACATGGACTGATTATTCCAAAAGCTATGTTATGTTTCCAAATTTCTCAACGATTAATGTTGGCGATCTTTTGTCAATTCAAAATTTTTTTCTTCTTATACTGTAGATGTACTAAATATTTTCGTACTGCTTTTAACCTTAACAGACCTCCCTTTCCGACTGGCACTGCACTATAATTATGCTTACTGGATTTTTCTATTGAATTCTTACGCAATTTTGGTAGCCGTTAGCCTCCTATGCTCCTATTAAGCACTATAAATTAATCTTCCCCTTCAGTAGTTATCCTTTCTGGTTCAAATATTTATTGTTTCAGTAAAAGAGACTCTTGCAGTTCTCGTTTTCATAATAAACAAAATTTTCGAGTTTATCATTTTAAGCCGGTGAGTAACTAAACCAAGGGACTATCCTTAATTTTAATACAGTGTGCGTTTTAAGTTCCAGATCAAAGTTTTTTTTCAGTAACTTTTAAACGAGCTACAATTTTATAATTTATATTTCATTGCTTGATTATATGGTCTTTAGCATTTTATTAGTTGGCTAGTGTACCGCTTTTCTCTCAAGTTACTCTACACGAAGAAATCTAGAGGGTCAAATCAATATAAACACTTTTTGGAATTACTCGGCCGGGAAAAATTTCTCTCAAAATTTGCATCATGGAACGAGCTGTGTGTGATGTGGCACCGTCTTGTTGGAACCACCTGTTCTATAGATCTAATTGATTCAATTCAGGTAGAAAAATAATTTTTCAACATATCCCGATAGCGGTCATCAGTAACTGTTACAGCATTGCCTCAAGCATCCTCAAAGAAACATGGCCCAATGATGCCGCCGACCCAAATGCCGCACCATACAGTTACTCTACAAGGGTGTAGTGATCTTTGGTGTTTCAGTTGAGGATTTTCAATGCCTCAATAGTGGGTATTCTGTTTATTAATAAAGCCAGCCAAGTTGAAATGTGATTTAATAATAATAAATCATAATAATTTATAATAATTATACTCATAATAATTTTTTATCAAAAATGGTGGTCGTTTATACCGAGCTGTAAAACTCGAGCACCTCAGTCATGGTCATTTGCCTGCAGCTTTTGTATCAATTGAATTTATTAGAAGAAGCAAATCTTTTTTGAGAATTGTGACAAAACTTGATGGAGATATTCCCAATTCTTATGCACGGCGTCGATGAGAGCTATCTGGACATTTAGCAACACTCTACCTCACTGAATCAATCTTTTCAGGTGTACGTTAGCCTTATTGTCTTCAGTATATCTCCCAGAATATGCATATTTTTTAAAAAATTATTTATTACATGCTGAATTGTTGACTTGCTCGGTATATAAGTAACACTAAAAAAGTCAGGTAATTTTCTCTGCGTATTTACAATTGAATAATTATTAAATAAAATGTTTTAATAATTTCAACACGTTGTTGTGATGTTCGATGGTTCATAATTAATTATTGTCGACCACTTTCTACACCTGTCAAATGCCAACAGACCAAAATGGCGGCCAAACAAAATTGATCTGCAACATAAAAAGAACCCTGTATATATTGTATGAGAGTATATATTCTAGATCTTATTACATAATTAAACTTTTCGTAAATAGACTAAATTAAAAATATTTATCCTGTAAATTAAGTAAGAATGACAAAAAAGCTATTTTTGTTGGAATAGAAGTAAAATATATTCGAAAGTATAAAAAAATAAATTAAAAAACTATGTTTTTGTATTATTGTTACGAAAAATGACCTAACCGTCATAATTTTTTTACACCTATGACCGGAAGTGCCCATAAATACTAATAGCCCCTTTGAATTTTCCAATCTAAATTGACCAAAAGGGGCTAAAATTATATTAGAAATTTTTTTTTAGAATATATGAGAATTATTCCCTGGATGTTGACTGGAAAGAGGAAGTTATAAAAATTCGAATATTAAAGAACGTTAAGTTCAACAGGAGTTAGGTCAGTTACGACCATACTCAGAAAACACCTCACCCTTCTAGGCATGCTTTATGCTAGCTTTATTCGGAGATTGTGAGGAGGTTCGAAGTTTGTGCAGAGTGGTGTTCCTATACCCACCATTTCTAGAAATCATCAATGAGGGAAATATTGATGAAAAATATTTAAATCATCAATGAGGGAAAGAGAAAAAAACAGTGTGGACGGTTTGTGGGATAGACTTAGCTGTTACGTCTCTACCTGGCAATTCCCCAAATCCTTCCATCAGCACTCCTCGGCCAAATAAATTTCGGAGTGCCCTTTTCATGGTGACGATGATTTCTATTACGATACATGCTATTTAAAAAACTTAGCGGTCACCTAGCTTGAGTTAAATTTTTTTAACAAAAATTTATCCATCGGTTTTGGTTCATATCTATCTCATCTTAAAATATTTTTTTTTCTTTGCAAATTATTTCCATTTATATTTTATTATCAAAATAGCTTGTTTTTTGTTTTTCCTTAAAGATTTTTTTATTTCACTTATTTGTGATTAAACCAAAAAAATAAATTACTTTTAAATATTTCAGCCGTTAGTTTTGAAAATGATTTTTTTGGTGCTTTTATGAAAAATTCTCAGTCGAAATTGCGGCAAAACCTTTTTTTTGTCTTCATTTATTATTAATTTACTTTAATAATCTACACCAACGAATTATTTTATTCTAAAACCAACTTCATGAGCGCTAGATCGTACGATCGAATCGATGGTCCGCTCCTTCTGCTACTTGGGATGGTGCGGCCGAACCAAGAAGTTTTCTGACGGCAGTGTTGCGAGTAGTCTCAAAACCGCCCGAAAAAATATAAATTTTGCACCAACTAAATTTATTGGCGGCTGCCATAATATAATTTTCAGCCAGCTACAAAAGTACTATGCATTTTAATTAGATTAAATTTAAAACTATAATTATTTAAGTATATCCTAAATACGGAGTAAATATTTTTAAATTGTGCACTGTCGAAATAAATGTCAGTGGTTTTTGAATAAATGGCACAGCATTTACAGACCATGTACATGTAGAGAATGATTCATTTTGATGATTAAATAAGTTAAGCTACTGAACAAATATAAACTTTTATACGATTTTTTATTTAAACATTGATAAGAGTAATCTTTATTTACTATAACCTATGTAGGATAGACTCACGTTACTGTATTTATTTATTCAATTATAAAACTTTTAATTTTAATTAGCCATTATTAACTAGTTAGGAATTTTTGCTAACATTTATTTGTTATCAAATTAAACACTGTTGGGAAATAATTTTTGGAAAGTATTTCACAAAAAAAATGTCAACTGAAATATTTGCAAAACCATAAAAATTTTGTAAATCACAAAGTAGTTGTGGCTTTTGTGAAACTTGTCAATGGCAATTTTTTTTTATGTATTTTTAAATATGTTTTATCTTTTAGCTTAAGTAGATTTCATAAAATTTCCACTCCAAATAATGTCCTTAAATATTTTTTCCAAATAGGCAACTGCTCTTTAAAATTATTGATAACAATTCACTTAGATCAATTGCAATAAATAAAAAGTCCTTGACTAACCCCTAAACAAACTAAATTGCTCAACTATTTAAGATAAAGCCTAAGAATAGAAGCAGAAAAAAAATAAAAAAACAAAAATAAACCTTGTTTTTTGCAATTCTAAAAATTCTGTATTACAAGCAACTTTTACGATTAGAATGAAATCGTATGTGAAGGATATCACTAAAAATAAGAATGGAAAATTTAAAAAGGATGAAATAAAGGAGACTAGTTATGAAGTATAGTAAGACGGAGAGGAAGGATAGCTTAAGAAATACCAATCAACAAAATAAGGGAAAGGAAAATGAAGAAAATACCGAATTCTCAAAGCCAATAGAAAAAATGTGAATTTACCCTCAATAAATACTTTTCGAAGAATTGTAGCCACCGAGTTCCGTTTCTGGTTGAAAACATTCACATTAGGGAAAAAAAAGTATGCTTCCAAGTTGAGTTTCCATGCCATGATTTATAACTGGAAGTAAGTAATCTTCCACGTCAGTTTTTCCCATCAATTTAGTTGAACATTGTCTCTTTTGTATGCGCCTGGAAATGCTTTTATCTGCGAATCCCCCCAAAATAAGATTGAGTCAATTTTGTTAAAAGAAAATTTCAAATGATTTGGCAAAATTTACTTCTTCATACTTGACGGAGGACCCCTTTTCACATCGTGGTGCTCATCTGAAAGAGATGCGAAGAATTTCTGCACATTTAAATTATTGAGAGACATTCATACAAAGAGTAAAGTGGATAATAGTGTGACATCAGCTCAGTATTAGCCTCCCCCATCCGTGTTTTTCATGGATAAGACGCCGGCTAGTCTACAACAACCTTCTTTCTCTATCTTTAAAAAAAAAACCGGAACTTAAATACTACCCTAACCCTGCTTGACACAATCCGGAAATGTATGAAATTTTTGGCAAGAGCCGGACCATTTTAGTTGAAAATTTAGTAGTTTTTCCTACAATTCAAGGCGGACTCACATGGAAATAAATAATCACAAAAACGAAAAAAAAAAAAAAAACTAAAATGAGCTAAAATATAAAAATTAAAGGAAATAAAAACCAACAATTCCACTTGAAGGCGGTAAAAGCAATATAAACGCGAGTAATTTAAGTATATCTTTATGATGTAATAAAATATGAGTACCGCAATGATATCTTTTCTGAATCCAGAATCCATCCAAACCACCATTCCCCACTCTTCTGACAAGGATAATTCACAATCAGCCAAAAAGACGAAAACTATGGAAGAATATGAACGACTTAAATGACCATAAATATGTGTACACATTTAAGGATTCACGTGAAAATGTAGAAGTCAATGTAGACTGAATTCTCGGGCTGGAGACAGGATTCCCTATAATAATTATTTAGGTCTAGTCTCTGCTATTTGACTTGTTTTCTGATCTAGTCCCATATTCAAATGAATCACCAAACACATAATGAAATTATTAATTTTCGAATGAGAATTTTGTCACCCTTGACTAGACCTTTACGTTTGTCTAGTCTCCATAGTATCCTGGCGACATCACTTGGGTATTTTCATGCCTTTCTTCACTTACATATATTGCTTTAATTAAAAATTGTAATTGTAAACTTGCAAAACTCGACAAAAAAAACCAACTAAAATAATATCAGTTAATATTAATTCTAGTATATAGCCAAAAGTTTGTTTGTTTGTTAGTATGTAAGGTCTCTAGGATATGCGCCAGGAGTTTTACGTTTTTCGGTCTAGGCTGAATATGTGAAAACCAATTTCAATTAGCCAAAATATGTAAAAAACAAATTAGATTAGTGCAAAAAGTATCTTTTAATAAAAGATTCGGAAAGAAAATCATTAGAAACGAAAGTTATTTTACAGGGTGGACCATTAAGAAGTTCCATTTTAAAAAGTAAATAAAGAAAAACCTAGTGCATATTTTATCAAATTTCTGGTTTTATTAAAAAGATTGAATCTTGAAATTTAAGAATGAAACACAACATCATTTAAATGACTGTCAGGGCTGGCGTAACACTACCTCATTCGCTTGACCCAATTTTTCAGTATATTTTCGATTGTCCGGGCCTGTATCTCTTCAATGGCAACTTTGATTTCGTGTTTCAAGGCCTCAATTGTCTCTGGATGGCTTGCGTAACATTTATCCTTAACGGCTCTACACAGAAAATAATCCAACGGGCTCAAATCACAGCTCCTAGGCGGCCAATTGACATCAAAATTTCGGCTGGTTATTCGGTTTTCGAAAGCCCCGTCCTGTTCAAACCAAATGTCGTCCATGCCATTCTCTTCAACTTTTGGAAACAAAAATTCGTTGAGCATGCCACGATAACGCTCACCATTGACCGTAACGGCGGCTCCTTCATCTTTTTCGACGAAAAACGTGCCAATGATGCCTCCACTCCAAAATGAGGTGGAAATGAGCCTCATCCGAAAAGATGATTTTTCGGTAAAAATGCTCATCTTCCGCCAATTGATCTTGAGCCCATTGGGCACACCGCAAACGCATCGGATGGTCATGCGGCTTTAGTTGTTGGACTAATTAAACTTTGTAAGCTTTCATACCGAGATCTTTGTGCAAAATTCTCAACAGAGAAGTGCGAGAAATGTTCAATTCCTGAGAACGGTGATGAGTTGATGTTGATGGATGATCGCGGCCATTTTCAGCAACGGCGGCAATATTCTCGGTCGTACGCACTGTATTAGAGCGGGAACAAATTGCTTTGGCAGCCAACAAACCAGTTTCCCGAATTCGCTTCACGAATTTGCCCACAAATTCACGTGATGGCATTCAATCTTTACTCATTTTTTTTTAAATTTCTCACAGTTTGGGTTGAAGACTCTTCACTTAACAATCTGTCAATTCGTGTTGACATTTAACACTCTAGAACTTCAAATAAATAGTAGTTCAAAATAGAACTGCCAAATGGACGACCCTATATAATAAATTTCCTATTTATAAAAAAAATCGGTAAAAGCTAACAAATTGAAGGTGAAGCCATGTGCCAAGACATATTTAATATTGGAAAAAAGCGTTCACGATCATCATATGATTTTTGTTTCCTTTAGAATTTTTAAACTGAGAATTTTCTATTCGGAGGTGTGACTATGGTCAAGGTAAGGTCTCGCTAGTTTGACCCAGCTTCAAATCGAAGGTAAACCACGTACCTTCACTTATTGATGTTGAAAAAAATTTTATGATTACCAAGTAGTTATGTTTACAATTGAATTTTTAAACTAAGTCAATATGTTGGGAAGTTTTTTTTTTTAATCCAGTGATTACGTCTTCAGTTAAATTTTTAAACAGATATTTTTCTAATGTGAAGTATGTCTCAGTGGACAATAAAAAAATAACTTTCCACAATATTGACCAAGTTTCAAAAATGTTTGCAGTTACTTTGTGATTTTCTTTACTTTTGAATTTTTAAGCTGATAATTTTCTAAATGGAGATGTGACCCAATGGACGAAAAAAAACTACGTCCCATCAAATTGATCAAATTTTGTCCCATCATATCTGAAAGATACTGATCCCGGGTTAGCGGTATAGAATATTCAGAATGTTGTTATATTTTACGGAGCAGATTAGTATGTTGTAGAAGTTTAAATAGGGGACTAGGGAATGGAGTTGTTGGGTCCAGGAGGTCCACAATGGAGGGAATCATGCTCCCGAAGTAATTCTTGGTTATGTGGCATTTATATAGAATATGGATAATAGTAAAATGGGTGTCACAGGATTGGCATAAGGGATAATTGGTGTTGCCAAAAAGAAAGTTATGACTGAGATCAGTACATCCAATTCTGATTCTGAGGAGCTTCCACGCCAAGAATTTCGGTATGGATGTTGAATAGACTGGTTTATTAGTGGTTATCCAATGAGTTGACAAAAATATGTCACTATTGGTCCAGTCATCGTCTCTACGGATGGCTAATGGTGTTAGTTGCCATTCTGTTAGTAGGCAAGGCAAATTGGAAATGAATGTGATCACTGATCGACGGAGTGTTTCTCCCGCCAACTTGTCAGCACTTGCATTGCCCATAATTCCCACATACCCAGACACCCATTGAAACTCGACACACTATTGCTAAGTAGGCTATAACGAATTGCGCTAAGTATTGGGTCGCTTGATGGGCCAGAAATGGGTTTAACGGCGGCAAGGCTATCGCTAAAAATAAAAACGCTTCGTTGGCTGGGGATATTGGCGCAATTTCAATTGCTGTTCTGAAGGCCCACAACTCCCCATAACATAAGGGAAGATTCCACAACATAGTGCACGGGTGCTGAGACCAAAAAGTTCAACGAACGAAAAAGATGTAGTATCGGTATCGGCGGCGGCATCTATGAACCACAGTTGATGATCTTTTAAATTGTACTATAAATGGGCAGATTAGTAGTAGCCGTCTTAAAACTGTCAGGAGAAGCAGATACTTGCAACTTTGCTCCCAACTACGCTTTCCAATCTGGGTTGTGGAAGTAAATTTGGAAATTGTTGGAAGGGGGGTGGGGGAGGGGTGTTGGTGGACGGAATTGTTTTCAAGGCAGGCTATAAATAACGATAGAAAAAAATTCCTTTTTAAACTGGGGGAATTGATAATATTTTTGATTAAAGTGTGGAGGGGGTACTTTAAAAGACATTTAGGTTCTTGTTAATTATGTTTAGGCGATCTTTCTGAACACAGAAAGAAATAGGTTTTAGACAAGTTTCTAACAGTATGGATTCTACCGGAGATGTTCGGTTTGCTCCACTAGTTTTTTCCCCGTTCAAAAGGGCTTTGGATACTGTAATTGCCTCACTTTATCTTACCGGTGTTAATTTTGTTAACAGCATTGTTAATCTGAAGATTTCATCTTCCTCCACTGGCAATTCAGATATCCAAGATTTTCATGGAATCTTTTGGGTGGGAAAGGAAGGGGCCCAGTGACGAATCAGACACACCACAATTGCTTCCCCTGCAAATATGAAGACAAGCTGGGTTCGATGTACGGATTACCGCACCGTTTATGCTGCTCCAAGTGTTGATGTTGCGAATAGCGTTATTAATTTGTATTTGAAGATCGGTGTCGGATACAAGTACAAAAATATTGTCAGCATATTTATATAGTGGTTGAAAGATGATAGGAAGTGCGAAAGAAAGTGAATATATATGTTGAATAGGATCGTGGGTAGAGGGGATCCTTGTGGGATGCCGTTTTCTATTTGGCGTTTTGACGAAAAATGATCGTTGGCGCGTACCTTGAAGGTTTTACTAGTTAGGTAGGAACGTAGAAGTGACAATATTGCAGAGTCTACTGCCTACTCTGTCAGCCCTATGTGGGCAAATTCGGTCATAGTAGTATACGTTTGTAGCAACTATGGATTGTATGTTGGAGTTTAAGTAGTATATTCAGAGTTCCCCTGCTCGACATGTAGGCATGTTGTTGGAGATTGAGTCAATTGTCAAGCGTATGGTTAAGTCTTGTCGCTAAGATCTTTTCTAGAATTTTAGAAGTACAAAACAGTAATGAAATTGGTTTAATGTTGTTAGCCGAAGAATGGGAGAGATTTTTCTTGAGAACTGAAATGGCTGTTGCAACCTTCCATCAATTTGGAAAAATAGATATTTCCAGAATTTTGTTAATGTGGTTGACAATTCTAATATGAAAAGTAAAAGGTGCTTCTTTCATCATTTTAAAAAAAACCTTGTCCCTGCCAGGTAACTGGAAAAAGCCAGTAACTCTGCTGTTCAATATTAGGGTGGAGGCTGACGGTATAGGCGAGAGATTTTCCGTGAACCATTGTTTCTTTCTATGACATGAATCACTAAAGTGGTTGTTGGACGAAAAAGAGATATATCCTCCTCCTTTTCGAGTCATATATAACTCCATTCATAGACTAAATAGATGGGATAACCCTATTATTTTGGCGACCAAGAATGCTGTTAAAACCTGTCGATGCTTCTTACGGTGATGTTTGGGAATCAATTGAGGCGGTAATGTTATGCCAAGTTGTTCGTTTCGCCTGAGTCTCAATTCGAGAAGATTCGCCCTACTAGAAAAAAGGGATTAGTCTTTTTAGGCCATATTTTTTTTCACGTCGTAATGTTGCGAATTTATAAGAAAACCATTTAGGTTGTTGTTTAGACATGCCAGCTGAAGAGGGAATTATCTCAGCAGCTGTACGTCTGCAGATTTTTATCACGTTTTCTGCCTCAAGGTTAGGAGATTGGACAACGGCTAGATCAGCAAAAGCTTTGAAAACTGCAGCTTTATAATTTTCCTAATTTGCTGGCTCTTCTATGAACCGTGACTGTGGTTTTATTTTAACGTGCGCAACATTTACCTCCACAAGTATGGGCAAGTGATCACTTCCTTCAAGAAATCCATGAAATTTCCATGAATATGGCGGGCAAGAACAGAGATAGGAAGGAATCCGTGAAATTTCCAGCAATGAAGGTAAGGTGAAGAACAGATATAGGGAGAGGGAATGAGGAAACCCACACCACCTCTGTTGTTATTGTTGATTTTCTTAAAAAATAAATATTTATTTTTCTGATTAGATTATTGGTTATAGAAGTAAGATAGTAGAACAGTAATCTGCCCAAAAATAGTGCTACATCAAGAGTGAAAAATATAGTGGAGAAGAAGTGGACAATAATTCTATGAACAATTAGAGGTCTGCCAAAAGGCATCCCACTTCCTATTCACCAGACTGCAGGCTCGTATTCTTACAAAAAATTTTAATCAAATTTAATTACAAGTTTTGCCATGGAATGATTGAAATCCATTTTTTTTAGTTATTTCAGATTAACTAGAATTAACGAAAACCGACAATACTACGAGGGTCGTTCCATAAGTCCTTAGAAAAAGATGGTAAAAAACAGTTTTTTTTTAAAAAAAATTTTATTTTTCAACATAATCTCCTTTTAGTTCTATACACTTTTCCAACCGTTTTTCCAAAATTTTTATCCCGTCCACAAATTGGATTTTGGAAGTTCTGCAAAATACTCATCCGTTTGAGCAATGACGTCCTCGTTGGAAGTGAACCGTCGTCCACGAAGCCATTTCTTCAGATTGGGGAAAAGAAAATAGTCAGTCGGGGCCAAATCTGGTGAATAAGCGGGATGCTGCAACAATTCCATTCTCAATTCCACAATTTTGGCCATGGAAACAGCGCAGGTGTGCACACGCGCATTGTGCTGATGCAAGAGGATTTTTTTCTTCTTCAGATGGGGGCGTTTCTCTTTGATTTCCTCGCTCAACCGTTGCAATAACGACGCGTAATACGCTCTTGTTATTGTTTTTCCTTTTTCCAAGTAGTCTATAAAAATGATGCCCTGTGAATCCCAAAAGACCGTGGCCATAACCTTGCCGGCCAATGGCACAGTTTTTGCCTTCTTCGGAGCCCGTTCACCCTTGAAAATCCATGTGATGACTGTCTCTTCGTTTCTGGAGTGCAGTAGTGTATCCAGGTTTCGTCCACAGTGACAAATCGACGAAGGAATTTGGCAGGATTGCGATGAAAGAGTGCCAACATAGCCTCAGAGTCCACTACACGATTGCGCTTATTCTCCTCTGAGAGCAAACGCGGCACCCATCTTGCCGAAATTTTTTTCACAGACAATTTTTCATGCAAAATTGAAGCGACTATACCTTGTGATATGCCCGTGGCCTCAACTAATTCGCGCACTTTAATTCGCCGATCGTTCAAAATCAGATCGTAGATTTTGTCGATGATTTCAGGAGTAGACACCTCAACTGGGCGTCCTGAACGATGTTCATCTTTTGTGGATGAACGGCCACGTTTAAATTCATTCCCCCAATTGTAACCCGTCGCAAACACAAGTGCAGATGTGCCATGAACTGTATCCAACTCGGCTTTGATTTCTTTCGGGCTTAAGCCTTTCAAATGGAGATGTTTGATGACAGCCCTACGCTATGGATCGAGCTGAAATTTTGACAGCTTTTGATAATGCTACTTATAAAAAAATCTTTACCGACACTACGAGCACAATTTCTCGGATTTTCTAAGGACTTATTGAACGACCCTCGTAGATATCAATTAGAAAGTATTTCGAAATATTTTAAATGGGGTCAACATTCTGAAAAATATGAAAATCTTTTTATTTTATTTTCTTGTACTTATGAATACAAAATATCTAAATCTAAAAATTTACTCTTATAAAGAATAATTCAAAATAGGAATGGCCATTTATATTGTTTGCCTTTAAGAGATTCTCCTATAAGAGTATATAAAATAAATAAAATCTTGCCTTCTCAAGGATGATATCATTTAAGTAGATGACAGGATATTATCTGCTTATAATCGTGGTTACTCAGGGGGATAATGAAAATTTTTTTTATTGTGCATTTGCAGTGTAAAAGATCATATCAATTTATATATGAACATTAAATAATCAAAAGCATTTAAAATTATTAAAAATTATTATAATTATTATTTCATATTCGACTCTACTTTGGATTATATGCAATTGAATAGTAAAATCAAAATTATTTCATTTATGCTTATAATATTATCTCTAATGAAATTAAAAATAAATTAAGTAACAAAAAATTGACAATTCCAAAAAAAACCATTTCAGTGTTTTTTTTTTAAATATAAAAACTAACCATTTAAAAATTCTTTCATAAATAATTTTGTTTAAATAATAGCACAAAAAATACATGTCTTTTCAAAACAATTTATAAAATATGACCTTTTATTATTTTAATAGATTTTAGATTTATTGTTCACAATTTCATTGGCTTTAGTTTTTGTATCATACTGTCGGTATTGCTTTCTGAGAAAGAAATTTTAACAAGAACACATAATGTGGACTGGTTTCCAAACTAGAGAAGACCAAAGTGTATGAATGAAAAAGGACACTTATGGCTATAAGAACGTAAATTATTAATGTCGACTAATTTATTTTGTTTATCAGACCAAACGGAAAGTCAAAAATCGCTGAAACAAACATCATTTAAGATTGTGTGAGCCACAGTAGAATATAAAATAGTAGTAATAAAATGTGGAGAACATGACTCCAAAGGTTACCATCAAAGAGCTGATAGTCCAAAGTCTAGAACTCATCTTCCACTTTCCATTTTCAACTTTCGGCATTAGTTTTGGATACAGTAATACCTCCCCTCCAACACCCAAATGAATACTAAGAACACTAATAAAAATTCTCATACATACCTAATGTTAAGAACAATGCAATTTCGAAGAAGCAGGATTAGTTGAGTAGGAGCAGCAAGTGTTTTCATTGTCAGCCATCAAACTGGCAAACTAGAATTCCGGCAAAACTATAAGAGGATAAGTGTAAAAATAAAATAAGAGTTTGGGGATGCAATGATAGGGAAGAAGGTGGAAGGATAAATAGAAGTGTTAAAATGGAACAAGAAACAACCAGCCCCAATAGGACTACAGTAGCCAACATGCAATATCTTTTTCATTAGTAAAATTGAAGTAATTAAGAAAGTTGTAGAGTAACACGGCATCAATAAGAAGTGGAACTATAATGTGGAACGACACCATTCCTGCCAGACCTAAGGATCGACAAGCACAACACGAAATGCTATCACTAAAAAGTGTTTTAAAGTTGTTAGGAAGTGATGTTCGTTTTGGAGCTAACATCATGCATGGCCTTATACTACGAGTATATAGTACATCGAAACTTTATAGAAAAACAAATAACGATGGAAATACTTAAAGCTATGTGCAGGGAATCCTATCAAGATTCAGTACTTAATACTTATTTCGAGTAGAGAAGATATTTGTCTATCACACAGAAAACAGGTGTATGCAGTTGTATACTGTATCTAATGAAGGTATCGGTCCACACAATGATGATTTTCGAGTCGGAAATGGAGTGTGCTCTACTGTGGGACGTAAAGGATATTTACTTTTGGCAGAGCACGTCTATAAGAATTCACCCCTAAATGCAACTAAGGAATATGACTGGCATCAGGACCAACTCAGTCCTGAAATCCATTTGCAATCCAGTTTGTACATTGCTTGAAATGAGCTCGTCTTGTACTATGCATAGTGTTCGTATCGATAGAAAGCTCAGCTAGTTAGATTGTATCTGCAAGTTGCCTTAATGAAAATTAATGTTGGCTGATTTTATAAATTTATATTTATGCCGTGAATATTACAGTAGAACGATCCTAAGGTGTAAAGTGTTCTTCTCTACAATTTAGACTTTGAATTTTTCTGTTCAGCTTCTTAGTATGCATGTAGGCATTCGTCCCTCCTCTCGATGGTTGTTTAACCCATTTCTATGAATATCTACACAACCTAACATCTATTACTATAATTAAAGCTATTGTTACTGTTCTTTATTGTTACTATTATTATGTTGATATTATTTAATTTAATGTTCAAAAACTGTTTGGATATATTCTTGTCTGTCTGAGAAGTTTTCATTAGATTTGCCTCAATATTTCTAGTTCATTATGAAAATTTATTTTAACTATACTATATACGACGACATACACTAACAAGAAATATAACAAGAAAATCGTCCTTGACGCTATAATAGTGTCTATTGTAAATATGTTATAATGCATATATAGTATCGGCTTATATTTGAATAAAACTTAGATTTTATGAATTATCTTTATTGTAATTAATATTGTTCTTGAGTAATAATTCACTTAATTAAGTAGTTTCATTTAAAGTATACGAAATTGGTAAACTTTTAGAGAAAATCTTTATTACTTAATGAATTTTGAAATAGTTTGTTGGAATCTTAAGATTTATTTAATTATGTTTTCTTATATGGTAGGAAATTTATCATTTTCGAGAATCTAATTGAAATTATCAATGTTATTTGAGTACTCGTATTTTGAGAATTTTGACAAACAAATTTTTACTTATATAAATATTGGAAAAAAAACCAATATTTATCAGAGTATTAACAGTTTTTTTTAGAATTAATTTAATTTAATTGATTAATTGAAATTTTTCAAATATCACATCGCGCCTAAGAGACAATATAATTTTGGCTAAGTATTGGGTTGTTCGGAAAGTAATTTCATTACCAGTTGAAGCTGATGAAGGCACAATAAAGGCATTAATTAATGAAAATCAGCGAATGAAAACTCGTGAAATCACTGAGAGATTAAATTTATCGGATTCGATCGTTAGTGATCATTTGAAATGGTGAAAGTTTAATGTCAAAGCTCGACATACGTGCATGGGTTCCTCATCTTCTTATGGAAAAAAAATTGTGCCATCGCATTGACATTTGTTTTTTGCTTCTCAAACGCCAAGAAAATAATCCATTTTTGAAGCGTATCATCACTGGGAACGAGAAATGAAATGAGCAACACAATGATCAATTCTGATGTGTACTGGCATCAGCGGAACATAAGACCGAGGCACTCCTTGTGAGTAGCCGGAAGAAAATGGAGACCATCACCATAAGAGTAGGCGACCACGACATCCAGTCGCTACCCTATATCCGGTATCTAGGAGTGGTATTGGATGCCAGACTCAACTACGAGGAGCACATCTCCAGCGTCAGCAGGAAGGCATCAGCCGTACAGCGCGCGCTTTCGCGGATAATGCCCAATATCGGAGGCCCCAGGCAAATCCGAAGGTGACTACTGGCAACTGTAGTTACCTCCGTCCTGCTATACGGAGCACCAGTGTGGGCGAAATCACTAGAGTTAACAACTTACCGCAAGACAATGTCATCAGTCCAGCGGCTCTCAGCGATCAGAGTAGCGTCAGCATACCGAACGGTATTACACGATGCGGTCAACGTCGTGGCATCATGCACACCCATCGACATCCTGGCAGGAGAGCGTGAACGCCAACAACGTAGGAAGAAGGAAAAGCGGCGAAAGGTCCTCTGTGAACACGAGAGACCCGAGAGTCTTCGCCTCTGGCAAGAGACATGGGACAGGTTGACGAGGGTCGGTGGACCCATCGGCTGATCCCAGATGTCACCAAATGGGTCACTTGTCTGCACGGGGAAGTCGGGTATAACATCATCCAACTCTTGACTGGACATGGATGCTTTCGGGCATACTTGCACAGATTCAAGAAAACTGGCTCCCCAAACTGTTATCATTGCCGCGATGTGATCGAAGATGCAGAACACGTATTATTCCAATGCCCCTTCTACGAGGGGACACGGGCAGATCTGGAGAAAAATCTGGACCGTTCCATCAGTCCAGAAAACTAAGTGGAGTGCATGCTGAAGAGGCAATCGGCTTGGAACAGAGTTGCAGAGTACGCGGAATCTTTAACCAAGGATCTTCGCACCACGTACGAAGAATAGGCCGCGAGGCGTCATAATATCGGCACAGTAGTAATATGAAATAAGAACGCCCCGGCGAAGTAGTATTTACAAAGAGTGTCGCCGGGGAGCCATCGTTACGGGAGCAAGGGTAGAGATACAGGTTAGGTTTAAGCGAGGTAAATATCCCGCATAACTCGTCTGGCAGGTAGAAGGTCTTCCAGGCGAGTACCTTCTCAAGGTTTCCCCCTGTACCTCATTAATCTAAACTTAAAAAACAAAAAAAGTGTACTGTCATCAGTTGGATAAATTGAATGATTCTCTTAAAGAATAAATGCCAGAATTGGTCAATAGGAAAGGTATAGTGTTCCAACAGGATAATGCGAAACCACATACAAGTTTGATCACTCGGCAAAAGCTTTTAGAGCTTGGATGGCATATACTACCACACCCACCATATTCTCCAGACCTTCCGATTATCATTTGTTCCGGTCTCTACAAAATTTTTAAGACGATAAAACGTTTAATTCAAATGAGGAGGTCAAAAATCATTTGGATCAGTTTTTTGCCAGTAAAGAACAAAAATTTTATGAGCGTGGCATCATGCTACTGCCAAAAAGATGGCAAAGCGTATTGGATTAGACTGGACAATATTTAATTGAATAAAATATAAATTCACTATAAGAAAAATGTCTTTCATTTTTATGAAGAAAAAAAACGAAATTACTTTCCGCGCAACCCAATAATTGTGAACGTGTTGCATATGCCGATGATATCGACATTATTTCCTATCAGAAAGAGCTGATGACGGCTAATTACTCGTTAAATTATTTTCCTATTTAACCAATAAAAACAAGAGCAATAACAACTCGTTAAATTATTTTCCTATTTGGAGTCAAGGGTCGTAGCCGATAACAACAGGGAAAAAAACAACTCGTTAAATTATTTTCCTATTTGGGGTCAAGGGTCGTAGCCGATAACAACAGGGAAAAAATACGTGCAGTTTTGGTAGCAGCCAATTAACCCTACTACAGCCATTGCATCGAATTTGTTGCTGTACAAGACACTAGGGCACGTTTAAGGGGAGGATCCATCGAAGATTTTTTGACCCTTTAGATGAGTATGATCCTGTGTAATGATGAGATCCAGAAGCGTTACCGCGACCATCCGATTGTAGATAATATTGAGTTCAATAGTCCGCTTGACACTTAATCCGCATTGATGAGGATTATTCGAAAAAAAATAAAAAGACCCGAAAAGTCTACAGTGGCTCCATTTATGATCTCAGAAGACGAGGAAGGGGGCCTTGTGTTCGGTGGTTGGATGCCAAAAAAATGCTGGGAGTTTTGAGCTAGACATCTGGAGTTAATTGATTCAGTAAGACTAAACGGGAATCCTAGTTCTAATAAGGAAATAATTATAAAAATAAAAATAAAATTATGATTAGAGTATCTAATAACCTATTATTGGGTTGGTGCAAAAGTTATGCCCGTTTTTTATGATCCTAGGAAAAAAAATTTTTTCTTCAGAAATGATGAATAGTATCTTCTTTTAAATGATTGCATTATATAAAGGATGCTTTCCCTCAACTTTCTATTCAGTTTTGGCCTGGTCAGAGTACAGTGAAGAGCCCTTGTATTGTTTCAAAATGTCGGTCGATAAAGTGCATTTACGTCATTGTTTACTTTATGAATTCCGTAAAGACAATACCGCGAGTGTGGCAACCAAAAACATTTGCGAAGTGTATGGAGCAGATGTCATCAAAGTTCGACAGGTACGAAGATGGTTTACAAAATTCCGATTTGGGGATTTTTCACTAATTGACAAACCACGAACCGGGCGGCCATTGAAGTCTGATGATAAGTTAAATGTCATAATTGACACCAATCCACGTCTAACCACCAGGGAGATCGTGCCGATGATGGGAGTCAATCAAAGACATTTGAAGCGTATGGAGATGGTTTCGCGGTACGACGTTTGGATACCTCATCAATTGTCGGCTGCCAATTTATTGGATCGTGTTTCAACGTGCGTTGCTTTGAGTGCGAGACAAAAACATGAACCTTTTTTGCATCGTTTGGTAACGGGAGATAAGAAATGGGTCGTGTACAACAACGTGACAAGAAATAGACATTGGGCTATACCTGTACAAGCCCCATTAACAACTTTGAAAGCCGAAATCCATCAAAAAAAAGTTATGCTTTGTGTTTGGTGGGATTGTAAGGGTATTGTGTGTTTTGAACTCTTGGAATGCAATCAGAAAATTACAGCAGAACGATATTGTCAGCAATTATCCAAATTGAACATCGTCCTTCAAAAGGATAGACCAGAATTGGTAAACAGAAAAGGGGATGTGTTTCATCACGACAACGCGCGACCACATGTGGCTATGATGACCCAACACAAGCTGAATTGGGATGTTATCAAGCATCCACCGTATTCTCCAGATCTTGCTCCTTCCGATTTTCATTTATTCCGATCACTGCAAAAATTTTTAAATGACAAAAAATTTGATACAATAGAGCAGGTAAAAACATCCCTTTCTACATATTTCGTATCAAAATCCAAGGAATTTTACACTAATGGTATTAATAAGTTGATAGAAAGATGGGAGGAGGTTATAAGAACGGATGGAAATTATATAATTGAATTAATAAATAATACAGATTAAAAAAAAAATGTTCAATTGTATATGTAAAAAAACGGTCATTACTTTTGCACCAACCCAATAGATAGAATAGTTCTCTATTAATTTCCTTGCATACGTCAGACTGCTAATTAATGGTATAAGACGTGTCGAGGCTTACTTGAAACTATTCTAACCACTCGCAACTGAAAATAAAATTATCCTTCTTCTTTTAGATAATCTCAACGTTAGAAAGATATCCTTTCAAAGACGCTCTCTGGTTTCAAACTTTCTGTCCGCATCTGAATTTGTGGGTCCTTACATGCCTTTTAGAAACCTACGTTGCCAAATAGGTATCAAAAAGCAACTAAGGACCCATTTTTCTATTGGAAGCTTTTTTTTGAAAAGTTGGCTGGTATCTGACCACCGTGATATACATTGACTCTCTTTTATGGGCCTTTTAAATTGCCATAATACCATTATTTTTACTAATAGCCAAGCTACTTGTAGGTCTGTGGAAAATGCTTTACTCAACGAGATACAATATAACCTACTAAATAATAGCAGTATCGAGTTGCGTTGGGTGCAGGGACATGTGCAAATAATGGTAAAACTCTCTGGCATCCGAAGCTCACATCTATTCCTAATCTATCTCGTCTATTTAACAAAATTACAAATAAAATCCTTAGTCAAACGTAGAAATACACACTGAACTTATTGTAAGATCTTTTTAGCGTCTCACTGGCCAACTACCAACAAAAATTCTGGGCTCAGATACTGCTCTGTAAAAAAAAAACTTTCTTTTTTAAAACTAACAAACAAACAAAAACTAAATTGGAATATAATACATAAAATTATATATAAATTATGGTACAACTAAAAAGGATAGTTAGTGTACAGTGAATGTGCAAAAATAGCGAAAAAAGCAAAATACTCGTAAAAATGCTTTCGAATGAAGACTTAAATCAAAATCATATTGAATAAAAACTAATGGCATAAGGATCCAAATCAAATTCAATATCCTTGTTGTCCGATTTCGAAATGTTAGTAATCTGCTCTAAACAATAGTTTATAAGCCACGGTGCTGGATATATAAAATATAATGCAGGATACATTGAACATCATTTTCGTAGTATGCGATTTGGGGAATTTATATTATACGAGTTTTGTTGGTGACCCCGAAATAGTAACATGAAATTGTGGGTTTTTTATGGTCGTTTGCAATTTTTCCGCGACATTAATTTGAACCCGCTTTATGTTATGTCACCGACATTATTTCTATTTTCTATATTCTGTAGACTCATAGACGATATTCTCTGTTCCATAGACTCATAAACGATATTGTGTTATTATTATTTTCGTCCATAGTTTATGCGGACAGCTTTTTGGATTTCACATAACGTACCACCTAACATAATGCAATAATAAATAATTTTCTCGGATTTTCGTTCAATTCACATTTTTGTGTTTATTCTCAATAAATAATTGGATCATGAAAAAAGAAAATCATATTTTCTATTTGTAATACTTTTATTATTTTGGTTTAAATAAAAATAAATTTTTATACAATAAATAAAAATTTTCAGTGCAGTGTTTTGAAATTGGTCAAAATTTTAACAAAATAATTCTTCTATCCAATTTTTATAAATTGATAAGATAAAAATGATCATCGAATAATTGGTAAAAATAAAATCTCTTTAAAGCAATAAAAAAGTAGGACTTATGATAACTTGAGTAGATGAATACCATTTGCGCTTATGCCGTAAGTGGTTATTGGGGGATTGAAGTAAGAAAATTGTATTAGAAAAGCTATGAATAAAAATTGTGTATTTTATTACAAATTTAGTATAGAGCGAAAATATTTATTATCTATGCTAATAGGCTGATTAGTGAAGAGAAAAACGCTTATAGGCGATAGAGTGAGTGGGTCAATTTATCCATTTTTTCGGTTGGAAAGTAAAATTCTGTCAATTAACAGTTTCAAAAAAAATTATTAATTAAGATAAAAATTTTATTTGATAATAATTTGCCAATTATGAAATTATAAATTTTATATTTATTAAAAATAACGGTAAAGTTTTAAAAACTTTCTATAAGATATTGATTTCAGCTTAGCCACGTTTTGCGCTTTAAGAGGATATTTTATGGTCGTCAGTAATGCTGCTCATTTCTTGATTGGTGAATATATCAATCAGCAAAATTGCCATATATGAGATAATAAAAATTTAAAAGTTATTGTGAAGAAGCCAAATAGCGTCATAACCATATGATAATCGACTTTTTTTAGTAATAAAATATTTTAAGATTACAAATTTAAAGATTATAGCCTAAATTATATGTACGAGGTCTGTTCAAAAAGTACCACGAATTTTGTGTTTTTTTTTTTCAAAAATTATTTATTTATTCATGTATATTTATTTTGTCCCCTTCAAAGGAAGTCCACTAGATATTATACGCTTGTGTCAACGTTTTTTCCAATCCTTGAAGCACTTCAAAAAATATTTTTTTGTGATCTTGTTCAGCTCCACCTTGGATGCCGTCTTTATCTCCTCTATCGTAGCGTAGCGTTGTCCTTTCATGGGGCTCTTCGGTTTCGGGAACAATAAAAAGTCACAGGGGTCCAGATCTGGGGAATACGGAGACTGCGGCATTATTAGTGTGTTGTTTTTGGCTAAAAATTCGCGCACAAGCAACGATGCGTGAGCAGTAGCGTTATTATGGCGCAAAAGCCAATTTTTGTTCTTCCACAAATTCTGGTGGATTGCTTGGCGCACCTTGCGCATAACTTGCAGGTAATATTCCTTATTGACCGTTCTACCTTGTGGTAAGAACTCATGATGCACCACACCCCTGCAATCAAAGAAAACTTTAAGCAAACCCTTCACATTCGACCGAACTTGGCGAGCTTTTTTCGGGCCTAGCTGGTGCGGCAGCTTTCATTGAGATGATTGAGCTTTGGTTTCCATGTCATAACCATAAACCCATGATTTGTCACCAGTTATGACCCTTTGGAGCAAATTTAATGCGAGAACATCATTTAATGTTTTAGAACATCCCAACCAAGGTCCCGGAACTTCTGGCGAGTCACTATTGATGTATGCGGCCTGGCGTTGTCCTGATGGAACACAATTCCTCTCCTATTGGCCAAAGCTGGCCGCTTCTGGGCGATTGCTTCTTTCAGACGGTCCAATTGTTGACAGTATAGGTCCGAATTAAGAGTTCGGCCGTATGGGAGCAGCTCATAGTAGATGATTCCCTGCCAGTCCCACCAAACACACAGCAAAACCTTCCTGGCTGTCAATCCTGGCTTGACCACCGTTTGCGCCGGGTGACCGCGATTTGACCACGACCGTTGTCGCTTGACATTGTCGTAAGTGACCCACTTTTCATCACCAGTAACCATCCGCTTCAGAAATGGTTCGATATTGTTGCGATTCAGCAGCGATTCGCAGATGGAAATTCGGTCCATGAGGTTTTTTTGCGATAACTCGTGTGGCACCCATACATCGAGCTTCTTCTTGTATCCAGCCTTATTTAAGTGGTTCCAAACGGTTTTTTGTGCAATGTTTAGCTCCTGGGCAATCGAAACAGTGCTTACGTGACGGTCGGACTCGACGATTTCCATTATTTTATCGACATTTTCGAAAATTGGCCTTCCAGAGCGTGGTGCATCTTTGACATCAAAATTACCGGAACGGAATTAACGAAACCAAAATTGCGCATGATTAGCTGTTACAGTATCAGAACCATAAACACTATTCACATTTTCAGCTGCCTGGCTTGCGTTTTCGCCTTTATCGAAGAAAAACTGTAAAATATGGCGTTTTTCTCTTTGTTGGTGTCCATCTTTGACGCCTGCTAAAAAAATACTGAGTTAAGTAATCACAAAAATGTATGAGAAGTTACAGTATATGTTATATTATCTTTCTAACGCCATCTAGTGCAACCCAATCGCACTTTTAAAACGGGAGATACTTTTTTAGTACGAAATATTATCTTTCTAAAGCCATCTACTGCAACCCGATCGCACTTTTAAAACGGGAGATACAGACTCCTAAAGCCATCTATTGGCAAAATAATGGATTGCAGCTCCTTAGCAATGTTAATGCGATGCTGTTTTTGGTCGGAAATGGGTAAAAATGGAAGACGAGCCAAAATACGTACAAGCAAAACAGCTGCCAAAAATTAACTAAACATTCAAAATAGGCGAACTTGTCGGCAAAAGTGAGAGACATGAGTACCAACAAAACGCCATAAAAAAATTGAAAATCAAATATACGTAACCCGCGGAAATTCAAAGTTCGCGATACTTTTAAAACAGACCTCGTATTTTTAATAAGGCAATGCCATCACTCACACAATCCGAGAAATTTTAGATTTATTGTATGAACAAGTTCTCACGACGTGTTTTTATAAAGATTTGATGAGGTCAATTTACCTTCGAGATTTGATGCCGTTAGACTTTTTTTTTTATAGTATTTATATTGAAAATCTGTAAACTTCAGAATATTTGAAAATTAACATCTATCAAATAATTGCCCAAATGGCGAAAAAGTCAAAAAAAATTACCTAAAAAGAATCAAGTCTCGTTACAGCCAATTAAATAATAATATTTTCAGCCAGAAAAATTTACAATTTTAAATATGAACAAATGAAATGAGAAATAGCTCAGAAAATTGATGTTAGTAAATTCAAATCATTAAAAAAATTGCAAACTAAATATTCAGTATTATGATTTATTATATTTAATTCTTTCAATATCTTTAGATATTTGAAGATATTAAAATAATATCCGGATTTCTAATTTAAAAAGAAAAAAATTCTAAATCCAAAACGGAAGCTATCGAAATGTTGCTGTACTAAAATCTATATTTTAATCAATTTGGTAGATGCTCTTCTTTTTATAAATTATTAAAATATACTAAATTGATAGAATTGTTTAAATTGAAATTTATAATTCCTATCCTATCATCATAAATACTTCCGACTCTTCATACTTAAGTGCCTCTGTTCATAAAATCGTGAAATATGTTCAATAGCGAATAAAAAATTTACAAAATTTCCAAACGAATTAACTTGCATGATTTAATCTGATAAGTTCAAGTATTCAACTTATTACAATTGTTATATTGTATAAAAGAAGGGAAAAATTGTCGTCAAAACTTAAGTGGACTTAAAACCACCTCCACGTTCCAATTTAATTTAATTGTACTTAGACCGAAGTGGTTTTATAGCAAGTTATCAAATGAATAAGTTTAGTAACGTTCTTATTTTTTTCCTAATATTTTTTTATGCTAATAATATCATTGGATATGCGCATATTAATATATTAAATTCTATTTACAAGTGCACAAGATTCTTATCGTTAAGGTTTTACTCAGTTGACTATGATAGCAAGTCAGTTTCAGTTCGGACAGCCTCATTTAAGTAAGAATGAGGTCTAAAAATCTTCTGTGATTAAACGATTTTTTTCTCTCTCGAAAAGAGTTAATCACCTCGTAAAAATTATCATTATTAATTTATTATGTTTATATCATTAAAGTGTGTATTTATTATGTATAAAACTAACTTGATTTCATACTATTGTATAAGAATTCATTAAAGTTTTCTTAAACTAGATATTTTCTATGATATTAGAAGATATGAGCTAAAATATTTTTTTTAAGCAAAATATTTTTGTGTTGTTGATATTTTATATTTAATCAAGTGTTTATGTTTGTATGTTTTTATGAAACAAAATTTTAAAAAACAATGAAATATTATTATTTTTTTTTGATAAATTTTATTACAATTAAATATAATAAATAAAATTGAATTTTACTAATTTAATTTTCTCAAGTTAAATTATTTTTAACTATTTTATTTTAATATTAATTTTTTATAAAAAAATAATTTTAAGTATGTGATAAACAGGATGCAATAAAATAAATAATTCAAACCGAAATTAATATCATAAGATGTGCATTTCTTGTCAATTAAGAAAAATGAAAAAAGTGTTAAAATTCTTTTAAATTAAAAATTTTTATTCAAAAATTTAAAATCTTTAAAAATTTTAAACCTTGGCGACACTTAACAATTTACATTAAATTGTGTAATTTTAAAATATTAACGAGAAATTATTTACAAAACGAATAGTTCTCATTTATCATATAAAAAAAGAGAATTTTTATTGTATAAATTTTAAAAGTTTTCTTTTATAATTTTAATAAATATTTATTTTTCTCTCTAGAAATATTATCTTATTTACAAAACAAATAGCTCTCTTTTTTTATATATAATAAATTATTTGTTATTTATTTTGTAAATAAGAAAATATTACTAGAGAAAAAAAATTATTTTCACAACATTTCCAGATAATATTCAAGATTTATTTGCACTTATTGTAAACGGCTTCTCATATCTTATTACTACAAGTATTGTTGGAAAGCATTTCATGATTGTGAACGTAGTAGTTCTATCTACTGTGCATTATCTTAAGAAAACAAATAAAATTTTTTTTCTATTTAAAATAATATATAATATAAAATAGAAAATTATATCAATATGAAGTTTTGTCTTTGTTAAATGTGCTCAGTAAAATTTTATCAAAGGTTGATCAAAGAACTCTGTCCGGATTATAAGTTAATCTGTTGTGATTTGTTCTACTTTGATAAATGTTTTAGAATATTTTCTTATAAATTATATTGAATTTTTAAGAAAAATTCTTCATTGTAAGTTCAAAATCAAATAATAAAAAGTTTACTGGATAAAAGAAAAATTATAAATTTAGAATTAAAATGTTTTTAGTGAATATCATTGTTTAAACTGAAGTGTATCTTATTTTTTAATATCAGATTATAATTAGTGCAGTTTTTTTTTATTCAATGAAAATTTAAAATATTGTAAAAATCAATTTTTTTATTTAGTAATTTAGAAAAAAAAATGTTTTGGTGATAATATTTTTGAAGAAGTTTTCCTTAGAGACGACGGTCTTAAGATAATTTTGTATAATTTCTATATGTGATTTTAATAAGCAAGTATATTAATTTTATAATTAAAATTATTAATTAATTACATAAGATAAATATTTTTTTATTACAAAATAAAAAAAAAAAAAAAAAGTTCTCTTCTGATATTTTGTAATAAGAATAGTTTTAAAAAGTCAAGAAATACAACAAAAAGTTTTACTAATTTATCTATTTAAATTTTTGTCTTTATTGTACATTATAATCAACTATAATTTATTTAAAATAGATATTATAAAAAAAGCTCTTTTTACTATATAACAAAGACTGCCAAACTTAAAATACGTTTGACCTTAAAATAAAATGTGCTTTAAAAATTTTGGTTATCGTACAGATTTCTTTTGTTGTTGAAATTTTTGTATATTGTAGTCTTTATAAAATTTCTATTTAATTATATTTATCTTATCGGTTAGTTTTTAAAAATTTCTAAGGTCATATAAAATAATTTCAAAATTTTCCACTATTGTTTAAATAAGAAACTTTGTTTTAAAAATATATGATGATATAGGTGACCTCAATTTGAATTATCAAAAGTTTGTACTACTTTTATAATGGCTGTTATGGCTTTAGCTATGCGAGGTTTGTGAACAATAATGAAGTTTTAGTGCTCCAATAAATCCTTGTAATTATCTGAAATATTCCTTATATTTGGTTATTATGTAAAGGGTATAACACCTTTGATGTGAATACTATTAGAGGTATAGGGTGGGGTTTTGGGGGAAAGAGATATAATATTAACCTTAAACAAATTAAATAACAATCCTGAAATTGGGGAAACGGACTTACCTCATACCATTTCCTTGCTCTTTTCTCTTAAACTGTTAGCTGTAAAAAAAATACTTGATAAAAAATAAATTGGTACCAATAAATTATTTTTCTTTAAAATCAAATTTTCAGGTTAAAAATTTCTAAAATTTTTTTCCAAAGCAAGCGAAAAATGGTTTTGAAACAAAAATTTGCTCGAAAATTTTTTGATTATTCTCAGAGTTTTAAGGATTTGGAGAAATTCTACCCTTACCTCCGCTAATCATAATAATAAACTAACGAATTAACCTAAGAATATTCATGCGTTTATGGCATTCTAACCTAAGTACGAGGGTCATTCAACAAGTACTTAGCCTACAAAAGAAAAACGAAAATTTTGGAAAGGTGGCAATTTATTTTTCCACATAATCTTCTTCAAGCTCGATACACTTGGCCCAGCGATGCTCTAACTTTTTTAACCCGCCCAAAAAATACATTTTCTCGAGGGAAGTAAAATAGGCCTCCATGGCGACGATGACCTCCTCATTCGACCCAAATCTATTCCCGGCGAGTGATTTTTTCAGGTTTGGAAACAAAAAGTAGTCACAGGGGGCCAAATCTGGAGAGTATGGTGGATGGGGCAGCAATTCGTAGCGCAATTCGATCAATTTGGCCATGGCGACGGCGGAGGTGTGAGCCGGCGCGTTGTCGTGGTGGAACAGCACTTTTTTCTTCGCAAAGCGGGGCCGCTTTTTCTTCAATTCGACGTCAAATCGGCCCAATAAGTCAGCATAGTAGCGCCCCGTGATTGTTTTACCCTTCTTGAGGTAATCGATGTGGATCACACCTTGTGAATCCCAGAAAACGGTGGCCATCACCTTTCCGGCCGATCGAACAGTCTTCGCCTTCTTCGGAGCACGTTCGCCGGGTGAAGTCCACTGTTTCGACTCTTCCTTGGTCTCTGGTGTATACCAGTGAATCCATGCTTCGTCGACGGTCACGAAACGACGCAAGAACTCCGCTGTATTGCGCTGAAACAGCGCCAAACACGTCGCCGATGTGGTCTCACGGTTGCGCTTGTTTTCCGGTGTGAGCAAACGCGGCACCCATCGCGCCGACAGCTTTCTCATGCCCAGTTCTTCGTGTAGAATATGATGCACCATTCCTACTGCGATGCCCACAGTCTCAGCTATCTCGTGAACCTTCAATCGACGGTCTGCCAATACGAGATCGTGGACTTTTTTACCGTTTTCCTCCGTAGCAGCCGTTTTCGGGGCACCTAGGCGTGGCTCATCAAAAACCGACGTGCGGCCACGAACAAACTCGTTGAACCAATTCTTGACGGTCGCCATCGAAGGAGAAGAGTCACCATACACAGCATCCAAGCGATCTTTGATTTCGCTGCGCGTTTTCCCTTCCAAAAACAAGAATCTAATGACCGAACGATATTGTTCTTTTTCCATTTTTGTGCAACCGACCTACACGCTCGCTTTCAAAGGCTCTCAAAACGAAACTAATGAAGAAAATCAACTGAAACTTTGACAGTAGGCTACTAAAAAAATGTCCTGCACGATGGTAAATGTCCTGCTGTTTTTTTGTGACAGCAGCTCCATCGGACGGTGAGGCTAAGTACTTATTGAATGACTCTTGTTTATGGCATTCTGGGGTCTTCTGGAAAATTAAAAGCTTCTTTGCTTCTACATTTGGTCTTACTATGAATTAATATCTACCCAAACGTAATTTGCATATAGCAGTTAAGATAGAATGCTCAGAAATCCATCACATTTCAGTTGGAGTTCCACATGGCAATATAATTAGTCCTTTTTTATATAATATTTATACCCAAAACATCTCATTTTATTTATAGGTTATCTATCATGGTTACTATAGAAGATAGTCTTCTATAGTTTTTCTGTTCGTATAAATCCTCACAGCTTCAAATAATTTATAATCCTACTCCTTGTGTACAAGAAGAAAATATAAGGTGTAGTAAAAATAAATTCATTATTTTTGCATTAAATTGAAGGTTTATTTAGCATAGATAGAATGATACGATTTAGGTCAAATATGCACCGTTTTGTTTGATAACTTGTTGCTATTTTGGAGGTAATTTCATAATGCCTCTCTCATAGAAACCCCCGTCCCTATTGGCAAAAAACTGGGACAGTCGATTTTCACAATCTTCTCTAGAGGCGAATTTTTCACCTGCAAAATCATTCGTCATAGACAGGAAGAGGTGGTAATCACTTGGCGCCAGGTCCGGACTATAAGGTGGATGCATAAGAACATCCCAACCAAGGTCCCGGAACTTCTGGCGAGTCACTATCGATGAATGCGGCCTGGCGTTGTCCTGATGGAACACAATTCCTCTCCTATTGGGCAAAGCTGGCCGCTTCTGGGCGATTGCTTCTTTCAGACGGTCCAATTGTTGGCAGTATAGGTCCGAATTAAGAGTTCGGCGGTAGGGGAGCAGCTCATAGTAGATGATTCCCTGCCAGTCCCACCAAACACACAGCAAAACCTTCCTGGCTATCAATCCTGGCTTGACCACCGTTTGCGCCTGGTGACCGCGATTTGAGCACGACCGTTGTCGCTTGACGTTGTCGTAAGTGACCCACATTTTATCACCAGTAACCATCCGCTTCAGA
Source organism: Atherix ibis (assembly GCA_958298945.1). Classification (NCBI taxonomy): domain Eukaryota; kingdom Metazoa; phylum Arthropoda; class Insecta; order Diptera; family Athericidae; genus Atherix; species Atherix ibis. Next base: position 34,275,817 of record OY282606.1, read on the forward strand.
AATGGATCGATATTGTTGCGATTCAGCAGCGATTCGCAGATGGAAATTCGGTCCATGAGGTTTTTTTGCGATAACTCGTGTGGCACCCATACATCGAGCTTCTTTTTGTATCCAGCCTTATTTAAGTGGTTCCAAACGGTTTTTTGTGCAATGTTTAGCTCCTGGGCAATCGAAACAGTGCTTACGTGACGGTCGGACTCGACGATTTCCATTATTTTATCGACATTTTCGACAATTGGCCTTCCAGAGCGTGGTGCATCTTTGACATCAAAATTACCGGAACGGAATCGACGAAACCAAAATTGCGCATGATTGACTGGTACAATATCAGGACCATAAACACTATTCACATTTTCAGCTGCCTGGCTTGCGTTTTCGCCTTTATCGAAGAAAAACTGTAAAATATGGCGTTTTTCTCTTTGTTGGTGCCCATCTTTGACGCGTGCTAAAAAAATACTGAGTCAAGTAATTACAAAACTGTATGAAAAACTTTTTTAGTTCAAAATCTTATCTTTCGAACGCCATCTACTGCAACTCGATCACACTTTTACAACGGGAGATACAGGCTCCTAAAGACATCTATTGGCAAAATAATGGATTACTTTTTACTACGCCTTATATAAGGTTTTAAAGCTAACAACCCCTTTCTACCTTAATGGCAACATAATTTAAAGTTAATGGCAATATGATAAAAGAGCGATATTTAAAACCGACATACTACAATAGACAAGAAAGGACTTGAAACTGAATAACCATTTGCAATCAACAATAAATAGGAAACTTTTAATGAACAGCTCAATTATAAAACCAGTTTGAACTTATGTGATTGAACTTCCGAACAATAATGAATTATATCTTAATATTATCTTTGATAAGGACTTGTTTATAATTTTATTTCCATTTATTCTATTATAATCTACTCATGACAAAAATTTTCCTGCATTATCCTCCCCAAAAATACGTGCGACATGTGAAGATACAGCAACCCTGAGATTTTTTAGAACCTTCTATTTCTCGTTCGACTTAGAGAATCTTCTAATTCCGATGAATATTTTGCCCCAACTTCATTGCTCCATAATATTGTTAATTAATTAGTGATCTAAATTTTAACTAACAAAAAATAACTTTTAACTACTTAGACTACTGAGTAATTATTTGAAATTAACAATAAATAGGAAACTTTTAATGCACAGCTCAATTATAAAACCAGTTTGGACTTATGGAATTGAACTTTGGAATAATAATGAATTATATCTTAATGTTATCTTTGATAAGGACTTGTTTTATTTATGTTTACTCCATTGTAATTTACTTGTAATAAAAATTTCCTTGCGTTATCCTCCACAAAAAAAACCTCCGACATGTGAAGATACAGTAACCCTGAGATTTTTTAGAACCTTCTATTTCTCGTTCGATTGAGAGAATCTTCTAATTCCGATGAATATTTTGGCCCAACTTCATTGCTCCATAATATTGTTAATTAATTAGTGATCTAAATTTTAACTAACAAAAAATAACTTTTAACTACTTAGACTACTGAGTAATTATTTGAAATCAACAATAAATAGGAAACTTTTAATGCACAACTCAATTATAAAACCAGTTTGGACTTATGGAATTGAACTTTGGAATAATAATGAATTATATCCTAATGTTATCTTTGATAAGGACTTGTTTTATTTATGTTTACTCCATTGTAATCTACTTGTAATAAATATTTCCCTGCATTATCCTCCACAAAAAAAACCTCCGACATGTGAAGATACAGTAACCCTGAGATTTTTTAGAACCTTCTATTTCTCGTTCGACTTAGAGAATCTTCTAATTCCGATGAATATTTTGCCCCAACTTCATTGCTCCATAATATTGTTAATTAATTAGTGATCTAAATTTTAACTAACAAAAAATAACTTTTAACTACTTAGACTACTGAGTAATTATTTGAAATTAACAATAAATAGGAAACTTTTAATGCACAGCTCAATTATAAAACCAGTTTGGACTTATGGAATTGAACTTTGGAATAATAATGAATTATATCTTAATGTTATCTTTGATAAGGACTTGTTTTATTTATGTTTACTCCATTGTAATTTACTTGTAATAAAAATTTCCTTGCGTTATCCTCCACAAAAAAAACCTCCGACATGTGAAGATACAGTAACCCTGAGATTTTTTAGAACCTTCTATTTCTCGTTCGATTGAGAGAATCTTCTAATTCCGATGAATATTTTGGCCCAACTTCATTGCTCCATAATATTGTTAATTAATTAGTGATCTAAATTTTAACTAACAAAAAATAACTTTTAACTACTTAGACTACTGAGTAATTTTTGAAATAAATAATAAATAGGAAACTTTTAATGCACAGCTCAATTATAAAACCAGTTTGGACTTATGGGATTGAACTTCTGAACAATAATCAATTATATCTTAATGTTATCTTTGATGAGTACTTGTTTATAATTTTTTTTCTGTTTATTCTATTATAATCTACTTGTAATAAAAATTTCCTTGTATAATCCTCCACAAAAAAAACCTCCGACATGTGAAGATACAGTAACCCCGAGATTTTTTTAGAACCTTCTATTTCTCGTTCGATTGAGAGAATCTTCTAATTCCGATGAATATTTTGCCCCAACTTCATTGCTCCATAATATTGTTAATTAATTAGTGATCTAAATTTTAACTAACAAAAAATAACTTTTAACTACTTAGACTACTGAGTAATTATTTGAAATTAACAATAAATAGGAAACTTTTAATGCACAGCTCAATTATAAAACCAGTTTGGACTTATGGAATTGAACTTTGGAATAATAATGAATTATATCTTAATGTTATCTTTGGAAAGGACTTGTTTATAATTTTATTTCCATTTATTCTATTATAATCCACTCATAACAAAAATTTCCTTGTATAATCCTCCCCGAAAATACCTCCGATATGTGAAGACACAGTAACCCTGAGATTTTTTAGAACCTTCTATTTCTCGTTCGATTTAGAGAATTTTCTAATTCCGATGAGTGTTTTACTCCAACTTTCTTTCTATAATATTGTTAATTAATTAGTGATCTAAATTTACTTGCTACAATATATTATTAATTTTAGGTATCAAAAATTTAAAAAAAGCTTAAATAGATAAACTGACGAGGATGCTTTTTATCTCAAAGAATAAGGGTCCTTACAACCAAAGTCGGTTATATTTATTTTTTAATAAATAATAATAATGTTTACATTTATTTTAATTACAAATATTACATTTGATTAAAGAAAAAGTTCTTAAAAAGTTTAATATTTAAATTCAGATAATTTTTTTCTTCAATATAATAAAAATGATTTATAAATTTTGAATTAAAAACCAAAATCAATTTGTACTCCATCAAAATTATTTGTATATAATTTAAAAATTTCTAATAAATTAATAATATTAATAATTTTCTATTAAATAAATTTTCCATGCTTCCATAATTTCTTACCATATATTTTAAATGAGGCTTTTATTCAGAAAAATTTATATTTATACAAATGTAGATAAAATCTTAAAACCAAAATCATGTACACATAATAAAAATGACAGTAAATTTCAGATTTTAGAACAATACATAAATAAATCTCCGGTCTCGTTTGCTCATATAATAATAATTTAGCATATATTAGCTTGGATTTGAATGGGTAACAGCCCGGTTTATAATCGGATTTTATTTTCCACAGACGAATGGAAAATATCACATCATGAAGTTGAAGATAATTTTATGATATTTACATGCATCCATAATATAATATTTTACTATCGTTTATTTACTTTTGAATTTTTGACGATAAACAGTTTTGATATACTTGCTTATAAATTGTGAATATACGCTTACTCATTGCAATGAATATCTTTTGAAAATTTCAGTTAAATTTCATTTTTCGAAGACATAATCTTTGTGCCTTTTACGAGGTCCTCCTGTTCCTGTTCTTCATTATCTTGATTTGAAATATAAATCATGGACGAAACAGATGTTACCTTTGACAGTATAATGCAAAATGTTGGCTACGGTGGACGCTTCCAGAAGATGTACAATATGATCTTTGTCATGGGTCTTACGCTTTGTGGTTCCATGACATACTTGAATCTGATTCTCGCCCTAAATGTTCCAGAGCATTGGTGCCATGTGCCAGGACAACAGTCAACAAATCTTACATTAAGCCAGTGGAAAAATTTAACACTTCCATTGTTAGTTAGTTTAACTAATTAGGAAAAAAATATATTTAATTGAAATAATAAATTATAAAATAACTGATATAAATTGTTTGTTGGGTTTTTTAACAGGGATACAGATAATCGAGGACAAATGAAGACGAGCTCATGTAGAATGTACAATGCTTCAGTACCTGTAATATTTGGATTAAATGAAAATAGTACAAATACTAATTTTAGTAACGATTCAGAAACAACAGGTAATTATAATAGAATTTTCATTATTAATTAGAATTATTTATTTTTATAAAGTACATTTTTACAGAATTTTTTTCTTCTTTTCCTAAACTTGAAGCAGAACTATTTTGTAAGCTTTTTATTTTCTAGCGCTTTTTTATATACCACCATTTATGATGTTTTATTTTTTTAATTATAATTTTCCTAATAAATTCAATAAAAGTGAGTATGTTTCCTATAAATTTTATTGCATATTTGTAGTGATTTTTATAAATGAAGATTTATTCAATTTGCGCTATAAAAAGTAAAGTTAAATAAAAAATATATCTTTTATTCAGATTTTTTAAAAATGTTATGTGGTAATTATTTTTGTTAAGAAAGATAGGAGGAACAACCTTTCTTCTTACGTGGGTGGGAGGGAAACCAAAAGAATAGCTTAAATATTTAGAAGACGAGAAAGTTGCAGGCATGCTTAAAGTTAAACTTTTCCATTTGACACTATGATCCTTCAAACCCGAACATCATAACAAATACATATAGTTATGTGGATTTTTGTTTATTTTATTTGTTAAATCTCCGAGGAATAAATGTTTCCCAATAAACATAAGATGGAAAGGTGAAAAAATCTAAAAGTTAATAATAATAATACGCAAAAATAAAGATGAAAACTTAATTTAAAAAGTAAAGAACGAGAGAAAAAAAATTCAAAATAAAAAAGAAGGAAAAAATGAAGCAGTTTTAAGTTATGGTGTTGATTTCTAGATGTTGTTGATCACCAGTAACTACTTCCGCCCTTGACACTTTGGGCTAAATGTTGGAAGTGTCCCTAATTGATGATAATGCAAATACCACATCGAAAATGTACAGCATCCAGAGCAGAGGGTTCAAAATAAAAATTCTTAGTTAAGCTAATATCACACAGTGAGTTAAGCTAAGATCACGCAATAAACGATTAAATCGTTTAATTCTATGAACAGCTTGCCCGTATATGACATTGATCGTGTATATGCACGTTCTTTGCGCGTAGACGCGCAACATTTTTTCTAGGCAAGTATGTAGAAGGGTATATTAAGTGAATCTATACATAATTTTACGTGCTTTCTTATGTTGGTCATTGGCAAATAATGAGTTAATTTAGGCATTTGACAGTTCCCATATATACTATATGCCTGCATATTCATTCATTCGTATTTATTTTATTTGTGATAATTTTTTCCTTCCCATCAATGAACATAAGATGGGAAGGTGAACAAATAGAAAAGGTTATAATAATAATAATACCAAAAATGGCGACAAAAAAAATAAATTTAATATTAAAAAATGAGAGAAAAAAAATTTCAAAATAAAAAAAAAGGAAAGGATGAAGTAGTCGTAAGTCATGGTGGTGATTTCTAGATGTTTTTGACAACCACCAGCTATTTCCGCCTTTGACACTTCGGGCTGAATGGTGGAAGTGTTCCTAATTGATGATGATGCACCTACTACATCGACGAACTATATTGGATATGTACAGGATCGGTAGCAGAGGATTTAAAATAAAAATTCTTATTTAATCTTGCGTCTAAGAGACAATTTTTTTCTGCCATTGTTTCGCTGTTAAATCGTTTAATTCTATGAACACCTCGCCCGTACATGACATTGATCGTGTGTATGCACGATATTTGTGCGTAGACGCACAACATTTTTTTGAGGCAAGTATGTAGAAGGGGAAATTTAGTGAATTTATACATAATTTCAACGTGCTTACTGAGTTTATTTAGACATTTCACAGTTCCCATATTTACTGTACGCCTGCATGTTCATCCATTCGTATTTATTTTATTTGTGATAATTTTTTTTTATTTTATTTGTGATAAATAAAGTTTTTTTTATATATGCAAAGTGAGATTACCTGATATAAATCTCGTATAAATTTATAAATATTTTTAATAAAATGACAGACACTGGCATAGTGGAACATTTTAAAAATGAAATATTAATGTTGAAATTAATAATGAAATGGTAAAAGAAAATTTAAAATGTTTACTAAAATAAATAAACGACTTGAAATAAGCAAAATGATAATATAAAGTGAATAAAATAAATATAGCAACGACCACCATGAGAATTCACCAATAAAAAATAATTATAATGATCGTGCAATATACAAACTTTGTTTGCGGCGAACATGTACAATCACATCCACAATATTACAAGCGCAAAAATGGGGAAATTTCATTTTTAGATTATATAAAAGAAGCACGGTGAAATATAAGCTTAAGTTTTCATCTCAGTGTCATGAGTAATTAAAAATATTTGATATTATAAGCAACCCCTTGTTGGAGGTCAGTAGGGAAGAGACCGAGCCAAACGAAACTATAAAATTTATAATCCTCTACTATTGAAAAAAAAATTATTTCAAAACTAATGCTTTTAATAAATACAAAGTTAAATTTCTTTAAATTAAATAGGAATATTTTCTTAAATAATATTTAAAGAGATTTTTTTTAAAGAGAAATTTCGCCAATTCGAATGGCATGGCAGTAAAACGAAACGGCCTCCTGATTCGTTTTGATAGCTTTTGCCATCATGAAATAATTTTCTCGAGGAATTTAAAAGCTTAATCTGGTATCTTTTTGGAGGGTTTCTTATGTATACGCGATTTTATATCCTTAAATCATAGATTATATACAATATTGGAAAACATTTTACTTTATGAGCTCGTGAATTACCAAAAAAAACGGGGCGATGAATGCTCTTCTAATATTAAGCAACCCTCCATATGGGAACTGACAGCATATATTTACCACACTATTTGTTCAGATATAAGCTATATAAGCTATGATTTATCTGTATTGAATCTGTAAGGATAATATTGTATAATGTTCTTTTATTAACTACTTTAAAAGATATCAAAAAAATATATATTTACTATGGGCTGATGATGTCATCATTCATGTTTTATATTTCAAAGATTCACTATAAAAAAATTTTGTGAAGATAATTTTATGCCTTCACGAGACAATAATTCATAGATTATTAAGAAAAAGGACTAATACTGTTGATTTTTTTCCAATATCATATATAAAAATTTTGTGTAATTTTGAAATAGTTTTTTAACAAAAAATGTGGTGTGTCTGTTCTTTGGAATTTTCTTATAAATGTGATGCTATACTAAAAAGAAGAAAAAATTTGGTACCGTGACAAAAAGGTGTGGTGGAAAAGTAATGGGAGCTGATTTTTTTTTGCAAGAATTTAATTATAAAAAAATGTATGAATCTCTATGGCGAAGTTATTTACATGAAAGTTATGCGATAGTGTGTGGAAACAATGGGAGTGTTGTTCGCAAGATGGTGCGTGGCTGCCCACAGGGATCTGTGCCCGGCCCCGCCATTTGGAATATGATGATAAAGGTCTCTTTCTTGGTGCAGTTGAAGGAGATCGGTTACCGTGTGATCGCATATGTGGATGATCTTCTACTTTTGATTGAGGGGGTGGGGGGGGGGGGGTAGAGATAGTGGGAATCCGCTATATGCAAATGATGTCGGAATGGGGCAATAGAATGGGAGTGAATGTTTCCGAAATTAAAACTGTATGTATGTTGCTGAAAGGTTTTTTGGCGGCCAGCAGGCCGGGTCGAAGTCCGATACGTGCGGGAAGTACGGTACCTTGGAGTAAAGGTTGGAGAGAGGCTGAACTTTCGGCCTCACTTGAAACATCTATGTTAACAAGACTCGTGACCGGTTTGGTTGGCATGCTGCTGCGAGTATTTCGCAAAGAATGGAGACTTCGATCTAGAGCGGTGAAAGTCCTGTGCAATAGTGTGTTTGTTCCATGTGCAATATATGCGTCGTGTGTTATCCACTATGCAAGGGTAGGCATAAATTCAGTTCAGTGTCTGGGTTTGTATGTATGTTTGAAGGTATGTAGAACCGTGTCAACCGAGGCGACGCAGGTTCTCATGGGAGAAATTCCATGGGACCTGGAGGTTCTGCGTGGAAGCATCCACTACCGTCTACGGTGGGGCATCCAGCTTGCTGGTTGTTCGGTTATGAATGAAGAGGTTCAGGATCTTAGTCTACGCCAGCAGCGTGTACTGGTCCTGAACAGAATGTATGAGATTTGGCAACGTCGATGGGATGAGAATGTGAATGGCTTTGTTGGATTTGAATTTGGTTAAATTTTGACCTGAATTTGAATTTGTTTTGTTCCTTGGGTATTTACTCACGGAACATGGAAGGATGAATGGGTTCATGCACGGGCGTGAACTGGCTAGATGCTCTTGTGGGACAGTGCCAAGCACTTTATCATCGAGTGTGGCCTGTACGGGGATTTGGTAACCTAGGTGCATATGGCCTGTACGGAAATTTACGTAAACTTACTAGATTTGCCGTGGCAGTTTTTGAGAGAAGAACGAGAATGGTGCGTTAATGAGTGTGTAAATGGCACGCAAGGTGACTACAACCGGGTCAAAAATCAAAGACGATTCCGGTTTCGGGTCTTGGCGAACCCGCGTATCTGAGGTGGCTTAGCGGTGTCTAGGGATTTACAAGATTCCTGACCGTAGCTCAATGGGTCGAGTACAAGCCGAAGTACTCTTAAAACGAAAATTGGTACTACGGGAATCGGGGTGCCCCATGGTGTTGGGACAAACTGTGCCCGACATTGGTGAAGCGCTTAGACAGCAATGTAGTGGCTGTAGTTGATACCCATATCGCGGTAATTATCCCGTGTGCTGGCACTGCTTATGACAGTAGAGGATTAGATAGACCTCGCCACTAAAAGTTGGAGTAATCAGCATGTAACTGGTAACTGACTGTAAAGTGCCAGTAATGGTGGTGCGTTGATTGAGCGTAACTCAATCTCTATGATTATAGGCGACTCGTGGTTTTATGTTCAACGGCAGATAAGTCATTTTAAATAAAACATTATAACTGTCCGATCTTACAATAGGCGGTACTAGTTCCATATTATCAACTGGGCTTACAAGGCTTCTCGATCCTACAAATATGCTTTATGCACCGCTAAATTTGTGCTCCTGATAAAAAAAATGTTTCCTGAGAACTCCAATGTTTTTTTAAAAGTAAAATTGAATTCACCAAGCTTAACACATAATTTGATGGCTTAAAATTTCGCTGGTCCAATTTTCGCAACACACCACAAAAACACATGTTTTCTCGGGGCCATGTAAAGGGTTTTCGAATAAGAGTGATATGATTTCTTTTTTTAAAAAAACACACTAATTGTTAAGGAAATTCAAATGTTTTTTATTTAATGGAAAGTACAATTGATACAATTAAGTTCTGAATGAAACGTCATTCAAATGGCCTCCACGACTTCTTTTGCAGGAACGAATTCGATGAACCCAATTTTCGAGCACTTTTTCCACTAAACCAAGTCGTATGTCATAAATAGAATGTTCAATATTGACTTCTTAAACTTGAAGAGAGTCTGGTTTATTGCTAAAGACCAATGATTTCAAATAACCCCACAGGAAATAGTCTAATGGTATTAAATCACAACTTCTTGGAGGCGATTCAATGTCACAATTTCTTGAATAGAAGAAATTTTATTTTTCGTCGGTTGTTGCACATGCTGTATGGCACGTAGCCCCGTCTTGTTGGAACCAGATGTTGTCAAGATCAACTTCTTCCAATTTCGGCCATAAAAAGTTGGTTAACATCGATCTACACCGCTTTCCATTGACAGTAACGGTGTTACCAGCTTCATTTCGAAAGAAGTACGGACCGATGATTCCATCAGACCAAAAACTGCACCAAACTATCAATTTAGGTGAATATTTACCGCACCGCTCAGATGAAAGTGAGCGCACGAAAAGTTGCAATTGGAGAACGATTATTTTGATAATAAAATTAAATAATTTTTAAACTTTGTTCTTTCGTATATCTCTCCAAGATAAAATTGTTAACATTACTAAATACAATGAAAAAAAATGACAGATCATGACATATTACAAATGGCCGAAACGTCACTTAGAAATCATATTACTCTTATTGGAAAACCCTATAGTTTAGACTGCACATCTAATAGGGACTATCGTTTAAGTCATGTAACGGGAAATTTTGCAGTATTTTGAAATAGCTCTCAGTGAAGTCAGTCTCATTAATTTTTGTAAATTATCACTACCTGAATTTGAACTAAAGACCGCTGCATACTAGGCGCAGACGTTACTTGTGACGATTAATCAGGTGACTATAAGATTTGTTTGCTTATAAATTATCCTTAATCTTATTAAAAATTTTCTTGTTCATAATTTTATATATTTATATTTATTATAATTAATGACTTCTAATACAAAAAAAATAAAAATAAACCTCTCATATATAACCTTAATAGTATTTATTCAAATTTTTTATTAGTAAAAGTAATAAAATCTACAAGTATACCCATGTCCAGTTCACAGAAGACTACCTACGTGCATATTCATATACACTATACACTATATTTATCTTATCTAATTAATAATATTATTAACTTCACTGAATCGTATACATTTCTGTCCAATAAGCTGGATTAGAATCTCAAACGAACGAGCATTTTTATTATACCACAAGGACTGTGCGTACACTCTAAATATTCCGTACACTCATACAAGTCTGTCTAAAAATAATTTACTTTTCTGATAAACTCAGATAGCTAAAGCTCTATAAGAGAGTACATATAACTAACTGGCCATATTGTATCTTCCGTATTTGTGGTAAAAATGATTGTTGGAAACTAGAAAGTCAAAAACAAAATCAGAAATTGTCCGACTATGTCCAAAAGCTTCCTGTCCTATATACTATTTGCACTCAGGCTTCTCACACTTAATCTCATTTTCTTTTTCTCATTTAAATAAAACCATAAAGTATATCTCAGTAGAGGATTTTTTTTCTTCTTCGCAGTCTAAATGTTAGAAACTCTATATTAACCTAGTAGCTAGAGGTAGCCATTTGCCGATGGTATTATTGTCATACTTCCGCAATGTACCCAAGGAGCATATGCTACTCGAGGTTTGCTGAGTTCATTGCTTCAGTTTGTTTACTATAATAGTTGTCCTTTTTCTTTTCTATTTTTGGTTAAGGCAACAACACTTTTAGTATATGAATGTGGAAATTGATTCAATCGAAATAACAACAATAAACAGGACATGACCAAAGAAATCCAATTGAGTTGCTTGAATTAATAAAACCGAAGGCATCCCAATTCAGGAAAATTGCTGTACTCGACTTGCAAAATTACGGAAACAAAAGCAACGATGCTCCACAATGACTAGTTCCTATTTCCTCTAACATCCTTATGTTCCTATTTCTTTATGATTCCTATTATAGTGTATCTATCTCCTTTTCTATCTTCTATCGAAAATAATATATTTCTCCATACACAAAAAAGCAAAAATTTGTTCATTTTAGTTTTTCCTGTACACCTTCCCAAACTATAGATCATCGAGCATATATAAAAATAGGACACGACACAAATGGCATTTCCGATCACAAATAAATAAATAAATATAAATAATATAAGTAAAATGGATTGAAAATAGAGTTGAGTCTTCGAAAATAAAATCGAAAAAGTATTCAACTTTTATTCAGTTGGTTTTTGTTTTAGTTTTATAAGAATTTTCATTTTTGTATTTTTCTTTTTCATGTGACAACTTGGATTACTTGGAACAGCTTGCTTATATGGCTATGAATATGATAGGGAATGGTATGATGACACAATTGCCACAAAAGAGGATTGGGTGTGCGAAAAGGACCTGAATGTGGCAAACACGTTCGTGATCAGCCGTGTTGCCGAAGTGGCTGGAACGTTTGTCTTTGGTCAACTGGGCGACACGTAAGAAAACCATTCAATTCCTTTCAATTGCTATCTTATAAGATCACATTCGAATTTTATCTACAACTGAAAGTCGATCAAATAGATATCCTTACTGCTGTATTCAACGAATGTTTGTACATTTTTCAAAGACCATTTATCCATTTATCTTTTAACGCTATCTAGCTATCCTTACATGCCCATACATGACATATGTGTATGCGTCCACAATATGATAGTGGATAAACTCAAACAAATAAATTCTTCACATTTCTGCATTTTTCAAATCAAATTCTTACTTTTCAATTGGACTTATAAGATTTGATATCATGTAAAATGGTTCTCATATTAAATAATTTTTATTATATTTTTAGATTTACTATTTTAAAGTCGATAGATGGAATTTTTTTTTTAAAAAGATATATTTACATTGATTTATTATAGATATTTGTACATAAGATTTGTAATATTTTTATTTGGAAAAGGTTTATTTTTTAAAATTAGCTTAAAAATATTAGTATGTGTTTTTTTTCTGACCATTCATCACTATAATTGGATCTTGTCCTTATCAGTATTTACAAAATCCTTGGCATTCTTTTAAATAGTTTTTCCTGAATTTGTGGAATATTTTTTTTTTTGCATTCTAATTTTTAGAAAGCTTTGCTCAGAAGTCCTGTTGGCTAATTGGTTTTATTGACTTCATATTGAAATCAATAAATTTATATTGAAATTTTTTCCACAAATATTAAAGGGTGTTCAAGATCCTACCCATGTTCGATGTGAGAAAATCTAGTCACTGTGATGTCTATACAATCCTTTTCAAACCTACTTGTTACTGCCTTGGGAATGAGGAAAAACAGGACAAAAGTAGATTTGGGATTATTATATTGCTGAAAAATAAAGTCATTTTCGTCACAAGTCCTACTTACGCTAATTATTTTCAATTATTCGCATGCGGCTCTCCAACCTCCTTTTACGAATATGCCAACAAAGTAACATGCGCCTGTGCGACCCAAAAATTTCAAATTAGAAAATTTCTACTGAAAATTCCTACTGTAAATTTCTACTAAAAATTCCTACTGAAAATTTTTACTGAAAATTTTTTTTACTGAACAGTTTTACTGAATATTTTTACTGAAAATTTTTACTGAAAATTTCTTTTTACTGAAAATTTTTTTTTACTGAACATTTTTTTTAACTGAAAATTTTTACTAAAAATTTTTTTTTACTGAACATTTTTTTTACTGAAAATTTTTACTAAAAATTTTTACTGAAAATTTTTTTTATTGAAATTTTTTTTACTGAAAATTTTTTTTTAATGAAAATTTTTTTCTACTGAAAATTTTTACTAAAAATTTTTACTGAAAATTTTTTTTTACTGAAAATTTTGTTTAATTGAAAATTTTTTTTACTGAAAATTTTAACTGAACATTTTTTTTTACTGAACATTTTTTTTTAATAAAAAATTTTTTTTACTGAAAATTTTTACTAAAAATTTTTATTGAACATTTTTTTTATTGAAAACTTTTTTTATTGAAATTTTTTTTTAATGAAAATGTTTTTTTACTGAAAATTTTTATTAAAAATTTTTACTGAAAACTTTTTTTTAATGAAATTTTTTTTACTGAAAATTTTTACTGAAATTTTTTTTTTTACTGAAAATTTTGTTTATTGAAAATTTTTACTGAAAATTTTTTTTACTGAAAATTTTTACTGAAAATTTTCTTTTAATGAAAATTTTTTTTTACTGAAAATTTTTTTTCTACTGAAAATTTTTACTAAAAATTTTTACTGAAAATTTTTTTTATTGAGAATTTTTTTTAATGAACATTTTTTTTTAATGACAATTTTTACTGAAAATTTTTTTTTACTGAAAATTTTTACTGAAAATTTTAACTGAAAATTCTTACTGAAAATTTTTACTGAAAATTTTTTTTGAATGAAATTTTTTTTACTGAAAATTTTTACTGAAAATTTTTTTTTACTGAAAATTTTTTTTTTACTGAAATTTTTTTTTACTGAAAATTTTTACTGAAAATTTTTACTAAAAATTTTTATTGAAAAGTTTTACTGAAAATTTTTACTGAAAAGTTTTACTGAAAAAATTCCTACTGAAAATTTCTACTGAAAATTTTAACTGAAAATTTCTACTGAAAATTTCTGCTAAAAATTTCTACTGCAAATTTCTACTGAAAATTTCTACTGAAGATTTCTGCTGAAAATTTCTACTGAAAATTTCTACTGAAAATTTCTACTGAAAATTTCTACTGAAAATTTCTACTGAAAATTTCTACTGAAAATTTCTACTGAAAATTTCTACTGAAAATTTCTACTGAAAATTTCTACTGAAAATTTCTACTGAAAATTTCTACTGAAAATTTCTACTGAAAATTTCTACTGAAAATTTCTACTGAAAATTTCTACTGAAAATTTCTACTGAAAATTTCTACTGAAAATTTCTACTGAAAATTTCTACTGAAAATTTCTACTGAAAATTTCTACTGAAAATTTCTACTGAAAATTTCTACTGAAATGTTTACTAAAAATTCCTATTGAAAATTCCTACTGAAAATTTCTACTGAAAATTTCTACAGAAAATTTTTACTGAAAATTTATACTAAAAATTCCTACTGGCAATTTCTACTAATAATTTCTAAGGAAAATTCGTACCGAAAATTCCCCTAAGGACCTGCTTTCACTGTTCCAGATATCCGGGCTGATGATCTTATGCCCTTATTTCTTCTTATTTTGTGCACGAAATAAGGTTTTTTGACACTATATGCCCCACCTGAATTACCTCCCTCACTGTATTTATGTGTGCTGGATTTAATCGCGTTTTTCTTTAATACACTTGCGTATTTTGGAGCTATTATACTTTTATTCCTTCTATCAGTAATAGCAATAAAATGATCTTCTACTCTACTAACTTTTTGTATCGATCATAGTCTTCTCTTGTCTATAAAAAAGATCCTGTTAAACTTTTTCTTTTTAATTAATACCAAATTAAAGAGTTTTCCTTTCAATTTAACAAAAAATTTGACTAACAAAATATCGTTTATATTACATTTGGTTGGACATTCCAAAGATATTTTTATTGTAAAAGACATAAAAAAATGCTCAAAAATATAATCAAAATGAAAAATTACAACTAATGTTATTAAGAAAAATTCTAATTGACTACCCTTTTAACCCCAATTTAAGCAAGGATATTTTTTTTGAAAATTCAAAATTTTTTTTTTGCGAATTTTAATAATTTTGTAAATTTTATTTAAAGTACAATTAATAATTATCCAATTCACTTTATTATAGTAGAAAGGCTTTATTAAATGATATTTTTTGTGAAAATTTTGCAGCATAGGTCGAAGATGGGTCTTTTTAATAAGTTTGTCTCTTATTATAATAGGACGTATAATATCAATTTTAACAACTTGGAACTATACATGGTTTTCGGTTGGAAATGTTATTGGTAGTATTGCGATTAGTACATATTTTTATTCACCATTTGTTGTATCGATGGAAATCTCACAAGAGTAAGTTTACAAATTACAAAAATTGTTATTGAGAAAGAACTAACATAAATGAAATTTATTGTAGAGATGAACGTACAAAAATTGCTATGATGCAAAGTGTCGGTTGGTCAGTTGGAGCTGGCGTATTACCATTTTTCTATTGGATATTCCGAGATTGGATGCCTTTTATGTGGTTAACATCGCTTTTATGCGCTGTTGTCATAGTCTTTCATAAGTAAGCAGCCAATTCTGAATATAATTAATAGAAAACAAAAAGATGAATGGAAGTTGACAATAAAGGGAAACATTATGATTAATTGTTTAGATATTTGATAGAATCTCCACGATGGTTGATTGGACAGAGAAAGTTTGGCGAGGCTCTGGTGCAGTTGAAAAAAATTGCCAAAATAAATCATAGAAAATTTGAGATGACAGAAGCTGAGTTAGCAGAAAAACATTCAACTACGAAAAAGGAGAATGTTTATGGAATTTTATCATTACTAAGCGGATGGAGAATAGCCCGAACTACGATTATAATGGCTTTTATGTGGTAAGTTTGTTTAGCTAAAATATATTTATTAGAATATAAAAATGTCCACACAGAGTTTTTTTTTTTTTTTTAAAATAGTTTTGTATTGACTATAAAAATAAAGACAAGTCATTTTTAAGTTTAGTACGTGTGGAGATTCGGTTTTTTTTTTTGGTTAATAATTTTTTTTTTTTTTGTACATTCGTAAGCAGATAAGAAGTTTTATTTTAAATATGATAAATAAATGTTCACTGATCTCATATTCTTGTTGTTATCATCAAATTTTGATGGTTTTAGGTGTGTTGTTTCTGTTTCATACTTTACTTTGGTATTGTTCAGTGCGCAAATGGGAGGAAATCCTTTTATGAATTTTTTCATTCAAAATATAGTGGAGGTGCCAGCTTATGTCGTTGGAAAATTTTCTGGTAAGTTGAAAGTGTTTTATGACTGCTTACAGTTTTTCTGCCCCAAGTCAGATAAGAATTGTGCATGAACTATAGAAGATAGAAAATTTGTAACCTTTCTGAATGTACATAAATGCCAAGCTAGAATAAGACTAAAGGTGTGATTCTTATTTCTGGCTATAGAAATGACATTCGGATAGAATATGATAAAAGTGTAGAGATGGCAGAAACACTTTTCATGGATTTAGTTAAATCCTTTTAAAATTTCTTTGCAAAATTTATTTAAGGTGATAAAATTGGTCGGAGATTTACAAATTGTTTTTCATTCCTCTTGTCTGCTGTTGTGTGTGCTTTAATTCTAATTTTTGCCAAAGGTAAGAATTTTTGCAAATTTCAAAAATGTTTGCTTTATTATTTGCAATTTGTTAACTCGAATAGATCCAAAATATGAACTTTTGCTTATTGGTGCGGCTACTTTTATAAAGTTCTTGAATGGAATCACATTTTTTGCTGTTAATCTTCAAGCTATGGAAACGTATCCAACATGTTTACGGCAAACTGGACTCTCATTGGGTGCTATTTCGAGTAATGCTGTTGGAGTTCTGGCACCGTACTTTGTCTATTTAGGGACAGCCTATGATATTAGATATCCATATTATATTTTATTAGTTTTATTTATTTTGGGCGGATTTGGAGGATTATTATTACCTGAAACATTACATCAAAAACTTCCAGACTCTTTAGAAGAAGCTAAAGTATTCGGAAAGGATCAGGTATTTTGTAATTTATATAATTTTCTATTAGTTTTTTTTTTAAATTGTTTTTTTTTTAACGAATAATATCTTTTTTTTATATATAAATTAGAAATTTTGGGGTTTACCAAAAGCGCCACGGAAAATATCAGATACGATTAATGATGTACAAGAAAAAGAAAAATTAAATGTGAAAAATTAATTAATTTATTATTATTATTATTTTATTGTATATAAATTTGTTTTTATTTATATTATTTAAGAAAAATTGTAAATTTATTAGATGAATAAATTTAAATGATTTTTAAATTTTATAGTAAATTATAAAAGTTATTTTATTTGTGTACAATTTGGGCAGAAATCTCTTTAAAAATATATAATAAAATTATTTGCATTATGACTAATTTATTAATGATTTATTTTTTAGTCACACTTATTATTTATTATTTAATAATATTTTTTTTTTTGAAGGTACTTCTGACTGGTTTTTTGTTAGAGAGCAAAATAACTCTTAATTTTTCTAGAGTTTCTTCCGAATATTTTTGTAATTTCTTTTTTAATTCAAGTTTTGAAAGGATTAGTAAAAAAATTAAACTTACTAAAATTATAACGACATATTGGAAAAAAAAGTTATTCCTCTCCGTTTCGATTTTAAATAAATCATTCTCGAACTGTCTGGATTTTGTGAAATGATTTTTCCATTTGATAAATGAATTTTTCAATTTTCTACTATATATGTGTATGTCGAAATTAATTTATGTATTTGTGTAAATGAAAGAAAAAAATTCTTCCAAGACTTTTTTCTTTTTCCATCTGTCTTATTTGGCTTTTATTGGAAAATCTTTATTGAAAAAGTTGACTGGCACGAGTTTTGGCATAATCATTCTAAAAAAAAAAGTTTTGCTTCTATTTTAAATTCAATTTCTGGCATTTTTGAAGGATTAATTCTGTTGAACTTATTTATTTTGATTCGAAAATACTACTGAGTAGCCAAAAGATTTAGTCCGGTCAAAAAATAAGAAAAAAATCTCAAAAATACTTTGTCTTCGAGTTAAAGGATTAAGTTGAGTAAGAAGAAAATTTATTTATATTTCTTTATTCTGTCTTTAGAAACTTTTTGTTTATATATGAAAATCAGTTAGCTTTCCGCCATACTTTTTTGTAAATTACTTTGCATTCTGGTTTTTAAGCTTATTTTACTTCTGTACTTTTTTTTTATCATTTTCAATTTAATAAAGTTTATCAATTATTTTAATTGCTTTAATTAAGTTAATGAAAGTTAAATGATGATTTATTACGCATATTATAAGAAATAAAATTATATAAAAATTGATAGCTTTTTAAGTTTGTTTGAAGGAAAATCCTTTACTATTGAAGTTTTATAAATTTTTATGCAGCAAAAAAAAAATTGAAATTTACATTGGAATGATTTGTGAAGTTTTCTATGCATTTTGTTTATTGAGGTCCTTGTAGTTTTCCTTAATATTTTCTATTAGTAGCAAAAATTCTCTAACTACCGGGTTTATAAGCTTAAATCCGCTGTTTTTTAATTAAAAAAAACACATGTTTTTTTTCATAGAAAGTAAAATCAAATTTATTCAAAGTACTTGCCCTCGCTAGCTACACATTTTTCCCATCTCTCGGGCAATTTGTGGATACCACGCCAAAATATTCCTTCTCTTTCGAGGTAAACCACTCATCAAGCCATTTTCGGACGTCTTCGTAAGAATCGAAGTGCTGCTCAGCGAGCGCGTGACCCATCGACGAAAACAGGTGGTAGTCGGAATGGGCCAGATCTGGTGAATAAGCGGGTTGGGGTAGCACCTCCCAGTTGAGTGTCTCCAAGCAGCTTCGGACCATTTTTGACGTGTGCGATGGTGCGTTGTCGTGGAGGAAAATCAGATTGTCATGTCTTTGTTGATAATCAGTCCTTTTTTCACGCAGAGCACGGTGCAATTTGATCAGTTATTGGTGGTAGTGGTTGGCATTGACAGTTTCACCAGGTTTCAACATCTCATAGGAATCCCTTCTGATCCCACCAAACGTATAGCATCGTCTTCCGTTCGAAGCGATTTGGTCTTGGGGAAGATGTTGATGGTTAACCGGGATCAACCCGCAATTTTTTTGCTTTTAGGACTGTCGAAATATATCCACTTTTCATCGCCTGTCACAATCCGATGCAGGAACGACTTTCTTTCTTATCTGGCGAGCAAGATTTCGCATGTGTTTTGGCGTCGGTCCATCTGCCTATCGTTCAATTCATGTGGCACCCATTTTCCGATCTTTTCAATCTTCCCCATGGCACGCAGACGTATTGAAATGGCTGGTAGAGCATTTTTTGCAATTGGGTATCGTTTTCATCCAAAAGAGCCTGCAATTGATGGTCTTCAACCTTCCTAGGCCGATTTTCACGCTTCTTGTCCCACAAGTCAAAATTGCCGTCTTTGAACCGACGAAACCAATCGCAGCACGTTGTTTCCGATAAAGCACTATTACCATACGCCTAAATAAGCATTCGACGCAATTCGGCGGCTGATTTCTTCAAATTGAAGCAGAAAAGCAGAGCTTTCCGCATATGATCTTTTTCTGCCACAAAACTAGACATGATTACCAAAGGAAAAATGTATATTATTGTACGAAATTGCTGACAATGTGCACTGATTAATATTGACAAATGTCAAACTCATAAAAAAAAGTATGGAGTGCCCATGGTAGGTTAATACGCTCACTCACGCCATCTATGACCAAACAACGGATTTAAGCTTATACCCTTGGTATTTCTTGTTTATTCATACATGTTGACAGTACTCTGCAAAGTATAGTGTCTTACTAAGCAAGGTAGTAAATGGTCTTTTTTCCATATCAGCCTATAACAATCTGAGCCACTTTCTCGTCTGTCAATCAATACCATGTGCCTCTAATCACAAGAGGCGAGTTATCAAAATTCAGCAACAAAATTGGTGATGCAAAAGTTCAAGGATTAGATTCAGAACTAAATCAGGTACTTTTTTTTTATAAGCAACTACAAATGTATTGTAACAAGCAGATCTTGTACATTATAAGTTGGAGTAAACACCTATTGGCGTTTCTCCAACTAACAGAAGTTAGATTGCTCTAGAAAATCTCTAGGCCATTGTTTCATAAGTCTCTGATGAGTATTTCCGAGAGAGGGCAGATTATAATGATAGGATAACCGGGTGTGAAATTTTTGGAAGCGGGAAATGCACAGGTCCTGAACAAAGGGAATATTTAGATCACGATGTATTATGTTGTTACGAAAAAAAAGGGGGGCATCAACAATTTTACGGAGGATCTTGGATTATAAAACCTGGATGTGGTAGGAATTGGAACGTCGCGTTAAATCCCAAAGTTCAATTCCACGTGTCCAAATAGGTTTTATAAAAGTTTGCTTTTTATTGTTAAGTTCGAGAGTTTGTCCAGTAGTCTAAATAGTTATAGGTAACGTCTGGTGGCTTCAAGTTTTTTTAGTCTAGTATGAAGGTTCCATGTTAATCTCTTGTTCAGGTAAAGTTCTAAATAACGTACTTTATCATATTATGGAATATTGTTATTATTAAGGTATAAAGAGGTAGGTTTTCCTTGATAAAGAGTGAAAGTAATATGAGCTTATTCTCCATCTCTTAAACCAGGATTGAAGGTTGTGGATATGGGATTGTAAATTATTGGAAGTTATATCAGGATTTGTATGGGTAGCAAGTATGGCCGTATCATCTGAATAAATAGCAATGATAGTATTAGGATCAGATGCGATGTCATGTGTATCAATATTATATAAGGTGGGACCTAGGAAACTGCCTTGTGGGAGTCCGGCTAGAATAGGATTCTGAGTTAATTGCAACTTGGAAATGACGTTGGGAGAGATATGCATATATGATAAGGTAGGATGTTGAGGGAAGAGAGCTCTTGAGGTCCCAGAGGAGTCCAGAAAGCCATACACGATTAAAAGCTTGGGAGATATCTAAAAATACTCCTGCGATCTCATTACTGGATTGTAGAGTGTTCAGATCGGAATCCAAATTGTTGATCAGGAATAACTTTTTCATTGACTAGAAATGGGTAGATTTCTAATAATAGGATTTTTTTTAAAATCTTACCAAGCATTGATAGGAGGATGATAGGTCTATAACATAGGAAGAAGGAGAATTAATTGCTTTATTTGATTTAATAATCATTTTAATGATAAAAATTATTATTATTTCTATAATAAGGGAAAATAGGTTGTACGAAGGATACCATTGAAAATGTATGTTATTAAAACTGAAATGTGCTTCAGGATGAATGTGCTTCAGGGAAATGTACTTCAGGATAGGAGAAGTTATTAGATCATAATCAGGAGCTTTTTTATTGAGAAGGTGCAGAAAAGTGGATTTAATTTCTGAGGGCTTAAAATTTTTGGGGAGAAGACTCATAGGGATTGGAATAATTTCAGTTTTCGATAATTTTGTAAGTATGCGATTTGTCTTCTATATCATCATGTGGAGCAAAAGTATTTACCAAATGCTCAGGAAATGCTTTCTAATTTCCACATTCAGTTATGTTGCAATCGGTTAAGTTTCTGTTTGTAGCTAAGCATTCGTAAGCGTTGCCAACTGCGTTCTCATTTTTCTTTTTTCGTTAATTAATGGACGTATTTTAGTTCACAAATTTTGTTGTTATACTTGCGTCGTATTGTAAGAGATGTGAGCGGTTGTGACTGCATGTTGTATATACGAGGTCTGTTCAAAAAGTATGGTGAATTTTGTGGTATTTTTCAAAAATTATTTATTTTTCATGAATATCTATTTTGTCCCCTTCAAAGTAATCCCCACCAGATATTATACACTTGTGGCAACGTTTTTTCAAATCCTCGAAGCACTTCAATGCCATCTTTATCTCCTCAATCGTAGTGTAGCGTCGTCCTTTCATGGGACTCTTCAGTTTCGGAAACAAGAAAAAGTCACAGGCAGCCAGATCTGGAGAATACGGTGGCTTCGGCATTATTAGTGTATTGCTTTTGGCCAAAAATTATGGCGCAAAAGCCAATTTTTGTTCTTCCACAAATCCGGACGTTTCTGGTGGATTGCTTGGCGCACCTTGCGCATAACTTGCAGGTAATATTCCTTATTGACCGTTCTACCCTGTGGCAAGAACTTATGATGCACAACGAAGAAAACTGTAAGCAAAACCTTCACATTCGACCGAACTTGGCGCGCTTTTTTCGATCTTGGTTCGTGCGGCAGCTTCCATTGGGTTGATTGAGCTTTGGTGTCTACGTCATAACCATAAACCCAAGATTCGTCACCAGTTTTGACCCTCTGGAGCAAATTTGGTTCATCGTGGACAATGAACTTTGCTTCAGGATAGGATCTGTTATTAGATCATAACCAGGAGCTTTTTTATTGGAAAGGTGCAAATAAGAAGTTTTAATTTCTGAGGGCTTAAAATTTTTGGGAGGAAGACTCAATTAGTTCTTCGGTAATTTAGTTAGTATGCTTTCTAATTTCCACATTCAGTTTAAGTTGTAGTCGGTTATGTTTCTGTTTGTAGCTAGGCATTCCTAAGCTTTGACACTGCGTTCTTATTTTATTTTTTTCGTTAATTAATTTCCGTATTTTAGTTGACAAATTTAATTGCTTTTGTTGTGTTGTATTGTAAGAGATGTGAGCGGTTATGACGGCATTTTGTAAACTCGTATATGTAACCCGCGGAAATTCAAAATGCGCGATACTTTTTCAACAGACCTCGTATATGTACATTATGATTAATGTCGTTTACTGTTTTTAACGTTTGTTTTAATACAATCAGTTGGTCTAATTTGTTTCTAAATATTTTTGAATCTATTTTGCCATGCATGAGCCAAGAATAAAGAGTCTTTAAGATTAGGTTAGAATTAAGGGTAAAGAAAATAGGACTACGATCAGAGCTTTAATCGGACAGAGTTTCAATAATAGGATTTATGGTAATTAAAGGAGTATTGCTGAAGTAATCGAGGATATCAGGACGTTTTTAACTAGAAGTTGGTCAGTTTGTTGGTTTTGCAGAGTATAATGTATGGAATAGAGCTTCTTGACGAATCTTTCGTCGAGTGGTAGCAATGCCACCAATCCCATTTCGGTTGTTTACCATTGTAATCGACACCCGCAAAGAACGAGGAATAAGGTACTTAAAAGATTGATATACGAGAAAGCGTATCTTCGTAAAGATAGGCATTAGTGGTAGTAATAATTCGTTCTTCTTTTATCAAAGGAGAATCACCCATCCTTCTATTAAGAATAAATAATTTAGAATAGGCTGGAGATGAACACTAATGGGACAGAAGGTTATAAAAATAAAAACGATGGGAGCTTATTGTCGATAATGGGTCTAACTCAAAGCGATGGAGCAGTATTTTAGAAGAGCTTTGCCGTTTGAAAGTTTTACGATAGAACTCTAGAACGCTGATTTACAGTAGAGGCATTAAAATGAAAACATTCAACATCAGTGGGGGAGTTTCGCAGGGCATAGTTTTCGGCACATTGTTATGGAATGTCATAGATGAGACGCTGCTCAAATTTCCGATTCCGGTTTTGGATGACGTTATGATGATTATTTTTGGTAAATTTGTAGTTGCAGATCAGAGAATTAAAGCAGTACTGCTGACTAGTACGAAGTAAATGTTTATATCACTGCCATCGTTTCATTATCTGTGAATTCAGATAAGTGCCAGTTTGAGCTTTGACGATCATCTGAGTGTCGATTCTGAAAGGGCAAGTCGGGTTGTAAATGGCTTAGCAAGGAGCCACCGTTATCAGTTCCATTCTACTGAACGAAGTCCCTGTCTAATCAGAAGCTGTACTGTACCACCTTGATCGAAAAGTTTTCGAAAATTAAAAATACAAGTTTATTCATCTAAATCTATATTGTCCCCTTCAAAGTAATCTCCATCGACTTTAACGCACTTATGCCAGCGCTTGATCCAATCCTCGAAACATTTTTTATGTTCGGTTTTCGGTATGTCCATCATTGCTTTCAGAGATTTTTCCATTACTTCCTCTCGGCTGTTGAAACGCGTTCCCCGTAATGGTTTTTTACCTCGATTGAACAGAAAGAAGTCACAGAGAGCCAAATCAGGTGAATTCGGTGGTTGTTGGATGGTATTTGTTGCATTTTTCGTCAAAAAATTACGAATAATGATGGCACTGTGCGACGGTGCGTTATCATGATGCCAAATCCACGAGTTTTCTGCCCACAATTCTGGTCTCTTTCGGTGAATTTGTTTACGCAAACGTCTCATAACGTCCAAATAATACCCTTCGTTTATGTTACTGTCCGGCCTTCTTGCAAAAATTCATGATGCACTACACCGTTGTAATCCATGAAAACCGTGAGCATTGCCTTTTTTTTTACTGAAAATTACGTGGTTTTTTGCTAACGGCTCATTTGGTGAACGCAATTCACTTGCCTAATGTCTGAATTGCGTGTCATACTCATAAACCCACGTCTCGTCTCTAGTAATGATCCTTTTGATGAATGTGGGATTGGATTCAGCCTCGCAAATCTTGTCTTTTGCGACGTCAACACGGTCTCTTTTTTGCATGAAATTGAGGTCTTTTGGCACCAACTTTGCTGCTACACGACGGAAACCCAAATCATTAACCAAAATGTCTTGGACGGATCCATAGGCAATGTTCAAGTCCTCCGCTATCTCTCTGATGGTTAATTTGCGGTTATTGACCAAAAATCTTCTTTTACTTTATCAATGTTTTCGTCGGTTTTCGATGTCGATGGTCTGCCACTACGTTTATCATCTTCGATTGACTCACGACCACTATTGAACCGATCGTACCACTAGTAAACGACCGTTTTCTTTAGAGAATCGTTGCCGAAACACTTTTCTAACATTTCCAACGTTCGAGCACCATTAAATCCATTTTCTACGCAAAATTTAATGCAAGTTCGTTGTTGCAAATTTAAATCCATTTCTAAAATTGTAAAAGATCGCCAACACACACAGAGATAGATGTACTCTTGGCTACGTAACTTTTGCAAATGTCAACCTATCAACTTAACAAAAAAAAACAGAACTCAAATCGGAACACGGTTAACCTGGAACCTTCATACGAAAACTAAAAGACGTGAACTTAACGGACGATACAAACAATTATTACGTCTCCTAGACAGTTAATCAAAACTTACAACAACAAGTAAACTATTTCTATACAATACGGTTCTGAAACCAATATGGACATATGGTCTAGAACTTTGGGGTTCGACTAAGCATTCCAATTCCCTTCCAAT
This sequence comes from Atherix ibis, assembly GCA_958298945.1. Taxonomy (NCBI): domain Eukaryota; kingdom Metazoa; phylum Arthropoda; class Insecta; order Diptera; family Athericidae; genus Atherix; species Atherix ibis. The sequence goes on from OY282606.1 coordinate 34,301,505, forward strand.
CCAATCCCTACAATCCCGAATACTTCGTAAAATTGTCAATGCTCCCTTTTATGTTCCATTTGTTAGTGAACTATGCATCTCCCGATATAAAAAATTCCATTCGCATTTATCCTTCCACCCTAATCCTTTAGGAAGGGAGCTTTTCACTCCCACCCTTCCAGTATACACCCATCGACGTTTAAAACGGCGATGGCCGAGAGATTCTCTAAAATTATAAAATAAAATTACCCTGTTCTAGAGGTAACATTGATGGGTGTTTTCCTCCACATGTCTTCATGTCCTTGTATATTCCCGTAAAAAATCAAGCTTTTGACGGATGAAAGGGCCATGATCTATCATAGAGATTGGATGGGAAATAAAATCTGTTAGTAGGGAGGAAAGGACCAAAATAGCTATGAGATGGCAATGACCTTGACATTTGTCGACCAAATAAAGATGGTCGCATTAAATTTCTTACATACGAGGGTCATTCAACAAGTACTTAGCCTCACCAACCGATAGAACTACTGTCACAAAAGAAATTTACCATCGTGCAGTACATTCTTTTAATAGCCTTCTGTCAAAGTTTCAGTCGATTCCCTTTATTAGTTTTGTTTTGAGAGCCTTTGAAAGCGAGCGTGTCGGTCGGTTGCACAAAAATGGAGAAAGAACAATATCGTTCGGTGATTAGATTCTTGTTTTTGGAAGGGAAAATCTTTGACGCGCAGCAAAATCAAAGATCGCTTGGATGCTCTGTATGGTGACTCTTCTCCTTCGATGGCGACCGTCAAGAATTGGTTCAACGAGTTTGTTCATGGCCGCACGTCGGTTTTTGATGAGCCACGCCGAGGTGCCCCGAAAACGGCTGCTACGGAGGAAAACGTTAAAAAAGTTCACGATCTCGTGTTGGCAGATCGTCGATTGAAGGTTCACGAGATAGCTGAGACTGCGGGCATCGCAGTAGGAACGGTGCAACATATTCTACATGAGGAACTGGGCATCAGAAAGCTGTCGGCGCGATGGGTGCCGCGTTTGCTCACACCGGAAGAGAAGCGCAACCGTGAGACCACATCGGCGACGTGTTTGGCGCTGTTTCAGCGAAATCCAGCGGAGTTCTTGCGTCATTTCGTAACCGTCGACGAAATATGGATTCACTGGTACACACCAGAGACCAAGAAACAGTCAAAACAGTGGACTTCACCCGGCGAATGTGCTCCGAAGAAGGCGAAGACTGTTCGATCGGCCGGAAAGGTGATGGCCACCGTTTTCTGGGATTCACAAGGTGTGATCCACATCGATTACCTCGAGAAGGGTAAAACAATCACGGGGCGCTACTATGCTGTCTTATTGGGCCGATTTGACGTCGAATTGAAGAAAAAGCAGCCCCGATTTGCGAAGAAAAAAGTGCTGTTCCACCACGACAACGCGCCGGCTCACACCTCCGCCGTCGCCATGGCCAAATTGGTCGAATTGCGCTACGAATTGCTGCCCCATCCACCATACTCTCCAGATTTGGCCCCCTGTGACTACTTTTTGTTTCCAAACCTGAAAAAATCACTCGCCGGGAATAGATTTGCGTCGAATGAGGAGGTCATCGTCGCCACGGAGGCCCATTTTGCTTCCCTCGAGAAAATGTATTTTTTGGACGGGTTAAAAAAGTTAGAGCATCGCTGGGCCAAGTGTATCGAGCTTGAAGGAGATTATGTGGAAAATTAAATTGCCACCTTTCCAAAATTTTCGTTTTTCTTTTGTAGGCTAAGTACTTGTTGAATGAACCTCGTAGACGCGTGGAATGGCCGCAATATGGTCTAATTACAGACAGGATATGAGTGCTTCTTGGTAAAGTTATATCGCTTTAAACTGGACATTGATGCAATATGCTTAACTTTTCGGCTTACAATTGAGGATGCGGATCAAGTCCACATTTCCTAAGAAGATAGGGACTAGAAAAAATCGTCGATTAACGCTCGCAATAAATTTTAAACAATTCGCAATAAATTTTAAACATGCCATGCTAAATAGGATAATAGACTTGAAGTCAGTGTGCTCCTTCAGAAAAGCTCATAAAGCGGTATATTTGAAGAGCAGGGAGATAGAATTTAGTTACTTTAATAAAATCACAAATGCTGTAGGGTTCGGTATCTCAAAAATAATCTTTAAAATATTTTCCAATACCCACGTTAGAAAAAAAAAGAAAAAGAAAGTGACATAAGCAAAAAGGAGAACCTTTCAATTGGCACCACTTTCTCTAATGATTAAAAATAATAAAAATTTTTTAAATAAACAACTCCCCAAACTATGTGTGTTTGAAAAATTCCTTTTGTCAATTGCAAATAGTTTCATAATTTTGTGTGAATTAAACTAACAAATTCGTTTCAAATTATAAATCCTCTGATACGGTAGTTAATTTACATATTCAATGATAAACTATGCAAATGAAATTCACAAATAATATTCGTCGTATGCTAGTTTTCATATTACTTTCAAATTCAATTTCAATTTGAAATTTCTCAATTCATTTTCGGTTGACATAATTTTCAATGTTCTGAACATATAATTACCCTGAACAGTATAATAGCTAAGGGTTGGGTAGGTACTGTCTATAGGATCAGTCTATGTACTGATACAGATACAATATCAGATTATATTGTACTAAGCACAATAGGCTGATAGCATAAAGTATCCTCCATCAAATTGGATACATAGTTCCGTATGTGATTATTACGAAGTATTCTTAGTTGTTTTGCTTTTGTTCTATCAGAATTATCGATACTGTCTGGAATTTAATTGGTTTCCCAATGCAAATATGTGCCGCGGTTGTTGAAAATTAATCTGCACAATCAACTTATTTTATTCATTTTCCATATTGTTCAACAACTTATTCGTATCAAAGTGGTAGTGAAAAGATGATTTAAATATCCTTGGTTGGCTCATTATTATAATTAAAATCTACTTTTGAATGGTGAGATATTTTTGGGGATGATTTGGTATTCAATATTCTATATTCGACATTCGAACTTGTATGAAACTTTTTAAAATATTATAATTTCGATAATTTTTAATAACTGAGTGCAACTTGAAGGCTTTTTGAAATTATACGATAATGGTTGAGGTGCTTTTGATCGTATGGAATATGAACATTTTTACATTATGTTCATAAACTTGAAGTGGTATTTCTTTAGAGATAAAATAAGAATGAAAATGAAATTGCATAAAAATTATTCACTATCATTACATCTCTGAATAAGAAATTTTACTCTTACCTGATTTTAATTACTAAAAATTAAATATTATTTTCATATGAAAATAATTTCTTTTCAATACATTTTCATATTTTACCATATTTAGTAAAATAAAAATCAATTGCAATGAAAATTACTTGTTGGAGTAAATTTTTTTTCGATAGTTAATTTTATTTCTGATAAGTATTTATAAAAAAATTATGAAAAAAAAATTATTTAAATTTGCCATGTTGGGAACATTTAAGCATGTTGAGCAACATATTGAAGTCTGCCCTATTCGCTGCTAGCAGATATTTGTGACTAAATACCAAGAAATTGGATAATTAATTTATCTATTAGTAAAATCAATAAATACTTTGAGCTTTTCTGTCATCTTGAGATAATATACAATAAAGTAAATTATATATTAGTCTAAGAAAATTGAAATGTATTTTACTTAAAAATAAAAGGACGTTCTAAAACTGAGTTTAGAACTTTTATTTAATGACATTTTGATATAGAGAAAAAAAGCTATAAAATTACCTCAAACAAAGTGTGATTATTGTATTTGAAAGCATTTTTTTGAGTTGGAATTTGCATATCTTTAAATTGCACAGTTTATCGTATAGTAAATAATATTGACAGGCTCAATAGAAAAAAGCCTGACCATTTTATAAATAGACAGTCAAACTTGCATACTGCTGCGGTACGTGATATTGTATCCGAAAGTCCGTGAATCTCTATAAGGATCCTCCACAAGATTTGAATCTTTCTGAAACTGTTTTGTGGAAAATTTTATATAAAAATTTGCATTCATATCCGTACAAAATTCAGGTGATATATAGATAATAGATATAAAATATTATAGAACTCCGTAGATAAGGCCCTGATTTTAACAGAAAATTAATAATAAATAGCAAAACGTATTTTAACTTAAAGGGTTTTGTTGATAGGCAAAATAAACGCTTCTGGGGATGTGAAAGGCCTTAAAACCCTCGGAGAGTGACTGTTTGCTGTGGTGTGTGGAGCGGAGTTATAATTGGTCTGTTGTTCTTTGAAAACGTTATTGGCTATTACGCATGTATACAGAGATGCTACAGAGCTTTTTCATCCTCGAAATGCATTAGAATGGAAATTCTGCAACTGATGTTTTCTGAACAAATTATGTCGACAAACAATGATACTGATTAGCCTCTAATCAATATTATTGATTAGAGATTTCTGTGATAACCAATTGGAAATAATTGATCATACGCAATGAAATCATCCCGAAAAGCACTTTGAAAATGTCATCAAAAAGGCAGACATATTCGAAAAGGCCAGAGGGGACCATTTAACCAATATTATTTTCGATGAATACTTCCTAAGTCTATAGAAATAATTTTGGTCCACCAAATTATTGACTTTTAATTTAAATATAAAAAACCTCATATAAATCTAAAAGCCTCCTTCCCTTCTTATCAAAAATTCTAGACAGATTAATCCTAAAACACACTTAACCCATTTATTTGAAACTGAGGGTGTGATTCCTCAGCATCAGTTTGGATTTAGAGCTGAGAATTCCACTATCCAGCAGCGTCTTCGCGTAGTCGATTACATGGCGTATTCGGTAGACCGAAAGGAATAATGACCAGGCGTATTTATTGATACGAGGGTCGTTCAATAAGTCCTTAGAAAATCCGAGAAATTGCGCTCTTAGTGCCGGTAAAGATTTTTTTTTGTAAGTAGCATTATCGACAGGAAAGCTGTCGATCCATAGCGTAGGTCAATTTCTATCGTCGATTAAAGTTAACGAAATTTATTTGTGCATAACAATGGAAAAAAGCGAGTTTAGGGCTGTCATCAAACATCTCCATTTGAAAGGCTTAAGCCCGAAAGAAATCAAAGCCGAGTTGGATGCAGTTCATGGCATAACTGCACCTGTGTTTGCGATGGTTTACAATTGGGTGAATGAATTTAAACATGGCCGTTCATCCACAAAAGATGAACATCGTTCAGGACGCCCAGTTGAGGTGTCTACTCCTGAAATCATCGACAAAATCCACGATCTGATTTTGAACGATCGGCGAATTAAAGTGCGCGAATTAGTTGAGGCCACGGGCATATCACAAGGTACAGTCGCTTCAATTTTGCATGAAAAATTGTCTGTGAAAAAAATTTCGGCAAGATGGGTGCCGCGTTTGCTCTCAGAGGAGAATAAGCGCAATCGTGTAGTGGACTCTGAGGCTATGTTGGCACTCTTTCATCGCAATCCTGCCGATTCCTTCGTCGATATGTCACTGTGGACGAAACCTGGATATACTACTACACTCCAGAAACGAAGAGACGGTCATCACAGTGGATTTTTAAGGGTAACGGGCTCCAAAGAAGACAAAACCTGTGCCATCGGCCGGCATGGTGATGGCCACGGTCTTTTGGGATTCGCAGGACATCATTTTTATCGACTACTTGGAAAAAGGAAAAACAATAACAGGTGCGTATTACGCGTCGTTATTGCAACGGTTGAGCGAGGAAATCAAAGAGAAACGCCCCCATCTGAAGAAGAAAAAAATCCTCTTGCATCAGGACAATGCGCGTGTGTACACCTGCGCTGTTTCCAAGGCCAAAATTGTGGAATTGAGAATGCAATTGTTGCAGCATCCCGCTTATTCACCAGATTTGACCCCGAGTGACTATTTTCTTTTCCCCAATCTGAAGAAATGGCTTGGCGGACGACGGTTCACTTCCAACGAGGAAGTCATTGCTCAAACGGATGAGTATTTTGCAGAACTTCCGAAATCCTATTTTTTGGACGGGATAAAATTTTTGGAAAAACGGTTGGAAAAGTGTATAGAGCTAAAAAAATATAATGTTGAAAAATAAAAAAAATTATTTTTAAAAACAGTTTTTTTCCGTCTTTTTCTAAGGTTTTATTGAACGACCCTCGTACTTTTTTGCTGTATTTTTATTATAAAAATTTGAAGATATTTTTACAATTTAGTTTTTAATTAAAGATCGGTGATTTTGATTAGCTTGATAAGTTTTGTGTCCATTTTAGTTTTAAGCGTTGAGGGTCATCTCTGAGAAGGATTTCTGAGGATAATTTTCTTGAAAAATAAAATTTTTTTTTTAAAAAAACAGTTTTTTTCCATCTTTTTCTAAGGACTTATTGAACGACCCTCGTATTTGGAACGCTTTCGACCGTATGTGACATGCTGGAAATTGCAATGAAACTTACCCTCTGGTTATTTTCACATCCTAAAATTCTATCTCTCAAAAAGATACTTTCAGGGAGCTAAAATTATAGCAGCTTCCGATATTCATCCTATTTTCGCCGGTGTTCCTCAGGGAAGTCTCCTAGATCCAATCCTTTACAATATTTACACCCATGATATTATTTATCCCAGTGATATCCTTACCGCTACATATTCTGATGGGGCAGTCATTCTTACACATCACAAACATCCTTCCAGAGCCATCAATATCCTACAGAATCACATCCACTCCTTAAAAACCTTGTTCAAAAGATGGAGAGTGAGAGTAAATGAGCAAATATCTGCTCATGTAACTTTCACACTCTACCAAGAACAGATCCTTGATATAACCCTAAGCGGTAGTAATATTCTACTCAAAAAGAGCGTGAATTACCTTGGACTTATAATCCACAAACGGTTACCCTGGATGGAACCCCCATACGAAAACTAAAAAGATTCAAACAATTACTACAACTCCTAGACAGTAGGTCAAAACTGACAAAAATAAAATTATCCTGTTTTTTGAGGTAACATCTATGGGTGTTTTCCTTTACATGTCCTTATGTCCTTGTATTTACAGTCATTAAAATTTGCTTATTACTAATTCCAAGCAATTGCAGATAACATTAAATTTTTCAACAAAAAAATACAAAAAAAGCTCCAAACTTATCTTTAGAACACTCTGAAATTAGCAAATATTGAACCTTTGAATCCCACATTCTGTGAAAGATTTATGGTATCCTTATTAGAACGTTACTCCCCAAAATTTACATTTTCTCGTATTTATATTGTATTAGAGAGAAAAAATATAAAATACTTTATATAATATTATATAAACAATAACTTAAAAATATCCTTTAGCTTTTGGTCAGAACTTTTTTTCATGTTTTTTTTTTTTTTTTTTTAATTTATAAAATAAGTAAAAAGTACAATATTATTTTATAGTAAATTTAATATAACACTTTTATTTGAAAATTATATATTATTAACACACCCTATTTAAATTTAATTCTCTAAAACTGTTTTCCAACAAAAAAAAAATGAAAAAAAAATAAAGGAAGAAACATATTTCTTCCTTTTTATTTAATCTTTAATCAAATAGACAAATATCCATAATTTGTTGGGTTTTTAATTTAAATTTAAATTTCTTTATACTAAATTTAAGACAAAATAAAAAATAAAAATAAAAAAAACCAAAATAAATAAATTTTATAATAAGAAACCTTTTAAAAAAATCTAATTTTGTCGCTTTGGATTTGTATCTTATCAGAAAAATTTAATTTCGCATCCTAAACAAATTCGATGTAATTTATTCAGACAGAAACAAATATTAGCTTAGTGTACCTATAAAAATGAAAATATCAACGAACGAAATTAAGGTAGAAAAGGTATTTATTTTAATTTAAAGTTCAATGTTTTAGGAATTTTCTGGACTTCTATCTGGAATCGTCATTATTTGTTTTTAAGTTAATAGTTGAAAATATTTTATTCTTTCGTTACGAACGATAGGAAATTGTTAATCATTATGCTAAAGGCAGTCTTTTAATTTTATTGTTAACTTTCATTTATAACTACCCCCAATCGGAGTAGAAATTTATATGCTGGGAAACGAGACGTTTTAAAATTAAGTAGAAGTCATTTATTTCTGTAGTAGATACAAATAGTCTGTACGGACCTTTATAATTGGTTAAAGAATGTAGTTTGTCTAGAGCAGTAAGCTTGACTGAAATGGTTGTGTAGCCTTTATTCTAACAATAATATTCCTTTTTTTTTTTTTGTTAATTTCATTCATATTAAAATATAATAAATTTTATATTTTCTTATTCAGTATCAGAATGTGCTGCACTATTTCTTTTATTGAATAGTGAAATATCCATTTTTATGGTTCCTAAAATAATTTCTCAAAACTGATATTATTACCTGATGATAATCGAACATATAAAATGAAATTTTTTTTCAACAAATTTACGAGTATTGTCGCATTTGTCAGCGATTTAAAATTATCAATATTTCTCGTATAACTGAATGACAGGATTGGCAAAGAGTGCAGCAACCCGAAACAAGAAAAAAACTATCAAGTCATCGTCATTTAATCCTTGCTGTCAATGACTTTTACTATAGATAAGAATAAGGCAAATGACTTTGAATATTTCCAAATCAATAAAAATTCTACCATGTCTGCCATAGTGAGAATATCTTTTCGGGTATGTTGGTAATATTGAAAGTGTCCTGATAGTCTTGATATCAATGAAATTTTTTTATGCATTATTCTATTGTGGTGACTATCAAAGCTATCGAAAATCACATCTATAACAATAGTATTGACTATATTTCCAAATATTTCTCAAGGATTGGTTGCTTCAGAATTTCTTAATCTTCTCTTTATTATGTGAACTTAATGTAATTGCCCAAAAAAAGCTGAATTTAAAATGATAAGAAATTGTTTTGCTAAATTCCAACAAAATGTATTCGAAGAATTAGAGTTTGAATTTTTATTGTAGACAAGCTACCCGTTGCCCGGCGTTGCTTGGCATTATTCAATTTAAATCTAAACATGTTTTTTTTGGTTTATGTCATTAGTAGATATAAAATAATTGAACAATTTTACCTCTCTTGAGTTTTTTTGCTAACCGATTGCCGTTCTTGAAATGATAACTAACCTCAAAATTACTTTGGTGTTCCTAAACAGTGTGCACTAAAAATCTAAATGCAAAATAATGATGCATTATTGTTGAAAAATTGGAATATAAACAGTTCTACTAATACTTACAATTCTGTTTTTGGCTGTATTCGATTGGACCAATTTTGCTACTCTGCAGTAGTTCGCAGTAGATTCTCAATAAAATGGACAATTTACTGACAGCAGTAAAATATAACCTCAAAATAGTCAACAACAATACTGAGTTTATTCACACATAAACAATAAATACTGATTTTACGCAATCATAAATAATAAAAACAAAAATTTGACGCTTCAACATAACCAACGAACCCGCTAAGCCATCTATTTCCAGTTCGGGAACTAAAATTTCCCCACCCTAAATAGTATGTGCAACTACTGCGACAATCTACTCGTTTGTTCGAGGTACAGTAGATGATGACAGCTACAACTACTGCACAGTAGGAAACTTTCGCCCATCAAATACAGCTAATGTGTTTGAAAATTGGCATATACAGCTAACACCACCTACCGGAGGGGTATCGGAACTATATAGAAACCATTCTCAAGTCTCAATGAACAAATTGGTATAATGGTTCAGTATGATTTTATGCTTCGTTTTCGAGTCTAAAAGCCTCACCCAAAAACGGACATTCATTTTTATATACATAGATTAAAATGATTTAACAAAAGTAATGCGTTGTTCGGGAAGTAATTTCGTTTTTTTTTTTTATAAAAATTAAAGACGATTTTCTTATAGTAAATTAATATTTTTTTCAATTAAATATTATACAGTCCGATCCAATATCCTTTGCCATATTTCTGGCAGTAGCATGGTCAAAAATTACTTGGATCAGTTTTTGCCAGCAAAGAAAACAAATTTTATGATTTTAAAAATCATAAAATTTTTGTTCTTTGCTGGCAAAAAACTGATCCAAGTGATTTTTGACCTCCTTATTTGAATTAAACGTTTTACCGTATAAAAATTTTTGTAGAGACCGGAACAAATGATAATCGGAAGGTCGGAGAATATGGTAGGAGAATATGGTAGTATATACCATCCAAGCTCTAAAAGCTTTTGCCGAGTGTTCAAACTTATATGTGGTTTCGCATTATCCTGTTGGAACACTATACCTTTCCTATTGACCAATTCTGGCCTTTTTTCTTTAAGTGAACTATTCAATTTGTCCAACTGATGACAGTACACTTCAGAATTGATCATTGTGTTGCTCGGTAGAAGCTCAAAATAAACATTTTTTTTCTGATGAATATTGGCTTTCGAAGTGCTTTGAACCGGTTCATCTTGTCTACTCCAGGATCTTTTACGCTTAACATTATTGTAGACAACCCATTTCTCGTCCCAAGTGATGATATGCTTCAAAAATGGATCATTTTCTTTGCGTTTGAGAAACAAATCACAAACGTCAATGCGACGGCACACATTTTTTTTAGTAAGAAGCTGAGGAACCCATATGTCGAGCTTTGAGATAAAACATAGACGTTTTAAATGATAATAAACGGTCAAATTCGATAAATTTAATTTCTTGGCGATCTCGCGAGTTGCTATTCGCCTGTTTGCATCAATTAATGCCTTTATTGTGTCTTCATCAGTTTCAGCCGGCCTTCCAGAACGTGGTGCATCTTCGAGATCAAAATTGCCGGATCTAGTTCGGGCACTGGCGCTCATTTAACATATCTTCTCCATACACATCGGATTTAAAAGGGTATCAACCAAAAACTATTGTGCAGAATTAATCGAATTCCTTGCTGTCAGCTGTCAAAATACATATGATTATATCGTTCAGGTGTGAAGTTGGTTGTGAAAAAATATAATTAAGTCCTCTGTTGGGAAAAATCGAAATTACTTTCCGAAGAACCCAATATAAATCTGCTTGTTTCTTTTACTAATTAAAAATATTTTGTATGTAAAAAATAAACTGTAAAAATATCTTCAAAATTTTATAACAAAAGTACAGAAAAAAAGTAATTTCGATTATCGGTTTTTTTTTTTTTACTAATAAGCTATTTATTTAGACGATCAGTTTCTAATGATTTTTTTTTAAAAATTTATAATCTCAAATCTATCATGCCAAAAAGGAAAATTTAAGAATTAAAATTTTTAATGGAAAATTTCAATGAAAAAATAAAATTAATCACAAAATTTAAGAGTAATTGTTAGCATTTTAATGTTTATGTCAACTGCTCCTCTAAAATTACCAAAATTTTCTTTTTTCTTTTTCCACCATTTAAGGCCATAGGACAAGAGATTATATAAAATGTAAATTCTCCTATGTACTTATATAAAAAGTAATAATTTACCTGATGAATTTTTTATTCAATAATGAAAAATGGCACTCGACTAAAAAAGATGAATTTCTTCAAATCTTCAAGATTTATTTTGTAATTTTTCTTTTTTAAATTTAATATAATAAATATCTTAAAATAACAAACATTATTATAATTATAGGAAAATACGTTGTTTTTTTTGCTTTCTTGGAAAGAAGTTCCAAAAATTCTCAAATATAAAAAAAAAATGTTTTAGAACAAAACGAAAAATAATTCATCAAAAAATAAAACTCATCGTATGAATTTATAAAATAACTCAAAAACATTAGCTAATTTTTAATAAGAGTTACTTGGGAAATAGAATAAAATATGCCGAAAATCCTGTTTTTCACTTTCTATATTTAAAAGGGTATCAACCAAAAACTACTGTACAGAACCAATCGAAATTTTTTACAAACAAGCCTTTTTATATTAGCTGCCAAAATACATATGATAATGTGGCTTAAGTGTGAAGTTGGTTGTGAAAAAATACAATAAAATCCTCTGTTGGGAAACAACGAAATTACTTTCCGGACAACCCAATAGTTTAAAAATTTTGAATTTATGGATTTTTAATATTCTTATATTATAACGATTAATGGAATAATTTCAAAATTTTATTTTATGATTTATAAAATTATTTACAAAACTTTTAAATTTTGAATGATTATTATTTAAAAGCTATCCATTTTGGGCTTCAAAAACTAAAATTCAAAAAAGTATATTTTTAATTTAGGTTTTTATAAACCTTTTATTTGATTATATTAATATAACTTTGCCATTATGTTTAAAATTATAAAAATATATAAATTTTTTTTTGAACAGGATTTAATCCTTTTAAGATTGTTTTTTGTGACTTACTCACATAATTCGGGCTACAATTCCGCGATTACTTGACGAATGTTAGTTTTCGAGAGCTCTTAACTTTTAAGGTTATCTAAAAAATTTTTACGTATATTTACAAGTAAATTTCCGGCAAAATACGGGCCAATGGCACCTTTAGACCGATATACGGTGATTTGTAGTGTGCTTAGAGTCTCATACTGGGACATTTTGAAATGAGCCTCATCGCTTAAGAAAATTTTGGTTGAAAAGTAGCTATTGCGAATTTTATAATAGCCGATTTTTAGTTGCAGTGAAATGCCAAAACTAAACAATTCTACTTTGGATGTTATATAGATTTGACAGTTTTCAAACAACACGATTGTACTTTCCGAACTACGAAAAAGTATAACCCTTCACTATCAAAGAAGAATTAATTCTGTAGTAAGTAGATAATTTCATTTTTATTACTGTATTTTGACGCTTCCTTGAAAACTTCCCATCATATTAACCTTCAACAACTAATAAATTTTTTTTTATATTGGATAACAGCCAACATTATTATAAGTAAAATATTTTTTCCGTGATTCTTGTTATTATTGCGAGCATAAAATTATAAATTATTCAATTTTTATGATCTTATAAAATCAGTGTAAATCTGAAGCTCAGACACCTCATATACTGCCATAAATGTAAAATAAAAATCCCATCCAAATCTTTTCGCCAATTTATACGTTAGGATTATAAGCGGAATCATTCAACTATAAAACACTATTACGTATATACGTAAGGATAGTAAAATCAGATTAAGAGTTCCTTTCAAATTCAGATTCGAATATACACAAATACATACTTGGTTGCAATAAAAGATTTTTCAATTTTATGTCACGAACGACCAATAACAATTTGATGGACACAACTTTAAAGTGATGCTTTTTATGGATGCTCCTAATTCAAAAGGATGTACTTTCGCTTTTAGTTAAGTATGTGCTTTTATATATACGTACAAAGAAAATAAATAATCTATTACTTCACCATCTTATGCATACTATTTTCAATATCGTCTTAAGTTAAGCCAACGTCACAGGTAATATGACTATTATGAGTTCAGATCGATAGTTGACTTTGGAGAGTATACATGCACTTACATATCCTTTTATTCTTTAGTTTATATTTATTATGATATATTTTTAAATTGACTTCATCCTTTAACTTTCGTCAATAGAAATATATATTTTTTTTATTACATTGTATTTAACTACATTTTAGGAATAAACATAAATTTGAGAGAATTACTAATTGAATTTCAGTTACGATCCATTATTAAAGTTTTATGAAAACTTACGTCGTGCATTATAAAGTACTTTATTGGATTATTTTCTGAAAAATTCATATACGTAATATTCTTTTATAAAAATATAAAATTTCATATATTGTAGAATTCAGGTAAAGAATCGATCAATCAATGAATATTCTTATGTTAATAGTAAAATCAGAAGTGATCGTTTTTTAAATGTTAGAAATTGTAAAGAGTGGCACATTATGGTAAGAAAGAAAAGAAATTGGGAGAGTATTAACTATATCTATAAGAGATTTTATAAAAATTAAAATTTCGGTAAATAATGGACTAAATTCTATCGTTTCAGTATAAAACACTAGATTTGATTTAAGCTGACTAGAAAGAGTCTACCGTACACGAATCAATGTAAAAATACTTGTTGAATAAAGGAAATATAATTTTTTTATTTATTTTTTAAATATATTTCATAAGAAAATAACATTATGTTAATAATGTTATTTTCATATGAAATATATTAAAAAAATAAATAAATAATTAATTTCTTAACAATTAATTATTGCAAATAAAAATAAAAGTCTGCTTGCAAATTATATTAGACCGATTATAGGTAGCCTAAAAAAATATGGACTCTAAAAATTAAGAAATTTCGGTAAAAGAATGTATAAATATTCTAATGCCATGGAATTGGAAACATTTTTTGTAAAATAGGAAAAATTATTGTAAAAGAAAATTATTTCATCCAAACAGCAATAAATAACTTCAAATTTATCGGAATTATTATTTCTAAGCTGTAACATAGTAGTTTAGATGAAATTCAATTCGCAAATGGCTATAAACCAAATTATAAAAGGTATTAAGAGCCAATTTTTTAAAAATATATCCGCGATAATACAATACATAGAATGCTACCCCACCTCACTTGTCAGTAGGAAGAAGCTAGTTAATTATGCAAAAAATTATATTATTGAGCCAAAGAAATTCTGGAATTATGTAATTTTGGCATAAAAGGACGCAAAATCTTATGCCGAAAAGTCCACAAGATGTAACAACAACAAAATCTTACTTCTTAAAAGGGATTTATGGGCAAAAGTGATATCAGAAAATTCGAATACATATACGAGCGGTAGAAAAAAAAGGAAAGGAAACTGATATCATTGATTTTAAACTCATCTGGCAGTTACGCATCCCTAAACAGCGTGATTCGTTTAAGTTTTATTTTGAAACAGCAAAATTTGGACTGACGATCTTCCGATAAATTATGAATTAAGCTTGGAGAACACGAAAAATTTACTTACAAAACGATTCTTTAAGGAAAATTCCTTATCAAGACCACGAGTTTTTGGAAAATTCAGGAAATTCCTAAATGACCATACACAATTTTTTAAGGTCTGAAAGAGAGGGGGGGGGTCATTAGGGGAAAACGTTTGCCACCACGACAAACTCTCTACCAATTTTTTAAATAAAGTTCTTCAAAGGCACAGAAATAGTGTTCTTTATGTCCGATCGGACATTTTGTAATCTCCATCATGTCAATACTCCACCATGACAATATTATCGTGTTTTATGTTTATGTAACTTTTTTCTATTCTGCAAGATCGAAAACCAGTTGAAAGGACCTCATCTTCGTAATATCGATAACATCCAAAGTGAAGAGTGAAAACAATGTCTCCATCGATGTATAGCTGCTCAAGTAAATCACTTCGAAAGGGAATTGCTTCTAGATATCTAAAGATCAATCTTATTACTTTTCTGCTACGTCACGTATTAAACAGAATATTGTGAAATTAATTCAAGAGCTCAACTTTTATTTTCGTACACAATAATGACTCAAAGTGCAGCGTTTTTTCTGTTTAATACAATACGTAGCAGAAAAGTAATAAGATTGATCTTTGGATACCTGAGAGCAAAATCCCTGCACAATAACTTTGGCATATTATTGCCGACTGCATCACACTCCTTAAAAATGGGTTATTAAGTTTCTTATCCTGTTTGAACTGGGAGCTGTGATAGTATTAAAATGCTGACGATATTTTCTTTTTGTCTGTAACAATAGATCATCCAGAAGAAAAATAAAATTCAACAATTTTGACACTTTCTTGCACCGAGTATGTGAAAATATTATAAAATTCTTTATAATCTGCCCAAACAAAAAAAAAATCCAAAAAACTTCAAAAATAAAAAAGTTTAACGCATTTTAAAGCAGGCAGTTCAAAAGTTGTCCTGATCCACCCTGTACAAAGGCAGACATTTTTAATCTGTGAATAAATTTCCTAAAACGTGTTGAATAGTGAAATAAAATAAATCCTGGCAAGGGCTATTCCTATAAATCTCTATTGTTATCCTAGAGGTAATTAATTTATTTAAAAAATATATTTTATTTAAAGCTTATTTCTAAATTCACATTTGGTTTTACGCAGATTTATTTTACTGAGCATTTGTATTTATCATCAGGAGACGGTTCTGCATTTCCAATATGGCGGATATAGCCTACTAACATAACGCAACTTTTCCACTATATGACATTTTGTTATAGTGTCAGTAGCACTTGTTGCGCAGTGTCAAACATGTCGAAGTTCGTGTCTGAAAAATCGTTTTTGCGGGTAGTGTTACTCCATTACTTCAACATGAAGAAAAGTGCCGCGGAAAGTCATCGTATTTTAGTGGATGTCTACGGCGAACATGCTCTTGCTATGCAAACTTGCAGAAAGTGGTTTGCGCGGTTTAAAAATGGAAATTTTGATTTGGAAGACATGGAACATCCCGGACGGCCGAAAAAGTTCGAAGATGAAGATTTGGTGAGTTTGCTCGATGAAGACCCGTGCCAAACACTCCGGGAGTTGTCCACATCGCTTGGAGTCGACTTTTCGACGGTCGGAAAACGCCTGCAAGCCATAGGAATTAAGTTTCTTATCCTGTTTGATACCAAAACAGGGAACGTGGGTTCCACATGAGTTGAAGCCAAGGGACGTCGAACGGCGTTTAGTCACCTGTGAGATTCTTCTCCAACGGCAGGCAAGGAAGGGATTTCTGCATCGAATCGTCACTGGTGACGAGAAGTGGGTACTCTACGATAATCCCAAACGCAGAAAATCGTGGGGCTTGCCCGGTCATGAATCGACATTGTCCCCCAGGTCGAATATTCATGGAAAGAAGATCTTACTGTGTATGTGGTGGGATCAGCTGGGTGTTATTTATTATGAGCTCCTCCAACCGGGTGAAACCATCACTGGGGACGTATACAGACGACAATTGATGCGTTTGAACAGAGCATTACAATAAAAGCGGCCGCAATATAAAGATCGACACGACAAAGTAATTTTGCTCCACGACAATGCAAGACCCCATGTTGCGAAAGTCGTGAAAACTTATTTAAATACGCTGAAATGAGAAATTCTGCCTCACCCGCCATATTCACCAGACATTGCCCCATTTGATTATCATTTGTTTCGATCCATGGCGCATGGCTTGTCAGAGCAGCACTTCGAAAACTACGAAAAGATCAAAAATTGGATCGATTCTTTCATCGAATCTAAAGAAGAAGAATTGTTTCGACGCGGTATCCGAGCATTACCAGAAAGATGGCAAAAAGTAGTGGATAACGAAGGACAATACTTTGAATAACGCTTCTGTAATGATACTGTCATAATAAACCACGAAACTTTGCAAAAAACGCTACGAATTAATTACAACACCTGAGAATTTTTTAATTACACAATTTCAATGTTAAAAGAAAAATATAATTTTTAAACAATTTCTTATTTAAAAGAAAAAAATATTTCAATGAATTTTTCTCGGAGAAATTTAATCAACGAAATTAATTCAATTTTCTAAGGCAATAATTTAAATGCTTAAATACAATAGATACCGTAGAATGAAAATCGAATCATTCCCATATCTAATTTTTGCTGGAAATTTAATTAATCGAAAAATTAAAAAGAATTAAATTTTAATTAATTTTTTATCTTAATTATCTAATGAGACATCAAGCAGAGTAGGAAATACTGACAATTTTTTTTTAATATTCCAAAAGGCTGTCATTGAATTTTATTTTATTTTTAATTAATAAAAGAAAGCTTGATTCAAAACAAAGTGTTGCTATCGATATTTAAGCAATCAAATAGTTAACTGTTATACACGTGAATTTCGCCCAAAAGCTCTCAGTATAACAGTGGCCGACAATAAAAACAGACTAAATAAAACACATTTTTTTATATATATTGTTTTTTTTTTTTTGTTTTGTATTAAGATTATCATTTATTGCTACATTGAATACACTAAAAAGTATAAAAAAAAATTTTTTTTTATTAAAGTAAAAAAGAAAAAACTTTTTAAATATTATCCTTAAAAATTATATAATACTAAGGCAAGAAAATGTAAATACAATTAATTAATAGACAATTTGTTATTTATTATAATTAATTTTAGTAAACAAAAATATTTTATAAAATAAAGTTCAAAATAAAAATAGTTTAAAAAATTGTTATATAAAGAGAGACAGAGAGAGAGAGAAAGAGACAGGGAATGGAAAAGAGTTCATTCTCTAAACTAGAATTTTTTTAAATTTCTCTTCCTATTTCCAATTAAAAAAAAAGGAAACCAAATTTTTGCTCATTCAAATTTTATGTTTGTTTTTGTTCTTTTTTTTTTTAAATAATTTTTATTAAATATATTTTTTTTTTAAATTTTATTTTTATTTATTTATTTATTTATTTTTTTATTTCTCTTATATTTTTCTTATATATTTAATAATATTTTATTTACAATATCTAAGATCATATGTAATTTTTCTAAGGAGAAGAAGAGCGTTGGATATATTTTTGTTTGTTTGTTTGTATTTAATATTTAAAAGATATTTGTTTTTCCCTAAATCGTTTCTCATTCGAAGTCCTTTAAAATTTTAATAAAATTTCCCTTTTTCTGACGTTGTTTAGTTTTTTTTTTTTTTTTAAATCTCTTGCAAAAATTAATTTTTACTTTTCTTTCTTTGAACCAAAAAACAAATTATTAATTATATTTTATTTACTTATATTTTCAAATATCATTTCTGCATTTCGAATAAAACATGGTAATTTTATTTGTTTTTAATTTTCTGTTCAGTTAAGTTTTCTTTAGATTTTATCATAAGTATTATCATAAATGTTTCTTATAAGTTATGAGATTTCTTTTATTTATTTTTAGTCCTTTTTTTCCCCATTATCATGATCATTATTACACATTATTATTATTATTATTATTATTATTATTATTATTATTATTATCATTATAATATTTTTTTCCATAATTCTAATTTTCAGAATTTTGTGCATAAATTTGCATTTTTAGTTATTATACCAAAGTTTTCTGAAGACATGATAAAAATTATGAATGGAAATACTTTGAAAAGTAGAATTGTCTGTGCAAATAAATTGAAAATAAATTTCTTTTCTGGATTTGCGTTCCTTTTGCTTTCCATTTTTACACGGTATTTTTTTCCTCGTCCTTTTTAATTTAATTCGATTTCGATTCCATGTGTTTTTTTCTTCTCACTTTTCTAGTTTACACTTTTTCTATCTGTGGACTTTTCTACAATATTTGTCATATTTTCAATTTGTTAGAATTTTCATTTTTTTATCTGTCAAGATTGCGATGTTCAGCGTCTTCTAGCGGATGGCATCTCCCATTTCCCATGATATCCTTCTAGCAGATCTTCTCGATCCCACTGAGACCATCTTGAGAAGATTCCTTTTCAAGCGTATCTCGGTTGTGGTCCAAGTTGGTAGCTTTATTTACAAAAAAAAAAATTTACATCATTCTACATCTCATCGCTGCATCATGCACTGTACATTTGAACTTAATCTTTCAACAAATCACAGCATTTCTATTTATTTATTTATTTATTTATTTATTTACTTACTTATTTATATTATTTATGATTTTTTTTTCTCACAATTTCATTATAATTTTATTAATATTTATTTGTTTTGTTGTTTTTTTTTCATTTATAATATTTTATATTTTCTAAAATTTGATTTTTTTCCCTTCTCTTATAATCATCATTTCATCATTTATTTAATATTAAATATTATTACAATATTAGTTTTTTTTATTATTATAATTATTATTTATTTAATTAAAATTTATTTTATATATAATCCATTTGATTTTTTTTTTTAATTAACACTTAGAATTTTAGACGTTTTCTGTTTTGTTTTTTTTTTTTAATTCTTATTATTACTGATTAATATTATAAGTCTAAATTAAAAAGTTTTTTTTTTATTTTATTCAATTACTCTTTTCTATTTAAGTTCATTTTTACGATGATTATTATTTGATTGGATTGATAAATTAATCAGTAAGTATCATTAAATTAGAAGATGATCAAAATAATTTTTTTTCTATTCATTTATTTGTTTATATTTATATATTATTTATTTATTTATTTATTTATTTTTTATATTTATAATAAAATTAATTTATTTATTAATTTATTGTTCTTTGCTGCTGGGCAGCATATCTTGGACGACAGTTTTGCGTAAATGATTTCGTAAAATCACTAAATTTCGACTTAGGCTTAAATTTTTATTGACGACTGCGGATGCGGCTTGTTGTAGTGTAGATCCTGAGCTAACGAGTGATCCAATCGGTCCTAAGGCCGTGGCAGTGGCATTATTCGATGTTATATTGGGGACGGTGGGAGTATTTGTTGCGGTAGCCGCACCCGCTGCTCCGACAATTTCTGATAAATTATTTGTTGGATAATTTGCTGGTGATGCTATTATTGTTGGCAAATGTTAAGAGTGATTTTTTATAGGACCTGAAGACAACGAACTACTGCTAACACCCGAATCGCTAGACTTCTCACTCAATGCACCACCACGTGTTAGCGTCTCATCACCAAGACTACCGCCTAGAAGACCTTTTTTGGCGACTCGCGACACACCCTTTAAAGGACACTTTTCTTCTTTCTGCCGACGTGCACTCTCTACACGCTTGAGAATCTCATTCGAACATTTCGCCACCACATCATCCAAACTATTTGAATCGTCAGTTGAGTTAATCGTTTGTGTTGGTGTCTGCGATGAAGGTACCGGGCTGCCCTCATAACAACCAGAATCACGAGGAAAATGCCTCCGACCAAATGGAGATGAACCATGTTTTAAGTTATTGATATTATTCAATCGAGCTTCATCATTTTCTGAACTAGAGCCAGCTACATCACCATCAGAGCCTATTTTTGAAATATAAAAAAATAAAATAAAAAATAAATAAATAATAATAACAATAATCAAAATAAATTTAATAAAATCGAATATTTTTTCTTAGCAATCCACAATGAGTATTTTATAAAATTCTAAAATCAATTATTTTCTTTAAGTTCTAACATAAAAATTTTATAAACAAAAAAAAAATTCCGCAGCACTTTTCTTAACGAACTGCATTACCCCGTAACGATCTTATCGAACTGCATTATCGGCACCAGTATAATTGAGATTGAAAATGACGATCAAAATATTTATTTTTATTTAATATTATAATTAACTACAATATATAAAAAATATGAAATTGTTTATTAGTATTGTATATAATATTTTAATGAGAAATTTACTTTTAAAAAAATTATTTTTATATCGAGTTGCAGTTGTACGGTTTATTAGGTTAGAAAAATACGAATAAATTTTCCAATTGATAAGCGATTATTAAATATAGAATCTATTTTAATAAATTAAAATGGTATTTTTAGTAGAATATTTAATTTGTAAATAATTGAAGAAAATCTTTTTGCATCTTAAAAAAAACCATTAAAGATATTTTTAATTAGATTTGATTTTGTAATCTTCAAAAAAAAACCACCATTAAAGATGTTTTTAATTAGATTTTATTTTGTAATTTTAAAAAAAAAACACCATTTATGTGATTAATAATTTAAATATGATTTTATTTAAATTAATAATATTTTTGATATATTGTATATAACGAAGCTGTGAGAGAGAATATTTTCGAAATTTTATTTTTAGAAGATTATCCTCATCAAAATAATAATACCTTATCCAAAAATCATTAAATTCACGCCTAAAATTAAGTTGATGACTTATTAAATTTTCGTTTTATTATATTTTATTTAATTTAAATATACAATATATTTTAAGAAACAATTTAAAAACAACCATCGGCAGATAAGAAAATTATTAATATTTTAAAGTGTTTCTCATAATTTATTCATGGTGATTTCGAAACAGATAGATATTATACTCGTATTCAAATCATTTCCAATCTCCTCTTTTAGATACATAAAACCTACTATCATATTTAAAATGTTTTGAATTACCTTCTAAATTATCTTAATTGAAAAGGTGATTAATTGATGTTACCTTTACTTTATTATTATTATTGTATTTATTATTTAATCTGTTTGTTTTCATCATTTTTCTTTTTATCAGAAAAATTGAATAGATTTAAAAAAACGGAATAATTTAAAACGTTTTTTATTTGCAACAAAAAAATAATTGATTTACATATGTTTTCTGAAATAATTTTGCACATTTCAAAAAGAGAAAGTATTTTTTATAGAAGAAATTATGTGAAAATTACTTTTATTTGAAACAATACGAAATTAATTAGATAGTAGATTTAAGTAAAAAGAAAACAATACCATATAAAGGGAATAAGAGATTTTTAAGTACACTATCAGAAAAGTTTATTCACACTCCTCAAAGTATTTGAATGTAAAGATTCCAAGGATTTGATATAATAATGACACTAGGTAGAAGCACTTTTCAACATCTTACACTTAAGAATGATCTAGAAGAAGATGACGACGACAAAGTACACGCCTGAGGGTTTTCAAACTGTCTTTGAAAATAGAAACGAATTAAAGTATTGTGAAATGTTCTCTGGATGTCTGTATGAATTTCAGCCTCTACCTTTCGGAGGATGTCGTTTTGCTATTCGCAACAGATTTAAGGATTTCCTCCAACACGATTATAGTTGTTTAACTTGATACGTGCAAGCGCATCCTCAATGAACAATGAACGGAAGTTGAATAAAATAATTTTCTTGGATTTTAATTAAATCAAATTGAACGTTTGCTGAATAAAGGTAACTTTTTTTCGTAATATCCTTTTTGTAGAACATTACCATTTCGAAAGCAATTACGGTTGAATATTTATAGAAAAACAAAACTGAATTTTAAAAGAAAAAATAATTTGAAGAAAATTTTATTCAAATTCTATTGTACGAGGATAAGTACTAGATTCAAATTTGAGTATTTTAATAGCTGTAAGGATTTTTCATCTTTCAGTTATAGTTCTAACTAAAGATTATTTATCGAATTGTCAATGAAATTAATTTAAATATTTATGAAATTATAAGAAAATTTAAATAACATTTAATTTAAATAATCTCTTAACACTCAAAGAATTTTTTATTGTTTTTAAAGTAACAACTATATAAAATGAATAAAATCTAATACATAAAACTAATAGGGAGAAAAAAAAACCTATTTAATACTTACATTCGATGTCATGCAATAATTGCACTGCTGTAAGAAGTTTCGCTCTATGCTCAGCATTAACGATGCCCAAATAATCTAAATCGGCAGGTTCCAATTCTTTAAATAATTCTAGATCCTCATAACTATTAGGATAAATGATAAAAAAAATATTTGAAAAAAAAATAATAATAATAAAGAATAATTTTATTTGAAATTTTGCTATAATTTTAAAATGGTCCTGTTGAACTTACCCATTTAATACGAAGACGGATGTATACTCTTTCAGACCAATACGAAGGAGGAGATCTTCAACCGAATTAGGACCATTGCTATTTGTCAATCGATTAATACTTTTATTGGCACTCTTTGTCCTGTGTTCAGGTAGAACTTCAACATTAATAAATTTGAAGTGGCCAACACGACCATGACAACGTCCTCTCCAAATGCCAGATGCGTTCATTGACAGCACTTCAATAATATCGCCTTTCTACAGGAGTTAGAATAAACAAAGAAAAGAAAAACAATTGAAATTCCATTGAGGAGAAGGACTTATTTAGTGACTTGCGGTTCGATCTACGAATATTATTGAATTTGATGATATCGAAATGTATGCATAGATAAATGACAAACTAACCGGAAACCAGCCACATATATAGTATATCTATTGAAATTAATTGTGGAATTTTTCGAGGCATACAAAATCCAAAAGGACAATTGTCAGCCATGTTCAATTTTCGAGTAATGAGCCACAGGCATGTGGACGGGTCCTTTTTATTCACAATAGACAATACATACCTTAA
The DNA here is from genome assembly GCA_958298945.1 of Atherix ibis. Lineage (NCBI taxonomy): Eukaryota > Metazoa > Arthropoda > Insecta > Diptera > Athericidae > Atherix > Atherix ibis. Next base: position 34,325,313 of record OY282606.1, read on the forward strand.
AACGTAATGCTTCCTTGTCGTAGGGATTGGGTAAACTGTCGACAAGTGCCTTGGCCTTGCACAATGATGTTGCGGAAATGCGGTCTTCAGTCGATATTGAGCTATGTGGACTTCCAGGCCGGACCAAAGCTTGTGTACCTAAAGGTGTGAGCAAATCAAAATTTAACATTTAGAAACCTGAATTTCTCTAGCTTCAATTGTTGAAGTCTTTTTTTTATATCATCAAACTGAGGTATTGTATGCACGTGTGACTTTGTAGAATTTTCGTAAAAGTCCACAGTCGTCTGTGCGGTTTTTGTCTGTAGGATTTTAGGGGAAAAACTTTTCCTTATACTCACTTGAACCGGAAGCGCTTGGTAAACTTTCAACGGAACTAGCTGAACATGCGAATGCCTGGTCACTCATACTTCCTCTGTCCGTATTATCTTGCGAATTGCTAAAATCTCTCGAAGTATCTTTTGTGGCATTAAAGTTTCTACCATTTTCATTAAAGACACCAATTTCCTTTGGTGAACTTCTCGTCTCGTTTGTCTGTGGCAAAGATGAAAGAAAAAAAGTTCAAAGTCTAGAATAAAAATTTAAAACAATTCAATGGGGGAAGTTCGAATTGGGAGCAATGGCAAAAAACCGTCATAACAATAAGAGAAATGGGCTTTACACCGCCTACCCCCCCCCCCCCCTTTTAAGTTTGCATCAAAAATTATAGTAATTTTATAATAGAAAAGAAATACTTAAAAAAACCGGGAGAACGAAATGATCTTGAAAGAGAAAAATATTTAAGAAATTTTGTGGCTAAGGGCAACAAAGAAAATAAATTATATTAAATCCTGCCGCCTCAAATAAACACAAATTCGTCAGTGTATATAAAAAAAAATTGATGTGATTATAGGTATTTTAGTTGGTGGGTGGGGTGGGGGGTTTTAGAGGACAAGTACTTGAGAAGAAGAAGCATTGAAATAACGAAATTTTTGTGGTTGCTTCCTTGATATTTTTCCTTTATTGTGTAAATTTTTATTTTTATCTCTTAAATATTTTTTAAGTAAATTTTTTTTTCATTTTTAATATTATTGTCTGCACTCCTCCGCATTTGCTCATGATTCTTGGTGGTCGCATTTCAATAAATTCAAAAACAAATATCATCTCTTGCGTGAAATCAAATTGCACAAAAGGCAAGTCATTGTTGCAGAGCTTTGATGAAAAGATAGCTGACGACAACAAAGCTATTGATGTAAAGATAGCACAGAAATTTTCACACGGAGGGGTTGGGGTTCGAACAGGGTTGGAGCTGATATTAGGATTAGCATTTAAAAAAAAAAAAAAAATCAAAGACAGCACGACCACCACCTTCTGGCAGTGTCCTTTGCATAATTTACTTACATGATGAACGGTTGCCTTTTGACTAATCGTCGTTCCTTTGTGTGTGCCGTTCTTTTTGTTTTTGATTAAGCTCGGAAGGCCGCGGGTTGCGGCAATATCGTCTTCATAATCAGATGATGGGCTTGGCGATAGTGACGGTGATTCCCCAATGCCACCACTTAACGTTCTATATCGGGCTGTGCAGTTGTTTGTACCGATCTGAAATGGAAAATGAACAAAATTGTTAGCTATCAACTTTTGATCCTGATTCCTGCCATTTATACATATGTACGGCATGGTATTAATACTAGTATGACGTGTAAGAGTATAAGCAAAAAAAAAAGCTCCTTCCAACCTAGTTAGACGCCTGTTACAGTAACCGGATTTTGATTTTCCGCTAAAGGGATTGATTTGCTCTCTTCCAAAGGAGCGAATTGATTCGTTCCAGTAATAGTAGTTCTTTACATTTCTTTGATATAATTCTACACCCTAATTTTCATTTTTGCTATTTTTCTTATTCTTCCAAACAAAACAAACAAAAAAAAAAGAAAAGAAAAAAAAAATCTTCCGCTAAGTATAAGTCAGTTCAAGAAGAAAAAAAATCAATATTGATAAAAGAAGATTCTTTGGTTATCCTTTAGATTTATCTGTAGATACAAATCTCTGGGTACCTCAAGTACGTGATATGGGAATGCTTTGAGATAAAATGTAAAAGCTATTTTTTTTTATATATATTATACATACCCAACCGTATGAGTAGTACACGCTGTAGAACAGTAAATATTGCTTAGCGAAAATATTTTAAAGCTGGAGCAATTCAATATCTGCTATGTGATATGCACACGAAATCACAATAAACGCAAATATAAAATGTAAATAGTCGAGGTTTTACGTTTTTTTTGTTGTTGTATATTTTGTTATCGAAGCCCTAAAGTAGATTCCCTTTCTTTTAGATTTTCAATAAAAACAAAATAGAAGGAGTGTATACCAGTTTGCATAGTCAAATTTGTCCTTATAAGTCGGATTGGGTAAATAAAATAGGAAAATTTTTAAATAAAAATAAATACAATTGCCAGTTTTTTTATGGAATAAATTGGATTATTTGATATTTTTTGATGAGCTTTTATGATATTTAAAATTATATTACTTAGTTATGGAAATGTGCACAAACGATTGGTTAATTGATCCAGAAGAACAGGAAGCAATTTCCGAATTGTACAATAATTTAAGAAGGGATTTTTTTGTTCTTTTATAGGATAAAATCCTATTTGTGATTCGGAAATAGAGCACACTAAATTCTGAGGTCGATTAAATTGAAGTAGTTTCAGTCTAACAATGAATACAAGGTCTGCTCAAAAAGTATCGCGAATTTTGTGTTTTTTCAAAAATTATTTATTTATTCATAAAAATTTATTTTGTCCCCTTCAAAGTATGATTACTATTATATTATGCCAACGTTTTTTCCAATCCTCGAAGCACTTCAAAAAATCTTGTTCAGCTCCTTTTGCGGCATTATTAGTATGTTGTTTTTGGCCAAAAATTCGCACACAAGCAACGATGCGTGAGCAGTGGCGTTATTATGGCGCAAAAGCCAATTTTTGTTATTCCACAAATCCGGGCGTTTCTGGCGTACATCTTGCAGGTAATATTCCTTATTGATCGTTCTACTCTGTGGCAAGAACTCATGATGCACCACGAAGAAAACTGTAAGCAAAACCTTTTTGGCACGCTTTTCGTCATTCACATATTCTCGGCCCTCTGAGAACATTTTGTACCACCGATAAACGTTGCTTCGGTACGAGGTAGCTTCACCATATACCACAGTCAATATTCGGAATGCGTTCGTGCAATTAATTTTGTTTTTCACACAAAATTTGATACAGATTATTTGATCCATTTTTTGGAATGGGCAAAAATCGAAGACGAGCCAAAACACGTGCAAGCAAAGCAGCTGTCAAAAATTAACTGAACATTCAAAATGGCCGAACTTGTCGGCATAAGTGAGAGACATACGTGCCAATATAACGCTATAAGAAAATCGAAAATCGATTATACGTAACCCGCGGAAATTCAAAATTCACGATACTTTTTGAACAGACCTCGTATAACTTCATTCAACTGGCTGCCACGAGCCTTACTGTAGGAGTTCATCCTGTTTAGGTAATTTTGATAATTTTTTCGGACTGACTATAACTGTGGACTGTACAGTCGAACAAGAGAAAGTGCAACGGCGTCAAATAGCATGATCTTGAATACCAATTGACATGACCAAATATCTATGGGTGTATAACTTAAAAATGCGGGATTGACAACAGATGGCATAACTTTTACACATGGTTTGTGTTAATAATAACTCATATGGCATTTTGGAGGATAAGCATTTGTCATTCATTCTCGATTAGTCATTGAACGAAATAGTGTAAACAACAAAGTTTTTTTTTGCTTCAAACATGTCGAATTTCGTACCAAAAAAGTCCCATTTGCGGGAAGTGTTGATTTACTTCTTCAATTTGAAAAAAAGTGCATCGATTGCTCACCGAAGCTTATCCTGAATATGTGCCATCGATTTCAACATGCGAGAGGTGGTTTGTACGGTTCAGAAGTGGTGATTTTGACACGGAAGCCAAAGAACGACCAGGTCCACCAAAAAAGTTTGAAGATGAAGATTTGGAGGTATTACTCGACGAAGACTGTTGTCAAACTCAAGAAGAAATTGCAAAATCATTGGGAGTCACTCAAGCAGCCATTTCAAAATGTTTGAAAGCAGCAGGATTCATCCAAAAGTAAGGAAATTGGGTCCCATATGAATTGAAGCTGAGAGACGTTGAAAGGCGATTTTGCATGTCCGAAATGCTGCTTGAACGGCAGAAAAAGAAGTCGTTTTTGAATCGAATCATTACTGGCGACGAAAAATGGATTCATTACGACAACCCAAAGCGCAAAAAATTAACGCCAAAGCCAAATATCCATGGCGCCAAGGTAATGCTCTGTATTTGGTGGGATCAGAAGGGTGTGATCTATTATGAACTATTGAAATCGGGCCACACGATCACAGGCAACCTCCACCGAACACAATTAATCCGTTTGAAGCGAGCATTGGCCGAAAAACGGCCGGAATATGCGAACAGACACGAAGCCATAATTTTTCATCATGACAACGCTTGGCCTCATGTTGCAAGACCGGTTAAAAATTATTTAGAAAACAGTGGCTGGGAAGTTTTGCCTCACCCGCCTTATAGCCCAGACCTTGCCCCGTCCGACTACCATTTGTTTAGATCCATGCAAAACGCCCTTACCGGAATACGCTTCACTTCAGAACAGAGCATCAAAAATTGGCTCGATTCATTCTTGGCCTCAAAACCGGAGCAGTTTTTTTGGCGCGGAATCCATATGTTGCCAGAAAGATGGGAAAAAGTAGTGGCTTCCGATGGACAATTTTTCAAAATGAACACTCAAAGTTTGCCAAAAATCCCGCATTTTTAAGTTATAAACCCAAAAAATACACGTTCTGGTAAATTTTCGCTCAATAAGACCAAAATTTATTGCGTTGTATAGCTTTTGGTATCGTATTATTGAAACCGCATGTGGGCCAGGTTAAAGTTTTCAAGTTCAGGGCAAGAAAAGTCGATTCTCATGTGGCCAAAGCGTTCCGACTTCATTGAACTGGCTGCCAAGAGCCTTATTGCAGGACTTGATCATTTTTATGTGATTTTGATGACTTTTTCAGGCTGACTGTAACTTTTGACTTTACGTTGTCAAGTTCAGGCCAAAATCGCACGATCAGACCAAATATCTAAAATACGCGTACTGGCCATTTTTTGCGCAATAAGACCAAAATTTATTGCGTTGTGTAGCTTTTGGTACCGTTTTATTGAAACCATATGTGGGCCAGATTAAAATATACAAGAACAGGCCAAAAAAGGTCGGTTATCATGTGGCCAAAGCGCTCAGAATTGATAATAACGGTCTATCTTTCTTCATTTTCGAAGAAATTAGGTTCAAGGACACTTTCAAACCAAAATTCATACCAGACAGTCAGTTTTCGCGGATACAATAGCTTCTTTAGATTTTCCTAATTTACACAACAATTTTGCTTATTGCCATATCAACCGATCGAAAATAGAGCCTCGAGCACCTGTAAAATGTTTTTCTTTAGCGCAAAATGCATTTACGGCCGTATCATATTTTTTTTTTGTAATTTTTTTTTTTACAATTTAAATATATTTTTTAAATAGTTAAATGATTCATAATAGAAAATGGCAATTTTAAATCTAAAAAAAAATCTACTTAAAATAATAGATATAAATTAAGAATTGCAAAATAACAGTACTATACTTTCCGAACTTTAAAATAAAAAATTATATAGTTTTTATATAAATATCAATATTTAAAGTAAAGTAAAAATTATTTTAAAAAAAAAAACAAATTGAAAACTTTATGATATTTTTAAATATTTTTCTATGAAACTTTTTAAAAAGGATCCACGATTAACTAACTTAATCTTGTTTGAATATTTGTTATGGAGTTTTTTGTTTTTCTTATGGTTATTTTTATCTATGACTGACTTTGGTGTTAAAAGTTACCGATTAAGTAAATTTTCATGATCCACATTTTGGTGATATTTTTGTTATTGTTGCCGTGTTCTATTTTCTTATCTTGACGATAGTATAAAAATATCTTCTCGATTCACAGCTAATGAGGCTAAGCTTCTGATTAAGTTTGAAAAGTGTGAAGGCCAAGAGAGCTCATTTGTGTAATAATTTTTTCTCTACAGATTACCTTAATTTCAGGTTGAGTAAGCTCTTAGCAAAAATAACTACCAAACTGTGGCGGGGATAACGACCAATTTTGGATCGATAAATTTAAAGAAATCCTTAATAACTTACCGAAACTGTACTAAGACGGGACGTAACACTTTGTAGATCCGAAATTGAGCCCGCGTAGTCACCGCTCTCCCTGTCATGAGACCTAATTAGTAAAGAGTTTTATAAATTACTTGAATAAAAATTAATGCAAAAAGTTTTCCCATCAAGAAACTGAATGGAAACACTGGACTGTTCTTGATAATACGACAACCGTCGGCCAATCCATACAGTTTTCTTATAAATATATATAAAAAAGAAAAGAAACCAATAAAAAAAAAACAAGAATAAAAAATAAATTTAACTATGTGCATAGAAGTGTGAACAGAAGGAGTTAAAGGGATGGGCTTGTGAAAATGTTGTTTTAGTTAGTTTGGTTTCGTTCCATCGTTGTCCTTATAAACTTTTGTCATCGTCAATGGATGAGTACTCGACTCGTATTTGAAGTTTTTCACTAGCCGAAAGGCAAAAACAATATCAAATTAGAAAATTTTCTCAAGTCTATTTTAGGGCGGTACCCTTTTATTTTGTCTTAGAAAGTTTTCCGTCATTTTTTTTTGGATTTTATTTTACAAAGTACGCCTTTTTACATCCCATTTTTAACCTTGCAAATGGATGGGACTAGTCCAAATCATTCAATGTTGGGCCATTTCCATTGCAGATTTCGGGATTGCCGTAATGAACAATTACGGATAAAATACGAACCGTAAATAAAAAAAAAATATTTGCGATGGAATTAGATTTGATGTGAAAGTGAGGAGTCGAAACGTAAGAAACGCAAATCAAATACGAGTACACTCGGATAAGCAGAATAGTTTCTTAGAAATAAGCAATAAACTATTTCGAAGAATTTGGCAAAAGTTTTTGATTTTTGTTAGCTGTACTTGTCGATATAAATTTGATAAATCAAATGTCCATCCTTATGGAGGTTTTGTATGTTTGTATAGATTAATTCGTATAGAGTCGTATGAGGAATAAATTTTGTGGGGGTTTTTCCATCTGCAAATAAACACTTACCTGGCATGAGTCAACGGAATTATTGTCGGTGGATTAGGCGGCTGTTGTGGCACGATAAGACCTCTACGGGTTGGTCCTCGTTGTGGCAGGGATATATCACCGGCTGATCTCAAAGAAATGACACCAGTCCTTTCTCTAGAGTTCGATGTGAATCGCACACGTCCACCCTGTAATAAAAAAAAAAAAATTAAAATAAATTTATAAAGAATCGCCCACAAAATGCGAATATATTGTGAATCTGTGATGTGAATTGAAGGGAAATAATAAGGAATTGAATTGGACAACAATCTTTCGTTTGGTACGCAGATAAAGTGGATTATTTTTTATTACATTTCGCCATCGAAAATCAAAGAAGTCGACTTTTCTTTGTGTATATGCGAACAGCAGTCAATTGTATGTGAAGAGAAACGGACAAAACTGAAAGGATAAATATCAACCATAGAAGAGAATAGCATAAAATAAATAGAAATAATTTAAAAAGAAGGGTTTTCGACCAATGGAGGTCATTCAGATAACGACACAAGATGGTATGTCGACTGGGAGTTATAGTGGATCCTTGCGGATAAGCTGCGATGGGCTATTCCGTTTCTTGTTGGATAGAGGCGTACAAATAAAGGAATGAACTGAACTTGAGTTGAACCGGATTTAGTTTTTTACGTTAAGCTTTTTAGATTTTCAATGATTCATCCCCATTCGGTTGAAGTGCTCCGGAACGAAACAGTAAAGATTTTCATTGGAAAGAGTTAAGCTTTATCCGATGAGAGAGTGTTCCGTTTTGCACGTACATTCTCTCACCGGATTGGATTGCTTGATTTCTACAGTGTATACAACCCAATGGATATATTTCCGTCAGAAAGTTATTAAGCCCTTAGTTTTCTCTCTCTCTCTCTCTTTTTTTTAACCGTACTTATGGGTACAAAGTATAAAATTTCAAAGCTGGAATAAACTTTTTTATTCCCTGGTGATTTACGCTATTGTCTGATAAACTCCGACTGACATATCCCCGTACAAGTGTATGCTTAGTCGAAAGGACGGATCGACCTCGTGGGCATCGTGGAGTGGGAAATATTTCATTAATCGAATATATATCCATCCATATTCAGACAATTGAATCCAATCCGTAATACACGCTTTAAAATTTTGTACAAGATCGAATATCATGTGGGATAAACCGAAGGTTAGAAGAAGGGGTGAAATCAGATTGGAACCTCCAAATTACCAAGTCTTCAACAGTTTCGATGCAGTCAAGATTTTCCAGCCAATGTCCGTCCGAGCTCATATTGAGTAGTGGTGCACGTTCAATTTAAAAATAAACTTTCCAACTATTCGGAAATGCTATGCAATCGAAACGTTTCACATATTGGCCAGATAAGAGTCTTTCGTATCAAGCTTCATGGTCAGTTATAGATAAGACGTCCAACTTGCAGTTGGGGATAGTTGATAGTTAGTTGAAAATTGCATTATTACACTATCAAATGTGAGCTGGATTCTGATTTAAAAACTTTCAAACTGAACGTTCGATTTATATTCTAACAGTCAAACATTGTAAATGCTGCTCCAGACTGTAGGTTTTATCCCGAGTAATAAGTAAGCTAGAAGACAAAGCGCAATTGATTTATTATTGAATATATACTATCCGATATAATACGCTTATTAGGATCTTCTTTTTTCCATATTGTTAGAATTTTCCAATAAAAACAAGTATTTTTTTTTTACCTTATTTCATTCACCAAAAAAAGCAAGTAAGTATATTCGCCTGTTTTGAATGCAGCAAACTTTTACAGAACTTTTATAATTATTACTGACTTTTCGAAGGGAGCGAATTTTCTTTCAACATTTTTGCTGTTGTTGAGAAAATTTATAAATCCTAGAAGATATTGGAACTAAATTAAATTGTCTAGAATATATATCAAAATTTATTAAATAATTTATTTAAATTATGAGCGTGTTCTTTTCAAATATCTAATATAACTTTAATTGAATCGAATTTGTTGGAAATAATTTAGATTGTTTGAAAAGTTTTGTAAATAGAATTTTTTATCGAAACCAATTTAGATGGGTATTTTGCAAGTGGGAAATTTTTATTAGTAAAAAAATTAATCTTCATGAGAAATTTAATAATATCTGTCATAAAAACCACCTACCAAAAAAAAAAGATGATTTCTTATAATAACAGAATACAATTTAAACTGTGATAATAGAAATTTTGAAAATTATTATCATTCAATCAAATTCTACTTTTTCACAATCAAAATAAGTTCAATTTTGTAACAATTATTATAAAAATGACATACTCATAGAAGTAGATCTGTGAAAACTCTATTAAATCCAATGGAAAAATGAACATTTCAAAATATATACGAAGAGGATTGAACTTTTATACAAACTATAATATTTGCTTTAGGCAATTTGAAAAAAGGAATTCTTCAATAGATAACGAAATATTTTTCTAAAACGATAATAAAAGTATTATTAAATAGAAAATTGCCATTTAAAATTCTCCTTTCACAGGAATGGAAACTTTGTCAACTAAAATAGCAATTGCTACCGGAAAATAAAAATGACCACAAGCGAAATGTTCCTACATCGAATACCCGAATTTTCCACAATGAATAGTGAACGATAGAAAATATTTCTAGCTTATACATTTTTTTTTTTTTTTTGAAATTAAGAAAATTCTTCCTTGATGCTCCCCAAAGATAAAAGTTTCGGAATTTTCCCGCATCTTTATTTGTTCTCTTTTTGGTTGTGGCATTTTTTTTTGTAACGTCCACCTTCGATAGGAGAAAAGAATTTCTTCTATTTTGTTAGTACCTTAAGTGAAATTTTCATTTTTTTATCATTATAGAAAAAAAAAATACATTACATAATTTAGTATTTAAAAAAAAAATTGTAACTTTTAAATTTTTACTTTTTCTTAAGGTTCTCTTGTAAATATACCAAATATTCGGGGATGACGAATGGACGTCAATTGGTAGATGTGAACTGGAGGAAAATTTCAACTAAAGCTGAACAACAATTTATATAGGGAACAAAAATATTTTGACTTCCACAAATGAGGAGGAAAAATAACTACCGGAAATATGAGGAAAGGCTTACATTTCAACATCTCCAAGGTAGAGAGAAAGAGAGAGTTCTTTTTCCCGAAGCGATTCTCTGAATTCCATCGAGAACGATGGCTATGAATGGTGAGAATAGATAAAATGCTTGAGAATGATTGAAGCAAATACGGGTAAAAAGGGAAGACGCACTGAAACCAAATAAAAATAAGGATGTACGAAATTCTTTTGATAACATATCCTAAATTTTTCTTTCTTCAATTCAATGTCTTTTTGAATAATAAAATAGCAGAGCGGGTAACAAAATTAAATGACATTGACTTTATTAGATTTTGTGCTTCTCAAAAAGCTTTCGTCCTTTTATTTATTCATAAAATCTACACAAATTCTCACACATATCGAGAAATCGTATTGTAGGTCCTGTCTCTCACATGTCAATACCCACTCGTATTTTGGCCGTTTTTCACTATAACCATTTGTAGCGATATTGTTGTTTTCTTTTTATTCGCCTCGCCATTGTTGATTTCCTATTCGTATTGGAATATAGGATAAATAATGGGTATTTGTTGAAATAGGACCACAGTGAAAATCGAACAAAAACGACTATCGCACCGGAAATCCCCTATAATGGAAAAATCCTATTAAATACTTATGCCAATTGGCAACACTACAAATGTTTGGTTTGTTCGCCTTATTCCTTTTGTTATTTCGCCTTTTTCGGGACTCGTACTTTTTCGATTGGTTTTCATTGTGCAAAGTTTTCGTTTTGTAATTCTTTCCATCTACATAAATGAGCTAATTTAGGAATTTAAGTACGTTTTAGTATGAATAATGGTGTGTTAATATTTGTTATGTTTTAATAAAGATTTAAGGATTATGTAGGGAGATTTTTTGAAGCCAAAATGTGTAGTGGTATCACATAAAAAAAAGGACACAAAACTAACCATGGCAGTAAATTTAATAAAAAATTTATTGTATATATTTTTACGAAGGATATGAGATTGTTTTCAGAAATTTTAATGATATATTTTTTATTTGCAAAATTAATTGCTTTTTATCAAAATTGCATAATATATTGTTGAGTTAAGATAATACCAGAGGTTACTAAAGGAAATTGTGTTCTTGCATTGGTATTACAAAAACTTATGAGACTGATTAATTTTTCCAACAAATTTATTTTATTTTTATATCAACGAAGTTCTACCAGGCGTATAAGCTTAAATACGCTGTTTGGTCGTAAATGGCGTGAGTGAGCGTATTAAGCTATCATTTTTTTTATGAGTTTGACATCTGCCAACATTAATCAGTGCACATTATCAGCAATTTCGTACAAGAACATACATTTTTCCTCTGATAATCCTGTAAAATTTTTTATCAGAAAAAGAGCATATGCTGGAAGCTCTGCTTTTCTGCTTCAATTTGAAGGAATAGGCTGCTGATTCGCATCAAATGCTTATGAAGGCCTATGATGACAGTACTTTATCGGAAACAATATGTCGAGATTGGTTTCGTCGGTTCAAAGACGGCAATTTTAACTTGTGGGACAAGAAGCGTGGGCTAAGGAAGGTTGAGCACCATCAAATGCAGGCTTTTCTGAACTAAGAAGATACCCAATCGCAAAAAATGCTCGCGGAGAAATTGCGTGTTAGTCAACTAGCTATTTCCATGCGTCTGCGTGCCATGGGGAAGATTGAAAAGATCGGAAAATAGGTGCCGCATGAATTTAACGATAGGCAGATGGAGCGACGCCAAAACACATGCGAAATCATGCTTACCAGACAAGAAAGAAAGTCGTTCCTGCATCGGATTGTGACAGGCGATGAAAAGTGGATATATTTCAACAATCCTGAAAGCAAAAAAATCACGGGTTGATCCCGGTTAACCATCAACATCTTCCCCAAGACCAAATCGCTTCGAACGGAAGACGACGCTGTGCGTTTGGTGGGATCAGCAGTGTATCGTCTACTATGAGATGTTGAAACCTGGTGAAACTGTCCATACCCACCGCTACCACCAAAAACTGATCAAATTGCACCGTGCTTTTCGTGTAAAAAGGACACATTATCAACAAAGACATGACAAGCTGATTTTCCCCTACGATAACGCACCATCGCACACGTCAAAAATGTTCCGAAACTACTTGGAGACACTCAACTGGGAGGTGCTAACCCACCCCGCTTATTCGCCAGACCGGGCCCCTTCCGACTACCACCTGTATTCGTCGATGGGCCACGCACTCGCTGAGCAGCACTTCGATTCTTACGAAGACGGTCGAAAATTGCTCGATGAGTGGTTTGCCTCGAAAGAGAAGGAATTTTTTTGCGTGGTATCCACAAATCTAGTGAGTGCAAATACTTTGAATAAATTTGTTTATGATTTCTATAAAAAAAACATGTTTTTTTGACTAAAAAACAGCGGATTTAAGCTTATATACCTGGTATACGATAGAGGCATTCTTTCCACTATTCCTGAAAGACTTTAACTGCAATCGCCAATAGCTTCCTGGCTCCTTTGAAAGTTGTTAACAGTTCTAAGATTGTCTTAATGTTTTTTTAATCCTAAGGAATTGATATCTGGCAAACCCACAGAATTCTTTTTTTTCGACAAAAACTCATCGATGGGAGATGAGCCGTGTCTGCCTTTATTAAAAAAGCGTTGGTAGCCGTTCATCCTGGTGGCATAAATTCTTTATAAACAAAAGAAATTCATCAGCTTTTTGGATACAAGAAAATTTGGATATCACGCATTGGCGTTATTAGTATATAAGATCTTGGGAACTATTGACATATTTTTGCACTTTAAAGTCAGCTTTAAAAAATTCCGGTAGCTGCACACTCGATTAGCTTAGAACTCACTGACCTAGTCATAGATGTACATGTGTACGTACTATACGAGGTCTGTTCAAAAAGTGTAGCGAATTTTGAATTTCCGCGGCTTATGTATATTCGATTTTCGTTATTAACTTAACATTCAAAATGGGCGACAAGTTCGGCCATTTTGAATGTTAAGTTAATTTTTGACAGCTGCTTTACTTGCACGTGTTTTGGGTCGTCTTCGATTTTCGCCAATTCCAAAAAATTAATCAAAGAATCTGTTTTTCGGGAACAAGCAAAAGTCACAGGGGGGGCAGATCTGCGGAATACGGTGGCTGCGGCATTATTAGTGTGTTGTTTTTACCCAAAAATTCACTCACAAGCAACGATGCGTGAGCAGGGACGTTATCATGGTGCAAAACACAATTTTTGTTCTTCCACAAATCCGGGCGTTTCTGGCGGATTGCTTCGCGCAACTTGCGCATAATTTGCAGGCAATATTCCTTATTGACCGTTCTACCTTGTGACAATAACTCATGATGCACCACGCCCCTGCAATTGCAGAAAACTGTAAGCAAAACCTTCATATTCAACCGAACTTTGCGCGGTTTTTTCGGTCTTGGCTCGTGCGTCAGCTTCCATTGGGTCGAAAAATGGGCAAAAATCGAAGACGAGCCAAAACACGTGCAAGCAAAGCAGCTGTCAAAAATTAACTGAACATTAAAAATGGCCGAATTTGTCGGCATAAGTGAGAGACATGAGTACCAACATAACGTATAACTAGTTTAAGTGATAATTGATGTATAAGGTATGAATATATTAAGGAGTTAAAAATTATTTCATTTGATAATGGAATTGTGCCTTTCTAAATATTCATTGACCTATTTAGACTATAAAATTTTTATAATAAAGAAATTATTATCCCGAAGTAATTGCGATAAAAAGTGAAAAAAATAATCATCTCCAATGGTATTTATACAAAAAAAATTCAAATTTCTTACCTTTTTAATAAAAATAAAAAAACGAATTTCATCGTTGTAAATATTACACGATAATTCCATATTTTACAAAAGGAGCAAACACCTGTACAGTTGTGCTCTTATAAAAGACTAGGTCAAGTGATTTTGGAGCTTTTCGACCTATTTTCATACATCTACGATATAGTATTATAATTTACTGTGTGCATGTCACTAAACTATTAAAAGGTATTTCCTGTTATTCATGTGATTGTGAGGACTCTTGTTTTCACGTTCGTTTGCTAATTTCTATTTTTGGTCGTTAATTTGATTTGTGGATTTTGTGAAATTAGTTTTCCTTTTTATTAGATTTGATTATATTGTATTTTGGTATTTTTGTTAGAAATTAAATGAAAAATAAAAGTCAAAAGAAAATGAACATTTCAGAATGACTAGAACGACGCATGTAGGTCAGAACTAGGAGTATTTAGGCAGTTCTAGTTGTGCGTTGAAGGATCTCATTAGAGCTATTAAGGTAAAAAAATTACGAAAACATAAGAACACCACTTAAAAGGTTTCCCAAATAATAACAAAACTAACAGAAATAGCTTCTCAATAGCTTCGAGCACGATTTTGTGAACATTATGACAACAATCGAAAACTCTCATAACAATAATAACTTGATATTTTTGTTGACAGCAACAAAATACTCGACAACGCAATTTTCCTGAAATCGAACCAATAATATTCCTACAAAATGGTATGAAATTTATTCCACTTGGAAATCACTAAACTTATTTAGAAAGACTTGACTTGTACTAGTATTTTGCGATTTGTTTACTCCTTCGATTCCGTAACGATTACTTAAACAAACGCTATATGACCTCTACTGATCCTAGCGAATTTATTTTGTGACATTTTCTCATATTATCGGCTTTATTTTATATACATACTCGTATACCATTTATAATATTCAGTAATCGGGGGAAGAAAAAAATACTAAGAAAATCCGCCACTCGATATAAGAATATCAGTCGATACGCCAGGCTTATGTCAAATGAACAAAATATCAAAGCGCTAAGGATTGAAGGACCTTTAAGTACTGTACAATAAAAGCTATTTTTTTTTTTTGAATAAATTTTGTAGGTTTTTTTTTGTTTTTTTTTTTATTTGAATCTATAAATTTTTTTTCATTTTATTTGAGTATAAGAACATTTTATTATGAACTATAATAGATGATATAAAGCATGGTTCTAAAGTTAGTTTTATAACTTTAATTTAATGACATTTTAATAAAAGTTCTTTCTGTCAATTGATTGTTGGCAGTTAAAGAGTGAAAAATTGTTATAAATCATGATATCTTTCAACAATTTGTATTCATTTTAAGAACAATTGGCCAACGTGGAATAGAAAAATTGAGGAGGCTAAGCCTCAAAAAGATGAAAGAACAATTAACGAGATTATCAATTAATGTGACGCTCAGAAAATTATGTGAAAAATTGGGTCGGGATAACGTGTCTGGTACACGTCTTGTAGGCGGCCTCGTAGTCTTAAGGGTAGGTTCATATCCCACTGAGGCAGGATCTGCGCTGATTTCCAAAAAAAACACTTCACTTTCCATTGTATTTTAATTGTCAATACCAGCTTTCAGAAGGAAAAACCAATCGTGGGTAAAAACCCGTAGTGGTCAAAAACAACATCCCGAAATGGACATAATGGAAGCCTATTCTACTGGACGACAGCATGGCACCATACCAAACCAAAGTAGGATAGCTGCAGCGGACCGATCATCCGATAAGCGAATACTTAACACCAATGCAATTGTAATTAGAACATTTTTAAATAGGTCCTTATGTTCTAAAAGGAATATTTAAGAGAAAATAGAATAGAATATAATAAGTTGCACAACGCATTTAGACTTAAAATTCTTTGTTTACAAAGAAAATAGCCGCTTTTAGGAAAGCAGTACGACCTACACTCCCTCATAGAGTGACGGTTTAGTGAGGTGTTTGGGCCAAAAGTGTTATTGGTCCGTATTTTGAGCACGTTACTGGCAATGCTTTTAAATTGACTGGTGAGTGATATAGTGAATTGGACCAATTTGGATTGGACGGCATATGATTCCAAACAGAACGGCAATGCTGATTTAGAAATTCTACGACTGATGTTCTCCGACCGAATTAAGTCAAAAAAGTAATAACATCGATAGGCCTCCTCGCTCCTTAGATTTAACCATTACGTGGGCTACTATATATATTTCTGGCCTAATAATGAAAATGCGAATATTTATCAACGAAAAAGGTTTTATTGTTTTTCAAAATATTCTCCATCAAGATTTATACACTTTTGCATGCGCTCAAACCAATTTTCGAAGCACTTTTTCCACTCCGATTGAGACACCTCCAAAACATGGTTTTTGAATGCTTCAACAGCATCTTCTGGCGACGAAAATCGTTGACCACGCATTTTTTTCTTGATGTGTGGGAATAAAAAGAAGTCATTGGGTGCCAAGTCAGGGCTGTACGGAGGATGACCCATCAATTCGACGTTTTGTCCGGTCAAAAAGGCGCTGGTTTGAGCCGATGTGTGAGAGCTCGCATTGTCATGGTGCACAATGATTCGACTTCTCTTGTTCGTTTTTCGAATTTCTCCGAAGACTTCAGGCAAACAAATGGTGGTGTACCACTCAGAATTGACCGTCCTACGTTGCACAAGCGGAACAGTCGCCACATGACCAGTTTTGCCAAAGAAACAAGCGACCATTTGCTTCGAAGTGCTTCTTCCACGAACAACTTTCGTTGGATTTGACTCGTCTTGGAAGACCCACACGGTCGATTGCTGTTTTGTTTCGGGCTCATACGCATAGATCCATGATTCGTCACCTGTGACGATCTTATAAACGTCTTTTGAAGCACCGCGATCGTATTTTTTCAGCATTTCTTTACACCAATCCACACGAGCCTTTTTTTGAGCGATTGTCAAATTGTGCGGGATCCAACGAGAACAAACCTTTTTTACGGCCAGGTGTTCATGCAATATCGAATGTATGCTGGTGGGAGAAATGCCTAGGCATGCCTCTATCTCACGGTATGTCACATGACGGTCTTGCATTATCAGTTCACGTACGGCATCGATGTTTTCTGGAACAACGGCTGTTTTTGGACGACCTTCACGGAATTCGTCTTTGAGCGAGCGTCGGCCACGATTGAATTCGTTGTACCAGTTTTTCACAGTGCTATAGGATGGTGCTTCATAGCCATACAAAGATTTAAGTTCATCGATGCACTCTTGTCGTGATAATCCACGTCGAAAGTTGTGAAAAATGATCGCACGAAAATGTTCACGAGTTAATTCCATTTTTTTGCCAAATTGATTTTTTCAAGTCACTGTAAACAACACAAATGATAGTCGTACGTCAAAACGTTCTGAGTACGTTTATGCTAAAAAATGTCAAACTTTCCAATGGAAATGTCAGATCGCACCTGGCAACACTTAGTGTTGCCTAGGCCAGAAATATATATAGTAGCCTACGTACCAATTTTATAGTCTTAGCTTACCGACAATTAATTGGAGAAACTTGAACAACTTAAACAAAACATACGTAAAGAAATCAATCAAATTAGCCAAGAAATATGTGTCTGAGCCTTTTAAAAGATATTATCAAAAGAGCCATTTATCCGATATTACTGTCCACACATACACGTAAGTCTCAAGTTTATATAAACGACTATTCTCGAAAAAAACCACTAGTTTTTATTTTAATCCAAAATGATTTGAAAAAAAAATTATGAGCTTTTCTTTAGAATGTTTTTAAGGATTATTTAAAAGAAATAAAAAAATTGTGAGCTTTTCTTTAGAATTTTTTAATAGAAATAAAAAGTTGTAAGCTTCTTTTTAAAATCTTTTAAGAATTATTTAATAGAAATAAAAAGTTATGAGCTTTTCTTTATAACTTTTTAAGGATTATTTAATAGAAATAAATAATTGCGAGCTTTTTTTTTAGAATTTTTATAAGGATTATTTAATAGAAATAAAAAGTTGTGAGATTTTCTTTATAATTTTTTAAGCATTATTTAATAAAAATAAAAAGTTGTAAACTGTTTTTGAGAATTTTTTAAGAATTATTTAATAGAAATAAAAAATTGCGAGCTTTTCTTTAGAATTTTTTAAGGTTTATTTAATAAAAATAAAAATTTTGAGCTTTTCTTTAGAATTTTTTTTAAGGATTATTTAATAGAAATAAAAAGTTGCGAGCTTTTCTTTAGAAATTTTTTAAGGATTATTTAGTAGAAATAAAAATTTGTAAGCTTTTCTTTATAATTTTTTAAGGATTATTTAATAGAAATAAAAAAATGCAAGCTTATCTTTAGAACTTTTTAAGGATTATTTAATAGAAATAAAAAATTACGAGCTTTTCTTGAGAATTTTTTTGAGGATTATTTTATAGAAATAAAAAGTTTGTAAGGTTTTTTTTAAGAATTTTTTAAGGATTATTTAATAGAAATAAAAAGTTGTGAACATTTTTTTACCATTTTTTAAGGATTATTTAATAGACATAAAAAGTTGTAAGCTTTTTTTGAGAATTTTTAAAGGATTATTTAATAGAAATAAAAAAATGCAAGCTTTTCTTCAGAATTTTTTTAAGGATTATTTAATAGAAATAATTAATTGCGAGCTTTTTTTTAAAATTTTTTAGGGATTATTTAATAGAAATAAAAAGTTGTGAGCTTCTTTTTTAAGAATTTTTTAAGGAATATTTAATAGAAATAAAAAGTTGTGAACATTTTTTTACCATTTTTTAAGGATTATTTAATAGAGATAAAAAGTTGTAAGCTTTTTTTGAGAATTTTTAAGGGATTATTTAATAGCAATAAAAAAATGCAAGCTTTTCTTCAGAATTTTTTTAAGGATTATTTAATAGAAATAAAAAGTTGTAAGCTTTTCCTTAGAATTTTTGAAGGATTATTGAATATAAATAAAAAGTTATGAACTTTTTTTTACAATTTTTTAAGGATTATTTAGTAGAAATAAAAAGTTGTGAGCCTTTTAGTATTTTAAGGATTAGTTAATAGGAAATTCTATTACCTGAATTGTAGCTGCAGGTCCTGCATTTAATCCGGACATAAGAAAATCGTCAGGATCACTTTCATATGGTGGCTCATCGTACCAATGGCCTTGATGCTGCATACCAGCATATCCGTAAGCTCCTCGTATCGCATCGTCGTACATGTAGGTATCATCTGTAATTAGAAATTTTATTTTCATATATAAAGAAAAGGATATTTTTTCTTCTTTTTTTAAAAAAAATTATAAATTTTTTTGAAATTTTCAAAATTAATAGTAGCGGTCTTTAAGTGTATAGTTACTCTCATTGAAGGATACACTCTAATGTCCTTTTCTTCTTTTTTCAAGTTATTTCCAGAAACATTTGTACTAAAATGTAAATTCTTATCCGCACCATAACTCAAGACCAATTAAGGACTACATGCAGGACTCCTAGTACTACTAAATCAGTACTAAAAGAAGTCCTAGTACTACTAAATAATACTAAAAAAAATTTCTTTATTCTATTTTATTTTTATCTGAATCAAAATCGTACAATTTTAAAAATATCATATCATAATCCACATTATAGTGCATATATATATACATATGGCAAGGATATATTTCAAAAGTCAATAAACATGAAGAAATTTATTAATCCTCTGACATCACCTAAATTTTGATAATAAATTTCTACCAATAAAAATTTCGTAATGATGGTTTTTTAAAATTTTTAAAAATTCCTTCCATAATAGATAAATTTTTTTCCATAGCGGACAAGGAATAAACTCGTGGACTATCTTTTATAGGATTTTATTAGTGTTTCTTTCATTGTTTTGTATTGCATCTTTTTGGATATCATTTGCATACGTTTATCAATTTATTCATATGCAAGATTATATGCACTCTACTAGAGACATGACCTCATATAGTATTATGCCTTAAAATATACAATATTACTGCATGCATGTTTCTACATTACATTATACTACTTTGTGTGCACAAATAAATTTCGTCGTGAAGCTCATAAAAAGGTTTTTCCTGTAGAAAATAGCTCTCTTATTATTTTCAAACTTTTTAATATTTTCCCAAAACATACACAGAAGAATCTATATATCTACATATATTTTTATATTCACCATGTATTAGTGCTGATATTGAAATAGGTATTAACCAAAAAAAAAAAAGGATAATGTGGATCATATGTTCCTTTATGCTTGTAAGAACATATCATGCCGTAAACGGAAATATATGATTATATGGATACCACTCGTCCTCGCTAGTTCAGTTTTGCCCCAAACCTTACCCAACATCATACATATGAGTATGCAGAACTAAAAGGACGATGACATTGGTAACTTGAAGAGAGAGAGGATTATCGGGGATTCTAGTTGACTCTAGGTTTTTAGTGTAAGCTGTTTGAAAATATGATTTTTTAATGCCATCAATTAGTGTTTTTTCATGGTTATTTATACAAAACGATTTCCAAACGCTTGAGTGAATTTTATGTCGAAACAAATGCTTTATGCTCTTTTCGGCAATTAACGAGTATTTGTTCCTTTTTACACTTGTTTTAACATCAAACAAATGCTTTATAAATGGTGTAATTTTAATTTGTACTCTTTGTGTGTGTGTTTGTATGTATTTGTGTATGTATATTTTTGTTTATTAACTTTTCAAAATTTATAATAAATTTACTTGCATTTGCTTTGTATTATTACTTAAACTTACCAATTCTACCTTCACGACTCATTTGCAAAAGTCCTTGTCGGATGTCTCGCAAAATCTGAAAGAGAAATTTCATTATTTCATTTATATAATTTTGATAAAATGTTATTAATACGATTTTGTATAGAGTTATTTTAATAATTAAACAAAAAAAATATGAAGAATAAAAACTTAAAAATTTTTAAGAACACCTAACTACACTCTGATTAAAATAATTTTCAAAAAAAAAACAAACGCATCCACAAACTTCTGATATTAATAATACTATATGTTAATAGGAAATAAAGGTTAATATTTTTTCGTTAACAAACGTAAATATTGTAATATAAAAAAAAAAAATATTATAAAAATAACTCAAAAATGGCGGATTTTTTAATATTTTTTTAAATGTTAAATTTTTTTTCAATTTTCTTAGAAAACCGATTAGATGGAATTATTTGACTTAAAAATATTTAAAGTTATTTAAATAAACAATAATAATTTTTTGGAAAAACTTCTATAGCAAGGATACATCTTAGAATAGGGCTGAATTTTTTTTCAACAAATTTATTTTATTTTTATGCAGAATATCAATGTTATCCTCTTCATAGAAGTTCTCTTCTTGGGCAACTATACATCGATGCAGATTATGTCCTTTCAATTTTTTTTATTTTTTTTTTATTTTTGGGAAAAAAAGAAAAGGTACACAAACTATTTTATTATCTACGATCAGGTGAATGGAAGTACAGCAACACCTTTTTCCGGCAAATTTTCTTCCGATTGCCTTTCTGTTCAATCGTGAGGTTTTTTGGCACAATTTTGGCACACAATTTTCTCATACCTAACTCTAGATTAAAAAACTGATGAAGGGTAAAACGATTCAAAGCTCATCAGCTTCAATTTTAAACGACCTTCTAACTTTATAAGAGCTCCCCACTCGTTCCTTATTTTTACCAGTTTTTGATGTTCAAGAACGCTTTTATAGCGCTCTAAAAATGCTTCATGTCTACGAATATCTTGTTTTCTTGATAAGGGCAAGTCCGCAGCGTTGCCAGATCGCATGTCAGTAATGCCAACCTTATTTAGTTTGAGTCACACCTCAGAGGTGACTTTTAATAATATTTATTTGGTATTTGTGAAGCGTGAAAGTGGCAATTTTATTACTAAACTGAATTTTATAAATCAAACCGGACTATTATGGGCAAATAAATATTCACAAATTATTCATGATCGCAAAAGTAGAGACAGGATGGTGCACTTTTTTGTCCACCAAAATTCATTTGACCCTGCCTTATAGAGTTACTATTACTGCTCATTTTTTAAGACCTTAAAAGAAAACTTTTAGACTAGCTGACAAGAATCTAGTATTTTAGTGAGTAGCTATTAAAAATAGTCAATATTTAGATACACAAAATATTAATTTTAATAATTAAAAACTTTTCCTCAAAATTAAATTTATAATTTCTTACATTTTTTCTATAAAATTTAATAGATTAAAAACTATTGCAAAAAAATTTTTTAAATAAAAAGCCAACATTATTTTGACTTCTTACAGATACGAAAAACAATAATCCCGAAAGATTTATGCCCATTTTAGTTATCCCTATACATATTATTATTGTAAGATTATTATGGGATATGTTTTACAATTTTAATCTTACAATACTAAAAAAAATGATATAATAAATAAATAGGAAAATTTGAAAAATTACTTATTATAAGCATTGGTAAATATGTACAATAAGAAAATTATTTTATATTCACAGATAAGACTTAGGATTTAGAAAAAGAAAAATATGCCAAACTACGAGTATAAAAGAAAATGTAATATTTAGAATAAAAATGGAGGGGGAGGGAGGGAGGGGTAGAGGAACGTATTTAACCCAACTACGATTGAGTCAAAAATAATATAAAATGGTGGTATTACGAAAATGGCGGTTGATTTAAGTTGAAAGTTCTTGCCATACACATACGTGAGTGCACGTCTCTTCGATGGGTACCCATGATGAACATGCTTTAGTGATTATTCTAATGCATTTTGGTCTGCACTTTTCTAGGTAGATTATATTATACAATAGATCAGATACCGTGTAGGTGGTCTTATGACGTTTTATTGTACCAAAGAATCGTGATAATATTAAATATAATAAACTTTTAGGTTAGATGATAAGAACTTTCTTTTTCTAATGCTATTCATTTTTATTTAGTAAAAGTTAAAATAGCTTTTATTTGAATTTCTTCTACAGTGGCAGTCATATATTTCGTAAGTTTTTCTTCTTCTTAAATTTATTTTTATATTAAAAAAATACAGAATAATATTTGCGTAAAATTAAATTTATTCCGTTTTAATATAAAATGTTCTATTATCAAATTGAAGAGGTTCTTTTTTAAGAACCGCGCAAGACAGTCTACACATAAGTTTTCATATAATCTTTTTATATTATTTTCTCATTTTTATTATAATTAATAATTGACAATATTATTATTATAAAACTTTGTCAATTTTCATTTGGCAACACTATAAGGATGGGGAAAATTTGAAATATTTTTTTCAAAATGATCACTTACCTCTTCATGTTCACGTTGAAATTTCTCTTTTTTTCGCATAGCTTCTTGTACTTTGAGCTGTAAATAAACAAAACAAAAGCTTTTTTTTAGAGAAAAAAAGATGATATTCCATAATTTAAGAAAATTAAATTTTACTCCCAAGTTATCCATTTTTTTTTGCAATTTAAAAAGTACAACACTGTCATTTAACGTATATGCCATCGGAGGGGGCACTTAATTACAAAGAAAAACGATAAAATTGTAAAAAAAAATGCTACCAGAGTAGTGATTTTGCCGTAGTTACGTCTCGTACTTATAGAGAACCCATTGTGTCGGCGAAAAGTGACACAATGGGTTCTCTATACGATTCTCTCTGGTATGCATTTGGCTCTGATGGAATCATTGGCTTATATTTCCTTGAAAATGAAGAAAGACAGTCTCTTTCCGTCAATATTTGAACGCTAGGGCCGTATAATAACTGACTTTTTTGGACCTCAACTTAGAGATTTTATTTTGGACTATATGCGATAGTGCCAAAAAAGCCATCCAATATGAAAAATTGCCAGGAAGCGTTCAAGATCGTGCGACTTTGTCTGGTGGGGTCACGTAAAAATCAAGAAGAAGAAGAAGATTTCTTCTTCTTCTCTGCATTATCCCCTCTCTTCCGCTCCCGCTCTTGTTTCAAATTTAATTTAATTTTTATTTTTATTTTTTATTGTTGGTCTTTCTTTTTGGTATTTGTAAAATTTTTTCAAAAAACCGGGTGGGCTATCCCTCTCTTCTCTTTTTCTGGTTATGCTTATTGTATCGTCTGGCGTATGGAGGGCTTGGACACTTTAAATTTTTTTTTTGGTTTGTTTATTTTTCTGGAAAGATTTGTTTTTTACAGATAATTTTAATTAAAGTAACAATTTATAAATCAGTATTAGAATTAAATAAATTTTTATACAGAAATTTATATATTTTTTTAGAATTGTCGAGAAGAAGAAGAAAAATGTGTTTTAAAAGAAGATAAAATTTTTGTTTATTTATTTTTCTAGGGCGTTATTTGGGAAGAAGTTGAAAGGGGATTTTCCAAAAGTATCGAAGAACGATATAATTGAAGAAAACTGTAAACAAAACCTTCACATTCCACCGAACTTGGCACTTTTTTCGGTTTTGGTTCGTGCGTCAGCTTCCATTGGGATGATTGAGCTTTGGTTTCCACGTCATTACCATAAACCCATGATTCGTCACCAGCTATAACCCTCTGGAGAAAATTTGGGTTGTCTCCTTAGAGTCCAACATCTCCTTAGCAATGGATGCTGTATTGGCTCAAAATTGAGCAATTTTGGTACGAATTTCGCAGCGACCCGTCTCGCGCTCAAATCATTGGTAAAAAATGAATGGTATGAGCCAGTCTATATGTTTAAGTCCTCAGCAACTTCTCTAACGGTGATTCGAGGATTGGCCAATACTATTTTCTTCACTTCATTAATGTTTTCGTCTGTTGTTGACGTGCTCGGGCGCCCGGAACGCTTTTCGTCGTTCACATCTTCTCGTCCCTCTGAGAACATTTTGTACCACCGATAAACGTTGCTTCGGTCCAAGGGAGCTTCACCATATGGCACAGTCAACATTCGGAATGCGTCCGCGCAATTAATTTTGTTTTTCACACAAAATTTGACACAGATTCCTTGATCAATTTTTTGGAATGGGCATAAATCGAAAACGAGCCAAAACACGTGCAAGCAAAGCAGCTGTCAAAAATTAACTGAACATTCAAAATGGCCGAACTTGTCGGCATAAGCGAGAGACATGAGTGAAAATATGTTTTTAATTTATAATATTTAATATTATTTATATATTTTTTCAAATTAAAATTATTTTTATTGAGAGAATAGTAGTGAGCATATGCGAAACAATAATTTATATTATTATCTATTATCAATATAGGTATTTTTGTAGATTTTTTTATTATTATTATTTTTTTAATCAAAGAAAGAGAAACATTTGAATTTTAAGTGAAAACATTTTATAAAATATATCTTTTTTTTTCTTTTTGAAATTCTTATTTTATTATATGGATGGGTTTTTTGGTGAAGGACGAAGAATAAGGGAGGCACAAATGTTTGTACATAATCGCGAAAAGCTTTATTCATTTTTGGAACTTTCGCCGGAATTAGCGGTCAATTCTACCTTAGTGTAGCAAGGAAAGAAAAAAAAGAAAAAAATACCAAACCATCACCGATACATTAAAAAAGAAATTTGAAAAAAGCCGAAAAGCACCAACAGCAAAATATTGTGAAAATTATTTTTAGAACGAATGTGCTTATTTATTTCTTTATGATTTTTTTTTATATATTATAATAATTTAGTCTGGTTGAAAATTAATTACCGTTTTAATTTTAAGTTATTTTCCAATTTATATAAATGTATTAGAAAAAATTATTTCAGAGAATAATTTTTTTGTAAGAAAATTAAAAATATTGAAAATTATAATATGACATTTAATCAGTGAAAAAATTTAGTTTTTAACAATACATTTAGTGAAAATGTGTGTAACATGAACATATGCAAAATAAAATCGTTTTTTTTTTGCCATTTAATATAGCCAAATCACAGCCTATCAAGTAATGACTGAATTATAGGCCGAAATGTGCAGCAAAAATGTTATCGGAAATTGCCTCAAAAGGATGACGCCCTGGAAGATGGCTCATAGCAGCCATTTGAATAATGTTGTCTTCAAGGCATAACATAATGTCAAAGTTCAGTTAATAATATAAAATATAAATATAATTTTATATTACTTCCCAAAGTACAATTTGGATAACTCTGGGAAATTTTTCTGGTAACTAATTGATATGTTATTGTGAATATTGGATATTTTTGTTCCTAAATTTTCTGCATTAATAATAGTGATTATTGTTCATTTCGATTCTTAATATTATACAAGAAATATAAAATAAGTAAAAATATTGTAAATGATAATATTAAATAAAAAAAAATTCCTAAAAAGACGAAATACTAATTCAATAGTTATACGATTGCCTCTTAAGTTACATCTCATTAATGTGAAATAGCCCAGAGGCGCTGACATTTGTTCATTTAACCATCCTTATTCCAAAGGATTAGTTAGCCAGCCCACCAAACGTAACGCACAAATCAAAAAGTTCGCTTATTTTATCCTGTCACGAAACACTCAATTACACTCCGTTTATACCGATTACCACCAAGGCTGTTCATTTATTAACACCAATCATTGAGGGTAAACTTTTCCTTTAAAAAGTTACGAAAATCGACTGATTGGACTTTGGCTACTTTTGTAATAGTTTTTCGCTTTATGCTCCACCAAAAGTCCAAGTTGGAAGTTTTGTTCAACGTAAATTCACTAAATTAGTTACTTGTTGGATTAAAAGTTCATTAATATAAAATATTGGTATGAGTGACTTGCTAATTTACCACTAGTGGTTGAAACTTTGTACCAAATTAATTGAGGAAATAGCTTTCTTTTATTCCTTTTGATATAATTTTTATTTTTTTTTTGACTTGAAATATTTTTTATTTAAGATAATGAATATTCGACGATAGAAATTTGCATATGAATTTTCTTATGGAAAGAATAAATTATTTAGAAATAATTAATCAAATTGAATATTATATTATTTAATACGTATACTACATAATTAGTTCAAATACTTTGTATTTCTAATCACTCATTATCCTTGACTATTTAAATATAAAGAAAATTTGGAGTATATACAATTTTTTGATATTAAATACTATTTATTTGGGACTATAAAAAAAAGTTATTATAAGAACAAGTTCCAGTTGGGTTTTTTTTGTTATTTTTCTTAAATAACAGGGCTCAATTAAATTAAAGGGGGGGGGGAGAGGTAAGTAGTGGTAAATATAATAATCAGAAATGAAGAGGTTGTCCTAAATTTCACTTTGAAATGTAAAATTTCAAAAAAAGAAAAGTTTAAATTTGCGTTCGTATTTTATAAAAATTTCATTTTATCATTTCGGGTAATTTCTTTGCGGTTTGGTTTTTATATTTTTATTTTTGACAGATAGCACATAATACATGATGTGTGTTACAGTTAAAAGTATTTAGTTAATATTGCAATTTTATCATAAGAATAAATACATCCAAAAAACCGCTGTAAATTATTGAATTTCATCATCAACCGCTGTAAATTATTGAATTTTATTATCAAAATTCGTGCTCTGTGAAAAATGTGTTTCGCCATAATCGACCTACTGAGCAAGCAATTCAAGCCATAGTGAGAAAATTTCGCAGCAATTTGACGCTATTTGACATCAAACCACTAACCCGTGTGCGTAGAGTGTGTATAGAGGAAAATATTGCTGCCGTAGCGTGTAGTGTTTATGAAGACCACGATTTCTCCATCCGTCGCCATTCACAATAATTGGGATTGTGTAACTCGACTATCTGGAAGATTTTTCAGAAGGTTTTGTTCTAAAAGCGTATCAAAAACAGATCGTATAAGAATTGAAGTCAAACGACCTGCCAAAGCAACAAATTTTCATTTTTTTAAACAAAATAATGCGTTTTTTTAATAAAAAAATGAGGAAAATCTGTTTTTTTTTATCAAAAATTTAGGAAAATCCTTTTCTTACCAAAAAATTGCTTTCAGCGATGAAGATCATTTCTGATTGAATGGGTATGTGAATAAGCCAACTTATGGGCCGATGGAATGGCGCCCGCTATCGCTCGATAATTTTGAACTTTTTTTTACCCGAAATACAATAACTGCATCTGGTTGACATGTGGTTTCAAAAAAAAGGTGCTATATGCCACACAGCACATGAAACAATGGACATATTAAGAGATGAGTTCAATGAGCAATTTATCTCATGTTTTGGACCAGTGTGTTGGCCGCCTAGATCGTGCAATTTGACGCCTCTAGACTATTTTTTAATGGGGCAACGTGAAGTCACTCGTCTCTACCGGATAAGCCACCATTACTTGCAGCATTCAAAAACAACATTACATGTATTATTAGCGAGATACCAACCAAGATGCTCGTAAAAGTGGTTCAAAATTGTACCTCTCGCATGGGTCACTTAAAACGAAGTCGTGAGCAACATTTACATGCAATAATCTTTAAAAAATAAATGACAAGTATTGATTAATTGATTCAAATAAAAATTTTATACACTTGTTCAATATTTCTGTATTTTTTTCTATTAGAAATTCGAAAACCAAACACTTAAAAGATCACCCCTTATAACTTGGATCTTGTCATTATGCACAAAATGTAAGATTAATCAAATTATTACGACAAGTCTTCTTGCAGCCTACGATCCATTTAAGGTAATTTTTTAATAACTTTTTCGTAAATTTTGGGTTGTAATTCGGCCATTACTTAATAGGTTATTAGTTCTCATTGTAAATGCTCTAAAATATAATAATTATCTTCGTAAACACGAGCTAATAATAAAAATTCGAACGGCGTCAAATCGAACGATCTTGGATACCGATTGATATTACCAACTTTCGAAATAACGAATTCCGGCTATTTGTCGAACATTTAAAAGCAAACATTTTTCACGTTGTGTGGCTTAAGGCACCATTGTATTGAAACCACATAAGGTCCATTTTCAAATTTTCAAGTTTCCCAAGAAACAGGCGGTTATCATATTGATAATGCTCTATCCTTCTCCATTTTCAAAGAAATAAGAGCTAATGACACCTTCAGGCAGACACTTTTTACGAATACAGGGGCTTCAACATAGTCACTTCTGGATTTTCTGGGTCCTGTGTTAGGAAACTTTGCTTATCAACGTATTTACCAAGTGAGTAATATTCCCCATTGCTGAAGAGAATTTTGTTTACATTATTCGGTAACTATCCAAACTTTCATTTAAAATATCAACATTTAAACTTCATAAATATTACTTTGTTTAGAAAATGTTTTAATTTTTTCAGTATAAATTATAATAATGATAAATATTATTTCATTTAATAATAAATAAGAACTTACCCTTTGGATTGTCTCTTCGAAACTTTGCTGAGGTGCACCGTTCATTTGAAAGTGCCTTAATCGTTCGGTATTGGTCTGTAAACATAGAAAAGTGCATCAAATAAATGGTTTTTTTCATTATTAATAAGTATTTAAAAAGGAAATTTTAATAAATAAAATAAATGCCTTTACAATTTTTTTTTGTTGTAATTATTCTACTCAAAATTAATAGAGCAAATTTTATGAAAACGATAACTATGAGAACAAGTAAATCCTTAAAGTAGAAAATATTTTTTCTTTTCATTATCGAAATTAATTAAAATCTGTCTGTTGGTTTGTGTCTAATATCCAGTATGTGGTCGATATTAATTATTTTGTATCATTTGTGTTTTCTTTACAGACAGATTATTAAGAAGCGGAAGTAGATTGAGAGCATGAACAATGATAGTGGAGAAAATAAGGCAAGAATGCCAACATTGAAAAGGCATCCGCAAGTACCTAATTTTCTATACTGACGCTATACGAGAAGAAATAATAACAAGGACAATTTAAGTAGTGAAATTGATAGTCTTTCTTAATAACAAACTAGATGAGTGTGTCTACTCGGGTTCAACGAATAGTTTCTTGGGATTCTACTGAACCTTATAGACATCCGCAGAGAGTACCCCACAGGACTACCAACACATACTAATAGATCAGATCCGTTCGTAGAGCTATTAAGTTTATAAAGAAAGTACCATCGACTATGAGCGTCAAGTAGAAATAGAAGCATTGCATTTTCATTAAATACCATGAAAACTCTTTTGGTTGATTTATACCATAAATACTTTAGTTAATTTTCTTAAGCGTTCTAGTTTTTAAGCTGTTCAGGATTAAAATTCAATGCGCTAATTCTTCCTTAGAACTTTGAATCATATTCACGATATAAACACTTGATGGAATCCATAGAAATATAAATTTTAAACTAAAGTTTCGATAGAAAATACCATACATATCGCTTAATGTTTATAGTTTTATGTAATCGAGTACTCTCCAAGTATGCAAAATAATAACAGCTTCGATGACTTTAAATAATTTTTTTTTAATGATAAATATGGAAAATTTTTATTGTATATAAAAATTAATAAAATACGGAAATATTCATATTCTTGGAGGCAACTCTTTAATATTCGTTTTCCTATAATTCACAAGATGAACGGAGAAGATTTAGAAGTTTTTTAACCTATAAATTTGAAAGCTAAGAAATTCTTCATCTAAGAAAGCAATTTTATTTCTGCAATTATATCGATAACGTTTGTATTTGAATTGTAAGGGTTGGAGAAGCTTCTTAGCAATATATGCTCGTCTCTGATAAAAGTTAATATAACTAAGAGTTATTTATAGAACTAACGAAAGGAATTATTTTCAATTTGAATGTGTACTACCAGTTAAATTGGATGCATTTCACTTTATCGATAGATAACACCAAATGTTCGATACTGAAAAGGAACATGATAAAGTGCACTTTAAACGAAGCAATTTTTTAATAATGAACCTAGAAGTGGTTTGGTCTGGAAACTTATCGCATATTTTCACAGAAAAAAAAAAATGACAATACACAAATTGAACCTGAATCCTTTTCCCAATTCAATCGTAAAATCGAATCTGAAAAAATTCTATCGGATTTTTCAAGTCCACTTACGTGTTAAGGCGATGACTTTCAATTGAAACGAAACATTACAAACACCTTTCCTTTCACACTATAAGTCTTCTACAACCCTTGTTAACCTTACTTCGATAGTAACCGTCTAGCTAAAATATCTTATTCACATTCGTACCGAACGGGGATGACTTTTAACCCTTCAAACATCAATTCGTTTACTAGTTAAACTTTTAAAGGTAAGAATTTTTGGTTTTATTGTTGATCACTTTTTTGTTATTTTCTGTTGGGATTCCATTGACTCTTTGTACAAGTTAAGCACGTGTATTTTCGTAATTTATATTTTTTTAAATAAAACTTCAACATTTCTAAATTAAGCTGCTGAATTACCGAAATAAGACTTTGAATCCAAAAAATGATGACAACAGAGAAAAGTAATAATTTTTTTTTTTAGGTCCAAAAAAAAAAAATTGGAATTACACCTGATCTTACATTAGTTATACTTTAGGGGATTCTGAATTAATTTCAATTTATCCAAACGAATATGAAAGATGTTGACTTTATAATTTATAATATACCAAATGGAAAATATGAAAATGTTAAATGGAATAGCAACAGGATCAACGAATTAATGAACGAATGAATGAATGAATGAATGAATGGACGGACAGAACGGATAGGAGAGTAAGACCCAAAAAATAACATGAAATTAACTCGAAAAGGATGTTTTTCGGTTTTTGCCAGAGTAAAATATTCGCATTAAATTAAAAGCATAAAAGCTAAATGTACTCTGTATTCAGAATTTAATGAGCGCAAAGCTCACCGGTACTTATTTACGACAACAAACGTATAATAGGCAGGAGAGATTAAAATTGTATGTACATTCATGATAGGCGAAATGTTAAAAATGAAATCATGTTAAATTCATTAAAATTGTGCGAATAAAAATGGAGTACAAAATATTTTGTACAGTGGAGATTTTTTGTACCTCCTCTGTGCTGACACACAAGACAGGATATGCTAATTAATAATTAAAATAAATATTAAAATCACTAATAAATAAAAATCAGTTCATATTATCATATTTTATTAAAATAATTTTATTGCAATGTTATGCGAATTTTTATCTTTAAAATTAAATTTGCATAAAAAAAAACAAAGAAAAAAATAACAAAACAAAAAATTATATTAATTTACTTAGTCATTAAGAAAGAAAATATAATTATGGAAATATGGATTCATATTGTAGTTAATTGAAAATTGTCAGATTATTAATAATTTTTTTGTTAATTTTTTGATTATATTAATAATAAATTAGGCTATGTGTATGCAGATACTCGTCTATTCTTAAACGAATAGTATGATAACAGATGGCGTTGATTATGGTAGGGAGTGTGTGCTCAACAAATCTGAGAAATATTGGCGGGAGTTTTTTTTTATTAATTTAAATTTTTTTTCGTCAAAATGACATTAAACAAATTAATTTTATAGCTTAGAAAATATAGTTTTGTAAAAATTCCGAGTACAAATGGAACTTTTTTGTACTCTCAATAGTTGTACACCATTTTTTTTTTTTTTTTTTTGTAAAATTTGAGTCTTTTTTGTGAAAAAATGTTCACATATTCACGCTTCAAAGTATTGTCCATCGCTAGCCACAACCTTTTCCCGTCGTTATGGCAGTATTTGGATTCCATGTCGAAAAAGCTGCTCGTCTTTTGAGGCGATGTACGAAAAACTGCTGGCTTTGTAAAATCGGAAGTGCTGCTTAGCCACGCCATGCGTCAGAGATAGTAGTCGGAAGGGATGATGTCTGGAGAATACGGCAAATGGGGCAGGGTGTTTCATTTCAGTGTTTTCAGGTAGGTTTTAACCAGCGTTGTCATGCTGAAAAATCAGTTGATAGTGTCTTGGCTGGTATTCAAGCCGTTTTTCCTTCAATACTCGGCTCAAACGCATCGGTAGTGTTCGGTAGCGAGCTCCTGCGATGATTCCATCTCGCTCGCAACAGCTCATAATATACTACGGCGATCTGGTCCCACCAAATATATAGCATGAGCTTCGAACGGCGCTCTCACGATTTTCTTCTCTTTAGATAATCGTAATGGATCCACTTTTGATCGCCAGTCCCAATATTTTGCAGCAAACCCTTTCTTTTTACCATTGGAGCAGCTGCTCGCACGTGAGAAAACGCCGTTCGATGTTTATCGGCTTCAAATCGTATGACACCCAATTTCCTTGCTTTTGGATCATTTCCAAGGCTTTGAAACGATGGGAAATGGCTTGTTGAGTCACATGATCTTCATCCAGTAACGCCTCCAATTGTGCGTCTTCAAACTTTATCATCGGTCCGGGACGCTCCTTTCATTCCATGTCGAAATTACCACTTTTCTACCCTTGGAGCCACTCTTTAATACAACCCTCACCATAAGTTTCTACAATCATTTTAAGCACCTCAACCGCAGATTTTTTCGAATTGAAGACAAAGAGCAAAACTTTCCGCAAATAACGCTTATTTGGATCAAATTTCGACAATTTTCACGCACTAAAAAAATATATAACGCCGATAAAAAGCACAAATGTAATGATGAGGAGTTGTTGACAGATAACTAAGCTTACGATTTGACCAGAATTCCGATATTTTGGACCAGAATTTACTGCTGGCGCCATCTATTGAAAAACGGCGATACCCATATATGAAACACGATATATTCTGGTCCAAAATATCGGTTACTATATATACTCCCAATACATTAATATTTACCACAGCCACCGCTTTGCTGGCTAAGCCTCCTCACCATTAGCGGGCACAGTATATTTTAACACCATGGGGCACCCCGATTCCCGCAGTACCAATTTTTGTTTTCCGCCCACTGAGCTATGGTAAGGAACCTTGTGAATTCCTGGAACTATATTACATACTATAAGCCGATCAGCAGCATTGACAGATATTAGACATTGTGACGTCCAAATTCATGTCAAATTTGCTGACCATCTAATAACTTAATTTTTGACGTTAGCTGATGTTGCCGAATTGCCAGACGAGTAATTTTTGTTTACGTGGTGGCTGACGAATCAGCCAATTTTTTTTGTGACCATCTAATTGTATGATTGTGATACTGCAGACGTCAGACACATTTTGGTTTGGCAGCCAAGCCATCAGCTATTGTCTCACGCAATATGAGATCTTTTTTTTTACCAGTTATTTTTATTTTCTTTAGCACAAACCTATATTTTCCAATTATAAACTATATTTGTAGGAACAATTTTGATTTATTTAATTTTTATTTTTATTGAAAAATATTAATTTTCAAAAAAAATTCATAGCATTAAAAGTGCTCATTGTTTATCATTGATTATTTTTAATTTTATAATATTTTTTGTTTAATTTCACATTTAGAGCTACAAAATGAAAATCTCTTCTGATATTTGGTTCATTGGCTGACGGTTGGCTGCCTATTGCCTGACTATTTGATAGGCATACAAATTGTATGCTGAAAACTTAAAGTAGTCAATGATGAAAAAATTAAAATTTTGCAGATTATCTACAAGTCTGAATTCTGCATCAGCCACTTTGAGAAAAGCGACTTACGGCAGCTGACGAATTTGGGGCAGAATTGAGTGACGGACGTCAGCCGTCAGCCACTTGTTAGCCAGCCATCAGTCAATTTTTTCACGAACGTCACTTTGGCTGGCATAGTTTGCCAAGAATAGCCCTGCTATCAGATAGCCTTATTAATTATATGGTATATCTTATACAAGGTTACATTTATTTAGTGTAAGGTTTGCCATTTTATTTTGATGGATACGTAAATAAGCAAAATTGAATTTGAGTCTAAAAATGTACGGGTAAACAGTCCCTTAATATGCTAAAATTGTCTCCTTAACATGGTAAAATTGGAGGCTACAAGAAACGGTGTCTCCTTCCATTTTAACATATTAAGATCAGTTCGAAATATGCAAAAAGTTCATCAACAATTGTCTCAAAAGGATCGAGTCTATAATAAGTCTATAAAAAATATTGTATAAAAACTGGATTCCTAAATTTATTACATTTAACTTTACTTTATAAAGTATAAATTGGATAATCCTTTATTTTTCAGTATAATAATCTGTATAGTATTTATTTTAAAATCGTAATGAAATTAGAATCTTTCTTCTATAAGAAAATAGTTAAGGAAATAATACGCAGCAAATTTATACTGTTCAAATAATAGAAAATCCTCTTTTAAAAATATATATAAACAATCATTTAATTACTTAAAAATAAATATTGCAATACTTTTAAATATAAACAATCTATTTTTTTCACCATTTATATTGTATATAAATGACTGTATAGACTTTTAGAATTTCTCTTTTGACAAATATTTGAATTTTTTTTATAGCATTTTAGAATCAAGAAGTCTGAACTTTGTCATATTTATATAAAAGTCAAAGTATATTTTCTTTATTTTATTTAAGAAAATGAGAATTCATTGTTGAAAGATACACAAAATTATATGATCACAAAAGTAAATGGAATATTTTGGTACTGAAGGAAGCGCATATTTTTGACAAAAGTCCTTGAAGGGCAAATATTATACAAAGTCATATATATAGTCACATATGCATGAGTAGATAAACATTAGAATGAACAATGATGGAAAAATATGTCGAAATATATGTGATTTTTGGATGGCACGGAGTATTAGAGTAAGAAAAATAAAACGGCAAAGGATAAAAGAGAATTTTTAGAGCTCTAAGTAATTTGGAAAGGAGTAAAAAAAAAAACCTAAAAGAAGTGAAATGATACATAAAAGTGAATGAATGGACTTTAAGGATATGGAATGGAGTTGTGGAACGCTTTGAAAGAGAGAGTAGCTTGATATTGTTTACTATAAGTGACACTGTATGTACGCTGTCGGAAGGACGATACATTTTAATTATAAGAACGAGTTTTCGACATTACATCCAACTGGTATAGGATTGCCCCAAAGCAGCCTAAAACTCTTCGCAAATAGGATGGATGAAAGACAAACCAGCTTGAATCTTCATAAACTCTGAAATTTTTGGGTTTTAAGCAGTCGTCTGAAAATCATATCCAACGATATGGTCAGATTGATGATAAGAACAAACCACAATATTAGGTTAGCTTCTGTTCAAATGATTACCAAAATAAAACGAATCCAAAAAATACCAAACAAATCTCGAAATACATTGCCATCTTGCTGGGAAATCTTTAAAAGACTTTTCACGACTATCTCAAAAGCTTTGTTTATCATTTGTTTCATTCAACCAAGAGTCCTTTTGTCTACAACAATCAGAAATTATTAACGTCTTTTTCAGATTGTTTTTAAGTTAAAATGGTTTTGTCGTTACTGCTTTTTTAGTGCAAATACATAAAATGTCATTAAAATACAATATCAGTTAATCCTTACTATCCAGCCTATCATTACATCTTATTTCTTTGCTATAGTTTTCTTTTTTTGTTGCATAAAATAAAATATTTTTTTTAGTAGCAAAATTTAAGAGATTTTAAGAAAAAATCATAAATTTTTTTTTTAGAAATGTTGTTTAGTTTTACTACAAATTTTTGTATTTGGTTTATTTAATTGTATGTAAGGTCCTTAGGTGCCCAACGACCACGATATCATTAAACGTTCTATTAGTATGTGGGTGAGATGAAATCGGTTATTTGTGATCAGTTAGAGATGTATTGAGGAATCTAAAAGCCTCACAATTAGCGGATATTCCGTTAAAGACCAATTAGCAGAAGTCGAATACAGATAGGAGATGATAGCTTTAAAAGAGTATCCTGCTGTATGCAGGATGGAGCGCATTGGGGATGGCCTGCGCATTCCGAATAGTGTCTGACGAAGCCATTTGTATTGTGGCCGGATTGATACCGATTCAAATACTGGCAGATGAGCAGCAGAGGTTATACCGGCGGAGAAATCGGTGTGATGCTGTGGCG
The DNA here is from genome assembly GCA_958298945.1 of Atherix ibis. Taxonomy (NCBI): domain Eukaryota; kingdom Metazoa; phylum Arthropoda; class Insecta; order Diptera; family Athericidae; genus Atherix; species Atherix ibis. The sequence goes on from OY282606.1 coordinate 34,362,234, forward strand.
TCACACCGATCTCTCTTCTATTCAACATCCTCCGAATCCGGATTGGAGATACTGCTCTAAGTCATAACTTTCTTTTTAGCAATACCAATTATCCCTTATGCCAATCCTGAGACACCCAAATTCTCAATATTCTATACTACTAACCAGTGGCGCGGGGCTGTTGGCGCGATCCGTGGCACATACGTGCTAAAGAGTCCAAGAGGAGCTAGCAAAATTGTTGGGATGATGCCACCGATGGCACATGGACCTACCGTCTTATCTCGTTGGTGGATCCGTGTGTAGACCGACGGCATGGTGATGTTGGTTAATAGCACAATACTTGTGATGGGATGGTGCAGAGCGCTGAGCAAATGTTCTTTTACTGCGCCCGAATCAATGCGGAGGGAGAAGAGGCTCAGAAGTGCGCTGGCGGACCTCTGACACCGGAGAATTTAGTGGCTTTGATGTTGAACTCGGGGACGGTCTCGGATGGTGTTGAAGTCCTTGGGACAACCGTCCTAAAAAAACGCACTCATGATGTATCACGCTCCTGCAATTGAAGAAAACTGTAAGCAAAACCTTCACATTCGACCAAACTTTGCGCGCTTTTTTCGATATTGGCTCGTTCGGCAGCTTCCATTGGGATGATTGAGCTTTGGTTTCCACGTCATAGCCATAAGCCCATGATTCGTCACCAGTTATAACCCTCTGGAGCAAATTTGGGTCATCGCGGACAGAGTCCAACAGCTCCTTAGCAATGTTAATGCAATGCTGCTTTTGGTCGAAAATGGGCAAAAATCGAAGACGAGCCAAAACACGTGCAAGCAAAGCAGCTGTTAAAAATTAACTGAACATTCAAAATGGCCGAACTTGGCCATAAGTACCAACATAACACCATAAACAAAATCGAAAATCGAATATACGTAACCCGCGGAAATTCAAAATTCGCGATACTTTTTGAACAGACCTCGTAGATATGTGACCAACTAAAATGGTTTTAGTGGATTAAAGTCCCACACTTTGTCTTTCGATGGTTTCCACCTTACTAACAAAAAAAGAAATAAAAAAGCTTTAAAAGAGTAAAATAATTTTCCTGCTTAGTATCGAAGCCACTGCTGACCAAGACACCAAACAATAGGGTTTTCAGAAAAAACCATTGCAAACTCTTGTCTGCGTTCGAAACGAGGATCACTAGTCTTGCCAGATCTTATGTATGCTTAGGGAATTGGAATTCTCAACAAAAACTATAAGAATGGTTGATTACAGAGACTATTTAACGATAAGATCTTGTTGTGGATCAAAAGAAGCTCAATAGACTGCGGTCGGCTGGATACTTAATCCGTATGGATGGGGGAAATCCTGCCGGGAAAGTCTACAGTGCCTCCAGTTATGATTTTAGAAGACAAGGCAGAACCTGCTTTCGGGGGTGTGCCGGAATATCAGGCATTTATTTTTTAATTTTTTGTTGTTGTTGTTATAAGGTTTCCGAAACAAGAGTCAAACGTTATTCTGAGAGCTACGAATGGCCTCCAAGGCCGCATGCCAGTTAATAAAGATGATAATACAGTGTGCGTTTTATGTTCCAGGCCAAAGTTTTTTTAAAATAACCTTTAAATAAAATAAAATTTTAAAATTTATATTTTCTTGATTGATTATATGATCCTCATATAAAATATAATTTTGGTAAAATGCCAGCCTTTGGCCGCGAAGCGAAGGCGAGCTCTTTTAAGCACATTTTTCATAATATTTTCGCAGACTTCTGGTGTTAGTGCAGCAATTTCATATCGAATGGTAAGCATTGAAGTAGTGGTTGGTTTGTTAGTGTACACTATATCCTTTAAGTACCCTCATACGAAGAAATCGAGAGGGTTCAAATCAGGGGATCATGGGGGCCAGTCGATATCACCACTTTTTGACATTATTAGGCCGCGGTAACGTTTCTTTTAAAATTTGCATCGTAGCACGAGCTGTGTGTGAGGGGGCACCGTTTTGTTGGCACCAAATGTTTTGTAGGCCAAATTGATCCAATTCGGGTAGAAGATAATTTTCCAACATATCCCGATAGCGGTCACTAGTAACTGTTACAGCATTGCCTCCAGCATCATAAAAAAAACATGGCCCAATGATGCTGCCGACCCAAATTACGGACCATACAGTTACTCTACGAGGGTGTAGTGGTCTTTGCTGTATCAGTTGAGGATTTTTAGTGCCCCAATAATAGCTATTCTGTTATTTAACAAAATCAGCCAAGGCAAAATGTGCTGCATCGCTCAAAATAATTTTTTGCCAAAAATGGTGGTCGTCTATACCAGCTGTAATACTCAAGCACTTCAGTCTCGCCACCGTTTTGGTAATTTACCCATATTTTCAAAATTATTCATTACACGCTGAATGGTTGCCTTGCTCTGCATTTGATTAATACCAAAAATGTCATTTAATTTTCGTTATTTTACGTATTCACAATTGAACAATTATTTAAATAAAATATTTTAATAATTTAAACACGTTTTTGCGGTGTTAGATGACAAATATTCATTTAAACCAAAATGGCGGCCAACAAACAAATGTCATTCGAACAAAAATGGCGACCAAATCAAATCGACTTAAAGACTGCATGTCATTATCGATAATTATTCTTAATACCAAATTTTTCATTGTCAAAAAAAAAATTTGAGAAAAATTTTAAAAAAATATTGCCAAAAATTTTAAGAAGCAAAGAATTTGTAAATTATTACATCTTAAAATAACAGAAATAATATAGATTTGAGCAAATTCTTTTGTCATAATAAATTAAAAACTTTACCATCTGATTATACTTGGAAAGTAGATAAAAGTTGCAACAACAGAAAAAAAAATCTTTAATTGAACAGTTAAACTTTAAGATATAAATTTTGAAAAGAAATGCCTATCAAAAAGCAATAGTAACCATAATAGCATTGAGAATATTTAAAGTTTTCATTGGATGCGGTAGGAGGAAATTATTTCAGAACCTTACACAAACCCAACTACCCAATTATCGATTGACCTTTTTTAAGGTTAGTTATTTAAAGCATCCTTTTAGTTTCTAAAGGATACAAAACAAGATAAAATAAATGAAATTTTTGGCAATAACAAAGACCCCAGCCCCCAGACCTAATAAAATTTCTTCAACTTTCTATTTTGCATATATTTCCGATTAGAGATAGAAAGTCCTGTTGTGAGGATCCTATAGAATTTCATTTATACACAGATGGGCGTAGGCATTATAAAATATCAAAGAATATAATTATTTTGTAATTTGCAACATAAGCTTTTGGTGAAGCATAAGTGATGGTATCGTTTTTGGAACAGATATGTGAGATATGTTTTTTGAATGAATCTGTTTGCTTTGATTAAGTTGTGCATTTATTTTCAATTTTTTATTGTCAATAAAATATTTGATTGTCATTAAATTAAAGCTTATCCGAATAATGGAAATTACTTTTTCTATAAGGCTAAATCGAACTTTTTTTTTTGCACAGAATTCTATTATTTGTTCAAAGAAACTTTCTTCTATATTCTACATTTTACAAAACCGTCATGCTCGTATGTCTCTATTAATTTCTGTAAAGTTTTTATAATTTTTTTTTAAAGTTTTGAGATTTCAGTAATACCTGCTGGCTGTAATAGGTGACTGAAGAGGTGTATACTGTTGTATACTGTTTGTCTGTTTGGGATTTCTTTAGCAGGAAAACTTAGAAACAAGTTACTCTGTTCCATTTATTAAATCGTACAAAGGATATTTTTTGAAGTCTTAATTTAATTTGAAATAATTTAAAACTAACAAAGCGAACGAATTAAAATTATTTAATTTATTTGATATTCCTTAAAGTACATTTAAGATAAACTTATTTTTTTTCAATTTTATTTTCTTTAAAAAAAAGAGGGTTTTTATAAATATTAAAAATATATATTTAGGATCAGAAATCAATTAAAGCAAAATATTTAACTAAAAGTTATTGGAGAGTTCCCTTTGAATCATGTTATTTTTGTCCAATTAGTGTGATGTTGACGAACTAAAAGTTTTGTTGGTGTAATTTATTGGGAAAATTTGTATCAATTAAGATAGAGAAATATTTGCTTTTTCCAAATAGTTTTGATTACAGTGAAAATATTAATTTCATAGTTTATAACATTGCTTTGATTCAGTGGTTTAATGGGAAATATTGTAATATAAACAGAGAGAGTATCTTTTGGTGGAGAAGCATCCAATATTGGTAGTTATTGGGGTAAATTTGATTTATTCTAAGTTAGTATGGATTTAAATTTGTACAGCACTAAAATAACAAACAATTTTCATTAATTCAATATTAAAAAAATCAATTTTATATCATAAACTTTTATTGGAAATACATCACCAGATTCCGATAAATTTTGTTAAATTTTGTTTCTTAGGTTTTTGTATTTTATTATTGTATTAAAATCAGCCATATTTTTTAATTTGGGGAAATATATGCGAATATTACAATAGATCGTGACTTGCCTCATATTTAAATACGAACAATTTCTAATTGGGAATCTGATTAAGGACGACATTTTTGATTTCCTATCTAAATACCAATTATCTTGTATTTAACAGGCTCTTTTGGAAGTCAAGATCAGGGATACCTTTTATTTTCAAATCTAAAAAATCTTCTTTTAGCTGCAAAATTTGTAAAGATCAGCTAACATTGCATCTGGGAAAAAATTCAGAAAAAAAGTGCTCTGTTATCTACTATTATTTCTATTATTTTTATATGTTTGAGTTCTGCTATAGCCAACATTGAATTATGGAAAACTATCTTATCTATTAAGAAGCCCATAATTGTTAAAAAATCAAAATGGTTTTCACTTTATTTATGTTAAGTAGAAAAAAGAAATTTCCTAAATGTCTGCAAATTTTAAATCAATTATGAACACCTTATAAGATTGTCGATTTCAGGTAATTACTTATATTTTGCTTTTAATTTTTTATTTAGAATATATTTTAAATGAGTATTTTCTTTTAAAAATTTCGCGTCAAATATTTAAAAAAAAAACTTGATGCCTTCTGTCATATAGAGTTTTAACGCAATTTGTCAACTAGCTTATTTACACATAAATTGTCTGGTTAGTCAATGTCAAATAAGCTCTGCAATTTATTTTTTCAATTTAAGAATATAAAGATGGAAAATCGTCATTCTAGGTTTAAAAGTGAATGGTTTACCAAGGGTATAAGCTGAAATCCGCTGTTTGGTCATAGATGGCGTGAGTGAGCGTATTAAGCTACCATGGGCATGCCATACATTTTTTTTATGAGTTTGACATCTGTCAACATTAATCAATACACATTGTCCGCAATTTCGTGCAACAACATACATTTTTACTTTGGTAATCGTGTCTAGTTTTGTGCCAGAAAAAGTGCATATGCGGGAAGCTGTGTTTTTCTAATTCAATTTGAAGAAATCGGCTCCCGAACCGCATCGAATGCTTATGGAGGCCTATAGTGATAGTGCTTTATCAGAAACAACGTGCCGAGATTGGTTTCGTCGGTTCAAAGACGGAAATTTTAATTTGTGGGACAAGAAGCGTGAAAATCGGCCTAGGAAGGTTGAGGGCCATCAATTGCAGGCTCTTTTGGACGAAGACGATACCCAATCACAAAAACTGCTCGCGGAGCAATTGGGTGTTACTCAACCAGCCATTTCCATGTGTCTGCGGGGCATGGGGAAGATAAAGAAGATCCGAAAATGACAGATGGAACGACGCCAAAACACATGCGAAATCTTGCTCACCAGATAAAAAAGAAAGTCGTTCCTGCATCGGATTGTGACAGACGATGAAAAGTGGATATATTTCGAGAATCCTACACCCAAGAAATCGTGGGTTGATCCCGGCCAATCATCAACATCTTCCCCAAGACCAAATCGATTCGGACGGAAGACGATGCTGTGCGTTTGGTGAGATCAGCTGAGTATCGTCTACTATGAGATGTTGAAACCTGTTGAAACTGTCAATGCCCACCGCTACCACCAACAACTGATCAAATTGAACCGTGCTCTGCGTGAAAAAAGGACGGATTATCAAAAAAGACATGACAAGCTGATTTTCCTGCACGACAACGCACCATCGCACACGTCAATAATGGTCCGAAACTACTTGGAGACACTCAATTAGGAAGTACTACCCCACTCCGCTTATTCACCAGACCTGGCTCCTTCCGACTACCACCTGTTTTCGTCAATGAGCGACGCGCTCGCCTAGCAGCACTTCGATTCTTACGAAGACGTCTGAAAATGGCTTGATGAGTGGTTTGCCTCGAAAGAGAATGAATTTGTTTGGCGTAGTATTGCCCGAGAGATGGGATAAATGTGAAACTAGCTAGGTCAAGTACTTTGGATAAATTTATTCTTGCTTTCTATGAAAAAAACATGTGTTTTTTTTAACTAAAAAACAGCGAATTAAAGCTTATATACATGGTAATGTGTACGTAGCTCACGAATTGCTTCAGTTAAATTTTGGTCCGAAGCAGCTCAATTTTCTTCAAAAAGAGGATCGCAAATAAGTTACTGGAGACGCTCTTGAACTAGCCAATTTGGACTTGAGAAAAAGTAATAAAAAATGAGTTTATAAATTTTACATACAAAATAGCCAATAAGATTATGAACGGCATTTCCATAACGTATCGAAGTCATAGGAGTGTCGAGTTGTAATGGGTGCCGGGACATGTGGCAATTGTGGGCAATGAAAGTGCTGATGAAAAGCGCGGAAGCTTCTCAGAATCCGGATTGGACATATTGCTCTCAGTCATAACTTCCTTTTTGACAACACCAATCATCCCGTATGCAAATCCTGTAACCCCCATTTCACTATGATTTCCCCCATTGTGGAGCTCCACAGTTCTACAACATACTAATCTGCTCCACAAAATATAACAAAATTCCCAATATTCTATACTACTAACCACTCTCTCAGATAACTTCACACACGTGCTGTGAAGCCGCTCAATGGCCTCACGGTCGTGACGCTATGAAGTGGCCCCTGGCACATGTCTAAAGGACCTTACAAACAATAAATACAGAATTTGTACTCACTTCACCAGACGATCAGTTAGGTGGGTAAAATTTATGGTCGAAATGAATGTCCTACCGAGACACAATTCAACGCCTAATTACGAAATTCGAGGAAATCTCGGTCGAACGAAAATATTGCAGCTGTGGCACTAAATGTGCGTGAATCCCAAAATCTCTCAATTCCGTATTGCTCACATGACTCGGGTGTTTTTGCGACCTTAACTTGGCGATTATTGCGAAAATACTTGGGTCTCCACGCATAAAAGATTCAATTGACTAAAGTCAAAATTCCATGCTAAGCGTCGAGTATTCGCTGACTGGGGATTTGAGCGTCTGGAAACGCATTTTTCAAAAGCAGAATAGCTACGTAAATAAGCAATATTTTCAGACGTGGGGTGAAAATCAAGTACAACAGTTCCAGAAGCTTTCTTTGCATGTAGAAAAACTTACTGTCTTGTATGGACGGCTTGAGGAGGTTTCACGTGAAGAAACTTCTCTATGGCGAAGTTACTTCTATGAAAGGTATGCGGTAGTGTGCGGAAACAATGGGAGCGTTGTTCTCCAGAAGGTGCGTGGCTGCCCACATGGATCTGTGGCCGGCCCCGCCATTTGGAATATGATGATGAACGGTCTCTTGGTGCAGTTGGAAGAGGCCGGTTCCATGGGACCTAGGAGGTGCTGCGTGTAAGCATCCACTACCGTCTACGGCGGGGCATCGCACTTGCTGGTTGTTCGGTTATGTACAGTTGCGTGTACTGATTCTGAACAGAATGTATGAAATTTGGCAACGCCGATGGGATGAAAGTGTGAATGACAGATGGACGCATATGTTCATTTTGGATGTGTGCTTTGCATCTGCGTATGGATTTGAATTTGATCTGTATCTTGGGTATTTACTCACGGGACACGGCAGAATGAATGGGTTCCTGTACAGGCGTGGTCTAGCTGCGTAAGCTAAATGCCCTTGTGTGGCGGCGGAGGAGAATGCCAAGCACCTTCTCATTGAGTGTAGCCTGTACGGGATTTGCGTGACTTAGGTGCATGTGGAATAGTGGTGAGTTGAGAATAAGAAAGAGGTATGAATGCCTGAATAGATTCGCCGTGGCAGTTGTTGAGATGAGAGCGAGAATTGTGCGTGAATGAATGTGTGAATGACACGCAGAGTGGTCGATTACGGTTGTACTTTTGGGTCTTGGCGAACCCGCGTACCTGAGATGGCTTAGCCGTGCCTAGGCATTTACAAGATTCCTTACCGTAGCTCAATAAGCGGAGTACAAACCGAAGTAATCTTAAAACAAAAACTGGTACTACAGGAGTCGGGGTGCCCCATGGTGTTGAAACAAACTGTGCCCGACATTGGTGAGGCGCTTAGGCAGCAACGCGGTGGCTGTGGTTAATACCCACGTCGCGGGTAGGATTTCCGGATCGCGGGTGGGAGATAACCGGCAATATCCATTTTGCAATTATCTCGGTTACTGTCACTGCTAATTACAGTAAAGGTTTAGATAGTCCTTGCCACAAACAGTCGGAGTAATCAGCTTTAACTGTTACTGACTGTAAATTGCCAATAATGGTGATGCGTTGATTGAACTTAACTCAATCCCTATAGTCGTAGGCGATTCGTGGTTTTATGTTGAAAAACAATTTAGTCACGTTAGATGAAATATTATAACTTTCTTGTATGCACTTTGCTGGGGCATCATCATTTGGCCCTACTCCTTTCGAAATGGCACTTGCGCGACGGTAACTCTCAATGGCAAGAAGTATCGAGAGAACTTAATATATTTTATTCCCCTCATTTGTATCGATATGAACTTGGAAAATATCTGGTAAATTAGAGCCATTCGACTTTTTTCTTTAGTGCTACGTAAAATCAGCCAATAAACCGACAATACTTTCCAAGTTTCAGAACAATATCCTTTAAGCCATCGCTGAGATTTAGTCCAATTTATGCGGCAGAGTTATTCAAAAATGAACCTCCCGAATGATCTTCCAAAAACAAAAGACTTAAAGGTAATTTAAATGGGTTTTATTTTAAAAATATAATCCTGGTATTGAATGTACTTTAATTTGCAATAAAATTTATCTGCCATAAGTTCATTTTATCAAAAAGATAACGACCCTTAATGATAAATAATGATGCAAACTTTTAGCTAAATAAGTGAACTTTGACGATAAGAAAACGGAGGATTTTGATTAATTATTTAATTATTTAAATCAATCAAGAAAGAGCTTAATGTAGAGCAAGTTTCTTTGTCTACACATTGAACCTGCGAAAGAGGACAAAACAGTTTAATTTGAAGGGCAATTGCAATTTTTGATAGAAATCATACTTTCACGATCCTGTAATGAAATCTATTCATAAAAAAAGATTGTAAGTACTCAGAAAAGCTTAGATAAGTTCATAAAAAAATTTCATTAATTTTTTGATCCCAATTAACGACGACAATTGAAGTTTTATTGTTTATTCAAAAATTAGATTCACTAATTTTAAATAAAAATATTTTCATTAATATTTAGAAAATTATTTAAAATTCACAATGATAATTGAGGTAAACTTGAATAGTTCATAAATAGTACTGGACCACTTAATGTCTCCTTTTTGATAATGAATAATTGTTTACTTTTGAATGGAATTAGAATTTTCCTTTCTTCTTCAATAATATTACTATAAAAAACACAATCAAAAAATATTATTTGTAACAAAAGAAATTGTTTGCAGAAAAGGGATAAATAAAATATCCTTGAATATGCTTGTACCATAATCCTCATTTTTGAGTATAGTTAAATCAATTTTTTCTTAAGAAATTCTAAAAAGAAGAGCCAGTCTGAGTTCTTTATTCATAATTTCAGTGGAACAATAAAAACGGTTACGAATGAAAGTCAAATACTGAAGAGGATATAAATTTCGTAAAAAAATTGCCAATTCCCAAAGGATAATTTACTTGTTACCTTTTGAACAGGAAATTCATCTGCGAAGGAGATTGGTCCTTTAAACAAAGTGTTGATTGCGACGAAAATGTTCTCTGTTCGAATCGTATACAGAGCGTGAATAATCTCACGAAAAACGAATCAGCGGAGATTGTATTGGCAAAAGATGATGAAGGAGCAAAATGTATAGTACATAGAAGGAAATACATATTTTTGTAAGGGATGAGTTCACCCCTGTTGTTATGCTTTAATCATCAAAAAAAAAAAACGAAAAAACAAATTCGGTGGTATAGTGTCAGAAATAAGCATATCGGAGTAGTATACTTTAGAGAGCTGACTAAGGGACGAAAGATCATCGCACCTAGCGGCTGTGTTCACATAAATGTCAGTGCACCAGAAGAGCTTTCTTCGTTCCGGAATTATGAAGGTGTAATGAGAGCCTCTTGAGACATGTACGCTTTAAAGAAATGATGAGAAAAAAATAAGAAGACAAAACCGAATACAAAGTGCCTATTCTAGTCTGCTGTGACAGGAGCAACAAACACAGCCACAAAGCCGGTGATGTCCTTTGCGTACGAGTACGAGTATGTACGCTCGATTTCTGAAGGAGTAATTTTTTTTTTTGTTGGTAGTTGTATTTTTCTGTTAAATTTTCAACAGTAGCTACTAACATTTCGCCTACAGACATTGTCTACGTTTACGTATATTTAGCTCCCCGGTTAAATACACAGTAATTATTCCGTGCTCTATCTCTTTAAACAGTATGCATATATGTAAATTTATTAAATGTAGACACAGCACTTCACAGCTCCTCCTAGCAAGGATTCTTTTAGATTTTTTTTTTCTTTCTGCAGACCTACTAGCCATTACCCTTTCGTTAGTATTGCATCCTACCAACAGACAACCATCTTTTCATGCAAACTCTTCGACACCAATTTACGCCTGAACGTTTTTGTTTCATATCATTTTATTATTAATCTTCACACCATCACTCACACATGGATAAAAAAAAAACACCATCGAACAATACTAAACCATTGACAATCGTATTCATTCTATTCCATGAATACGACTAAAACTTCTGGTCATATGCGATTATCCTGAAATATAATACAAAATATAGACGATCTATTTTTATGTGGTGAGTGTCTATCCTTAGAAAGGTGTATATAAAAAATATCCTTTCGTGACAGCATATACTATTTTTAGTAAAATTCTCTAGTTATCTACAGAAACTCATTATAATTTTTTATAATGGAATTTCACAGACGATGTCTATCGTAAAAGAAAGGATTTACTCACCTTAAAGCTATCGTCGAAATTTTTGTATTCAAATTTTCTTAAAAAAATTTATTTCTCCATTTTTTTTTTGTATCTTTCTTAATACAAAGAAAAAGGATTAATTTTTATATGAGATAATTTAAAATTAATTAAAGAATTGTAACGCCACAAAGAGGAAGGAATTATTACTTTTTATTAATTTTTTTTAAATATAGTAAAAAATTAGTGAAATTCGAAAGTTGAGTTATTTTTTTGGTGAAATTTTTTTAAAAGAAAGGATTCTGAATTTGTGCTTTGTGAAAATCAATTTAAATAAACCAAATTTTAATATATATTTTTAATATTTTTCACAGCTTGAATCTTCTTATTATACAAAGTAATAAAATTAGTTCAAATAACCTCCACGATACTACTTTTGAATAACCCTTTTTGCATATTTCGAATTTTAATTTTGCAATTACTTAAAGGATGTTAGTTTTAGATGTTTTAAAGTTTGATTATTGTCTGTGTAAATGGATTATTTTGTATTAGTTTATAAGAAAAAGTCCAACGTTGGGAAATCGTATAAAAAAGCCAAAGTTTATCGTTTTGTGTGACTTGTGGTGTGGTTCTATTAAAAATTACTTATGGATCAGATTAAAGCTTTTAAGTTTAGGGTTAAAAATAGTACTCAGAATTTACATTATTTCAAAGAAATATGGGCTAATAAATGACTTTAAAAGAAAATTCACCACAAAGAGTCATTTTTACGGATACATTGGATTACTGACAGCTACTTGTGGGTTCTTACAGCCTCATACATGATAATTTTACTTAGCAAAAAATGAGCCTCATTGTATGAGCAGAATTTTGCGCTAAGCGTTGCTTCGGTAGAATTACACATTTTTAAGAAAGTTGTTACAAATTAAATGCCATCTACATTACAAAATGAATAATAATACAATTCCCAAAAATGTTTAAGATTATCTATTGGGTCGTTCGGAAAGTAATTTCGTTTTTTTCCAACAGGGGACTTAAATTTAATTTTTCATAATCATATGTATTTTGATAGCTGACATAGCAAAATTCGATTAATTCTTCATAGTATATTTGAGTTGATACACTTTTAAATATGGAAAGTGAAAAACAGCATTTTCGGCATATTTTACTTTTTTACTATAGAAAAGATAAAAATGCTGTTCAAGTAAGAAAAAAATTATCCGATGTGTACGGAGCAGATGTGTTAAGTGAGCGCCAGTGTCAAAACTGGTTTGCAAAATTCCGATCCGGCAATTTTGATCTCGAACATGCACCACGTTCTGGAAGGACAGTTGAAGCTGATGAAGACACAATAAAGGCATTAATTGATTCAAAGCGGCGAATAACATCTCGTAATATCGCTGAGGGATTAAATTTATCGCATTTGATCGTTCATGAATCTCAAGGTTTAATCTCAAAGCTCGACATATGGGTTCCTCATCTTCTTCCGGGAAAAAATTTGTGTCGTCACATTAACGTTTGTAATTTACTTCTCAAACGCCAAGCAAATTATCCATTTTTGAAGCGTATCATCACTAGGGATGAGAAATGGGTTATCTACAACAATATTAAACGCAAAAAATCCTGGAGTAGAAAAGATAAACCGGCTCAAAGCACTTCGAAAGCCAATATTCATCAAAAAATAGGTTATGCTATCTGTTTGCTGGGATTTCAAAGGAATCCTTTATTTTGAGCTTCTACCGAGCAACACAACGATCAATTCTGAAGTGTACTGTCATCAGTTGGACAAATTGAATGATTCACTTAAAGAGAAAAGGCCAGAATATAAGACAAAATATTAATTCACTATAAGAAAATCGTTTTTCATTTTTAAAAAAACGAAATTACTTTCCGAACAACCCAATGTTTTAAACGTTTTGAGGAACATTTGTCTGACGAATCAAAATTAATAAAATAAAATTTTTCATTTTTATGTTCAAAATAGTAAATTTTTTTTTAATTTAATCAAAATCCCAAAAAGTCAATTATTATAATTTAAATTAAATAAAATGTCCTTATATAAAAATCAAAAAGGATTAAGAAAATATTAAATTTAAACTGCATTCATTTTTTTTTTTTACCTATTAAATACTTCAAAGTGAATATACTTTTTAAATGATTCTATTTGAAGGGCAATGTCCTTTTTACAAACGGTAAAATCTAAAGACTGTTAGTTTTGTTTTTTTTTTTAAAAAAAAAGAAGTCTTTAGATAAAAGAGAAGTTTACTCAAAGATATAAATTGTATAGTTTCTAATTCGACTAATTAATCAGATAGAAAGGAACAAGGATAAAGGGTTTATATAAAAGGAGTCACATCGTTAAATTTATATGCTCAGAAATTTATTATTAAATGGAAAAAATAATATAATAATAAAAGCTTTATAAAAATAATAATAATAATAATAGTAATGATGATGATGATAAAAAATAATGCGTTCAATTGTATTGTTTTAAAAATAATAATTTTCCTTTTTTTTGAACTTTTAGAGTGAACCAGACTCAAAGGTGGTTGGTTGGTTATACGAACTCGATAAGAAGAACGGAAATTATGAGTCTGGATGGAAAAATCGATAGTCTACAACATTGACCTCGAATATGATATGTTTTGTACCAACAGATTGTGCACAGACAGATTGTACTCTCCTCCTGCCGACAGAGTGCAAGAAATGCAGCGAATTGAAGCTAACTGTTACCATTATTAGTAGTAGGAGTAGCAGTAATGGAGACAAAACAAAGACGGTGGGTACTGAACACAAGTTAAAGAATTACAAAACGTGGGTAAATGTGAATTAATCGTAATGCTGGTAAAAGGGATAAGGAGTCTACTCTTCTATGTGGCATAGTACTATTAATGTCGAGTCGTTTGATCTTCGAATAGGGTGAGAGAATTTACAGAAATTACGAAAGTTGTCGGTATATATACACGCACATGGACGATTATCTGGTGAGCCTAAACGATAAACCATTGCAAATTATACTCCCGCCAACATTAACCACAATACGAAAGCCTATACAGTGATGCAATCATTGGTGTATCTTTCGTTACATATCCTAGAATTGCCTACATCTTCCGTTGGAAGTGCATGTGTAAGGATGTTGCCAACATTGCATTCGCGCGAGGGTAGATGGATGTTGACTCTGCGTAATGGTGGCTCTGAGTACATTCTAAACGTTGCAAATATGCTCCTTTTTGTCTGGCAGTTCTGACTGGTGATGAACGAATACTTTCACCTTCCACCTTTAAGTTATAAAGTCAAAACAGCGATGCCTACCTGATGGTGATGCCAATATTTGCAAGGCTCTAGTGTACATTACGCTTAAGATCAGCCAAGAATCCGAGTATTACAAGTATGTGTACGACAAGTACAACGGCAACTATGACTCCTCCAACTCAACCAACTGCAATTGTAACTTGAACTCACAACCACGCAACAAAATGCATTCCTGCAAAGCACTTTGTTTTTGTCTTTGATATAAAATAAATGATTTCCTTTTTCCATATGTCTGCACCTCAAAATATTGTATTTTTTTTATTGCAATTATATTGTACTTTAAGCTGATGATTTGGATATACATTTGAATTCCCGGAAATATGCGATATTTTAATGGGGTAAGCTTTTGCGTATTGGTAGGGTTGGTCGAAACGCAAAGGTATCAGATTGGAGTACCTCTACTCATCGTTCCCTTATTAGCTTTTATCCGAAAAGCGTTATAGTAATACTTCTGAGAATTTCAGTACAATAAGCTAGGCGGTATTGCGAATTCCAGGATATACCGTATACTATGTACATTGATCCAAACCACGAATACATACGCATTCAGTAATTAGACGAGTACCTTATACCTTTGTGTTTGCGTTAATCAATTATGGCAATTACTGATATTTGCATCGTTTTTATCTAGATTATAGGATGATACCGACTAAACGTATGTGCACATAAAAATCCTACCTACATACGTGTACAAATTTTTTTATATTTTTACCTATTCACAAGGAGTCAATCATTTAAATAAGATTTTATATTTTATTGTACTTACCCTGAGTTGTGTGGTGCTGGCTTGGTTATTTCGATCTCTTCTATTAACTGTTTTCAACCCTTTTAAGAGTCTTGCTAATGTTGTACGTTTTTTAGTCTCTCGTCCTTCTGTAACAAATTAAAATCAATGTTAATTATCAAAACAAGGACTAAAAAGCTTTTTAACATTGACTTTTAGCTTAAGTTTTTGTTTTTGTTTTGTTTTTGTACTTGTTGTTGCTCTTCTCTTAAAAGTTTTTTTTTTTTTTGGTTGTGGGAACGGGGGGTTTTTTTTTACGTATTCAGTTTTTCTTTTTAATTTGCTGATTTTATAATATTTGGTCTACCATAACCATAACCATAACTAGGAGTAAGAAAAAAAAAATTTTAACCAATAGAGAAAAGGCATCATTGAATAAAGGATAAAAAGTCCGCAATAAGTTCAAAAATGTATGCAGCTACATTGAATTGAACTGAACTTAAACAAAGACCCCTCTCAAACACCTCATTAATGAGAATTAATAATTCATGAGGCAAAAAGAACCTCTATTCGATAGCGGACAAACATAATCCATGGTCTATGGACAAAAAGAAGACCTGAGATTTGAGACTGTGCTGCCATGTATTCAAAGAATGCGTTCTTGTCCATATCTGGTATATAGAAAATCGAGTCAATTTTCGGTTAATCCCTAAGGGATGCCCATCTGCCGAATAACGTGAATAGATCGTCGGTAAAAAGACGTAGAAAAATGCAAATTTGAAATGTTCCCTTCTTGAAAAAATATTACCAAAGCAGATATTCCAACTGATACCGATCAAATTAGAACCACTCCGAAATCCCAAATAGATTCGGCAAATGTAAAAAGGGTGCAACAGTCCGCATCTTCTTAATGCAAAAGTTTAGCTCATCCAATCCTATCGCTGATGTGCGTTCACAAAACAAGGGGTTGCGATACTCAATTTAAGGTAGTATAATTTTTTTTAGGAATGGAGGGGGGAGGGGGTTGATTCCATATATATATATTGCCTTTTTATATTTTAATTTTGAATTATATACTTTTCCATATTTATTTACAATCATTTTTTATTATTTCTTCCTGTTTTTTTTGTTGAATACATGACAAGTATGAGTAGCAGCTACTCATCATATTATATGAAAGGCGTATAGAAAGTTATTTATCGAAAAGGATTTATAATAGGAAAAAGTTCATTTAAGATATTATGTTAAGATTACAGAAAATTTAATAACTTTCTTGAATTATATTACCCAAATGAGAAAATTATTAAATTGAATATTAATTATAAGAAGTATATGCATTCCACTTCAATCTGTGGAGTGTGTGTGCGCTCGTATGGAGAAAAATTTATATTCTTGAATGGCGTAAGATAAACTTTATAAAAGATTCAATATGAGCTTAATTTTGAAAATAACAAAAACTTTCACTTTCTTATTAATTTGATGGAGTAATTTATACGGGGCATATTTAGTCGAAGAGAAAGGCAAATAGGATTAATAGCACAATTGTTGAGTTGGTTTTTTTTCTTCTTTTGTTGCATAGAAACTTTTAAACATGGATATTATTTGGACTTTTTTTTTTAAGGTAAATTTTTGTAAAAAAAAAAAAAAAATTACGCCCACGCAGAATTTTGCGAATGGATCGGAAGTGGGCGTATGAATTCTAAAATCAGTTCTTTGTCAAAATATCTTCCAGTCATTGTAGCATATTTTTTCACGAAATAACATATAAAATATGAAAGAAAAATTCACTTTTAATTAATTTTAATAATTTTCAAAATGTATTTAAATTATTTCTTATAAGAGAAAGTTCTTAGAGTTTTTTTTTATTATTTTTATGGAAGAACAATTCAACAACATTGACTATATTAAAAATTAGTTAGTTACTTACCAGTTGGTGGGAATTCATAAAAGTAGGCTGATCGTGGACTTAGGCAACTGTAATAAAATTGTAAAAAAATGAAAATATTATAGAGAAAATACAAAAAAAAAAATATTAGCGAAAATCATGATGGTGGGTGACGTACATCTCATCCCTATACCTTTGTTGAACGAAATTTGGATTGGAGGAATTGGGCGGTAATTGTTGTTGTTGTAGTGAACCTATTTGAGACTGTTGCTGCTGCTGTTGCTGTTGCTGCTGTTGTTGCTGCTGCTGCTGTCGTTGCTGTTGCTGTTGCTGTTGCTGATGTTGCTGTTGGAGGGCGCCGCGTGCCACTCTTGGAGCGAACACACCATATCCGAAGCCATAAATTTCATCCTCCTCCTTGTCGGACAGACAACTTGACGGCTGTAAACAAATAAACAAACAGAAAAATGCACAATTAGAAAGAGTCAAGTCAAGGTAATGAAAAGAAGGTTTTGTTAATTCGAACCATGGAAGTGGCAAGAAACCAAATAACATGAAGGAAATGTCTGTCGGGCAAGAACCATTACGCCAGTGAATAGAAGAGGTAAGAAACGACTACCACAATGTGGACATGGTCATAATGGTGGGTAGGATTCGACCTGACAACTTAGAAGTGCTTGTCGTTAGTAGGTGGTATTTAGTATTGTAGTACCTGTCACCACAACTGTCATTGCTCCCCAGATAATCGAGAACGGTTAGTCAGCATTGGTAAGCATATCTCGAAGCGATTGGACTACGAAAGTAAGTACGAACAATAACTGCCATTTTAAGAAGGCCAAAATTACACATTCGTAAATAATGGCAGCATTTAAAATTCAGAGCATCATCCGATTCAGCAAAGCTCTTGATTGTTTCCCCGTTTTGGATTTTTCGACTGTACACGTGAAACTGAACTCTGCGTCCTCATCGAAAAATTTCCTTCTCTGACCAATGCTAGTCAACCAAGCACAGCTATGCAACTATTTTACACTCGAACTCGAATCCAGCTCTTTACTCAGATTATTCCCAATGAATGCACAAGCAGGGCGAGACGGTGACTTTGAACAAAGCCACCAATAGTAGTGCTTCCATAAATTGTTGTCGGCGCTAGGCACTAGCATATCAAACAATACCTTTGATGGCGGTCAGGCGATACTTCATCATATATGCTCTGGCTATTATAAGCTAAAACGAATATGCAAAGCCTGTCCCAGTGTTAGACAACCACTCCTCCCCACTAAATCCGAAGATGATTCAATAGCGGTTGGTAGCTTCAAATGATACTGTGGAATGGGTGGGTATCTAGTCGTTAGTTGTGAATCGGTAGCGTTAACGATGCATACTAAACAGTTAGTATTAGTTGTACGAGTACACCAAATGGTATAGAATCAAGAAAAATAACTTGACTATAGAGGGGAAGGGGTCGTGTTGTGGAAATCATCGACTATAATAATAGTAAGTGCAAGGGGGTTTTAAAGGGTTGAAGGTGCTACGATTTGATTGTGTTGAATGAATCCCAACAAAAACGCTTATGAAAGAAAAGGTTCGTAAGACTTTTGAACTGATGTGCATTGTTAGTGAAGGAAGGAGTAGTTAAAAATATGAATGAGTCAGTGAACGTGCAAAAAATATTGTAGAATAATCGGGGATAGGGTATTGGAATTCAACTACTACGTGCACCTACAAAAGACTACCGTATCTAGAATACATATATTTACCGAGTATTTTCCTGGAACGTAAATTGGCTGACTGTGACTATTTGGTAAACCCCCTTGACATGAACTACCTCGGTGACCTCGTGTTGTACCCATTCCAGCAGGATTAAGGGGACTACGTTCCGCCCATGATGCTTGCCTAGTATTTTCTAAAGCACTTAGAACATCTCCAAAGGGAGCCATTACCAGTTCACAATATACAGATGCTAGACCGTCTAAATGACCTCGTTGGCCGTCCTGCAATGAAAAAGAAATGCTCATTCATGTTCTCTTCACTATATAAGAACATACCTAAAAACATTTTTAACATATAACATATTGTATATAATTACAAATCTACAATATCATTAAACGATCGCAATTAATTCGAAATCCACCCTAAATACAAGAAGATTTTCACTTGCAATCATCGTGTACGTATCCGCATAGTTGAATTAAGGACTATTTTCGATTATATTTTTTCGGTTTTTTCTTCTTTTTTTTTTTAGATAAAATCTTTATTTTGTTTTATACTTAATTAGTAATAAACTTAATTTCAAATGAAAATAATACTAAAGAGAGAATAAAATTTTTAATATCATTCAACTACTCATATTTCTTGTTGATTGTGGATATGTCTCGGTGGGGGGGGGGGTGGTTTGTTGAGTCTTTTCGAGTTAGGAAGAATATTTTTTGTTTTTTTATTATTATATCATCATATGCCATGTGGTATAATTTCCTATTTTGGACACACTATCGAATATCTTTGTGATGAATACCGAAAATTTTCACAGAATCGACGTGTACAATCTCGTGTTTTCGTGCTCATTTAGCTGTGAAATGGGTTTCGTATTATTTCGGAATAGGCTTTGGCAAAATTGAATTATTGCTTATACCGTTTACGAAAAATTTAGCGACATTTTTTTAAAAATACTTTCCATCATACCGACAAAACATAAGACTTTTAGATATTTTCTATAGATATTTAATGACTGTGCAGGTAAAACCATTCGAAAGAGGCAATGAAGTAAAATTAAAGTGGAAAAATTCGTGTAAAAGACCGTATCCTTGAGTTGAATGCAATCGCGTGCATATTTTTCTTAGCGGATTTGCAAACTTCAAAGGCTTATCGATTAATAAATACAATATGACAGGCGCTTAAATTCAATGAGACATGGTCACGTCCAGGATTATTAGCCATTTGGGCACAGTCGGATTATATCGATATTAAATTCCGGCAGATGTCAATTTTTCTTATGAATTGTTCACTGAACAATTTATGGATTAATTATTTAATTTAATGCGAAAGCCTACACACGACTAAAACATGTGCTCATGTGAAACGTCCTCGAAAAAGTTGTCCTCAATAAGAATAAAAATAATATGAACATTAAACGAGGATATTCGTAGAAAATAAATACGAAAATTTTTTTTTTTTTAACTTCATACCTCGTTTCAAAAGAATTTCTTTGATTTAATTGGAATTTTTGTCACAGTCGTCATTTCTTAAATAAAATATGAATAGTTTATTTCTTCTGAAAAATCAGAAATTTTTAGCATGATGATTAAACTAAGAACTTAATAAATTCCATCGTAAATAAAATCAAAAAGTATCGCGAATTTTGTATTCCCGCGGGTTACGTATATTCGATTTTCGATTAATTTTGTAGCGTTATGTTGGTAATCATGGCTCTCACTTAAGCCGACAAGTTCGGCCATTTAGAATGTTCAGTTAATTTTTGGATGTCTCACACTTAAGCCAACAAATTCGGCTTTTTTGAATGTTCAGTTAATTTTTGACAGCGGCTTTGCTTGCACGTGTTTTGGCCTTCTATAATATTTGACCATTCCAAAAAATGTATCAAAGAATCTGTATCAAATTTTGTGTGAAAAACAAAATTAATTGCGCGGACGCATTCCGAATGTTGACTGTGGTATATGGAGAAGCTATCTTGGACCGAAGCAACGTTTATCGGTGGTACAAAATGTTCTTAGAGGGCCGATAAGATGTGGACGACGAAAAGCGTGCCGGACTCCCGAGCACATCAACAACATACAAAAACATTGATGAAGTGAAGAAAATAGTATCGGCCAATCGTCGAATCACCGTTAGAGAAATTGCTGAGGACTTAAACATATCGATTGGCTCGTGCCATTCGATTTTTACAAATGATTTGGGCGTGAGACGGGTCGTCGCGAAATGCGTACCAAAATTGCTCAATTTCGACCAAAAACAACATCGCAATAACATTGCTAAGGAGCTGTTGGACTATGTTCCCGACTACCCAAATTTGCTCCAGAGGGTTATAACTGGTCACGAATCATAGGTTTATGGTTATGACGTGGATACCAAAGGTCAATAATCCCAACGGAAGCTGCCGCACGAGCCAAGATCGAAAAAAGCACGCCAAGTTCGGTCGAATGTGAAGGTTTTGTTTACAGTTTTCTTCGATTACAGAGGCGTGGTGCATCATGAGTTCTTGCCACAGGGTAGAACGGTCAATAAGAAATATTACCTGCAAGTTATGCGAAGCCATCCGCTAGAAACGCCCTGATTTTGGCCAAAAACAACACACTAATAATGCCGCAGCCACCGTATTCCCCAAATCTGGCCCCCTGCGACTTTTTCTTGTTCCCGAAACTGAAGAGCCCCATGAAAGGACGAACATGATTTTTTGAAGTGCTTCGAGGTTTGGAAAAAACGTTGGCACAAGTGTATAATATCTGGTGGGGATTAATTTGATGGGTATAAAATAGATATTCGCAAATAAATGAATAATTTTTTAAAAAAAAACACAAAATTCGCGATACTTTTTGAACAGACCTCGTATGTCTGACAGCTGTCAACTGTCAAATGATAGGGCGGTACTTTTCGAACTAAAAAATTGATAATCCGATATTTCCATAATATTTTCTCATTATAATAGAAGGTGTGCCAGATTATTTATAATTTTAATTGATACGAGGTGTGCCAGAAAAGTAATGAGATACACATCATATAAAGGTAGCATGTGAAAGTCTGTTTAAGCTTGATGAATACGAGAAAACCTCCAGCGGAATACAAAACTTCAGTCAAAAAGGTCTTCAGCATCGGAAATTGATGAAATTGGTTATTGTTCACAAAGAATTTGTACCTCCAGGATAAACTGTCAGCCAAATTTTTTTATAAAGTAGCCCTTAAGAGTGTCAGAAAAAACACGTAGATACTCCTCCAAGACAACGTCCGCTGTCACACTTCTATCTCCAACAACATATATTTATATAAAAAAGCTAATCCTGGTGTTCCGCAGCTCCCCTTTCCCTTTTTTATAGCTCAAAAAAATTTTTTTTAATCACAAGTTTAAAAAAAATTGAAAAGAAGTCTTCTTAATACTGTCGATAATATGCACAATAGTGCAACCGAGGAGTTAAAATGGATTCCAGTAAAAGCCTTCCATGGCACCAAAAGAACTACTTTGAAGAGGATCACATTGAAGTAAAAAAATTGTTCGCAAAAAATATATCAATCTCATTAATTTTCAGCTTTGCCTTGTACTTGATCTCACAATTAAAAAGGATTTATCAAAACAGCATACTTAAAAGTGTTAAAGATTTTAATTGAATTCATTTACGAATGTTTGATAGTCGAAAAGGTTTCATTTTTGAAATGTTCTTTTTGTCTTTGACTTTATTTTTGTGTGTACTAAAAATAATCTATTCGGAATGTCAAAGAAACACCATATAATAAATATATCCTTTTTTGAATTTGAATGAATAAAAACATCGCTTTTTAGTTTTCAGTGTGGATTTTTTATATTTGAATTGAACATCATTCTTGTGTACAGGTAGACGTACTCATGAGTGTATTCATCTCATTAATTCATAATTTTAATGCATAAATCGGCTCGAATATATCTGAAAAAATAATTTATTTCTAACTAATTGACATATTTGTGCTGATGTATATTTAAAAAAATTCAATTTATACCGATTCATGGATATGTGTGTAGTTGGATATCATTCATTGTAATCGAATCCATCTAGTAGCCAAATTCTCAGTAAAATATCAGAAAGTGTAAATAATTGTAAACAAAATTTTAGTAAATATTTTTTTGAAAGCACAAAACATAAGTTTTTGAAGATATTCGAATTTGTTTTCTTGAATTTATTTGAATTAGAAAAATTTATATTTTCCTATTAGTTAGTTACTTTCCATTATAAGTATTAGTTATTGAGTTCAATTAATTCCAAGCCCAAGCTTTGATAGGCGCTGCTTTCGATATGCATTTTTTTTTGTTAAGTTGTCACATCTGCTATAAGTCAATTCTTAAATTATTCGGTTAAAAATATTTCTGTTCAGCAAGCAATTTTAACAGGCGTATTTGGAGTTTTTTTTTAATGGAATTTTTTTTAAACATCAAAGAAATTTATCGAATTTTTGGAACAATGTACGAGAAGTTTAATTTCTACTGAAAATTTCTACTGAAATTTTTTACTGAAAATTATTTTTACTGAAAATTATTTTTACTGAAAATTTTTACTGAAAATTTTTACTGAAAATTTTTACTGAAAATTTTTACTGAAAATTCCTACTGAAAATTCCTACTGAAAATTTCTACTGAAAATTCATACTGAAAATTTCTGCTGAACATTCTTCTGAAAATTTCTACTGTAAAATCCTACTGAAAAATTTTAAGGAAAATTTGTACTGAAAATTTCTACTGAAAATTTCTGCTGAAAATTCCTACTGAAAATTTCTACTGAAAATTTCTACTGAAAATTCCTACTGAAAATTTCTACTGAAAAATTTTAAAGAAAATTTATACTAAAAATTTCTAATGAAAATTCCTACTGAAAATTTCTACTGAAAATTCCTACTGAAAATTTCTACTGAAAATTCCTACTGAAATTTCCTACTGGAAATTCCTACTGAAAATTCCTAATAAAAATTCCTACTGAAAGTTCCTACTGAAAATTTTTTAGGAAAATTTGTACTGAAAATTTTTACTGAAAATTTTTACTGAAAATTCCTACTGAAAATTCCTACTGAAAATTTCTACTGAAAATTCATACTGAAAATTTCTGCTGAACATTCTTCTGAAAATTTCTACTGTAAAATCCTACTGAAAAATTTTAAGGAAAATTTGTACTGAAAATTTCTACTGAAAATTTCTGCTGAAAATTCCTACTGAAAATTTCTACTGAAAATTTCTACTGAAAATTCCTACTGAAAATTTCTACTGAAAAATTTTAAAGAAAATTTATACTAAAAATTTCTAATGAAAATTCCTACTGAAAATTTCAACTGAAAATTCCTACTGAAAATTTCTACTGAAAATTCTTACTGAATATATTTAAGGAAAATTTTTACTGAAAAATCCTACTGAAAATTCCTACTGAAAATTCCTACTATAAATTTCTACTGAAAATTTTAACTATAGAGATATCCACTATATGGACCAGCTTTGGTTAATTAACTAATTAACTATAGAGATATCCACTATATGGACCAGCTTTGGATCTTTCTGTATTCTAATAGTTTCAAAACTTAAGAAAATATACTTTGGGGTACGATTTTCGACAAATGCACAGGTTATAACTACTGCAAATGAATATTTAGAAAAACTTCAAGAAAGCGACCACGGATACCCAAAGATATTTTTAGATTATAGCAAAAATAAATTGCATTGACATAAATGGAGGATACGTCAAAAAAAAAATATAAAAGGGAAAATCACTTTTTTTATTATCAGGCCAAAAACTTTTCGAACAGCCCTCGTATTTTTGGAAATTCTTTGACTACTCTCCTGGCGATTTGGACTTGTTTTTGATAATATTTTTTGTAGGAGCGTCGATTAACATGGCTCGTAGCACCACTGACATTTTTAACGAAAATACTTTTAAATATATATTTTGGTTAGTTTATAAGTCCAAATTGGTTGCAGTAACGCATTGCTGAAAAATACTTTGCTGTCTATTGTAAGTTGACAATATTTTAAAGTGGAGGAAGTTAGCGGTATCGTCTCTTTAGTTCTAATTTTTGGATTCTTGAGTATAAATTCCAAGTCAATCGTTAGTGCAAATACAGTCCTGGGTTTTGATCTTTGGTGTATAGTGTTATAGAGCTACTTTAAGGATGGGAAGACATGTTTCATAGCAAAAAACAGATTAGGTGCTTATGGAACAGTACCGAATGTCGGTTAGGTATTCGAAAGTTCAGTAACTTTTTTGGTTTATTGACCTGTGAATAATATTAGTCATAATTTTAATTATTATTATTATTTTAAAATAATAATTAAAAATATGAAAAATAGTAAAAAAACCACAATTTAAAAAAAAAATTATATAAAAAGCTAATATCAAAAATGCTTGATTCTAATTAAGTTTATAGTGTCCCTCAAATTGTTATAATTATCTTGAAATTTAAGAATAAATTTCTTCGACTTTTAATTTACAATTTTATATGAAAAAATAATCATTTGAAATTTAATAAAATAATTGGTTTGAATTAAGATCGAATAGACTAAGTGTGCATATTCTAGATGATATTTTATATAACAACCTGAAAACCTTCTAATAAATATCGACCATCTACGAGCAGAGTACACCAATGAAACTTATGAACCTTTTGTATAATAAAACCATTTGCGGTTGGTTTAAATATTTAGTAGTTTTAGCGTAGGACACTTGAATTTATTGTTGAACGAATCCGCACGTCTATATACAAAATTAAATACGAAATGGAATTAAAATCGACCGCACCGAACTGCTCACCATCAGATAAAGTAAGGTGCAAACAGGATAAGTCTTCGGGAACTTGTAGAAACGATAATGAAACATGTATGCACATATAATAGCGATGTTGTAATAATTTTGGGCGAACAGAATAATTCATCGGTGTGCATTCGGAGCGGGGTAGGTGGGTTTGCGATTCATGCTTAAGTTACTGTTTGATACAGTGTGGCAGAATTACCTCTTCAGCTATGGAATGTTGCCCCGTCTCTGACCATACACTTCGTCTAGACTTTATCTAATAAAGAATTTACAATTGCTGTATGGTTCCAAAAGCACTGCAATTCACCATCTCTATGAGCACGAATCGTCTAAAGCTGATATCGAGCAGTGTACTTTTTCAATGCTACTCCACCCAGACTAGAACTATGAATGGTATCAGGGCCTTATATAGGATTTGCCCATACTCTTGGTAGCACTTAACTGGTGTCCATATCAAAACCGAAAACTTACCGCATACGTGCATGAAAACCACAAAATGTGCTCTCTTTATGCTCGAGCATAACGAACAGTAACCAGAGTTACCCAACCGTTGACCAGAAAACACCACCAAAATGACGGTTTTACTCGTCGTATGTGATATCGACTAACGACTTTTGTCTCTTCTATGTGAAATCTCTTCCATCCCATATCCACCCACGCCAATAACAAACCTATTTTTTACTGCTCTGTTGCTACGTTTGGCATTTCCCAACATCCGGTATGCTCATAATGTTGGACACTTTAAAATATCTTTAAATTTGGTTCCGACTTTTCTGTATCCTCACTCAACCACCGGAAGTCTCGATTCATCGTTAGTTTTTCTCTATTGGTTCAGTTGTTCATTGAAATCATTCTCAGTCCATTAGTGCAATACCCAAAAAGCAAAACTTAGAAGGAAAACGAAAGAAAATAATAAAAATTCTTTTCCCTATCGGGTTTTTTTTCTTCTTCTCTCGATCCTTTTCCAAATATTCGTTTCTGGAGTGCATGTACTCTACAGCAGTGTCCATGTTTGCATCTTTGTGAATTGAATAGAACGTTCGGAAATCGTCTGCGATGAATAAATTATGGTCAACTATATAGAGTACCTGATCCTTTTCCTAACCACAATCTTCAACATAGGCACAAACATAAGGAATTAGTGTGTCCGGCAAAAATGTAAATTTCGTAACATTCAAGCGGTTAAGTTTGTTATTTTCTCTTTTGACTTAAAATCTATCCATTGACAAAGGGGTGGACTTGACCACCCCCTACGCAAAAAAAACTAAAGCCACAGAAGCTTAACTTTTTGATGAAAAAAAAAACGGAAGAATAAAATTGCAAAGTATAGATTTGATGGCAGAATTTATGAAGTTCATTTATGGAATTATATCGTTTTAGTTTAGTGTAAATATTTTGTAACAAATCAGCAAATGCCATTTTCTACTTGCATAAACACGAAATTTGGTAAAAAGAAAATTTTAGTTTAAGTTTAGTTTTTTTTTTAACCAAAAGAAAATCTGCTATATCTGAAGGATTAGAAAATATTAAAAAAAATCCTTTTTATCTTTTTTGTTCTTATTATTGTATAAAAAATATTTTCAATTTAATCGAATGGTAATAGAAAGGATTTTTTTTTTGACTATGCCAAACTGCAATAATATTGATTAAATCAAGTTATATGCTTATGTGAAAGTATTGCTTAAAGATTTTGTAGATTTTTATAAAATTTCATAATTTCATAAAGCATTATTTCTAATTAATATAGTAGTTATATAGAATAAAATCCTATTAGAAGGGGTGTATTTTAGATGAATAGTATTAAAATAAATTGAAAGGAATTATTAAGGGTGTACGAAGATATTAACCAGGTTGTTATATTGTAGTTTCACTGTTTCCATTTAACATTTATTAGATACTTGTACAGTAGAAATTATTTGATGTTAAAGACTGTGAGATCTGAATGGGAAATTGGCAAACATAATTTGCACTTTATCATAAAATATTTCTATTTTCGGATCAGTTATTTCTGCATGTAAGAGTACTCGTACAAAGAAGGATTTTTGTCTCAAGGGTGAATGCGATTCCTTTAATTTTCAGCTCAGATCCAGCCACCGTTGTATGCGTAGCAGTTTAATCCAAATTTGTGTTCAACTTAGGTAGTCGAGTTTTCTGTATGTACACACATTTTCTGAATATGGCAAAATGAAATTGACTATGTCTACAAGTACTAAAGAAACAACAAATAGTTTATCTTATTTTATTGCACCGCATATAATTCAGAATGAGAGTTGACCCCGACCGAACTAAAACGGATTTGTACACTCGTCGGCCATATCTATTCTCGTTCGGATGGTATTCTTTCGATTTGCCGATTTTATATATTGGCTAACCAAAAGGACACATAAACGCACTTTTTGATAATAGCACAAGGGAATTAATCAGTTGAGAAAGCAGAAAAGTTTTCCCTATTTCATCGTTTCAAACCCCTGCAACTACCATTCGGCAAGGACGAAAATATTTTCGACTAAGTAATTTATAGACACAATAAACAAACGCACGTACTATTGTATCCTAGTAGATTTACTGACGAAGCTACACGCAATTTTTCCGAAATGGACGAATGGCTTAGAATAGAAATCAAAAGCTACCAATTTAGGTACAAACTGTATAAAATCCTCTAGTCAATACGCAACGACATCAAACTTAAACTATACTTCTTTTTTTGGGACAGGATGGTATAAGGAAGTAAACTAGTACACACAAATAAGTACATATGTCAACGGTTCTTTATCTATTGTAGTCGTGTTCGTGTCATCGAATCGTAAAACGGAACTAGGGGAGTTCACTGTTCGAGGTGATTAGGGCAAATAATCAAAATTTGACCCCTCAAATACATCAAATAATGAACAAGTCTTATTATCCCAGTGGGGTCAAAAGGTAAGCTCTTTAGTACTGGAGTAAGGTTAGTGGTGAATGGTAAAAATGTATGGAAATACACACGACTAAATATAGAGTGTGCTTTAGTTAAGGAGGTACTATTCCAATCGAATCTAATTTATATCGAAAAACCACGATTTATTGCCAAGCTTTTGTTAAATCAACGAACACCACACGCTGCACGCACTCAAATCTTTTTATTAGTTTTCCAATATTTTCTTTAGTTTCTACTTAAATCGGAATATATCCGATTGTATTGTATTATATTAAGGGAACGGGGAGGGGGTATCACGTTTTCTTCCTTGCGAGTGTTTCTTCCTTTATCAATTGTGATAATAAACACAAAGAAGATTTTCGATTTAGTGCCTACAACAGAAGACAATTACGAATTTCATTCAGAAATCAATAGGAATATGCCAACAATTTCTGTATTTCATATTATTTTGTTGTTGGTTTGTTTTTTTTTTTTAAATAAATCTAGTGTAGTTTTTTGTGATTGTTTTTATTATTTTTTTAGATTTATCCGATCAGGATAATAAGAATAATTATTAGTTTCGCATATGTATGCGCATTAACATCATTAAACAAATTTCCGAAAAAATTTCCTTTTTCATAGAAAAATAGAAATTTAAAAAAAAATTTAATGATCTTTTGGCAAATTTTTCTCAAAACTCCCACCGAAATTTATCGTAACAGGTCTTTTTCCTTCCAATCATTAAACTAAGAGTCATAGAAGGATTGCCTGAAAGTGTACAATGACACCATAAAAACAATTCTAAAAAACCTTAATTTTTATACAAAAAAAAACGAATTTTAAGAAAGAAAACAATAAATTTTATGAATTTTTTCTCAAAACCACCAACAAAAATTTATCCAGAGAAAATATTCTCATTTCAATCAAGAAAATATGCATTGCAGAAGCTTTGGCTGAAAGTACGCAATGACACCATAAAAACAATTTTGGTCTTAAGATTAATAAAAAAATTTCAATCCTCTAAATTTTTAAAAGCGTAAATTTGATTCGTTAGGGTACGTCCACTATTTATAAAATTTTGAAAATATTATAAATTTTTAGATGAGCTTTTAATTATTCGCAGTTGCTAGAAAACCCATTTTGATCCACAAATTAAATGTTTTTTATTATTTTGTTTACGAATAAATTAATGCGCAGAAGAACGCATTATTATTTAAGGTCCTTATAATATGAGAATTGATTGAATATTTTCGGTTAAGATTTTGAAAAGTTCATGATGAGAATTTTGCAAATAATTTATAAAAGTTTAATTTTTTTTTCAATTAATTAAATAAATGTCGAGTTTTTGAAAAATACTCGAAAAAAAGTTAAGGTCCTAATAATATATGGATTTTTTGTGAATATTTTTAATTAATACGTTGCAAGACTGATGGTTTAGAATTTTCTACAAATTTATCAAAATTCAGTTTTTTTTAGTTCAATTCAATAAATTAATTGGAGGAAAAATATAATTTTTTTTTCATTATTGCAACCAATTTTTTAAGGTCCTAATAATGGTAAAGGCCTTAAATATTTTTTGTCAATACTTTCAAAAGCTAATAAATAAAGTTTGCTAAAAATTTATCGTAACACAAGTTTTTCAATTCAATAAATAAGTTAATGCGCAAAAGTACGTATTATTATTTAAGGTCCTAATAATATGAGAATTGATTGAATATTTTTGTTTAAGATTTTGAAAATTTCATCATGAGAATATTACAAATAATTTATAAAAGTTTAATGTTTTTTTTGTTGAATTAATTAAATAAATGACGAGTTTTTTGAAAAATTCTCGAAAAAGGATTAAGGTCCTAATAATATATGGATTTTTCTGAGAATTAATACTTTGCAAGACTGATGGTTTAGAATTTGCTAGAAAATTATAGAAATTCACTTTTGTTTAGTTCAATTCAATAAATTAATTTAAGAGAACGTATAATTTCCGGAAAAAAACACTTATTTATATAAGAGGTCCTAATTTATTTTACAGGTCCTAATAATATATTAAAGATCCTAAGAAATTCAGTTTTTTTTAGTTCAATTGAATAAATTAATTGCAGGGAAAATCTAATATCCGAAAAAATTCCCTTTATTTAATTAGAGGTCCTAATAATATATAATATGTGAATATTCTTATTAATATTTTTACAACTTGTGGATTAGACTTTTTACCAAAAATATAGTTGTTTTTTTTTGAGCTAAAACAATAAATTGCGGGAAAAACATTATTTTTTATCGAAATTATGTGTGGAAACTGAAAAAGTTCTTATTGTCGTCAACCTACCACTTCATCCGAAAATCGTATCTATCTGATCGATTCTTTCTGGTACCTGAGACAATCTTCCAATTACCTCTGAAGTTCTGCAGAATATTGTGTCCTATACTGTACAGCATTTACACACACGAAATCACTGAACTAATTTTCTCACCTACGGAGATGAAACTGCCTGCCCCATTCCGCTCAAAAATTTTATGGAATATTCCTTTAAAAATCAAAAATATATCCCTTCAAGAATTGTTAGCGAAACGGATTTCAAAAGTAACGAAGATCGAAAGAATCTTTATCGTAAGCCATATCTATTTGGACCTACATGGACTTACAGACCCGAATCGTGCTCTTCAATAAATCATTATTCCTAATGCTAATGATCTTGTTGTGTCTCGTTACAAAAATAAAATTTTCCCATTTACGCTCCCTCTAAAATCCCCTTATTATAGACTTGTCTGCCTGCCAGGTCTCCAAAGTCCATATTATCAAACTTTAGTGTTTATTAAATCAAAAATTTAATAAATTACAGGCACAAAAAATATTATACATTTTATTTATATTTTCATAAAACTCGATGACCCTAATTACCAATGTCGTGTCACAAGTCACTTCTTATAACACGGCTGCTTTCAAAATGAAATTATTTTGAGTACACCAAATTTATCAATTCTACAAAGTATTTTCTTAACCTTAAAAACAAAATTACTTTTTCCTTTTAAAAACATACAAACTTTAAATATAAATAATATCTTAAAAATGTTTCTTAAAAAAATTAAAAAAAAAATATTACATAAAAATTGAAACAAAATTTCATATTTACTTTCTGTCATTATTATTTACTTCATGACAACACAAGTACTTGCAGTATAACACAATCCAGTGGCGTAGATTAATGAGGAACATTCCTAATCAATGTAGAATGGGATTCCAGTTTTGATTATGAAGTTTTTTATTTTATTTTCTTTTTATTCCTATTCCGAATTTCACAGACAAAAATCTGTAGAATTCGAAAATTTATGAAGACAATTTATTAAGAAAATTCCGAAATTGTTCATTTAAATGATGCTATATCATTGAAGATGAATAAATAATTTAATTCGTTTCAATTAATCAGCATTAAATTCATGCAGATTATTATATTATAAGTAAGATAACATTGGCACCAAGAGTCTGTCTGTTATATAAAATATAAAAGAATATTGAAATGAAATATGATAATTTATCATAATAAGGTGTACATTATTAAATGGAAGAAATTTTTCTTTTTGAAATTTATTTTTTTTTGGTTCTAAGTCTTTTGTGATATTTGAAAGAATTCGATTAATTTACCTTTTTGGAATTATGGCAAAATTTTTTTGCATTTATTTGAAATCAATTTCATTTTTCTATTTATTATTTATAATATAGAATGAAACCTTTCTAATTTAAATAGTATATTTTCTAAGTTTTCTCAATGACAATTTATAAGCAAACAGTTAATAAAATAAAATTTTTACAAAATATATACAGCTATTTTTTGGCGATCTTGTTAACTGTTCTTACCTTCAAATTATATTATTTATGTAAAATCATATATTTAGAAGAACGCCACAGGAATGGCAGTTAGGACTTGAACTATTCAAATTCGGAGCACAGAATTTCGGCAAGGATGTTCAGAAGGCTGGATTTTTTCTCTATCTGAAGTTGTGTATTTGTAGTACGTTACGAGACATCAGGCTACGCAATATGGTGCAACGATGTGTTGTCAAATTTTGTGTAAGCTTGGCAGAGTTAGAATGGGCCAATGGAAAATATTCCTAATAAAGTGTGTATGTTTGTCGGTTGCATAGAAATTTTTGGTGGACTAAAAAACAAGGGAAGATCGAAAGCTGTTAAATATGTGAAACCTTTAAAAGAAAATTTTTTTTTAATAACTTTTTTTTTATATAGAAATTCTTGAGAGGCTCATAGAAATGGCCACATTTTTTTTAATAACTTTTTTTTTATATAGAAATTCTTGAGAGGCTCATAGAAATGGCCACAGAGCCATTTACATCACCGAGTTTTTCTCGTAAAAAGCGATGCTCCAAAAACTGTTAAAAATATAGATTTTTCGTGAAGAATATTGTGAGCTCAGACCTTTTATTTACAAAGAAGTCGTGAAAAGGTTTAGAAAAAAGGTACTTCGCATCAGATCGGACTTTGCAAATGCTCCACTATAAAAATGTCCTCCACCACACTGTCGTCTGTATAAAAGAGTTTTTTTTTGGATAAATGGATTTTCCTTGTTCTCCTATGCCCCTTTTCTAGTAGTTTAAATCCATGTACGTTCGTTTTTTTTATTCCCTAAGATAAAAAAAAAATACTTAAAAGAATGTCACCTGTCGATAACAAAGGATCTGCGGGCGATTCCAGGTAAAGATCCCCAGCACTGCTACGTTGACTGGAAACTACTCAAAACAGCTACATTAAAAATGATAAAATTTTTGTATAATATAAAAATAAAATCTATCCCATTACTTTTCTGCAATAATTCGCAAACTTTTTCACATAAAGAATTTTGACAAAAAAAAAATGTTTTAAAAAATTTAATTTAATATTGTTAGTCTAAGGAAATTCTCTTAATTTTTTTTTTAACAACTTCAATTATAAAATCCGAACATATCTTTAGTTTTCTAAAGTCATTCTTTTTTTGGCTTTCAAGTTAAAGTTAGATGTGTAAATTTGTTCGAGTTTAAACATTCGCGAAATTCTGTTTCAATGAAGGCAAATTTCAACTATTCATGAAGGCTATATCCTCTCTGAAAATATGCTACTAAGTGATATGGAATCCAAAGGGATATACTGAATTTGCAAAAGCCTTACATTCTAAGCAAAATTGAAATTATTAAAATGTGTAACGAAAATCCAAACGAACATATTTCTCGTACAGCTTTTCTGATATTTTCCATCTGCTTGTCTGAATACTAAACTGCCTAGTTGGCTGTTTTCCTGTCTACATATTTTAAAAGCTGTTTACCATCTTCTCTTTACTGGATTTCCCAAAGAAACATCTAATAAAATACATTGAAGTTAGTTAAATGAAGGTAATTTTTAGATTAAAAAAGTTTTATAACCGAAAACGGAAATTATTCCGGGTCATATATTCTGAAATTACAAGGAGACCTCCTAGCTTACTTTTTCTTCTTCTACTGCTACGAACTTTTTTCGTAAGTTAAAAATTCAGATCGTGTTTATAGTCATTTTTTTCTTACATTTTCTTATTGTTTTTACCTTTTTTTTTTATTATTGAAATAAGAAGAAAATCTTATTAATACTACCTAAATATTATAGAAGAAGTGAATATTAACTTACAAAAAAAAATATATATACTACACGTATTATCTCTATTAAACCGACACGACCCTTGGCTCATTCTACTATTAAATATTTTTCTTAAATGTTTAGTTTTATTATCATGTTTGAGAAATTTTTAAATTATTTTATTACCATCCTTGGATTCTCATTATTTGAACATTTTCCATTTGTTAAATATAATTTCTTTCAATGTTTATGTTCAACAAAAATATTTATACTTTAAGATACCAATTATTCTTAACTTGTATAATATTTTGAATAGAAAAGTTTTCTTGTAATATTTTTGAATGAAAATTTATTTTAAATATAAATCATATATTTTTTTTAGCTTTTTTGCAACAAAAAAAGAAACAACAAACAAACTTTGTATTTTTGTATTAAGAGAAATTTTCAAGAGCATATATTTTTATATGGTAAATAAAGAAAAGTTAAAGATATTTTATTATTATTAAAACAATTTATAAAAAGATATCATTAAATT
Organism: Atherix ibis; assembly: GCA_958298945.1. NCBI lineage: Eukaryota > Metazoa > Arthropoda > Insecta > Diptera > Athericidae > Atherix > Atherix ibis. The sequence continues at coordinate 34,396,878 of OY282606.1, forward strand.
CTTGTAAGACTAAATTTATGGATCGAAAAATACAGTCCTGTCATTTCATAGCTTTTAAAATTATTTGTTTAGATTGAGGTAGGTTTGCCATTTTATAAATAATTAACCAACTATGGGCAGAAGGTACACCTTTTTGTACTGGCACAATAGGTTTTCCTGCTGATTACAGCTCTCTTAATCACCAAACGATGGTTACAATTAAACATCTTCCTAAAAACTCTTATTCATCTTCAATAATTTTTATATTACACATATTTTTGCGTAGGTTACAAAGCATGCCTTGGAGATTAAAATGGCAATGTACGTTGTCCGTTTAAAAAGTATCGCGAATTTTGAATTTCTGCGCGTTACGTACTCGTATATTCGATTTTCGATTTTTTTGTGGCGTTATGTTGGTAATGATGTGTCTCACTTACACTGACAACGTCGGCCATTTTAACTAATCAGTTAATTTTTGACAGCTGCTTTGCTTGCACGTGTTTTGGCTCGTCTTCGATTTTTGCCCATTTTTGACCAAAAACAGCAACGCATTAACATTGCTAAGGAGCTGTTGGACTCTGTCCGCGACGACATAAATTTGCTCCAGAGGGTTTATGATTATGACGTGAAAACCAAAGCTCAATCATCCCAATGAAAACTGACGCACGAGCCAAGACCGAAAAAAGCACGCCAAGTTCGGTCGAATTCTTCGATTGCAGGGGCGTGGTGCATCATTAGTTCTTGCCACAGGGTAGAACGATCAATAAGACATATTGCCTGCAAGTTATGCGCAAGTTGCGCAAAGCAATCCGCCAGAAACGTCCGGGTTTGTGGAAGAACAAAAATTGTCTTTTGTACCATGACAACGCTCCTGCCCACGCATCGCCAAAAACAACACACTAATAATGCCGCAGCCACCGTATTTCCCAGATTTGGCTCCCTGTGACTTTTTCTTGTTCCCGAAACAGATTCTTTGACGCATTTTTTGGAATGGTCAAAAATCGAAGACGAGCCAAAACACGTGCAAGCAAAGCAGCTGTCAAAAATTAACTGAACATTCAAAATGGCCGAACTTGTCGGCATAAGTGAGAGACATGAGTACCAACATAACGCCACAAAAAATCGAAAATCGAATATACGTAACCCGCGGAAATTTAAAATTCGCAAAAATTTTTGAACAGACCTCGTATGATGTACAGCATAGAACAAAAATCATTGAGTTTTTGAATTTCAGCGAAAGGTCAATTTTTCAATTTCAGCAAAAATGCTGGGCAACATTTTAAAAGTAAATACCGATAAAATTATGACAGAAATGGCTCAGTCGGCGATCTTGGCGATTTTGAGGAAAAAGAAGTGGAGAGAGCCCTCAGGCTATAATAATAAAAAGCCAAATAAAAAGTTTGGAAGGAATAAGATTCTCAACCCTTGTTTCAAGGGAGAAGGTCTAAAAGCTACGGCTTTTCGTGGTTAAATTTTCACTCGTAATGAAATTTGGTAGAGTCCAGGAATGCCAGTTCCTGCTTAGGCAAAAACTTACATGGGAGAGTCTTAAAAGAAGCACAATCCAGTGTCACAGATGCCAAAGATACGGCCACATCTCGAAAAGTTGCGCAATGCACTTTATATGTGTAAAGGGTGAAAAGCAGTCTGAGCCGGGAAAGTGTGAGAGGGTTCCGTACTGTTGGGAAACCAGACCGTACTATGTGAATTGCCAAACTTCTGGACATGCTCTTTCAAAAATTAAAAACTCTTCAGTCGATCTTAAACAAAATAGATGAGTTTAAGAGAAAAATGAAAATAGTCGAACAACTACTAACATGGTTTTAGGTGAATTAAAAGTAGTAACCGTCAATGTAAACATTTTGTCGTGACTTCTTAAGCGAATATTCTCCAGACATTGTCTTAATAAAAGAAATTAGCATACAGGCTGACAAATGGCGGAGAGCTCTTCGGCACCAATGACATACTTTTCATTGAATAATCCAAGTACCAATCTGACAAAGGTAAAATGCTGTTTCATCGCAGGAAAAAATCCCATGGTCCGGATGGTGTACCCAGTTTAGTAATGAAAAGCCTCCCTGAAGAAGGAATAGCATTGCTAACACTTATTTGGGTACTTCCCTACGATATGGAAGTCTGCAAATATTGCAACCATCCAAAAGAAACAGCACTCCTGTACGGAAGCAGATTTCCGGCCAATATCACACCGTTCTAATGTAGGGAAGTTGTTCGAAAAGTTCATCCTAGATAGACTTAATCTCTTCATTAAAGAAGAAAAAAACATTCCGGAATTGCAATATGGCTTTCGTGAAGGCCACTCTATCTAAAGTAGGTATCAGTCAATAAACTGTCGGAATACGATAAGGAATGGAGTCTTCAAGCGAATATTCCAAAGTCAAAATGCTTGTGCCTCACGCCGTCAGGGAAGAAGAAATTCGTAGACTGCGGGTTTGGAGATACGGTTCAGTCGATTATAAGACGCGTGGTGAATCTTAAATATCTACGGCAACTCCTTTGTCAAGGATAAAATTAAAAAATCCAACGGAATTTTGTATTGTAGGCTTCTGAGAATGTATCGCTCAGAAATCCTACGTAAGGACTATTTATAAGCAATTTATAAGAGCGTTGCCAACAATTTCCATACAAAACTCAATTGATCGAAGCTTTACTACACCTAGACAGAGGCGACAATATCATTTAGTCTTTCAGTGGCCGCCCTGTAAAAAAATGGTGAGTCTGACGTAGCCACGTGTCGCGCTTTTAATGAAGCTTCTATCAACAGATGCGATGCTCATTTTTGGCTCGAAGGCTGCGTCTATTAGCAAAATTGTCACATATGTGGCTCTAAAAACCCACAAGTAACTTTGGAAAAAGAATTTTTTATGCAAAAAATGATTGTCTGGTGTGTACTTTTGAAAATTAATTTTTTTTATTTTTTTAAGAAAAAAATAGATTAGTTTTGATAGTATTTGCAAAAAAAATTGTATACGCGAAGGCAGTCTGATAAGTCAGTGACAAATGGAAGAAATGTACCTATTCTAAATATTTCTAAACATCTGTTTATTACTTTACTTAATATTTTTTATTAATATGGAAAAAAAGATAATCTTGTTTGTTAATAAAATACTATTTTTGAGGAAGAAAAACAATATCTAAAATCAAAATCAAGCTGAATTGCAAGCACAATCGCATGGAATAATACAGAAATGGTTTAATAAAGTGTATCGGTCTAAAAAACTGTAAATTAAATCAATTTTTACCAAATAAATCATTTTTTTTTTATTTATCGCTGACTTATCAAACGGACCCATATTAATCTTTCTAAAATAGAAAATTCAGTTTTTATTTAAAATTTAAAATTCTTCATGTTATTTCAATTCTTTATTCTAAATTCATTCCAAATTTGTAAAATTTTATCTAAAATAAAAAGGTCGAAAAACTAAATGCCTCTTGGTATTAAAATTTTTTGTATTAATAAAATATTAATTTTGAGGAAATGAAGCTTAAAAATTATTATGGAGAATCATCACTAACGCATGGAATTATTCAGAAATGGTTTAACAATGTGTATCGGTCTATAAAAACCGTTTATGTTGTAAATTAAATCAATTTTTACCAAATAAATCAGTTTTTTATTTTATTTATCGCTGACTTATCAAACTGACTCATTATAATTTTCCTAAAATAGAAAAAAATTATTTTTATTTCAAAATAGATTTGCTATTCCAAATTTGTAAAATTGTATCTAAAATAAAAAGTTCTAAAAAAAATTGCCTCTTCTTGGTATTAAAATGTTTTAAAATCAAACCCCTTTTTTTTGGTCTACCAACTTTAAACTTACCGCAAATTCAAGTTTTTTATTTTATTTTTAAAAAAAAACAACCAAAACTTCAAAGTAATTTTAATCCTTTCCTTTTGAAATATGTAGATTAAAATATTTGTCAAATAATGATATATGTAACTGCCATTTTGGTATGAAGTTGTCTATGGCCCTTATTTTTTTGAAAATGAAGAGCGCTATGGCAGCAAACACTTTGTTACCCTAATAATTGAAGATATTAATCAACCTTTTATAATTTTAACAAGATGGCGCCTCAAGCCATACAAAATAATAAATTTTGAAAGCATTTGAAAACTAACACTCATTATGGTATGTAAAAGTAAAATTACAGCCCGAAATTTCTGAAAAAGTTATTAAAAATAACTTCAAAATAATCGAATTTTATAGAATTTTAAATTTTTAGTATATGATTTTTAATTTTACTTTCCGACTTTTTCGTAGAGTCTTTATACAATTTTATCGAATTTTTTAAGAAACATTTATATTAATTTCAATGTAACGGCAATTTTTTCAATTTGTTTTCTGAGCGTATTTAAGCAACTTATTTTCCATATTGATGACCACAAATTATTTATATTAACCAAAACGAACATATTATTTTTATTTGGTAATCCAAATTTATATTGAACTAGTTTTGAAGTGTTCCAGGATTCGTTTCTCAAACAATAAATTAACAATTTCAGACTATTGTGTTGTGGTAATTTCTTGAACATCTTAATGTAAATGAAATTGATTCTGATTAATATGCGAGACATTGGTGACGAATTTATGGATATTTTTATTTGAATAATAAAAATAGAACAATAATCCAATTCGAACCATGAATATAATATTAATTGGCCAAATAGAGTCTAACAAGAGTTTGGAAAGAAAATTGGAGAATACGCTCGTAAAATAACAGAACTATGTGTATATCTGGAATCAGAATGCGGAAGTGTGAAAAAAATGTTCCATGGTAAGGAGAATTATAATGTAATGGCCATTCGCGATACACAAAAATGGATTCACACAGTCAGAGGACCAATAAAGCTTCAATTTTTAGGACCAATAAACTCCCAATACGTGCACCTGGACTATGAAGGTATATACACCTTATGAGACATTATTATTAATATTATTGTTATTATTGCTGTGAGCCAGAGAAAATTGTTGAAAGCTCAATAAAACTGTTGGAAAACAGTCGATTCGGCCATTTCACTTCACGCAGTTATACAAAAATATCCATGTAAGAGTATTTATCGGAAAATTCCTTAAAAAAGAGAAAGAAAGCAAAAAAACTATCAACAACAAAAACCGATTTTCGATCGTAAAAATCTCCCAGGCGAGTCAATTATTCTGAATAAATGAATTCTGATAAATTATCGCAACGACAGAGAATTTTATTATATTTTTCATGCTTTAACATTTATTTTTATTCATTAATATGCTAAATACTTTTATGCTAAATAGTATTTTTTTTTCTTTCATAAATATTATACGACATTTATGGACTGGAAGTGTACATTGGCTGTGGACGAAAGCTTTTGAAGTGATGTGACCTCACCTTTCATTGAGTTCGAGTCAAAAAATGTTGGTAAATTGAAAATTTTCAATCAAAAAAAAATATTCACATCCAAAATATTTGTTTTGTTAAAAAATATTTATGACCAAAGATATTTATTTAAAATTTGATATGAAATAAATTTTATCAATAATATAATATCAACTTAAAGTAGAATAATTGGAACTATGATAATATTTATTTACGATTCAATATTCTATTTTTGGTTGTCTTTTGTTTTATTTAAGGGAACAGATCCATAAAATGACACTAACATAATTTGTAGAAAATTTAAACACAACGTACGGAAGAGCTTTGCTAAAAAAAGAACCTTTTCGATTCGATTCGAATTTATTCATCGAGTATTGTTTTTTTTTCTTCCATGAAATTATAGCGAAAGTTATTCTAGGATAGAAATGGTTTTCTTTGCTGGCATTAAATCAACTGCAACCTTAGTTTGGTTCGTTGAGTTTCCACATTTCGCAGAAAGTTAGTCAGAATGTCGCTCAAACTCTGACAATGATGAATGTTGTCTGTTAGGGATGATCAAAAATGCTAAACACCACCTAGAATATCAGGAAAATCATTTCCCGTGCCAATATAGTGATAGTTACCACATGAAAACCAACCCTCTTATCAGTGTCCGGATAGCATCGTCAACCCCAGGCAGGCAATTTAGATGGCATCCTCAATGACAATACTCACCACAGTTACCACATCCACTACGGTCGCATTTACCGCAACCACCACAATTCATCGCATTAAGCTTGCAGTGCACGTCAGTTTCAGCTCCATCGGAGAGGGTAGTTTTGATGGCTTAATCAATATCCCTGGACCAGAGAATATTGCAAAAAACGAACGCAATTCATACGAATAAGGGTAGATTTGAATCCGACCATTTGGTACTATCCAATTTTATGACATTTACAATAGTAAAAATACAACAAATAAATGAAGAGAAGAAGAACGAAAAAAACGAAATAACAACAAATAATAAGCAAAAAAATAAAATAAAATACAAAAAAACGAGCTGCAAAAAAAAAGGATAATCGTAATTTGGTAAAGGTTCAAAAGAAAATCATATCAAAATGATGAGAGGGGTGGATGGATCGGATCACCTTAATGGCATTTTTATTATTAAACTTTTAATTGACAATTTTTATCCAATCACCAATTTGCAATTTATTTTATTTCATTTTATTACCTTTATTTTTATTGTCATCAGTTCGTATTTATTACAAAAAAAAAAAACAAGAAAAAATATTGAAAATTGAATTTTTACAAAAGGACGCCAGCACCTGAAGGATTGTCATTTGTGGTTATTATTATTAGTTTATTTGGTTTTCTTTTTCAAGGGCAGTTAATATATATTTATAGATAAAGTAAATTTTTTTTAGTTTTTATTGTCTTTATTTAATTTTGTAAAAGGTTTTTTTTTCTAAGGACTATTTTTTTTTCAAAGTACTAAGAAGTTTTGATAATATGTAATTTTAATTTAATCCTAGTAAAAAGGCATTTGGGGAAGTCACAAAATATATTTTGGCGATATTTTATTTTTTTAAACAGGCTTATTCTTTTTTTACTATTTTTTACTAACAAATATTTTAACACAAACAGATACTATTTGAAAATAAAAAAGACTGTAATAAATTCTCCAATAAAAGAACATCATTTCCTTCCGAAACTTGACAAGCAACTAGAATAATTTATTTCTATCAAGCTTTTAGAAAAACTTTCAATTTAAATATAAAACTTTCGTATATATTTTTTTCGAATAGAAAGAAAACTTTATCTTAAAAAGACTTATTTAAATTGAAAACAAATAATAAGAAAAATTATGTACGAAAGATACTTGCCTACATAATTTTCTTCAAATAAATGTTTTTGAAAACATTTTTCTTCCTTTTTTTTTAATTGATTGTATTTGAAAAAAAGGATAATGCATTTATGAAAAGGAGTTTACAAAACTTTATCTAAACTAGTTACAATTAAATAGTAAAAATAGTCTGCGTGCTTCTAAGAAGACAAAAGGGTAAGCCTTGATCCATCCATCTACAGGAAACGGTTTCAGCATTTTTGCAGAAAGTACTCCTTTCCATTGCAGAATTTTGGGCAATTAGGATCGTGGTTGATACTTCGATCAAGCTCTTCAAATACGAGAAATCATAATTCTTAGCGACAGTCTCAGGGCTCATTGGTTGACCCGATTCTAAACTGGTTTTAGTGGGGAAGACCTTTCACCATTCTGTGTCCACTGTAATGGAACATTTGCCTTATCTTCTGTCCAAATATCGTTTATTATATTTGGACATGTGCGGACAAACTGAATTGGTCATAGTTGACTTTCTCAACAGCAACTAACCTTGTTATTTAAGACATTACTGTGGTATACTATTTACTATCGCACATATTCTAAGCGGATACCACTTAATCCAGAATTTCTTTCTGAGCTAGACTCTTTCTATTGTGAAAATCCCATTCTTTTTCCAAGCCCTCTATTCAACCTTATATGCTCTATAAAATTTAATAATCACTGACTTTTTTCTCCAATCACCTATCGACAAATTTCATTAAAGAAACCAAATGGCCTTATGGCAATGACGTTACACAATTACCTCTGGCTCTTGCCATTTGATATCTCAAATCACATAAAAACAAACAAACAAATATGAAAAATAAATTTTGTTAATTTTTACATAATAGTTTGGTTTTGATTGTATTTGTAAAAAAATGGTATACACGAGGGCAGTCTGATAAATCAGTGATAAAAGGAAGAAATATAGCTGATATTCTTATGATCATCTGATATTCTTTAAGAGACGCCATTTAAATATTTTTAAACAAATGTTCAATAGTTTAGTTTTGAAAGTTATTGAAAGAAAGATCAGATTTCTGTTTTTTTAATTATACGTGTATGGAAAAAATATAATTTTTTGTGTCAATAAAATATTATTTTTTAGGAAGAAAAATAATATCTTAAACCAAAATGAATGAATTTATTAATAAAATATTATTTTTGAAGAAGAAAATACTTGAAAAGTATTATGGAGACTGCTGCTCACCATCGAATGAAATAATTCAGAAATGGTTTAACAAAGTGTATCGGCCTAAACAGTGTTTATGTTGTAAAATAAATCAATTTTTACCAAATAAATCATTTTTTTATTTTATTTATCGCTGACTTATCAAACTAACCCATTATAATTTCCCTAAAATAGAAAAAATTATTTTTATTTCAAATTTAAATCAATTCAAAATTTGTAAAATATTATCTAAAATAAAAAAGTTCTAAAAACATTATGCCTCTTGGTATTGAAATGTTGAAAAATCAAACCCCTTTTTTTGTCTACCAACTTTAAACTTACCGCAAATTCAAGTTTTTTATTTTATTTTTTTAAAAAAATAACCAAAACTTCAAAGTTATTTTAATCCTTTCTCCCTTAAACATGTTGGATTAAAATATTTGTCAAATAATGATATAACTACCATTTTTATAGAATTTTAACATAAAACGAAATTTCAGAGAAAAATTACCTCGTAAAAATAATATGAAAAAGAAAAATGTAAAATGTGGAAATTAAAAACAAAATCATTGGAACAACATCAAAACGAAAATATTCCATTAGAAAAATTTCATTTTATTTAGTAACGGTTCGATGCCACAATCCATAATAAGCCATTGAAAGGATGCATATGGTCGTGCATTGAAGTGAATTCTATAATGGCGTCTAAATATTGGCGTATGGTCTATTAGAGAATAAAATCAGCATCAAGGTTATAAGGGGGCCTTGAAAAGCACTACCCAAAAAATTGGTAAAATCCAATCGGTTGCAACCCTTTGCATATTGCAGCCGACAATAAATGAGAACACAAATCAAAATGGATCACAGAATTCTAGTCATATACGACTGGGCTGGCTGTGGCTGTATCCCATGCGGTTCCAAGGGTCGACAATTTGCAAAAAGGATTCAAACCAATATTTCCAAACCATATTGTGGAATCCGCATAAATTCAGAGATTATCCTTTGAATGGAAATTTTGAAAATTACAACAATCGCGAGACATCCTGAATTTACCAACTTGCATTGTGCTACGTTAGAACACGACACCGATACACGATGAAATCGATAGTCATTCAGTAGTATACGTTGTGATGCGATATAATACAATACGTTGCAAACTTTAGTCCTTAACGGATTATTCACGACGTTAAAACTAAAAAAGAATATCAACAAATTTTCATATTTTTTTTAACATTTTGGTTTTTGCGGTTAAGTCTGGTTACTATTGCGAATTAGGATATTACGAATGTTTCCTGTTTTCCGACAGAAAATCCGATTAAACCAAATTAAAGAAAAACATTCAACAACGGATTATAAAAAATAATTCTTAAATCGGATAAAAGTTGTACTTTTGTTGTTGTTTTTTTTTTGTACCTAATTTATTATCATTTCTATTTTAAGGAATTTTTATTGACACGCAATCAATTTATTTTCAATATTTAACTTGTAAATATTTATTTTAGAACTTTGCCATCCATTAAGTACTTAGTAACTGTCGAAGAGGTTCTTCTATTTTTACGATATTATAAAAAAAAAGAGAAAGTAGGAATTATTTCTAATCCGTTTAATATATTTTAAAATAAGAATTTGCATATTTATTTAATAAATGAATAATCTTATATGATTTCAGAAAAGCATTTAATAATTAATAATAATTTATTAATAATGCTCCCACGGTTTGCTAAAATAATTACATTATTAAATATCACAAATTTTTATAATGGAAAAGGAAGGAATTTTAATTAATTGTTATACTGACTAAAAGTTTTATTAAAAAAAAAAATTTTTTTTTGAATATAAAAGAAATGCGAGAAAAACTTCTAAGAAAGTTCTAACAAAAAAGAAAATAATTATAAAAACTTCTGGAAATGAATTGTAGGCTTTATTTTGGTTCTATCATTTCTTTAAACGATTGTTTTTGGATAAAATTTAATTTTTGTTTTAAATTGTTTTATTTCGTGAAAAATAGTTTTGCATAATAAATTATTTGGCATTATTGCGGTAAAAAGTAAGAAGGGAGACTTAAGAAAATGAAGGTAAAATTAGATAATTATTTTAGACAAAACTGGAACTGCACTAAAGTTGTTAATTTTCAGACGTTCCATAATAAAGTTAGATTTTAAATTCAGTTTTATAAGAAATCCCTTTTTTATATATAATAAAACAATATTTATTACTTTAAGAAAAACAACATTTATTATTCTTATCCAATAAATAAATTTTAATTCATGCGTCTTTAAACGAAACAATTTATTTGAATTAAAAGTTTTTAAAAACTGAACTATTAAAAAATTTCCAAAAACTAGAATGAATATTAATAGAAAATATCAAAAGGTACTTTTTAAAAACTTTCATTCATTCTTACACCTATCTTAATATTTAAAATAAAACAATTTCAAACATTTACAAATCATCACCTTATCACCTTACTTAAAAAGCAAATGATGGTTTCGTTTATTAAATATTTTTATACACTTTTGTTTTAAAAAAATTTTGTTTGCCCCAGCAGCCCTGTGTGCCTTATACTAGACTATCCAGATTTACTCATAAAATAAAAAAATTTAAAAATTAGTTTATTCAAAAAAATTTTACGTAAAAAATAAAGATTGTAAACTAGAAATTTGTGCAAAAAAAAATTAGTATAATAAAAATGCATGTACTAAAAAAGTTTCGTTAAAAACTTTGTGTACTAAAAACTTGTATGGATAAAAGTGGCATATTAAAAAATATTACGTTAAAAATGTTTACAGTATAAATGAGTATATTAAAAAATCTCGCATTAAAAATGATTATGCTAAAAATCAATACACTAAAAATTTGTAATATAAAAAGTTTTTGCGTACAAAATTAAGATTGTAAACTAGAAATTTGTGCAATAAAAATTTGTATAAAAAAAAAGTGTGTACTAAAAAAGTTTCGTTAAAAACCTGGTGTACTAAAAACTTGTATGGATAAAATTGGTATATTGAAAAATATTACGTTTAAAATTTGTGTTATAAAAATTGTTACAGTAAAAATTAGTATATTGAAAATTTGTTCAGTTAGAATTTGTGTCAGTAAAAGTACTAAAGATTATAAATTAGAAATTTGCGCAATAAAAATTTGTATAATAAAAATGTGTGTACTAAAAAAGTTTCATTAAAAACATTGTGTACTAAAAATTTGTAAGGATAAAAGTGGCATAATAAAAAGTATTACGTTAAAAATTTGTTCAGTAACAAATAATTTGTAAAAATAAATTTACTAAAAATTTGTATTTTTAAAATTTTTTATAGTCAGTCACTTAAAATTATTGTATTAAATATTTGTAAATTAAAAACTTGTGTACTAAAAATTTGTAAAATAGAAATTTGTATAAAAAAATGGTGTGTACTTAAAACATTTATATTAAAATTTTGTTTGTTAAAAACTTTGTAAATTAAAATTTACGTACTAAAAATTTGTATGGATAAAATTGGCTGATTAAAAAATATTACGTTAAAAATTTGTGTACTAAAAATTCGTATATTGAAAATTTGTACATTGAAAACTTATTCAGGAAAAGTTTGTGTTCAAAAAATTTGTCAAAATAAATTTACTAAAAATTTGTATTTTTAAGATTTTGTTCAGTAAAAATTTGTTTACTTTAAATTTGTACACTAAAAATTTTCTCAATCAATTTAGTATAATTTAAATTAGCTTACATATCAAAAAATTGTATAGTATATTGAACATAAATTTTGTACAATAAAAATCAGTTACTTAAAATTATTGTATTAAATATTTGTAAATTAAAAACTTGTATACTAAAAATTATTAAACTAAAAATTTGTACAATAAAATTTTTTTATTTAAAGTTTGTATAATAAAATCGTGTATACTTAAAACTTTTATGTTAAAAATACGTTCGTTAAAAGTTTAAGTACACAAATTTTTAACGTTTCCACGTTAAAAATTTGTGTACTAAATATGTTTACAGTAAAAATTTATCCATTGAAAATTTGTGCATTAAAAACTTATTCAGTTAAAATTTGTGTACAAAAAATTTGCTAAAATAAATTTACTAAAAATTTGTATTCTTAAAATTTTGTTTAGGAAAAATTTGTTTACTTAAAATTTCTATACTAAAAATATGCTCAATCAATTTAGAATAATTAAAATTTGTATTTATATTCAAAATTTTAATAATATATTGTGCATAAATTTTATATACTAAAAATCAGCCAATATTTAAAAAATTTGTAAATTAAAAACTTGTATACCAAAAATTTGGCAACTAGAAATTTGTACAGTAAAATTTTTTTTATTCAAAATTTATGTAAAAAAAAAAAGTGCAAAAAATTTATAAAAAAAATTAATAAAAATTTTTCAAATTAAAAATTTGTTCATTAATAATTTGTTAATTTAAATTTCAATGATAAAAATTTGTATACTTAAAATTTCTATTGTAAAACTTTTGTGCAATAAAATTTACTAAATTAAAAATTTATAAATTAAAAGTTGGGGTTTCGTTTAAAATTTGTATAAATAACCTTAAAATTTATTAATTTAAATTTCTATGATAAAAATTTGTACATTAGAAATTTTTACGTGTACTATTTGTCTACTAAAATTTTGTTTGTTAAAAATATGTGATCTTAAAATTTTTATTTATAATAAAAATTTGTGTGCCTACAATTTGCAATATAAAAATTTTGGTTACTAAAACTTTGTATAGTAAAAATTAAAAATTTACTATACTAAATATTTTCAGAGAAAAAAATTTTACTGCCTACGCATAACTTAAAAGAAAATATTAAAATAAAATATACAAAATAAGCTCTACTAAAAAATAAAAGATATTTTATAATAATACGTATCCATTCACAAAGTAGATCAAAAGTAAAGTGTCTTTTCATCAATAAAATATTGATTATCAATATTTTTTTATTTCAATTTGTTTCTGCAATAAATGATGTTTTTCTTTATTAGAAAATGAAAAACGAGAACAGAAACACAGTCTCTTAATTTCCACTTTTGAAATATACCGAAAATATTTTGAAAGTTATTGAAGTGATAAAATGAAAATATGCCTCCAATCAATATCTTTTCTAATATATCAATCACCAACTGCTAGAAATTGTTCGCCAAGTAATTTCACTGTTTTTGTTATAGCATTGTTGATACGAAGAAAGTGTAGTGGGCTTCCAAATCAATTTGGTGATTTTACGCCCAAAAATCCATCTATTTTGGCAAAAATTACTACCCAATCTCCCCCCTTTTCCCGTCTATATAGATATATTACCCAAAAAATAATAGAAACAATTTACTAGCTATGTTAGAAAAGGAAATTTTGTTGCTTATATAAAAGTGAATTTATTGCTTCATTGCGGAGATTTCTAGCATTGAAACTTATTGACAGCGTGTCGTGGAAAATTGCTTGAACAAAAGCTTAAATTATATTTTGTTAATACCACCCTTTGTTATTTATTGAAAGGCGCATAAAATTAATTTAAATTTAATCAACACAATGAAATTTCCGCACTTATAATTTAGTATTTTCATTCTAATCAGAAATTTACCCGCAGACATTCATTAAAAAGTCAATTAAATCGAAAAGCTTTTTAACTATTAGCAAAATTTTAAGCTAAACATTTTCACACTTATTTTTTAAATGTCTTCAAAATTTCAAAATAAATATCGATTCACAAAAAAAAAACAATTCACTAATTAACATTTTGTATTTGTCTTAAGGTAATTAAATAAATTTTTTTGAAAGTAATTTTATCAAAAATCTATAATTTTTGGGTTATTTTGGAAAAAAAAAAATTTCATAAGAAATTTAATATTATATATCATATTATAAAAAAGGTTTAATTTAAAAATTCCTTTTAAGTTGCTACCTTAACTAAATAAATATTCGTAAAGTTAATTTTGCCAGAACTATGACCTGTGTTTTTTTTCTTCATTCAAATAAAAATATTTTTTTTTTTTTGGAAGATATTTAAAATAGTAAAACAGACAAAATATTATTAATTAATAAATTTCTCTTTTATTAATAAATTCCTTGAAAGGTTTTATAAGAATTTTCACTCATTAATATTATCATCATGTTTACGTAACAAATAGGAAAAAAAAATAACAATAAATAGAGTAGAATAAACGATGAATAGATAACAACAACAACAACAAAAAATAGGGATAGATTCGGACTATTACCTTAATATAGAAGAGAAAACAGAAAGAAATCCTTTTAACTATATTGTGAAATGGTTAAATGAAAGGATTGGCGGGGATGCTAAAAGCTTACAAACCACAGCTATTCCATGTAATTAAGTTTAAATTTTTATTTCTTATGGAAAGGGTTTGGTAAAAAAGGATTTGGAATATTTTCCTAAAAGTTATGTACTCGCTCTATTTTCGTTTAAGGGTTGAATGTTTATAGCAAAAATGTTTGAACACTTTCAAAAATATTTCCCTGCGGATATAAAAGGTTGAAGAATATTCCACTGTAGGTTGTTTTTGGCATTTTTTTTTTTTAATTTTAAGAAAACAGGCACTCATTTATGCCTATAAAAGGTAGAAAAAATGATGAATACAAGTTATATTTAGCGAAGCGAAAAGGATTTTCAAAAATTCTCCTTTAATATTGTTACTAAAAAATTGAAGCATATTTTAGAGATTTCCTTAAAAAAAAAAAAACAGAAATAATTAAAAATTTTACATAATTTTTTAAAGTATTTTTTTTTTTGAATATTGTAAATGAAAATTTTTAAAAAAATTAATGCTGTCCGCTTTTTTTACAATTTTATATTAGGTTTTTCGATAGACTTTAATATCAGCATGAGTACAAGGATATCAGTTCCTTTTTTGTTTTCGATAAAAGGGTTAGTCGATGTATATTGACTTATGGTTAGATATACATAGACAAGTGTATATACGATATACTAAGGGAATAGCTTTAAAAATGGGTGATGAGATAGGAAGCTAAAAAGTATCAATCAACAATAGCATCTAGGATAGAAATAATAAAAGTTGCATCGTCAATAAAATCGTTCCAAGACTTTTCTAAGAAAGGAGTTTCGATGGGTTTTGAGTAATAAAATCAACACGAAATCCTTTCGATCGGACATTACTTTTTCAAAAAATGGGGGATGTAAATTGTTAACGAAAAGATACGGGAGCAATTCTTTTGAACATCTCAGTTAGAATAAAAATATATCCCGAACCAATATTACCCAGAAAACGATTTCAGGAAAAAGTTTTCTTATCGGTTTTACCGTCTTTCGAACATTTATAATACACAAAAATAAGGGGTAAGCTGAATTTTTCATCCAAAATCGGTCAGGATCTCTACAATCGTCCTGTTTGACGTTTACTTTTGTTAAATGCGGAAGCTTTAGCTGAACATTGTTAAAGGGATGCATTCACAAGCCTTTAGAGATAACGATCGTATTGTTCAAAGTTTACATAACTTTCGGTGGTGAAGCCTTAATGTTCACTGAGTCCTAGTTTGATGTTATTGTTGCCGCAGTCACTTTATGATAATTTCTTCTGTGCAAATTTTTCTAGAAATCCACTGCTATTACTAGTTCTGAAAAAGAAGAATCGATTTCTATCCTTTTTACGAAATCTCTTCGAAATCCATTTTTCCAAACAACCAGCATAGCAAAAAAAAAAAATATCATAAATTCGCTGTATAAAAACCTTACACCGAAAAACGATGTGAGATATTTTAAGTAGAAGTATTTGTACAAATAAAATTGAGGGTGGTGGTCAGGACAATCATGCTGAAGATATAGAGGAATAATAAAATAAAATGGAATCGTTAAACAAAAGGATTTTACTGCTGGTACAAATATATACAAAACGTACTCGTACTTTTCCTTAGAGATGATGCTGTGTAAAATTTCTTTTCCTGCTATTCTATGTATTTAAATTCTTATCTAAATACAGTTCAGGCCTTCTTATATTTATATCCTTTATATTTTTCGTATTTGAATTTTTCTCAATTCCCTTCGTTTTTGATGGTTTGTCTTAAAAAATCATATTAAAAAAAATCCCTTTAGAAATGTGAATACTTCTTTAATTTTGCTTACGTATATTATTTCGACTTCTACGATTCTATAAGCGATGACAAAACATTTGATAAGACATTGTGAATCACCTTTGAAATTTCACCAAAATTACTATTTTTGGATTTGACTTCCCTTTTCATTTGCCGTTATTTAATTACGTGTTTTTATCTTTTATCATTTAATTTATAATTACATGTTACGTAAAATTAAGTATGAAATTAATTCAATTCATCGAAAATTCATTACCAGTAAATAATATTAAATTTCGCAATTGTAACAAATTTTGAATTAAAGATTTATAAATATACACACACACACACATACATACTCTATGTAAAAAAGCTGAAAGGCTATAAAATTAAAATGGTATTGAGGAAAGAAGGGTTTATTATTGAGCTTAAAAGTATTTAAAAATTCAGCACCTGAAATAGTTTGGGTTATAGTTTTTTAAAGTTTTTCATCCATTAAAGAATTATGACCTAAAATTTAAATTTTTTAATATTAAATTTCTGAATAAGGAGCGGAATTTAAATTTTTATTTTTATTTTATACCATTTAAAAAGGTCCTTTATAATAAAAATCGAACTTTTCATAAATAAATAGTGACTTTTTGTAACAATGCGGCTTAGCTCTTCGGTTACAATCGATTGGATGCTATCGATAGTGCTGAGATGAAGTGTTTTCAAATGATTTTTGAAAATATTCAACTTGGCCATAAATAAATATGGAGCTGGGGAACCATAAAAACCATTTTTTCAACAAAAACTCTTTGATAGATTCGTTCAGGGGAGGGGGGGGTATTGTCGTAACATGCATCCAAGTGTCTAATCAGCCGAGAAAAAGGCTATTTCTGAACCTTTTAAGGACTCATTCATCAGCTTCAATGCAAATCGACGGTCTGACCTCAAAAGAGCCTTCACTCATTACATAATTTCATCAGCTACTTATGTTTCGAGACCCTCCGAGGGAAGTTCACCTTTCACTAATCCTCAGCCCTTGAAAAATCCTTAAATGCCACCCGAAAATGTATGCTCTTAAAAAGGAATGTTCCCCATAGGCTCGTTGTAATTTTTCGTATGCCAAACTCGCTGATTTTTTAGCAATATTTGCTATTCTATTTTTGGGAATGCACTACCTTAACACGTATCACACTTTATAGGATCGAATAGTGACCGGATAAGATCGAAACTTGTTCTGAACATTTAGGAGTGACCTTCTGCCAATCCTTTTTAAAATAAAATTTCAAATAAATAATGAAAATTATTTATAATAAAAATTTTTTTATATCTGGAGTAAAAATAGGAAAACGCCGCTTTCCAATAGATGGCGCCAGCAGTAAATGCCAAATCGTAAGCGCAGCCATCTGATCTTTTTTTTAACAATTTCTCATCTTTTTATGAGGTGTTTTGTGATTTAGAAATCATCGATTCTGCAAAATCGATTAAAAAAAAGCTGTTATTTTTTTGTGATTAAGAAATATTGTATTCTGATTAGTATTTAGTAAATTTTTTCGTAAATTATTTAAAAATTTGTTTAGTAATGAATTATTATCATGATTATTAGATTGGCGTAAGATTTATTTCAAAATTTGCTAAATAAAAATTGATTTTCTTCAATGCGTTCCTCTTTAAATAAATTTTTGCAAATTATAATTGTTTTTTTTTTAAATTAATTTGATATAATTACAACTACCACCTTTTCCCAATAGATGGCGCCAGCAGTAAATGCGGATCAAAATGTCGGATTAGAAACGTCAAATTGTAAGCAAAGGCATCTGTCAATAACTTATTACATTTGTAACATTTTATCGGCGTTATATATTATTTTTAAGCGCGAAAATGTCAAAATTTGAGCCAACTATGCGTCATTTTACCTTCAATTCGAAAAAATCTACTGCTGAAGCAAGTCGAATGATTATAGAAACTTATGGTGAGGCTTGTATTAGTGAGGGAACATGTCGGGAATGGTTCTGACGAGACAAAATTGGTAATTTCGACGTAGAAGGCAATGAGCGTCCCGGACCGGTGAAAAAGTTTTAAAGACGCAGAATTGGAGGCATTACTGGGAGAAGATCTTGTTGACAATTCCCAAAAGCAAGGAAATTGGCAACGGCAAAAAAGGACAAAAAGGAAAGGTTTTCTACATCGTATTGGGACTGGTAGGATAAAAAATGGATCCATTACGATAAACCAAAGTGAAGAAAATCGTAAGAGCGCCACGGCCATGCATCAACATCGACGGCCAAGCCAAACATCCATGTCTCGAAGATCATGCTATATTTGGTAGGACCAACTCGGCATGGTATATTATGATATGTTGCAATCGGGTGAATTTATTGCAGGATACCGAACACAACTGGTGCGTTTGAGCTGAGCATTGAAGGAAAAACCTCCCACAATATGAGCGAAGACATGACTAAGTGATTTTATTGCACGACAACGCTTGACCACATATTGTTAAGGTGGTTAAAACCTATCTGAAAACATTGAAATGGGACGTCCTGCCTCACCCGGTGTATTGTGCAGACATAACCTACCTCCAATTTTGCGAAGAGACCAAAAATTAGGTTTTTCGATATGCAATCCGTATACTGCCTAAAAGATAGGAAAAATTTGCGACTAGCGATGGATAATACTTTGAAACATGAAAATTTTCCATAAAAAAGCCTCAAGCCTCCTCAAAACGAAAAAGTAACTAGAGGCTAAAGGGCAAAAAATAATTTAGTTTTATTCTCGTACATCGTATTTAGAGCAAAGTCAGTTGGAGGGAATACATAACTAACCTCATTTTTGATTTGTGTGTTATTTGCTTAGATAATGTTACATGAAAAAGTTTTTACTTCCATAAGCTTTTAGTGGTTTTCTTAATTTTTTCTCATCATCCAAAAATACAGAATACTGTTCACATACAACTTTATAACATGCTCAGTAGAAAATATATTTTTTTTGGGAGCACATTTTTGAAAACTATTTAGAACATTGAATTGTTGCAATAGAACGACGAAAGTGGATATTTTAACCATCGGAAAGGTGGCAACCAACATTAGGTAATTTGAAAGGGGAGAAAACGAACTAGCAAAGAGTTATGACCATTCAAAATTGGGTCTGTATGCAAAAATTCTTCTACAATTGCTCTGCGATAAAGGACACCATTCATAGGAAGCATTCTTTATTATGAAATAATTTATTCTGAATTCCTTAGGCAAACTTCCAAGGAGTATAAATATCTTTTCAAATGCATTACACGAACAAACTTCTATCACTGATGTCCCACTTTCTACTTGCAAAAATATTCATTTCTTCGCAACGATATTAAATAGGTTTTCACATTAAAATACGAATATTCGTAATTGTTTGGAAGGATATATGGTCCTTTGCATACACATATACTCTGGCTCTTTTCTATTCATATAACTATTCATTTTTATTTGCTATTTTTATTATCATTTACATTGAAATATAGTCATTCGTTTTTCATTTTATGAAAGAAAAAATATTTATTAGCGTTGTGTATCTATACTTAAATTATTTTTTAAAAAAAAAACATTTGGAAAAAAAAAATATTTTTGGACTTTAAAAAAAACAACAACATAATTTTACATTCTAATTTAAAAAGTTAAAAGTTTTAGATATTTTTAAAGTTAGAAAAACACAAAAATTTCCAACTTGATTTTAGTAGGTGACATATTAAGATACTATTGTTAGTTTGCACATGAGGTCCTTGATGCCCCGAAATTAATGGCGATGAGTAACTCAAAAAGAGCCCTGTAAACATTTTTTAAACCTTTACAATTTTATGAAAGTGCCCAAAATTAAAAACAGCCACCATAACGACTTACTATTCACTCGCCGATTAATTTTTAGGTTATGTCCTGTTCGTAGTACAGCCAATTTTATTTCAAAATTTAAATGTCCTTTCATATGGCAACATTGTTGAAAATGAAATCAAACGCAAGATAATTATATATATAATAGTAAGTGAGCTTAAAAATTAATTGAATACTTGTATATATTCATAGCGCCATAGCCATGAGGCCATTTAGAATACTATTCGGTATTTTATAAATTACATAGTTCTAAGTAACCATTTACACCGTATATTTTGTTACCTTTAATAGGAGCACGAATTATTTTCTAAAAATATACTACTTATTACCTGGACAAATTGTATACTTTTTTTCGAGTTAATTATATCATTAATATAATAAATACAATTTCAATTTAATTCATTCCGAGAAATTATATAAAAAAAATAATAGATTTCACAATCTAAACAAATGTAAACTTTTTTTGTGAAGGGAAAAACAATTTCAAAATATAGTAAAAGCCCATTATTCAAATAAATTGCTTTCCAATCGATTTTTATAGTATTTTTTTTTGTTATATTTACTATCAATTTACTTATAATTTACGTGTTTACAAAAAAAAAAACTTGTCTAAAGTTCTTTTTCTATCTAACAACGAGAATAGAACTTATTTGTAGTCCTTTTGGGAATATTATTTTTGCTTATATTTTTCGTATTGTATATTAAGTAAATATTATAAAACATGAAATCAATGGAAATTGGAAGTAGATAAACGCCTTTAGTGATGATGATATTTTAGTTTGGTGAATGTGTATATTTATCTGATCAATATTAACATTATTTACCTACACCCTTGAGTGTTGATATCAGATGAATTGAGTTGTCTGAGCCAACAAAATTGAGTGACGTTTATTAATCAATCAAAACTCAAATGGACGAAAGGTAAGCAATAATATTCCGTATACGAATACCCTTCAAGATAGAACGTTCGACTTAAACATTTCCCCATAGATTATGATCAGGACTTTTACTACTACTACTTGTTATCTAATCAATTTGTCCATATTAATTTGGAAAGCAGTAATAAATCAAAAGAAATTAACGCTTTTGGTAAAACAATATTGAATTATTGAAGGAGATTTTCCTATACTATTCGGTATCAATTCATGGTAAAATAGGATTTTTGTTTTGTTGATATTTCGTAGTTTTGATATTAGAAAAATGGATATAATCAAATTTTTTATATTATTTCAAATAATTTTATTGATATTTTTTAAATGGCTTTCCAAAAATTTTAATAAATACAAAATTTATTAAAAAATTTGCAGTTTTTTGTAATTTTATATTTTAAAATAAGAACAATTTTTCTTTGCTCATACTTGTAGATTGAACCGGAATAATACGTTGAATCTTTTTTTACATATTCTTAAGTCCTAAGACTACCGAAGTAGATTTTAAACATTTTTGCATAAGTTTCTTATGTTATTCCGCATAATTTTATTTTCAAAAAAAATGTACTTCATCAAAAGGAAATTATCTACCGAATTTTAAGTTTTTTTGCAATTACTTCATCAAAAGGAAATTATCTACTAAAAAAAAACAGTTAACTTGCTACTCAAAATGGTTTATTTTGAAATTTTTACAAATTGGAAATTATTCCTCTTAACTCATAGATGGAGCCGCTAAGCTTTTCGAAATTGTTTTTCAAAATTTCCTCAATATTCTTTAGAATTAAGGCCCTCGTATTTTATGTTCTTTCGATAAATATTTATTAATATTTCTGTTTTTCAAAAAAGGCGACATTTTAAATGAATTTGATTATCAAATTTGTAGTTAACTTGATGTTAACAATTGCATTTTTTTTTTAAATATTTGAAATTACTACTTTTTACTCATAGATGGAGCTACCAAATTATTCAAAATCATGCGTTGAAACTTTTTATTATATTTTCAAGCCCTAAAACTACCGAAATAGATTTTAAACATTTTTACATAAGTTTTTTATGTTATTTCAAATAATTTTATTGATATTTTTAGTTAAAAAAAATGTACTTCATCAAAAGGAAATTATCTACCGAATTTTAAGTTTTTTTGCAATTACTTCATCAAAAGGAAATTATCTACTAAAAAAAAACAGTTAACTTGCTACTCAAAATGGTTTATTTTGAAATTTTTACAAATTGGAAATTATTCCTCTTAACTCATAGATGGAGCCGCTAAGCTTTTCGAAATTGTTTTTCAAAATTTCCTCAATATTCTTTAGAATTAAGGCCCTCGTATTTTATGTTATTTCGATAAATATTTATTAATATTTCTGTTTTTCAAAAAAGGCGACATTTTAAATGAATTTGATTATCAAATTTGTAGTTAACTTGATGTTAACAATTGCATTTTTTTTTAAATATTTGAAATTACTACTCTTTACTCATAGATGGAGCTACCAAATAATTCAAAATCATGCGTTGAAACTTTTTTATATATTTTTAAGCCCTAAAACTACCGAAATAGATTTTAAACATTTTTGCATAAGTTTTTTATGTTGTTTCAAATAATTTTATTGATATTTTTAGTTCAAAAAAAAATTAGTTCATCAAAACGAAATTATCTACCGAATTTTAAGTTTTTTTTTTTAAATTACTTCATCAAAAGGAAATTATCTACTAAAAAAAAACAGTTATCTTGCTACTCAAAATGGTTTATTTTGAAATTTTTACAAATTATTATTATTATTTCGATAAATATTTATTAATATTTCTGATTTAAAAAAAGGCGACATTTTAAATGAATTTTATTATCAAATTTGTAGTTAACTTGATGTTAACAATCGCATTTTTTTATGATATTTGAAATTACTTCTTTTTACTCATAGATGGAGCTACCAAATAATTCAAAATCATGTGTTGAAACTTTTTATTATATTTTCAAGCCCTAAGACTGCCAAAATAGATTCTAAACATTTTTACATAAGTTTTTTATGTTATTTCAAATAATTTTATTGATATTTTTAGTTAAAAAAAAATGCACTTCATCAAAAGGAAATTATCTACCGAATTTTAAGTTTTTTTGCAATTACTTCATCAAAAGGAAATTGTCTACTAAAAAAAAACAGTTAACTTGCTACTCAAAATGGTTTATTTTGAAATTTTTACAAATTGGAAATTATTCCTCTTAACTTATAGATGGAGCCGCTAAGCTTTTCGGAATTGTTTTTCAAAATTTTCTCAATATTCTTTAGAATTAGGCCGCTCGTATTTTATGTTATTTCGATAAATATTTATTAATATTTCTGTTTTTCAAAAAAGGCGACATTTTAAATGAATTTGATTATCAAATTTGTAGTTAACTTGATGTTAACAATTGTATTTTTTTTTTAAATATTTGAAATTACTACTTTTTACTCATAGATGGAGCTACCAAATAATTCAAAATCATGCGTTGAAACTTTTTATTATATTTTCAAGCCCTAAGACTGCCAAAATAGATTCTAAACATTTTTAACTAAGTTTTTTATGTTATTTCAAAAAATTTTATTGATATTTTTAGTTTAAAAAAATTAGTTCAATAAAAGGAAATTATCTAATGAATTTAATTAAAAACTTGAAAGTTAACTTATAAAATTTATTAAAAACTAATGGAAATTATTGCTCTTAACTTATAGATAGAGAAATAATGGAAATTTATTTGCTCTGAACTCATTAAAAGAGCAATAATGGAAATTATTGCTCTTAACTCATAGAAAGAGCCGCTAAACTTTTCGAAATTATGTTTCAAATTTACCTCCATATTCTTTAGAATTAAGGCGCTAGTCTTTTATGTTAATCAAAGCAAATTTATATTAATCAAAAAAAAATTAATTTAAAATTTTCTAAATTTGTTTTTTATTGTAACGTTTTACAGATAAATTTTGCATTTTTTTTATATTTACTTTAGTAAAATAAATAATTTTCGACCTGCCAAATAATTAAAAACTATTCCTTAAAGCTTTGGTTCTTAATAAATTGTTCAATTTCTAATCAAAGCAAATTTATGTGAATAAAATAAATTTTATTTTTTAATTTTTTGCATATTCTAAGGTCTAACAGAAAAATTTTGTAATTTTCTAACATTTACTTTAAAAAAAAAAAAAATCTGGTCAACAATTTAGCAAACACGAGGTAGTAAATTTTTAGACTAATTTATAACAAGAATTAAAATTAAAATTATATTTAAAAATTTTATATATTTATTATTAATAATTTATTTAAATACTAATTAAATATTTTATTCATTTATTTGATACTAGAATTAAAATGTATGTGAGAACATGTATGTATATTGTAGTAAAAATAAAATTCCATCGTAAATGAATAAATTCATTTAGTTAAAATGTTCACTGTAAGCACCATATTTTTTCTATCAGCGAAAAAGTGAAAAAAATTCTAGTAAAATTTCCATTCTATCAGAAATTCATCATTATTAACGCATGTCTGCACGTATTCGAATGGACAGTTTTCCATTCAGTTTTCAACAGTAGCTTTTTTTGTTGGAAAATAGTAAAAAAAAATCCATTCGTTTTCTATATCAAAATTACTATGTATGGGGATGTACATTTGTTTGTATAAAAATATAATTCTAGACTAACTTTTCTATCAAATCGTAGACGAAAATATAACGAAAATAACCAAATTTCGATTGAAAATGAAAATGAGATTTAACATCCTCCCTCCAACCCTCAAAAAAAAAAAAATCAAACAACATCAACTACAACCCCATATGTATAAATACAAATGTATATTATGTTTTATTATAGATTTTTATTTTATTTTGTGTCTGGGTGGTTTTTTACAAATCCATACTCTGCCAAATGCACACCCCTCCCTCCCCCACACAATATGTGGAGTCATAAAATTTAATCAACAAAAAAATTACAAATTATTTCCATATTTTTCAGTTTATTTTTATATTACTATAACAAAATTAAAATCTAGTAGTAAAAGCTGTTTGCCAATATATCGTCAAAAAGGCACAGGATGGTAGTAGCTAGTCTTTGAATATTTCTATTTCACTGATATTACGTTTTAATCTACCTACACTTTTGGTTATACTTAATTATACTCAGTTTTCGCCCTTTTTGCCTGTAAGTAATTTGTCTAAAAAAAAAAGGTATATTTTAGGTTCTACTTCCGAAGCGACTCAATTATATTAAGGCACGATTACAGTGGATTTGTTGTTTAGTCAAAGCCAAAGTCGTCTATGCTTATGGCTTTTCGGAGTTTTTCGAAGGAAAGTATGCGATTACAGATAAAGGCCAATTACAAATGTGCTTAGTCCTATTCCGCATTTAAGGAGAATCGCCTATAATGGAGCTGTAAAGCGGCCGCCGCGAACATAGTTTCCTTTATATGCGGAAGCTAATTTGCATGCGATAATTTTCATGATACTTTTCTTTGCTCGAAACATGTTGCCTACCATCAACTTTCATCAAAGTTTATTGACCGCCCAATCTTAATCGACTTCCTTTTTAAGGATATCTCAAACGCACTTTACCCATTTTCTTACTTTCTACAGTACCGTACCACTATTCATAAAGCTTAATTCCTCTTCAATTTACCATTCATTCGGTTCTTTAATTGATTCCAACCAAACTCTCTTATACACTAGAAACCATCGTTAAATAGAAATATTATAAGTGAAATGTTTTCTTCTTTTTCTTCTTCTTCTTTAATTTAAACAAGAACGATTTTTTAATATCAAACAATTTTGCAAAAGGTCGCATCTGTATTGTGTTGCCCTCTTTTAGATGTAATGACTGAAAATTGACTGATAATATGGCATTCAGTTAAAGACAGAAGTTATTCGGGGGAACAATCGCTTTTCTTATGGATACTAATTAGCTCTAGCTAAGATTTCGATGTGCTACTATTTCCATTAACATATTAAAATAAAAGAAACGATGGAAAAATTTGTAAATATTTCCCCCCTTTGGTATCAGTAAAACTTTCCATCTTTTATTGAAACTCTTTAGTGTATTTTCCGTATTTTTGTACGAATTTTTCAAATTTTTCTTAGCATCTATTTGCAGTATATTTAAAGATAATGAAATTTAAACATGATAAAAAGTTTTTTCTGATAATGTTAGTAAGTATTTTAATATAATTGCTAAAGTTTTTGCTGAAAATTTAATTTATTATTTATGTAAAATCTTTCTTAGTTTATTCATTTTTGTTTTTCTAAAGTAAATTTTCTGAAATAATTAAAATTACACAAATTATAGACAAAATAAAAGCTTGTTTTGAAAAATAATAAATTTCGTACAAAAAAAAATAATGATTAAAAATTTTTTTAATAAATATTTAAGGTGATTTCTTCTAATAAACGACTCTGGGACGACTGTGCGTACTGGATTAGCAACATTGTTGATAGTGTTTGCAAAATGTTGCTAGTATAAAAGAGTTGCAGTATTCATCACAGGTTCAAACCGTTCATAATCGGTATGGTGGCGGCGTGCAGTGCATAGTTTTCTGATTTATTAGGTTTTCCTTGTTTTCAAATTTATTTTAACATCAAAATTTTTATAAGATCTTTAATTAAAAAAACGTTTTAAATTAGGTGAGTTTTTTTGTGTTATAATTTTTTTAAATTAAGATGGAGTATGATAAAAAATCTAAAAAATGTTCGTAAGAACTTTTTATTAAAGCTTTTATTGCCCTTTTTCAATAAATAATCATTTTGTGGTTATTTAATCCGTCCTTAAATTTAATAATAACATTATATTATAGTAAAATGTCCTTTTTTTACTATATTGTTAGTTCAGAATAGAATGCTTGAAAAAAATTTTTATTTCTTTTTAGAGTAAATCAATAATTTTTAAACTTATTTCAATAAAATGTATTGTAAATATTGAATAATATTTCTTATTTATATGAAAATTATAAATATCATAAAATATGTGAACAAAACGATTTATTTTCATATTTAATATTTATATTCGTATGAATTTTCACCACGATTATTTTCCTTTTTAAGAAAAAGAAAAAAAACCTATATAAGATATGAAACTTTTATAAATATTTATTCTTTAATATAGAATATAACAACAACAAAAAATTCTCATTTTAATTCAAATCGAAATAATAAATCGAAAATTTATTCTATTTTTGGAAAGTTCATACTTTTCCATTTACTTTATGGAAAGTCTATAAAAAATATTTTATTTTCGTGTACATACAATATTTCCAATTTGAAGGCGGGCTGTTTTTTCTTTCCCTGGCAAAGGGAAAAAAGCTACTTAGAAAAACCACAACAAAATCAATTTATTCGATCAAAATGATATTTTGTTTCAATATCCTTTAAATGTAAAAGATTCAAGGTGAAATTTATTCATTCGGTAAAGATCTTAAGTATTATTTTATGTTAAAAGAAAAAAAAAACACCCACTCAAAAAGACATCAAATTAAATTTGGCCAGAGGAATTTGCGTTAAATAGGAAATTTGTTTTGAAAAAAAAAAAATTTCAAATCGAAATGCTCAAATAGAATAAATTGAAAAATTCCTACTATTTTTCATTTAATAAAATACCAAAAACATTTAATACCTAATACTAATTGGATAGGATAAAAGCTATTTTCTAATAGATACTGTATGTCTGTGACACAGATAGAAATACTGACACAGAAGTTGCGTAAATGTAGACCATCAGTAGATTATTGTGTAATCCTTTAAGATGAATATCGATCTGAGAATGTTTTGTTTTGGTATTAGATGGAGCAGACGCTGAGCTCAATACTCGTTTGCAGACAGTTATATCTATCAGGATTGGTGTAGTATGAACGTATTTGGTGAATGGCAGAAACACGACAGAAAAATCTTTTCCAGGCTTGTTGTACACTAAACATAATCGATAACTTAATTTAAGGAGTTGTTTTGTGTTTTGAGGCTCTGTTTTTTGGACTCTTAATGTTGTAAGAAATTTTAGTTTTTATGGTGCGGAGGGGTGGGGCGGAGGGTACGGATTGCATTCGACATATTGGCGTTTATCACAAATTTGCATACGTACACATGCTATGTCCAGAGGGCAAGAAGTGAATGTTTTTTCATCCAGATAGTATGTACGAGAATTCAGGTCATGTACACAAAGTCAATTAAGCAGAACATAATTTACAATAGGATTACAATCAACAAATTTCGTCTCTCAATTTGAATGATAAACTGCTTTATCCTGCATATTACATTCATTTACGAATAATGCTAGGATGTGGCCAGACTGTTGGATGGTTTGGTTGATATGCTTGTCTATCGATAGACCTCCTAAACTGATGGTTTCTCTGCCAACTCAACTGAGCGAGATTCTCTTTTGTGAAGCCATAATCAGGCCACCATAACCAGCCAAACTACATGAATTTATTGCGTTACATAAATCGAGACCAACTAACCGTGTGCCAGTGAGCCAGTCAGTCAGCCATGTCCAAGCCATCCATTCATTTGGGAAATCAATCACCAAAGAACCCATGCTACAAGTCACCCAACCTGAGATGAGCACCTCCAGTGACACAAATCCATATTGGACAAAGTTCATTTAGAACAAAACCATTGACTCGTGTGAGAATCTATGATGCTACTGTAGTATACTCCACACTTAAGGGGACATCATTCCACCAAACCACCCCCCCCCCCCTCTAAAAAATTGTTCAAATATCCCCTATTATACCCAAAGAACAGACTGAATATGAACATGTAATTTTATATTAATCCAATTAAATCTGATTTTTCATTTGTTTTGATTTTTTAGCATTTTTAATAAAAGGACGAAGTGCAATGTTACTCAAAGCCACCACCAGCCTGATTATTTATAAATTGTCACGATTTTTTTTTAATGGAAAAATGTCTTCTTCAATAATAGTGAAAGTTCTATGGTTTTTTTTTTTTTTTTAATTTAAAAAGTATTTAAAAATAATCAATAAAAAGTCCCTTTTTTAAGGATAGATAAAAAAAAATGTTTTATGATTCAATTTTTCGGTATGAAACTTTTATCGCTTAATAAATTCCGTTAAATTCATTTAAGTTAATGTTCTATAAAACCGAATATGTGATTTTATTCTTTCCAAAATGATAAGGATATGTCCCTTCTATAATTTCGATTTTACTGACACTATTTTATTTCTTTTTCTATTATTTGATATCTACGCATACCTTTACCTTGGAAAATGAATATATCCATTTGGTAGAATTTATCCTCTTTTTTTATTGTTAAAGGAAAAACATATGCTTGGCTTTGTATTTTCTTATATTGAAACGAATCTCATATATACAAATAATTCCGGCTGAACAGTAGTCTACTATTTTGTTGATGCGTATAAGGGAGCATATTTATTCAATATAACATTGAGTCTATATTGAATGTGGGGGTAGAAAGGAAAAAAAGGAAAGTCCTGAACTAAGCTGAATTTTATGAAGTTCAGCACAAATTCAATATTGTTCGGAAGGCTAGGGTAAATTGACCGTGAATTAGTGCTTTGTGGTCGAATTCGAATAGTCATTACACTATTAATATAATGCATGCCGATTCAATAAGAACACAAAACTATCAATCAGACGAATGATTGACTTATTGTTGAACTGAGCCATTCCGATAAGCCATCGATTTTTGCTAGCTTGCCCCACAACATTGAGTTTGTTTGGTAACTTCCCAACTATAAGCTTTCTGCTCCTTTCTTTATTCGAAACTACATATTTAAATGGTAATGAGGATTCATAGGAATAGGATGACTTCTTTGTGTTGTTCATCGATGTGAATAAAAGTGGAGTTGATTCAAAATGGGAGGGGGAAAAAAACTTATCGGCCGAACAAGAAAACTTTTTATAAATGATTGCCAAACCTACCGCTTGGGGGGGTGTTGGAGATAAAACTATAGTAGACTCTGGAGTGGATTTTGTTTTTACTTTTGCTCTTCGAAATTACTGCCTGAATAATTAACGCAATGTTGTTTTATACGGAACTGAAAGCACCCTGCAGATGAACTGAAATCAATCATTTCTACTCCAGGCGCTATTACCATATCTTCTGGAAAAAGGACCAGACAACATTTAAGTGTGCTCCTTGTAGAGAATGTTAAATTTTTTCCTTACCTTTTACGGAACGTGTCTAAGGAACTGGCAATGCTATTATTTTTCGCTCTTCCAATACAATATTTTCGAAAAAGAAACTTGCTCCTTTTTGGAAGAGGGAATATTGTACCTCCACCAATTCAGGCTCGACTTGTCGATGAATTTTCACACTTTCCAGTAAAATCGTATCAAAGCATTCGTAAATAGGATTTACTGAACTCAATATTCTACTACCCTTGGTATACCAGCAGCAGCATTATACAAAGTTGAAAAGAGATGAAGTCTCATTTGAACGGTGAGAAGGAGGGAGGGTATATGGTATGGTATTCTGTATCTATTTACTGGTACAAAGGATCATTAGTCACTTCTGTATTCCATTTATCAGCGTACTAGGGATAACTTAATTTGTGACTTTTGCAAGAAAATCAGCACTTAATGTATATATCGTATGTATGTATATGGAAGGAAATTTCTGTGTGTGTCAAAAAATTTTTTTTTGATGTTAATAAAGGCGATGACGCTGATGAATGGTTGACTCCTGACAAGAGATGGCAAAAGATTTAAATATGAAAAATTTATTCGTAAAAATGAATCTGCTTTGAATCTTATTTCGAAGATTTTTCATGTACCATCAAATATTGTCTATGCTAATCAGAATATATTAATTATATATTTTTTTTGTTATTTGGTATTATTCAATTGAATGATGACGGAAAATTTGGCTGTGCTTAAAAAAAACAACAACAACAATATTGTTAAATCGATAGTGTATCGATTATTCTATGATTTAGTTCTGATGTTTAGCATTATTTATTTTTTTTAAGTATTATCATTAACATATCTCAATAGTCACTTAATCGAATTTTGGGAATTACAATAAATATTTATTGGGTGTATAACTTAAAAATGCGGGATTTTTGGCAAACTTTGAGTGTTCATTTTGAAAAATTGTCCATCGGAAGCCACTACTTGTTCCCATCTTTCTGGCAACATATGGATTCCACGCCAAAAAAACTGCTCCGGTTTTGAGGCCAAGAATGAGTCGAGCCAATTTTTGATGCCCTGTTCTGAAGTGAAGCGTATTCCGGTAAGGGCGTTTTGCATGGATCTAAACAAATGGTGGTCGGACGGAGCAAGGTCTGGGCTATAAGGCGGGTGAGGCAAAACTTCCCAGCCACTGTTTTCTAAATAATTTTTAACCGGTCTTGCAACATGAGGCCGAGCGTTGTCATGATGGAAAATTATGCCTTCGTGTCTAGTCGCATATTCCGGGCATTTTTCGGCCAATGCTCGCTTCAAACGGATTAATTGTGTTCGGTGGAGGTCGCCTGTGATCGTCTGGCCCGATTTCAATAGATCATAATAGATCACACCCTTCTGATCCCACCAAATACAGAGTATTACCTTGGCGCCATGGATATTTGGCTTTGGCGTTGATTTGGCTGGTTGGCCGGGCTTCACATATGATTTTTTGCGCTTTGGGTTGTCCTAATGAATCCATTTGTCGTCGCCAGTAATGATTCGATTCAAAAACGACTTCTTTTTCTGCCGTTTCAAGCAGCATTTCGGACATGCAAAATCGCCTTTCATCGTCTCTCGGCTTCAATTCATATGGGACCCAATTTCCTTGCTTTTGGATGAATCCTGCTGCTTTCAAACGTTTTAAAATGTCTGCTTGAGTGACTCCCAATGATTTTGCAATTTCTTCTTGAGTTCGACAACAGTCTTCGTCGAGTAATGCCTCCAAATCTTCATCTTCAAACTTTTTTGGCTGACCTGGTCGTTCCTTGTCTTCCGTGTCAAAATCACCACTTCTGAACCGCACAAACCATCTCTCGTTGAAATCGATGGAACATATTCAGGATAAGCTTCGGTGAGCAATCGATGTTTTTTTTTCAAATTGAAGAAGTAAATCAACACTTCCCGCAAATGGGACTTTTTTGGTACGAAATTCGACATTTTTGAAGCAAAAAAAACTTTGCTGTTTACACTATTTCGTTCAATGACTAATCGAGAATGAATGACAGATGTTTAACCTCCAAAATGCCATATGAGTTATTATTACCACAAGCCATGTGTTAAAGTTATGCCATCTGTTGTCAATTTTTAAGTTATACACCCAATATATAAAATAGACTTTTTGTAGAAGTTGAATTTTTCTCCAAATAATCCAAATTTTTGGATTACGATTAGTGATTAGTCTTATTACCAGCTCATTTTCATTCATTTTGAGGGTCGGAAGATAGAACCCTGTCATTTAGCAGCTGTCAAACTTATATTTCGTCCAATATATAATTTACTTAGAAGGAAGTCCACCATTTTTTTTTAAATTAAAATTTGCAGAATAAGGAATATGCAGAAAATGCAGCAAAAAAAAAAACTTTCTTCAAAGATGTGTCTCATTGCTCGATCGTTGGATTGATTAATACATAAATGACCATATATGGAGCTCTAAAGACCCAAAAGTAACTGTAAAAAACCCATTATATCCGCAAAAAGTGACTGCCGAGTAGAGATTTTGGATCGTCTTTCTTTGAAAATGAAGGAGAGACCATTATCGTTATTTCTGATCGCTATGGCTGTATGATAAGTAACTGTTTTTGCTATCGACCTTATTGACTTTATTCTAAAGCATATGTGGTTTTAATAATATGGCCCGATAAATGACAGAACATTACAAATTGGGGCTTTATATCAAGAATAGTTGCCAGGAAGAGTTATTTCGAGATTTGGTAATGTCAATTGTAATATGAATTACATAAAAGACTATGTAACACAGACAATCTCTAAATTTTAATACACTCGAAACCAACATTCGCCTAGTAATGACAGAATTACAGCCCAAAATCTGCAAGAAAGTCATCATAAATTATCTCAAAAGGATCGAATCCTAAAAAAAGATGGCCATTTAACTATTGTTATATTAAATACGAAATTGTAAGGTGCAAAAATTATAACAAAATAAGTTTTGTTTTAAATATAATGTTTCAGTATTTTTACCAATACCACTTTACTTTCCAAAGCATAATTTGGATAAAACTTTGAAAATAAATTATTTTCTTATTGACGGTAAAAGAAAAAAAACCACTTCTGTGAGATGGACATTCATAATATCCTGGTCACACATAACTTTATAAATGTTTTAGTTTACTTACGATTGATTTGTGGAATTTCTTAAATTTTTTTTGTATTTTTAAGATCTTTAAAAATTATCCGCTTACCTGTAAAAAAAAAAAGAAAAATGTTATTAATATTTTATTTGTAATTTAAAAAAAAAATATTTTCATTTTAAATTGTTAATGAAAAGTATTTACTTCTTTTCATTAAAATTTTAATCATAAAATTTGTATAAGTACAATGCTTTTAGGACTTAGAAAATGACTGCGCGAACAGTGTTTTTTGATCTTTCAACCGAAAAATATTTTACGAAAATGAAAATCGCACAAATCCTTTGCACCGAAAATATGACTAAAAGCGTGTTAATTATGTAACGAAATACACGTTTTTCGTTATTCATTGTGATAGCTTTCATTACGAATAGATTTTTTTCCTTTCTAGATAAAATATACGAGAAACAAACGACATGTGGTTACGTACGATCCATATCTATGACGGATGATGGTGCAACCCTACGTCATTGTGCAACCCATCCCCACCTCATACCAGTCGAACATAGACGTTTTTTTTTCTAACCCTTTTCCAATTCTAATTTTAGCTGTGCCATAAAAGCCGGGCTTATATATTTACCTGACTAAAATAGAAAAAGTCTAATAACGTAAGGAACTCATTAGTAACTAGATACTGTGGTAATTTGTTGAAATCAGGCAGTTAAGCTTTGCAGACACAATATTATTTGCTAAACTGAAAGGATGGAAGGATGAAAAGTCGTAAGGGTGAAGAAAATATACCTCAAGATTCATTAGCATTTTTGTTGCGTGCTACAAATTCCTTGGGTGTTTTATTTTTTTTTTTTTTATAAAAAAACATTGTGGCTTTTAAATACCATTTTGAGGATACGTTTACAAGTTGTTTATTTATTCTATGAAATTGTTTTAAGTATTTTTTATATAAGTCTATAAAAGTTTAATTCCTGGTAAGAAATGAGCTACTTTTCGTTTTGAATTTTAATTATGTGAGCAATAATATTGATAGTGAAGTGGGTGTTTGTGTTTATTTGTGTTTAGTCCTTATACTAAGGCAAATATTTACAAATATATTGATTTCATCGCTAATGGTATCAATTACAAAATTAAATAGAAAATTTATTTATTAATTTATAAATTTTACACAAAAGTAAAATAAATTAAGTACAAATTGGTATATAATTCTTAGAATATTTAATTGGAAGAGAATCTATTACTTTTAATAGCAAAACGATTGCTACTCTTAAATGCCGGCATATTTCGATTTGCACGAATTTATTTATTAAATACTCCAAACGTATTTCACTACAAATCAACATTAAAAATATATAATTAAATCACACAAACAATAAAATGTTTTATTTTTATTTCATTTTCTAAATACAAAATAATTCATAAAATTTTATTCAATATGAACTGAAGTTAAATTTAAATAAATTAAGAAGTCCAAAGTACAATATTTTAGGAATTTTAGCGGTAACATATTTTATGTATTATATTTGTCCATTCGAGTAAATAAGTCGGATAACATGGATTGTTTTTACACCATCCACACTAATTGATAGTATGCAGCATTCGAAGATGCTGTTGCTACTGTAAAGAAACCGATTGGGTCGATACGCCATTGTGTCCAACATTATTTGGATCTGTGCCAAGCCACTTTATGGAAGATTTTGCGGAAATATTTTGGTTAACGAGCTTACAAGATGCAGCCCGTGAACCAATTGAAGCCGCTTGACCATCATGTGCATCGTTCGTTGAGTGAATGGACCAAGAACCACAAAATTTGGTCCAGCGATGATGCTCATTTTTGGTTGATCAAAAAATTATTGTTTGATGTGCTTTATGGGCTGGTGGAATTATTGGTGCATATTTCTTCAAAAATATTGCCGCCCAGAACTGTACAGACAATGGAGAGCACTAAAGATCCTTGATTACTGACTTTTTCGTTCCCAAATTGAATGGCATTAATATGGAAAAGCTGTGGTTTAAACAAGACGGCGCAACATACCACATAACGTGCGCCACAATCAATTTATTGTAGAAAATATTTAATGAGCGGATAATTTTGAGTAACGGATCTATGCCAATATACCAAAGACGATGGAGAACTTAGAAGCCAATATTGTCTACGTTATTGTTGATATACAATCCCAGCTGCTCGAAAAAAAGGTTGAAAATTGAACTATCAGGTTGCGCTTTATTCTGTCCTATATGCCTCATAATCAAACGCTAATGGCCTCAAATTACTTTCTTTCATAGCTATTACCAAGATTATTATATGTTTTATTTCATTTTAAAATTCTATACTTCTAAAAAAACACAATCTACACAAGATGTGGCAACTCTAATGACATCTGGCAACAGTGCATATATTATAAGGAAGTTTCTCTTAGACCAGCGGTATAAAAGTTCAAAGGTGGAACAGTAAAATTTGGAGCACCGATATGCCATCAAATTTTGCATCAAAGTTGGTGAATACAAAAATGTGAGACAATTGCGATGATTATGGGGCTTTCCTGAGGGATCAGAAGTAAAAAACAGCCAAACCTCGCTTAAGGAGGTCTTTTACATCAAAAACTGATGAAAATATGGAACGCGCTATGGGTTGCTTTATAAAAAGGACTTGTTTCTTGAAAGGCCCAGAAAGAATGTTCTTTGGACAGTCACTTGTCAAACAACCATTTTTATTAATGAAGTTTTTGTTGGCAAAATTTTAACCTATATTCTTTAGCATACCCCCCCACCCCTCCCTTCCATTTACTTCATCTTGGTTTGTGTGACTTATTTTTTGTTGAAAAGTCATAATTTTGGTTTTGTCGATAATATACAAAGGAGTGTAACCGAAGTGGGGGGTGGAAGGCGATTCCATTTGGGAGTACTATTAGTGGATGTAAAAAGAGTTAAAAAGGACTTATTTTGAACTCTTTTTACTTCACCCCATAAATCTAAGAACAATTCAATATCTTATTGAGTAAAATATAAATTCCAATAAAATAATACCGGCCTACCAAAAGGGGGGGGGGGGGAAGGTGGAAAAGGTACGAACAAAATTTTTGCATGTTTATCATAAGTTTATCGTCAGTAACTGTAACCAATTCTTGATTGTTCCTCTGACATGTTTGTTCTCTCGAAATATCTTCAGAATATACAATCGTGATTTGATATTTTCCATACTTAAATAGTCAATCATCTTGAACCTTGTGAGGCTAAAAAATCTCAAAGGCGATAAACTATACTAAAAGGGCTGTTAGATACACGTACGAATACCCGCACGAACAGGCTCATTTTTGGGAGTGTGGGTACTCAGCTCTATCAAGATTCTCGAATTTCTCTTCAAGTTTGGTGTAATAATTTAAGCCTTATCTCACTTCCAGCACAACGTGATTCCGTGTCAGTCATATTAAGAACTCAATATATAACTAAGAGCTCTATTAAGCACCGGTGTACGTGTTTAATTCTGTAACTCGCGCGTACACTCATAGAGACCCATCCAACAAAAAAAAAAAAATCAAATAAAATAAAATAGGTCCTGTTCTTTTCCTTAACAATTTGTTCTACTGTTATTACACTTTCAAAATTCTGTTCATTTTTGTATTTCATATAATATATTCACATTTGTATGCTTGTTGGTGTATTTATTTTGGCAATTTCTTTGCATTTTATAATATAATTTTTTGTTGTTGTTTTGGTTCTGTTTTCTGTTGCAGCCAAACAATAAGTTGAAAAGGTAAATTGCTTTTGCATGTATAGAATTTAGAAGAAAAAAAAATATATTCACGTTGCCCTATGGGGTGACGCGTTCTCGTAGAAATAATCGGCTCTTGTATGGTATTTCTTCGCGTACAATACATCTGAAACGCATACAACCGAAATTTAATCGAGGAATTCGTGACATTTTTACATGAAAATATTTACGCAGGTATCAAAATTGTCGACCGAAAAATATGAATACCGAAGGTATCATAGAGTTATCATCGAATAAACGTATAAAGTTGAGTATATTTTGGGAATGAAAAGCTGAAAAGTGCGCAGAGTTTAGAATCAACCAAGTTAACTTTTTGTGGTAGGGGTTGACATACCTGTCCCACCTGTAACGCAACCAAATGACGTGCTGTACGAGAACGAACCTCTGCACGCGTACAATGCTTTTCCACCTACAACCAAATTTCACCTCCAATAGTACAAATACAAAAATCACCTATTTCCTTGTACACCGAAAAGTTTTTGGGGGACGCTAGTAAGGACAATCGAAATATTCAAATTCATATAAGCATTTTGTATATTTTTCATTTCTGTTTACTTTTTATTTATGGCCACTTTCAAGTTTTTTATCATTAAGGGTAAATTTAAAAATAAAATAAGAAGAATGACTTTAAAAAATTCTTCTCCCAATGCTGATTAATTAGGATCTAACAAAACTGGTCAACAAATAACTCTGCCTTTTTCCTATCGACTTAAAAACTTCCGTCGAAATTGTTTGTGGAAAATTAACAATAAAAATAAGTAGCGCCAAGGGTTAAAGGGAAAATTGGTTTAGTGGGTTAAGACAATTACACATTTTACGTAAAATCTTAAAATAACCTTTAGTAAACAAGTATTTTAGACTAAATTCAAAGAACATCATATCCCTTGATGTAGGGTCTTTGTGCTACAAATTGATTACTGCAAAAGCTCACATCGTCTTCTATCGACCATTCAAATTTGAGGTGAGCTTTGTTGCTTCTTTGAATTTGTTTTAAGTGTAGAAGAGAGTATCGCGTGATAATATTAAATAAATTTTCTTGGTTCGTGTCGAAAGGTATTGTTTTTTTTTTAATATTATTTTATTCTGTAGTTTTTTTTTTTTTTAAGAATTTCCATTTTTAGTTTTTTTTTTAGATGATTTTTCCGAAATTGTTTTAACCTTTGTTTTCTGCTGATGCATTTTCTTTTTATTTAATTGAACCATAATAAAATTTTGGGAGGTTCTAATTTTCTTTTCTCTCTCGTCAAAAAAAAAAAAATAATTATAAAAAAATTTAAATAATAAAAAAAAAAAACTAATCCTAATGAGAAATTTTTAATTTCCATATTAATGTATTATTTAGTGAATAATTATTTATTATGTTAGAGATTTTTGATTATGATATAATTTAATGCTATAAGATCTAAGAAATATTTATAAAAAAATGTTGTGGTATTTTTTTAAGATGTGATTCTGAAAATTTCTTCGATTGTGATGAGTACTTTTAAAGATATTTTGAGAAGCGCAGTAATTTTTTTCATTTATGTTTTTAGCAGAGAACTCTATTGTGGATAAGATTTATTCCCTAATATGTTTAGATATGCTAGGAAATTTTTTTAGGTAATTGGTAAAAAAAATAAGCAATGCTATAAAATTCCAAAAATTTTCAACTTTTGATCCTGATTTTTCAAACGAAATTTTCGTTAGCGATGAGGGGCATTCCTCAATCCGGTGGATGCGTCAACAAGAAAAAAATTGTTGTAAATAAGGCGAAAGAAAACCCAAAAACTCAATAGTGGCTATGGAAAGGCCATTGTATCTGCGGAAAGTGACTATCTGATATACATTTCAGCCTGAAGGTGTTATTAGTTATATTTCCATGAAAATGAAGAAGCTGAGATCGCAATGATTCATTTCTGAACGTCTAAAACATTGGATAGCCTTCCAAAAGGATCAAGTTCTCGAAGAAAGTTCTTCGGAGGACATAACAGACACTTGGATGATCCACCATGAGAAGGTCACTTGTCAAAAAAGCATTTCCAGAAGAATTCTAAGAGGAGCCGTTTAAATGATAATAAGAAGGTTCAATTAACAATTTAAATAAAAAAATTAGTCAATCTTTCTGCAAAGTCGCTTAAGAAAAGCTTCTATTTTTTTATAATTTAGAAATCTTGTAATTCTGATAAGTTTTTAGTAAATTTTTCGGTAAAATAATTAAAAATTTATTTAGTAGTGAATAATTATCATGATTAACAGATTGGCGTAAGATTTATTTAAAAATTTGCTAAATAAAAATTGATTTTCTTCAATGCTTTTTTCTTTATATCAATTTTTGCAAATTATAATTGGTTTTTTTTTCAAATTAACTTGATATAATTACAACTTCCACCTTTTTCCAATAGATGGCGCCAGCAGTAAATACAGATCAAAATGTCGGATTAGAAATGTCAAATCGTAAGCTTAGGCATCTGTCAACAATTTATTACATTTGTGATATTTTATCGGCGTTATATATTTTTTTTCGTGCGTAAAAATTGTCGAAATTTTAGCCAAATAAGCGTCATTTGCGGGAAATTTTGCTTTTTACCTTTAATTTTTAAAAAAATCTGCGGCTGAGGCGGAGTTTTTTTCAAATTAAAGGGGTTGAATAATTGTAGAAACTTATGGTCAGACTTGTATTAGTGAGAGGAAGTGTCGATAATGGTTCTAACGGAACAGAATTGGTAATGTCGACGTGGAAGATAAGGAGTATCCCGGACCGGTGAAAATGTTTGAAGACGCACAATTGGAGGCATTACTGGATGAAGATATATGTCAAATACATCAAAAACTTGCAAATTCATTGGACGTGAATCAGTAAGCCATTTTCGTTGTTTACCAACGGCAAAGCAAGGAAATTACCAAAGGCAAAAAAGGACAAAAAGGAAGGATTTTGTGGAGCTTGCTACTGAACACGGTTGAAACCATCGCAGGAGCGCGCTACTGAACACAACTGGTGCGTTTAACCCGATAATTGAAGGAAAAACCGTCTACAATACGAAAAAAGACACCACAAAGTGATTTTGCGGCACGACGATGCTCGGTCACATGTTGCTAAGGTGGTTAAAATCTACTTGGAAGCACTAAAGTGGGACGTCTTGTCCCATCTGCCGTATTCGCCACACATCCCCCTTCCGACTACCACCTCTTCCGATCTTAAGAAGAGACCAAAAATTGGGTCGATATCATAAAAAAATTGCTCGTCTCGACTCAAAAGACGAGCAATTTTTACGATATGGCATGCATAAGCTGCCCAAAAGATGAGAAAAAGTTATAACTAGCCATGGCTAATTCTTTAAAGCATGAATATAAAAGTATTTTTCCACAAAAAAAGGCTTAACTTTAAAAAAAAAAACGTCGGTTTTCCATTTGTTCTCCCAATTATCACATAGAAAACTGGTGTTCTTATACACTATCACCGTTGCACTAAGAAAAATTGAAAATGATGACCATCCGATCACGCCTAGAAAATTAATTAATTTCTTAAATTAAAAGAAGAAAAAATTAACCCCAAAAACTGAGTTTATTACTTTTTTAATAACTTCATTTACCCTTTTTAGTCTTCCTTCTAATCACTGAATTAAGTAAAAAATTAATTTCTATCCCTTCCACTTGTACAAAAGATAATAAAATCTACTTTAAATTGGATTAGAATAAAATGGGTGACTTGTATTTAAGAAAAATTGCTAAAAAAGTGCCAAAAAATTCTTCGAAATAAATTCGCAATTTTAAGGAAACATCCCCTAATTTTTTGTTTTTTTTTTGCGACTGAAACTATGACCAAAAAGATAATTGTCTAAAAAATTTATCTGTACGGTAAATTACGGAAGCATTTTTTTCCTTCTTCAACACATTTGTACAATTAAAGAGTAAAATAAATATAAAAGGATATAAAAATAGAATCACTAATGATAAAATGGCGACTTTTGTACAAATTATAAACGGTATTAATAAAGTATCTTTATGATGACCATTTTCTTCATTTTCTTCATCGTCCTTCGGTTAGAGTCTGCTGTTGGCTGAATAATTTAGAATAGTCAGTATATGTCTGATAAATACTAACCAGTCGTACGTTTATTTAAAAAAATAATATCTTAACCTTGACGGTACAGAATGGCAATAGTAGGAATATATTCAGCGGTGAAGAATTCGGGCAATGGCTGTCCCAGTTAGGCG
Source organism: Atherix ibis (assembly GCA_958298945.1). Classification (NCBI taxonomy): domain Eukaryota; kingdom Metazoa; phylum Arthropoda; class Insecta; order Diptera; family Athericidae; genus Atherix; species Atherix ibis. The sequence goes on from OY282606.1 coordinate 34,438,309, forward strand.
TTTAATTTAGCTGCAGACCCGAACATAACTCAAGTTCACCCGGCAATGCTTGGAACTTGAGCGTAATTAACACGAAAACCTTTTTCGAAATGGTAAAAGGACACCACATTCACCTTGCTTTCAAAAATATATCCCCATTCTCTCGGTCGACCGTTCGTTCGACTGCAAGTTCGTTGGTCTATTTAATACTGAGAACGCTAATTAAAGAACAAGGCCACCTGTTATGATATAAAATAATTGGAGCCATCAAGTCCATTTTATTACTTAACTTATTTCTTCTATTTTACCTGAGCGCAATTATTGCATTTGTTTACCAAAGTGAAGAGCTTACCCAAAAGACTGATGGAACACGAAATGAGTCTATAGCCGAGCAGTAGGAGAATGGTAGTCAGGGGAGCTATTTAACCTTATTTCCAAAGCTCATCTTTAACATTTCGTTAACGTTCCCATGGTGAAGGAAAAAAATATCTGCAAATGATAAAAGGTGAAGTGTTGGCCAACAATAAATAACACAGCAGCAGCAGAAGGCGATGTAGTCAAATAAAATACAATATCCAGTCTGACTGTTTGACAGGAACTTGTTTTATGGTTTCATTTGTTCGCTCTGATGTTGGTAATTATGGCAATGAAATCTTAGTTTATGCCTTTCTCAATTACGAAAATTACATCCCGAAAATGAATACAAATGGCAGCTATTTTCGACGCCTTCAGCCAACGGAAAATTCCATTTTAAATATTACTAACTTGCAATGTTTGAAATGTCCCTCTTCCCCAACCAATCAACCAACTAACCAACGTAGAAGGGTAGTTACCACTTACGTTCAAATAGTCTCTTCTACATATTTTCTACCTCTTCCTATGAATATACAATTAATTTCCTATAAATTAAAATGAATAAAGTACTCCATCTTAATTGATTTTGAATTGTACTTTATTGTTTAATTATCAAATATCGACAGTAAATTAATAGGAAATCGTAAATTTATTCTATGTTTTTAGAAAAGGTGCCCAGTAATTAGAAATTAAAGTTGAAGATTGATGGTAGGGATCTTCTCTAAATAGTATGATTAAATTCGGTTTTGTCTATTATAAATTTAGAAGTATTTAATTTGTTCGTATTTTTAGATTAGAAAATATTAAAATCGATTTTTTTTCTCAATAAATTGTTTATAAAAGGATTTATTCTAGATATTTATATACTTCTTTTTGTGCTATTTTCATCATTTACATGGCGTGAGTGAGCGTATTAAGCTACCGTCATAGATGGTGTGAGTGAGCGTATTAAGCTACCATGGGCACGACATACTTTTTTTTATGAATTTGACATCTGTCAACATTAATCAGTACACATTATCAGCAATTTCGTACAACAACATAAATTTTTCCTTTCGTAATCATGTCTAGTTTTGTGCAGGAAGCTCTGCTTTTCTGCTTCAATTTGAAGAAATCGGCTGCCGAATCGCATCAAATGCTTATGGAGGCTTATGGTGACAGTGCTTTATCGGAAACAATGTGCCGACATTGGTTTCGTCGATTCAAAGACGGCAATTTTGACTATTCGGACAAGAAGCGTGAAAATCGGCCTAGAAAGGTTCAGGACCATCTATTGCAGGCTCTTCTGAACGAAGACGATACCCAATCGTATCCATGGGGAAGACTGAAAAGATCGAAAAATGGGTGCCGCATGAATTGAACGATAGGCAGATGGAGCGACGCCAAAACACATGCGAAATCTTGCTCGCCAGACAAAAAAGAAAGTTGAAATCTGGTTTAACTGTCAATGCCCATCGCTACCACCCACATTTGATCAAATTGCAACGTGCTCTGCGTCAAGAAAAGGACGAATTATCAACAAAGACATGAGGTGATTTTCCTCCACGACAACGCAATATCGCACACATCAAAAATGGTCCGAAACTACTTGGAGACACTCAACTGGGAGGTACTACCCTACCCCGCTTATTCACCAGACTTGGCCCCTTCCAACCACCACCTGTTTTCGTCGATGGGCCACGCGCTCGCTGAGCAGCAATTCGATTCTTAAGAGGATGTCCGAAAATGGCTTGATGAGTGGTTTGCCCCGAAAGAGAAGGAATTTTTTTTGGCGTGGTATCCACAAATTGTCCGAGAGATGAGAAAAATGTGTAGCTAGCGAGGGCAACTACATTGAATAAATTCGTTTTAGCTTTCTATGAAAAAAACATTTGTTTTTTTGCTTTCTATGTTAAAAAAAGGCGGATTTAAGCTTATACATCTGGTGTATAAAATAAATAATTTGTTTCGATAGTGCCCTGATTAAGTAGGAAAAGGATACCTATGTCCAGTTAGGCAATCGGCTTGTGACAATGCCAGGGATGCCTTCTCGTTGTTGGAGAAGTTATCGTGATGGCAAGTATCACTAAAATTTGTTGTATATTGTATAATACCACAGAAAAAAATTAAGTTATTACAATTATTATCAAAAAAATATTTTTTTCTTTCTATTTAGCAAAACAACTATTTACAATAATCTGAGTAAATATTGATTATTTTTATCTCTCTAACAAACAGTCAGATTTCCATTAACTATAATTTGCTGATTAAATTGTATATAATAAATTTCAATAATCATCAATCACAAAAATTAACTCAATTTCAATTTGTCCTGAAAATATCTCCACAATCTAATAAAATTTATTACTACTCCACCACCAACAATCAATATTTATATTTACAAGATAGAAGATAAAACAAATATGAATACAAATTCATTTACAAATTCACCCTGCCATCCTTACCACCCCCATCCCCCCACCACCCACAATAACAATATCTCGTTTCGTACAATATATATTTTTGACAAATATAACCAAAAAAAAAAATATGAAAAAATTATTTGGAAAAAAAAGCATTCAGGAAAAAAATTATGAAAAAATTATTTGGAAAATATTAGTAAATATATTAGACAAATGTCAACTTCAAAAAAAAAAAAAAAAAATAAAAAAAAATAATTGTAATATTGGTAATGTTAAAAGAGAGTAAAAAATCGACTAAAAATTGTTGGTGACAGGTGCCGATAAGGGCGAACAAATAAAAACTAACAATCTATTTTCGAAATGTGAGCTTTTTACATTTCGATTCTGAATAGGATCTATTTGGATTCGGTTTTTTGTATAGACTTCAATGCAGGTAAGCTGAGTTCAATTGGAATAGTGGAACGCAAAGAAAAAAACACCAACAACACAACAGAACACACTATTGAACTGAATATCATAGCCGAATATATGCGTTAAGCTTAGAAGTTGGAAAAAATTATTTTAGAAACAAAAATCAAATAAAATTAGAAGAAAAAAAAATCCCATACACTCAGTAGGTTGCCATTTGTACCCCAATGCACCTCTCCTCCTTACCAACCACATTCAGGATACTCGTCCTTTTTTGCAGTAGTTGTTTGAAACTGTGTACATAGATTTTTACTGCTGGTGAATTATCCATGAAACGCTATAAAAAAATAAAATAAAACAAATTCCCGTGCTGATTCAATGGATTTTGTAATTTTTGTGCCAAAACGATGGTCATAAAATTCGGTTTCGAAACAGGCAAGCCTTCTTCAATCCATCCTATTTGGTATAAGCATATATATTCTGAGCGCACACTTTTATATACCCACACTTCACCCTTAACCGTATGGGGTAAGTGTTGTCAGCATATCTAAAAATGGCAAAAAAAAAATATTATTCTCTAACAAAACTCAGTCAGTCTTAAACAGTTCTTCCATATTTACAATGTTTTTATGACTTGGCAATAACCACCTGAATGTACGGGTGTACTCGTCGTACTCGGTTAATGCATTGAACTTTGTATGCCTTTGGGGAGCAAACTGTTCTTGCACTGATGGTTCACTGACTGACTGACTAGTGGCACGAATTTCTAAACAGATTTTTTGGAATTTTAACATCAATAGCAACAGCAACCAGCAACATCCATATCCACATCCCCTAGAAGCAAATATTAACCGAAGCTTTTTCTTTATGACCGGAAAAAAGAACTTTAGAAAACAATAACAACTGTCAACAATATTTATGGGATGTGCATGTCAATTCAAAATAAAACCCATTCGAATTGAACATAAGTCGAATTTTCGGATAAACTAAAGAGTTTTCTATCCATTTCGAATGGCAGAGGTCATAACTGTATCAAAATAAGGACACACTCTCCTTCCTCTTTCAAGCACAAAAAAAAAACAATTTTAGAAAATCCAAAACGATAACGAATGTTTTTAGGCGAAATGTAAACTTTTTGTAAATTTACCATTTTTTAAACTAAACCAAAATATTTTTAAAAAAAACCAATTTCGAATAATGGTCTTTTGCGTAAACATAAAACATAAATATTTATTTAAGAAATCAATAATATCTTCGAGAATTTAATAACATTTTATTCTGTTTTTTTTTTTAAATAATATAAATGCTATTAAATAAAAGGACTTCTTCAATCAGATATCATTTTATGTTTTTATTGATATTAAAAAGATCAAAAAAAAAACGAATGAAAATATTGAAAATAATCAACAAAAAAAACTATAGGAATATGTGTGGTAGAATGTTTATGGCAAAAAAAAAATTGATAATTTTTTGGCGCTTCTATAATATTTTCAAAACTTGTTTATTTGACTGTGAACAATAACATAATGTCTCCGGCATACTTTATGGTAAGCTTCCAGTAACTGGGATGGCAGAAGAAATTGCAATTTGTACTCTCAATCATGGAAACATCATCGTGTTCATTGACAGCCAATGTCAATGAACACGATGATGTTTAATGGAAGTCATTTGTAGACCTTCGAGTGAGCTTGTTCTTCAAAAATACTTAACATAAGAACAGAATATTTATGCTAAACCATTAATTGAGGATAATATGGACGATTCGGGAAATCGTCCACATTATCCTCAATTAATGGGGGGAGGGGGGGGGGGGGTTGAAATTGTCTGTAGCCACGTGTTTATAGCGGCTAATAAAATGGCGCACCTGCTAGTCAAATGAGCCCTCTAACCGGCACCTCTAAAAATATACGGACTGGAGAAATAGTGAAAGTTTTCTCACGAAACTTAGGCCAACAATTGCCATAAAAAGTCTACTCGACAACCGTACCAAAATTCGGGGAACGAAAGCTTCTTAGAATTCGGATAGCACAATATATTTCCAAGTCTGTTCAAATTAAATTCCCTCCACTCCTTTTCCAAGTCCTCATATTAATTCGTTTAAAAAATTTACACCTTTTTCAAAATTTAATCACAATCAACTGATCCGTCCAAGCAAAAAATCTAACCCGCACACTAACAAGTCACCAAATGGCCTTTATGATCCTAGAGTCTCTACGAAATCGCAGAAACCTCATTTTGAGATCAATTGAGAAAACCTTAACCTCAACTTGAGATCAAAATTGAATAATCCCTTTTACAGTATCACCTGACCTGACCTCTACTATACAACTTACGATATCCTGTCACCAAATGGCCCTTATGGTCCTAGAGACTCTACGAACTCATACAAACCACTACTTGAGGTAAATTGAGAAAAACTTAACCTCACCTTGATATCAAAATTGAATAATCCCTTATACAGTATCACCTGACCTGACCTCTAACCAAAATACCGGTGATTAGTATCGTGGCACTTAGAATTTACATTGCAGTCCTAATTTTAGACCAACAAAAATATGTCCTTTTTAGGAGTGTTGAGTTGCATTGGGTACCTGAGCATGTGGGAATTTAGCGAACGAGTGTGCTGAAATCGGAATGAGTGTGTCACTCTCAATTTACCTCGCCTACCAAACAAAATGTTAACTATTACAATACCATTAATGATCTGCGGATTTCTTGATTATATATTTTAATCGACTCATTGAATAAGCACCAATAAACTAGTTTACTCAACATCCACACAGAAATTCTGGGTACCTAAGCTCCTTGGAATTCTTTTTGAATTCTACGTTAATTCTGTGATCCTCAGTGCAGCTTCATTCGCATACTACATGAATGATTCCTGATTAAGGAATACGTCGCGATCAGAATTGCTCCCATTGTGGAGGTCCTACTACCATCAACTCCAATTTCAAGTCCCCTCTGCCCTCACAAATAAAGAATGTAGGGTCTCTAACACATATTCCAAAAAAATGACCTTTGGAACATGCCTTTGAGACCATACAAACAAGCAAACAAGTATAACATATCATCTGACCACAAAAAGGACCCTTTTTTCCGAAAAATAAGCAATATCAAATTTCCATTATTCGACCCTATTTTTATGTAAACTTACATAAAAAAAAAGTTTATTTTCATTATTCAAATTATTTCTTATCTGAGATTAAAATGATGCGCAGTAATTTTTTGTTTATTCATTTTTATTTAAGGACACTGAGACAAGCTTTTGTTCATCTGCTTGTGTGTAGGGTCACTAAAACAAGAGCAAGAGATCATCTTATAACACCATGAGCACATGTATTATTTAATTAATTTTTTTTGTTGATAATATTTTTATTTACAACGTTTTGACGCAGGAAATATACACAATTGGGCACCTTCACGCTATTTTTTTTAGCTAAGATTTTTCTTTCGACCAGTCTTTTTTATGAAAAACAAACAAAATTTAGCATGTACGAGTTAACTTTAATATAAAAACTCTATCACAAGTAAATGTAACTTTGTTAATGCTTATCCTTATTAAAACGGAATTTCTATTTCAAACCAAACAATCGTTACAGAAGTTCCAAATACCAAAGCACCTGCCAAAAATCTTATTAGTATACGAAAGGAATCTAGACAAAAAATAATTTCAAAGTCAATGTTAAATGTAAGTGAACTATTACCGATTGCGATCTCACTTTTCTTATATTAAGTAAGTAATAGGAAAAAAAAAAATTCAAATGATAAAAAAATAACAGTAACAAAAAGGTAGAAAATATAAGAAAAATTCTATTAGGAACGCATATTCTTTTGTAATAATGGTTCTAGTACAAATACGATCGTCAAAAGTCTGATGGTATTTGCCACGAAGGCCGAGAATGAATTTTTACGAATCAGGTGGCGCATCTGGGGTAAAACGATGATGGAAGAACCTTGAAAATCGATATTCTTCTGCTCGGAAAGGATATCTTTGGTATTTGATGTGTAGTGAACATTTTTCCAATATGATAAGTAGGTGGTGGGTGGATTCCCAGAGCAATGGCAGCGATTAAGATATTGATATCTTTAACACCAGGATGTGGGTAGGTGTGATTTTGGTTTGTCGGTTTGTGTTATCAGTCGGGAAAAAGTTTGCTGGCTTCTGGTCTTTCTTATACATTTACATAATTGCCACAAAACACCAACTGGCGACATAAATGACTCTATGTGGAACAGGGAAAAACAAAGTAGATGGCATTTTATTAGAGGACAAATATACAACAGTCCGAATTTAAAGAGATCCCACTTGTTCTGCACTAAATTCAGGGGACTTTCCATTTTTATTAAGGTGAATTCTAGCAGACCATTTTTCTTGTATACCTTCTTCATCAAGAAATAATAAGAATTTCCAACAGTAAGAAATTTCCAATTAAAATTAATCATATTTTATTTTATAAAAATTAACTTTTCACTTGGTTTTTTGGTACACCAAAAAAGAAAAAGAGAAAAGAAATGAATAATATTTTACCTCAATAAATTTTATAAAAATATCTAAAAAAGAAAATCTAAAACAGAAACGTACGTTAATATAAAATATATGCAGAACCAAAAACAGATACTGGCAACGATAAATTATTTAAAAAATCCCAAAAGTGCTCAAACAGAGAAAATGAATTCTTGTTGTTTTAGAGCTGGAATTTTACACTGGAAATCCCATGGGATATGACGGATGGAATTGCTCTGCCGCGTACTAGTAACATTCGGCATTTAATTTTGAATTTACTACAAAATGTCATCTTTTATTAAAATTAATCTAAGAATTTTATGAATATCATCTCTCTCTCTCCCCAATTTTTTGGGTAAAGTTTGATAGTAGCTCTCTAACAAGTCATCGAAGCTGTTCGTTCTTTGTACCAAGAAGTTGTTAGGCGGTAGTAATTTGTTTGTTGCCGAGATCTGATCCGTTGATCTAAGACAAAGTAGTCGTACAGGATGTCCAGAGATGGTGTGGTATACGCGAAAAATATAGAAAACTTTCTTAAGGGAATACGACAAGATATTAGAATATGTGCTCTATTGTGGGGTGGTAAATAACTGAAAAAGCATGCTTGTTCTGTCTGAAATCTTGAATCATTCGGATGGTATTTCGGTCTTTTGTGTTGATATCATTCAGCCCTTTTTCATTGCCATTCAAAGTTTTCCGCTAACAAACACTGAAAGAATAAACAAAACAACACAAAAACTCTAAATGGACGACGGAAAACTTTTCCGTCTGAAATATGAGTTAAGACTTGTACACGGATGGTCATGACATATTCCAAACGATGTGGAGGTGGTGGATTTAACTCTCCGAGAAAATTTTCTCTATTCCAAAGTGTCCCTTTAAAGAAAATATTTACTTGTTTCTTCAAAAGTAGAAGTCGACCTCTCCCTCCCTCCATCATTGCCAACAAGTTTCTCGTATCATTCTTAATCGGGTATTTCTGTTATCTCTGCTATCGACCCTCATAAAACTTTCTTTCCTTACAATATGTTTTTCGATTCAATTCAATAACATTGCCATTCTCAGTTACCTTAAGTAAAAGATTCAGGAAAAATCTTTAGAATAAAAATAAATAAAAAAATGAAAATAAATAAAAACAACCTTTAAGAATATTCCATAGTGGATACACCTACCCCCCACCTCCCCCCACCCACCGAAAAGAAAATATTTATGCTCTCCTGTATTTATTTATATATTCCTGCCATTTTAATAGAATAATTTTGGATCCCTAAATATTGGTACATTTTTTTTTTTTGGATTTTCCTTTTATTTTTTTTTATTTTATTTTTATTTGTGATGGAATATAACCTCGAATGGCATATAAATTAACTGATTACAGAAAGAAAACTACATGGAAAAAAATCTTTCTCTTTTTATTTTTATACGTTTTTCTACCCGCGCCAACCCCATCCAGATAAAAGACAGAAAAATCAACTAGCATCAACGAATCGTAAGAATGGGAAACCGAAAAAAAAATGAGACGATATTACATTAAGGATATCGTCCTTTGTCCAGATTTAGATCCTTTATATGATTGCCCCAAAGATGGTTTTGACAAGCAAATTATACAGAATCAAATAGGAATTTTATAAACGTTTGTTATTTTGATCTTAAAAAAGTCTGCCATTGCATGAAAATGAGAATAAAATACCCGAAATAAATTGTTCCACCTTATTTGGAGATGGATACCTTAATAGAAAATATAATCAAACGTTCAATTTACATATGAACAGACAGATAGTTAGTTATACTCGTATGTGCATATATGGAAATATTTTTATTATACTGTATTTATTTTTTTTATATGTGCTTCAAAGATATTTATAAGATTTTACTTCTCAAATTTATGTTGTCACAAATCTATTCTGATATCTTATCTCTGCTTTTTTCCCCCCTATTCCTTTTGCTCTTATAGAAATAAACGTACTAAAATTTTTTGTTGTGGTACTACACATACAACCCCCATTGTGGGTTTGGATCCAAAATTTATAGGACTATATATAAGTCTATTTATTGAGAAAATAAAATAAAAAAAATAACACTATTAATAGCTAGTTTTATCAAATTTTCCACAAGGTTTAATTTTTGATAGAAAACTTTTTAGAGTTTCTTTAAGTGTCCCAAGATTAAGTTGAATAAATTGCGAAAAAAATTTACTATGACATTTATAATAATTACAATTTATAGATGGGATTTTTATTTTAATAAACTTTTAAAATTGGATTTCAATTCTATTGAACAGAAGGTCTGCACGACATGCGTCACGATTTTGATACCATTTGGCGATAAGACCTGATGTACAAATTCTGTGGATGCTTATTTTTTTAATATTTTTTTTTTTTGGAATAAAAGAATATTTTTGAGGATAATTTTTGAATATTTAAAAAAAAACATATTAAAATTTTCAGGTCAATTCACAAAATTTTCTTAAAACTATAGAGGATTATCAAAATTTGCAAGATAAATTTAGACTTTGATGAAATTATAATTTTGCTTGTGGACCTTGCCATTATGCAGTAAATATAATTTAATTCAAATATCCTTCTTAAAACTTCTTCAAGGTCTCTTCTTCTTCATTTTTAAAGAAATACGTTTGGGTCAGTTATAATATATTCTTTAACGTAACTTATCTGTCGTTAAACATAAAACCACGACTCGCCTGCGACCATAGGGATTGAGTTACGCTCAATCAACGCACCACCATTACTGGCAGTTTACAAAAAGTAACCAGTTACAAGCTGATTACTCCAACTATTAGTGGCGAGGACTATCTAAACCTCTACTATCATAAGCAGTGACTGCGCCCGAGAAGATTACCAGTATCTCCCATCAGCGATCCGAAGAACGTTGCTGCCTAAGATGCCTCAACATTTTCGGGCACAGTGTGTTCTAACACCATGCAGCACCCCGACACCCGTAGTACCAATTTTTATTTTAAGAGTACTTTGGTTTTTAAACGACCCATTGAGCTACGGTCAGGAATCTTGTAATCTCTAGTTACCGTTAAGCCAGCTCAGGTACGCGGGCTCGCCAAGACCCTTAAGTATAACCGGAATTGACCTTGGTCTTTCACCCGGTTATAGCCACCCTGCGTGTCATTCACACACTCATTCAAGCACCATTCTAACTCTCCGCTCAAAAAGTGCCACAGCAAATCTATTCAGGCACTCAGACCTCTCTCTCACACCTAACACACCACTCACGTCCACACTCTCATCATTCAGCACGGTTCCAGGTAACACTCAATGAGAAGGTGCTTGGCCCACTCCTCCACCGCCCCACAAAGGCATCTAGCCTCCGCAGCCAGACCCATTCATACTGCCGTGCCCCGTAAGTCAATACCCAAGGTACAGACCAAATTCAAATCCATACGCATGTGCGTCCATCTGCCATTTACACTTTCATCCCATCAACGTTGCCAAATTTCATACATTCTATTCAGTACCAGTTCACGCCGTTGGCGTGGACTAAGATCCTTAACCTCTTCATTCGTAACCGGACAGCCAGCAAGTGGGATGCCCCGCCGTAGATGATAGTAGGTGCTGCCACGCAGCACCTCCAGGTCCATGGAATTTCTCCCATGTAAACCTGCATCGCCTTGGTTTACACGGTTATATCGTAAATATATTCAAACACGCATACAAAGCCAGACGCTGAACTGAATTTATGCCCACCCTTGCATACTGGTGGCGCATAATGTCAGCCCATACACACGACGCATACATTGCACACGGAATAAACACCCTCTTGTACGGGACTTTCACCGCTCTGGATCTAAGTCACCATTCTTTGCGAAATACTCGCAGCAGCATGCCAGCCAAACCAGTCACGCGTCTTCTTAGATGTTTCAAGTGCTCCAAGGTACCGTACTTCCCGCGCGTGCCGGACCCCGACCGACTTAAACGAATATTAGGTGGCCTACTGGCCGCCAAAAAACCCTTCAGCAACATATGTGTATACACAATTTTCCTTTCGGAAACATTCACTCCCATTCTATTCCCCCATTCAGACACCATCTGCATACAGCGGCTTCCCACCATCTCTACTGCAGACCTACTCCCCCGCCTTCCCCTCAATCTAAAGTTGAAGATCAGTCGCATATGCGATCACACCGCAACCGATCTCTGATCATGCGATCATCATCATATTCCAGATGGCGGGGCCGGCCACAGATCACTGTGGGCAGCCACGCACCATCTGGCGAACAACGCTCCTATTGTTCATACGGGAGGGTTAGTGATATCTTCGGTCGATTTTCGCGGATAGATACAATTGCTTCTCTACCCGCAATAATTATACGAAATATCATATAAGATGATATATGTTAATAACTGATCTATACCTCTCGAACCACAAGATGGATAGCTCCATGAGAAAAGCAGATTTTTAAAATCTGGTGCTCCATATTTAGTCCGTAACTAAATAAATGGCGATAAGGATAGGGTATAAAATAACTGGTAGAGTGTAAACTATTTTTCGTTAAATAAGGACACACAATTACTGCTTAAAAGGTCTCCCAGGACACATGATTACTACATAAAAATTGCCCAGTTTTAATTTCCATGTGTTCTGAACAAATCTTTTCAATTTTTCTATAAAAAAAAGAGAAATTTTTATATAGAACCTGTTTTTTTTTTAAATTCCATTTTAAGTTCAAAATAAAATTTATTTAGCACACTTCATACCACAAGGATTTAAAAAGCATTTCACACAGTAAAAAATACATATTTACATACCCAAACTGTTTTTTCAAGAATTGTTTTCAATTTCAACCCTTTCCGAAAAAAGTTTCTTGTGAAAAAACAACTGATTTTTTTTAATAAAAAAATTATTGGCAAAAAGCCTTCTACTCATATCAACAAAAAAAAGTCCATCCACACACACTCATATATACACAATTGGCATTAATTTTGTAAAAGTTTTGCCATTTCGTATCGAATTTAATTTACAATTTTCGTGGTTAAAATAAATATTTTATGTGGTATTTGTTCATTTATTGTTTCCAGTTAATCGATTTTAAGTGATTCTTTTCCAATAGTATCTATTTTCATAAATAACTAAATTTACTTAAATTGACTGGTCATTTTTTTTTATAAAGCCAATTTTCTTGTGTGAATACTTGTTAAATGGGCGCACGTATCCTTGTATCTCTACCTTGGCACTAATCGGATATGTCCAAGAGAAAATAACTTTCAAATTTAAATGCCATACAATAAATTAATAAATTCTAAATGGAAAAGTTTCATATTATAAAAGAAAAGGAACATCTTATCCTTATATTATTCTTCGCACTATAACAATTCCTCTGATAGCATCTTTCAAAGAAATTTTTTCCTTAGTCTTAAAGTTTGCTTTTTTGGCTTGTAGTATTTTCTCCAATAATGTGAAAGTTGTAAGAATTTTCTTCTTTTTCTATTGAAATAAAATTAAATTTTTATATTTGGCTATTTTCTTTTTCTTACCTTTTATAAATGCAAAATAATTAAAATCGATAAAGTTTAAGAATAAAAAATAAAAAAAAACCTCTTCTGATTAAGATACAAAAAAATGGTACTCTCTAAGGAAATTAGCTTTTCCTTAAAATGTATACGGCCGCCATAAATGATTTTTACTAGAAAATTGAACTTATCCCATCTCTTCTTCCTTTTTTTCTGTTCTTTTCCTTGTATTGTATCCTGTTTCATTATTTTTCTTGCATTTCTAAAAAAAAAGAAAATCCAGCGCCTAATGTGCACAACAAAAAGGAGGGAAATTCTTTAAAAAAAAAATTTTATATTTCAAAATTAAGTAAGAAAACGTGTGAAATAAAGCTGAATAAAAAGTCCTAAAATTCGTTTTCTGGATGTTAGTAAGAATAGACAACTCAATATATTTATATCTAGTAGTAAAGGACTAGGGCCGAGCAGATAATCAATCAAATCCCTGACAGGACACCAATAACAGTTGAGAGGTTTTTGCTTCTAAGCTTTTCGGATATCTTCTTAACCGGAATGGACTCCGTTTTTTTTTTTACAATTTATTCTATAGAATAAATTAACTTTTTCAAGATAACTAAGCAAGCAAAAAAAAAAAAGCTCTCCGATTATATAATAGAATGAAACTAAATTGAAAAGAATAAGTAAGAGCCGGAAAAAAAATTCACATAAATAAATCAAAAAATAAATAAATAAAATATTGTTAACTTTGAGGACAGCTTGAAGTGGGCCAGAAAGGGAACAAAGGACCACCAACTAAGTGAAGAGATCGTATAAGACGTGCTTTGTAGGCTCAGAAAGATTTTCCACATTTATAAATCACGAAATACATTCGACAAGGGAAAATATGCGCATATTTAGCACAAAACTTGTAAGAACTCAAAAATCCATAAGATTAGCCGGTCTGTCTAGACTGAGTTGCTCAACGATAAAATATTTCGCACCACACACGCTTTAATCCTTCACACTTTTCCATACTTTTGCACTGTTGTGAATGGCAATAGAGTGAAGAAAGGAAAAAAAATCCAAGAGGTAAGAAATTCAAAATGAATATCAATGCCTAAGAATACCGAAAGTTAAGATTGTGCCAAGGTTACGTTTAAAAAGGAACTACCAAGATAGGATAGGGCTTACTCAGGTTAAATATATCCCCCAGATTAAATGTTGTTTAACTTAAGAGAAAAGGTAAAAACATCACTTTTCCTGTATTTTTTTCTATTTCTTCTTTATAGTTTATAAATATTTCATACAAATGCAAAGTGAAGAAAATTTTATTTCTACGAAAATGGTATTAATTTTCGAAAGGATTTTAGCAAAGTTTTATAAATATTAATTCTGTAAAGAAATTATCCATAATATGATGATTATATTCCTGCTCATATACTGACTAACGTTTAAATTTACGGGTTAAAATTTCTTTCCTTATACACGTAGTATATATGCCTTTATAATAAGGTGCAAAAGTAATAAAAAAAAAGTCGATTTATTTAAGCTTACATAATAATTCAAATAATTCAAAGTACCAACATTCTCTATTATCCCTTTTATCTATAAAAATTTCTATTTAAATAAAATCTTGCTAAGCTTTATTGACAAAATACCAGAAATGCCTATGCAAATTCAAAATATTCATCTTATGATTTACAAGGACTTTAGAGCAGCTTTTTACCTTTAACATTAAGGATTTTCTAGGAATTTTCTATATTGTATCAAATAATTTATTATTGGAAACAAAAAATACATAAATTGTTGTTTTTTTTCTTCTAAAAATATTAAATGTAATTTTTTTTTTGAATTTTGTAATTAATTTTTTGTGTCCCATAAGAATATCCTTGAAAAATACAAAAATTAAAATTTTTCTTTTACCAAATGGTAAATTTTGAATAAGTTGTAAAAACTTCTTATAAAAGCGGTGATTTTGCCAAAGTCACGTTTTATTGTTTTTCGGAGAGAGATGAGGCTCATTTTTCAGCATGGCCCGGCTGAAAAAAATGAAACTGAACGAAAATAATCAGCAGGATAGCTGCGGCGTACGAATCTCTCTAATTAGAACATTTGTAAAAAGAAAGTGGACATGTGCCGAAAGGAAAATACGATGTCTGTTCAGAAAGTGTCGCGATTTTTAAATTTCCGCGGATTACGTATATTCGATTGTCGATTTTTTGTGGCGTTATGTTGGTACTCACGTCTTTCACTTATGGCCACATTTTCGACGATTTTGAATGTTCAGCTAATTTTTGACAGCTGCTTTGCTTGCACGTCTTTTGGCTCGTCTTCGATTTTTCCCCATTCCTAAAAATGGATCAGAGAATCTGTTTCGGGAACAAGAAAAAGGGGGCCAGATCTGGGGAACACAATGGCTGCGGCATTATTAGTGTATTGTTTTTGGCACAAAATTCGCGCACAAGCAACGATGCGTGAGCAGGGGCGTTATCATGGTGCAAAAGCCAATTTTTGTTCTTCCATAAATCCGACAGTTTTTGGCGGATTGCTTCCTGCAACGTGCTCATAACTTGCAGGTAATATTCCTTATTGACCGTTCTACCCTGTGGCAAGAACTCATGATACACCACGCCCCTGCAATCGAAGAAAACTGTAAGAAAAACTTTCACATTCGACCAAACTTGGCGCGCTTTTTTGGTTTGGCTTCATTGGGATGATTGAGCTTTGGTTTTCATAACTATAAACCCATGATTCGTGACCGGTTATGACCCTCTGGAGCAAATTTGGGTCGTCGCGGACAGAGTCCAACAGTTCTTTAGCAATATTAATGCGATACTGTTTTTGCTCGAAAATGGGCAAAACTCGAAGACGACCCAAAACACGTGCAAGCAAAGCAGCTGTCAAAAATTAACTGAACAGTCAAAATGGCCGAACTTGTCGGTATAAGTAAGAGACATGAGTACAAACATAACGCCACAAAAAATCGACTATCGAATATACGTAACCCACGGAAACTCAAAATTCGCGATACTTTTTGAACAGACCTCGTAGAAAGAATAACACAAATTAACGAAACTTTTATATTTCAACATAAATATTCAGTCACGTGACAATTACTCGAAAACCGTAATACCAATCTAAAAATTCTCATATGAGCTTCGTAGTCAGAATAAATTTTCTAAGATAAACTTAAATAAGTTTCTTTTTAGATTTCTTAGTGATTATAGTCGAATCCCCCTAAAAATAATGAGCGGTAACAGAATAGTTATGAGGCTTTTCGAAGGGGAGACATCAATAGTATCCTCTGCAAAATAGTTCCCCACCGTAGCTATACATCGATGGAGGTATTGTTTTTTCACTCTTTGTAGTAGTGCTGGAAAGCTTCAACTGGAATTGCTTCAAGCTCCTCGGCTACACTCCTTTGAATGTGATCTTCGGGAAGAAAAAAAATCACAGGGTAGTCCGACATAAACTCGTTGATGGAGATTGCCCTGTGACACGTGGTGTTATCAAGGTGAGGCATTCAAAATGTCTTTAATATTCCCATCAAGGACTTCTTCATTAAAAAAAATTATGAATTCACAGTCTAACCTCACAAAAACCATCACTTGGTCCACATTTGGATGCGTTTTCGATGTTGAAAGCCTCCCAGAGCGAGGATCGTTCTCTATGGCTTCTTGGCCCACCACAAATGCTTTATATCACCTAAAACCTTGTACTCTTGATAAGGAATGTTCCTCAAGGCTCATTTTGCACTTGGTAAACGCGTCAATAAGCAAAGCCTAAAAGTGACTGGCCATATGCATACTAAAAAGTGACTGCCCGACGTGTATTTTGGTGTAAAGGTGTCGTTGATTCCTATTTTTTTTTAGTGAAGAACAGACCGTTACCGCCAATTTTTTATGCTTAAACTTGACGATTTTGATCTGAACTATAATCAGTTTTAACAAGACCGGCGTGATAAGCTATACAGCACGATACATTTTAGCAAAAAATTATCCAAAATGCGTAACTTCTAGATTTTGCATTATCAGTTTGCCTCCAAGATCGTTTGATTTGACAACAGTAGATATGTTCTTATAAGTCATACCGAAACGACAAAGCCATTCTAAATTACATCAATATGATGGCGTCTTTTCAAAATTCTTTTATAATCAATTTTAAATAAATAATAATGGCAAAGCCTAACCAACATAATAAAAGAAAAGTTTAATAAAAACTATTATTCAAAGTATTTTTTATTTAATTTTATTTTCAAAAACACTTTTTGGATAACTTTTTATTTATAAGAATATCTTTAAAAAATGACAAAAATCTCATTAGGTAATCATTGAAAATGTAGGGTAGGCCTCTTCAAAAGCTTTTTGTATATTTTTGAATTTAGTTTAGAATAACTATGACTATGATTTTTGAATAGTGGAAAAGTTCTTTTTTTTAATTTTAGCGCATTTTCTAAAATAACCTTAATTTTTTTGGGGTATGGATATAAGAGTCCTTTTTATGTACAACAATTTATAATGAAAATATTATATAAAAAAATTCTCAGAAAAGTAAATTTACATCTAAAAAGCTAAAAGTAAAAATACTTAAATACTTAGAATTTTTGAATTATCTCATCTCAGACAATTTAATTTTCATTTCTTTGTGCAGAATACAATAACGCCTCTTACTGAGGAGCACCAGGAAGTACTCAGACACATTCTATTTGCAATAAAAACATACTATCCAAAGTGAATACACGAGACTAAGAGATTAGAATATGAAATTTTTAAGGCATCAACCCCTAACTAGGATTACTTTGGTGTGAATAAATCAAAACGTGTGTGATTATAAATTTAATATAATACATGAAATGTAGAAAAATGAGAGAATTTTTATTCAGGAAATATTCTGAACAGCTCCCCATGTACAACTACTATTGTTTGCGAGTATGAAGTATATTTTCAATTAGGCAACTTGGCATATGTTAAAACTACTATCATCCTAGAAAAAAGTAAGAGAAAAAAAGAAGGACTTTTCAACTCATTCAGGATACATGAAAATGCACAATATTTTCTAATTTTTCTCTCTTCTCAAAAATAGAGAATAGTTTCGTAATAATTTCAACCCTTACCCCCCTTTACCCCTTCATTCTATTTATTTTAACTCAACATGAATATGTAAAGTTTATTCCATATTCTTTTGCTTATGAAAAATGTAAATTTTTAAATATAACATTTTTCCTACAAAATTGTTCACTTATACGCTGTATCCTCCTCACATCTCGTCTATTTGAATATTTCTCTTACTATGTAGTAAACTTTTTTTTTTCATCCCTAATGTATACAATATTAAGCGTTTGTTTGGATGTTTGCCATTGCTTTGACAGTTGTTGTTCATGTTATATCCGTTCAGCAACGATTATTACACAGTTTTTGTTGCAGTTATGAATTTTCAAACCAACTAAGTATAATAAGACAAGAATAGCAAGCAGACTGACTTTTTTTTGTTGTTGTAATATCGAAGAAGATGCTTAAATAAATTGAAGGTAGACAATGGGGAAAAGTCAATAGTTTTATAGTTTTTTTTTGCAAAAAAAAAAAATACCGACGACAATATCCAGACAAGTTTACTAAGCTTTGAAAATTTTTGGCAATGTGTTCTGGAGCAAAACGTAACAAGTTTTTAGTAAACTTTGGCTCAGTCATTGACAAAACTTTTTTAGTATTTTCTATTTTCTCATATACTTAGGCACACATATTCTGATTGTAAGGGTTGTACCCTGCTGGTAGCAACAAGGGTTGAATGTTTTGTTCTTCACACAACTTGAACCATTTGCCATTCGCCATTTACAATTTACCATTTTACCTGTTTCGCCTGACACATCATTTTGTTGTGGCCTCATAAAGTTTTATATTAAACAAATTCACCAAACATGTGAACACCATCACTATCCCGACTCAACCTTATCGTACTACTCCTATTATATTCTAGATACATACGAACACATATATATTTTTAGAAAAATTTACCTTGTAGTAATGTTCGTGTAGTTTTGTTAATATCAAAGTTTACCGCTCTTATGTTTTGCCAAAAACTATGGTCGTAATTTGAAAATCACCAATAGATTCGTTGGCTTAGAATAAGAGTTTAAGAGCCTGACAAACCAAGAGTACGGGGATAGAAATGTATCTTTATGTACGCTTGCAACAGACAAATGTGTAGATGATTATATTGCCCTATGAGCCGCAACAACAAAAATATTCCACATTCAGAACTCTCAGGTAGAGAAAGTAATTTATAACTTTTACAACAAGAACGACTATGAGGAGTACTAAACATTTATCCTACTCAATGGCGGCCGTGCGAATATTCCATTTGCATTTCCACGTATTTTCATTTTCTGTCAGTAAAAGCACAAATTATAGGCATAGTACTTGGAGTTTACCAAAGACGACAAGGTAATAGAATTTGCTGTTTCTCGTACAACACAGTCACATACTAGACTGGCATATATGTTCTCATAGAATGTGTGTGGTAATTGTACAGTGACTCCATAGATCAAATAGTGTAGAACTTTTGTATATGTTGTTGAAAAATAAACAAAATCATCACAAGCAAGGTAGCACACCAGCGATGCCCATTTCTGACTAGAATTAAGGATCTGCTGGTAGAGTATCTCCGGTGATGTACTACTTACAAATATTCAACGGCAAACCTTTACTTTGGCTTTTCGTCGTTCCATATTCACGTCTCAAGCATAAACCCATATTATTACTTAGAAACATGGCCGCACATATATGGAAATAATTTTTACCAAAATGGAACCAAGCTCTTCTGTTGGTATTTTATATTTTCTGTAATTTATTTTCTTTATAAGCAATTTTGCCAAACACCTATAGCGATCCAACAATATTATCTTTCTCCACTTCTCCCATCTATACGTATAGTACAATCCTATTAGATCTGCTGGAGAATTTTCTCTGCATCCTATACGCACTCAAAAAATTCCAATTAATTACCTCAAGAATTTCACGATACTAAACGTTCTTCTATACTTTAATATTCAAATTTCTATTTAAATCGATGAATTTAAAAAAAGGATTCCATGTTAAAAAGAAAATGATTTTCGAATAGTATCGCTATCATACTATTTGAAAATCATTTCTCCGATTCGAATCGGAGTATTACTAACTAATATGAACATTTACTGGAAAATACCATTAAATCGGATTGGTTTTATTGTTCAATTTTCCACTACCAAATCCGATGGTTCACTGTCAGTTCGGTGACTTAATTCTCTATACTGACGACACTATTAGTTTGGATGTTGAAACAACCGAAAATCAACTACGAGTAGACCAGAGCTAAGTCAAGATAAATGATTTGGGTGGGGAATGTCACAGTGGGCAGCATTTAGTATACTTTTTCGAGAAGCGCACAAATTTTAGGGGATGCTGGAATTTTTTCAAACTGAATATCTGTCAGAGACGGCACACCATGTCGTCTATATTAAAATGGTTTATTAAAGACATAAATAATCATTTTTGTTCTTGTTCCATCCAAAAAATATACCAAAGTCAATATTTACATCAATCGAGCAATAAATTTCGTTGAAAAAATCCCATTTCCATAATTTCATATATGATCAATATGAAAAAGGATATTTTTATATACACGTACATTTAAATCATTCAATTCCTGTCACTTAATTTAGATATTTTATATCATATAAAAAAAAAAAAGTATATTTATCAAGCTTTTTGGAGAAAGATTTATTGGACATTATCATCCTGGTGTTTTTGCTCTTCATTTCTGGTATGTTCAAAATTGAATTTATGATATTATTAATTATTTATCACATTGTACAATAGTATTTTTAAATTTATTCAAAACATTAAGTTTTTCATTATTTATAATTGGTTCTTTCTTATTATTAGCATCCTGTTGGTGTAATGGGCGAAAAAAAAACAAATTATTCTGTAAATTCAGTTATATTCGATTTAATGCAAAAATTTTATATACCAGTAGTTCTCAATCTGTAAATTTTTATACTACCAAAATTTTAGCAATTATTTTTTTTCTATTTTGACATTTTGCATTTTATCCTTAATTTTGATAAACTTTTTAAAAGGAATTTTCAAAACTCAATTATTTAGACAATCGGATTTTTCTTATTATTGCAACAAAAAAAATGCTATCCAACAATAACCGAATATTATGTTCGTTATTTAAATTTGCCGATACTATTTGTTGTTGAAATTTTGCCACGATGACATTTGACAAGGGCGGGGGCGGGGGTTACCAAATTCAGTTCACATTAATATCATCGATATTATCATTTGACACAATGTGCACCAACTAACGCGAATATAGATTTATTTTTGGAGAAGAACAGGATAACATTTCCGTCGATTAACTTTTTGCTGTTATTATTTTCTAGAATATAATTTTACGGGAGGATCAGCCCTCCCACCCTACTTTTAGTGCAATGATAATAGCATTCGCAAATGCTATGAGCACCAAAGTACTGAGGATGTTAGTGTGTTGTTTGTTAGCGTTTGCGGTGTAGCAATACGATTAAGAAGGAATCGAGGATTGCACAAAACTGGATATTCTATTTAGTTCAATTTGTGCAGTCTATACGCGCAAGGCTATTTTATAGCCTCATTCCATTAAAACAAAAGTTTTACAATTCCCTTCACATTTTGAATTAGATTCGAAAGCATAGGAAACACCGTTAATTACTTTTCCGAATCATTCGTTTGTATTTCGGTAAAATTTGGATGCATTTACCTCCTCCGCGTGACATTCACACAATTATTCCATCATCCACGTCATCCCCACTATCAGTCAAATAGCGAGTATGAGTGGCGGCCCGAACTTTTGCAATCGACTGCCGATTTTAGTAGTAAAATTTGTTAATGGTTAATGGTAAAATGCTGCTGGTTGATTGCAGATGACTATGGGGATAATATAAATTCAATTCCAATACACATCGCACCTTACCACATCGTATTTCATCTTAAAATGTTTACTCTCAACTACACAACTTGCACTTACCCTGGAGCTATGTATGTGTCTATGGGGAAAGTATACAACCATCAGTGAATATTTTCAGGATACTACATTAATAACAATACAATTGCAAAAGTCCCATAAAACTACATACACACTAGTAAATTGGTAAAATTAATATACAACGATACCGACAAGAAGCATCCCTTATCATGAGGGTTCGCATTAAGCTGCCTCTGTGTATAATGCTAATAAAATTTTCCTAATATTCTCAACAAAAGGATGATTTGATTAGACGAGGATGAAAGGAAAACGAAATCAAACAATAGGAACTGTCTATTTCCATGAGTACACAATTCGTAGTATTCCCTTTTTGCCGATTGAGACTGTACGACGACGTGTACCGTGAACGTGAATGAAAATCTTCAAATTACAAATTAACAACGAAGTCTTTTATGTATTTTTAATATCGTGCGATCGTGTATTCTTTAAGTTTATCAAAACTTTTTTCTTATTAATGGATGGTATCTTTAAAAATTGAAAATGAGAAAAAATTGAAATTTACAAAATTATGATAGTCTGAAGCTAAAATTAGAAAAAGTATCTGAAAAAACGAACACCTTTTTTTTTAAGAACACCTTCTTTTTGGTAAATATATTTTAGTAAATATTAAATTAAAGAAGAATTCTATACAGGCTCTTATCAATGTTTTAGGTTACAAAAGTAAAATGATAGTCTGAGACTGGAACTACTTAACGTGTCTTTAATTACTTAACGTAAAATGTTCGCAGAATAAAAAAGTATCATTACCTGCTTTAGGAAGGCCAAAGAAATCGTGGATAAACACCCATATTGGTCAAACATAACTACCCAAAAGGGACATAATGACCACCACCCCTCCTACTGGACGAAAGCATGACACTGCACCAAACTGAACGAAAATAAGCAGCAAGATAGCTGCGGCGTAGGAATCTCTGTTATTAGAACATTTGTAAGAATAGGTACCCATATGCCGAAAGTGAAATAGATAGGATAACAAAAATTAACGAAACTCTAATATTTGAACACAAATATTCAGTCACGTGACAATTACTCGAAAACCGTAATACCAATTTAAAACTTGTCATATGATCTTCGTAGTCACAATTTTTCGCATTATTTTCACTCTTTGTAGCAGTGCTGGAAAGCTTTAACTGAAATCGCTTCAAGCTCCTCGGCTACACTCCTTTGAATGTGATCTTCGGGAAGAAAAAAAATCACAAGAACTAATATACCTTTTTCCGACAAAAACTCATTGATGGAGATTGCCCTGTGACACGTGGTGTTATCACGGTGAGGCATTCAAAATGTCTTTAATATTCCCCTCAAGGACTTCTTCATAAAAAAATTATGAATTTCCGGTCTAACCTCACAATAACCATCACTTGTTCAACATTTGCATGCGTTTTTTCAATGTTGAAGGCCCCCTCCCTGAGCGAGGATCGTCCTCTCTGGCTTCTAGGCACACCACAAATGCTTTATTCTAACTAAAAACGTGTACTCTTGATAAGGATTGTTCCTCAAGCTGGTTGCTTCGAATTTCTCTATTCTATATTTATAAAAATACAATCTCATTACTTTTATGCCACACCTCATAATTGAAAAAATTAGTCTAAAATTCTAGCTCAAACTCTGTAATAACAGTCTCATTACTTTTATGCGGCAACTCATTAGTTTATTTGGAAAATGGAACATTTTAAATTTTTCCCGAAAGGTAAAGGAATTAAAAAGGGATGGTATGAAAATTCTGAAAGGGAGTGGACAAAAAAAACTGAATATCAGCTGCATGTGGTCAAATCGTCCATCGGATAGATACTGAGAGAGGAGGAAAATATATATACTCGTATCTCATAAAAAAATATTAATAATAGATGTTGTTAGATTGTCCTGTTTTGTACAAAAATCCTTTGTGAATTGTGAGTGGATAATTGTCATAACAAGGATTATAATAACATGGAAAATCGGTAAGTTTTACAGAGGAAAAATTTCAATTGTCACAAAATTTGAACCTTTAAATGCACCTTCCTAATAACACAAACTGAATAATTACAAGTAAAAATAACAGTGTCAAATTAAAAATGTACAAAAATAAAAATTCTAAAAATAATATTCATAAAAACGTAATCCAAATTTAAGGTAAATATTTTCTTAGTATTTTCACAAAAAAAAAAGCCATTTTTTCTTTGTTGAAAATATTAACAATTATTTTGATTGCATTCAAAATCGAAATATTATTAATAGGAAAATTTAATAAAAACAATTTTGTATTTTTCGAGGGTTCCAGAGACACACACAAAAGGTATCCCTGCGCCATTTATGAGAGGAAAATCAATTTAGATGAGACTATTGCCTTAAGCAAAAATTCCTTGTAGAATTTATTAGAATCCGGCATGGACATAAGGTTTGCCCCGGTTCGAAAGGAAAATATTTAAATAGAATATTCTTGATGGAAGCTTTGTTCTCGTTGTGTCAAGCAATCAAAATTATACGCAATTGTACTCGTATCTGTCAGCATTGGCTTAGGACCATAACCGAAAATAGACAACGTTACTGACAAGGGAACATACTATGATGAAAGACAGTTGTTGACCTCCCTGAGGGCATTTCATCTTAATTATACCATCTTCTTCAATTAATCAACAACATATTTTAATTAGAAAAATAAATCTAAATTCATTCAATTACCAGCAGTGCCAATATTTCACGTAACATATTCACAGTTAAGTTTTCATATATAAAAACGCCATTTGCTCATTATCCACCAGTAATCCATTCTATTACTGTCAGTTTTGGGGAAATCATCTTTAATATGTAATGTGTAAATGTATGTGTATGGCATAATATCGATCCATAAGGTAATATGTACGGTAAGTATGCATGTAGTTTTGAGTAAAATTGTTTTCAAGGGTTTTGTTTTATTTGGTATCCTTTTGGTGGTATTTCATCCGCGCATTACATATGCGAACAGTAGTCTATCCTGAAAGCATTCCACCCTCAATAGTAATACTCTCACCAATTCCAACTGACACTATCAGAAATTCTGCTGCTCATTTCAAATTTTCAGCACGTTTCACCTTAAGCGCTTCAGAAATTTCAATAGTTTGCGAAATACAATTCTAGCATCTTCCCTGGAAATTCTAACAGTAGTTCTCATCCTTTTTTCAGGGTAGTCTTCTTCGTTTTGGTTATTTTTTTCAACTAGTTTACTTGCTGTAACAATTTCATTCACTTTACAGGGGAAGAAAAAAAAAATAAAAGAAGGACGTACCCCACCAAATATCTCATTGGTAAATGTAATGGGGGATTCGCTTTTCTGCGTCAATATAAAGCCCTCCCCAAAAGTACAATCATTTCAAATTGAACTTTTCATACGTGAGAGATGTCAAAATGGAGTTACGGATATTAATGTTTTCATTCGAATTTCGATTATTTCTTTTATTATAAAAAAAATTTCTTATTTTAACATTAGTTCTAAAAAAAAATTAAAAATATTTTTTACTGGAGCTTTTCCTACGCGTTAATATTCAAATTAACAACGAATATTGTTGCCCAAACAAACACTTATGAAAACCAAAATGAAATGGATACAAAAACAAAAAACATTTAATAAAAATATGTATAAATAAAATAAGAAAATAAACCTGTAAGAAAAGAAAAAAAAACTCTATTAAATTTTTATTATTCAAAATGTTGATAAGACCAAAAGGATAAAAAACAAAGCAAAACGCAAATTGTTGTAAAGCAGTTAAACGTAAATAAATGGTCGCATTTTGCGTGACAATTACGAATGTAAACAAGACTTTTTATCCTTTTTCTTTTGCCCTATTTATATAATATACAATATTATATTGTAAATTTTCTTATGCGTAAGATTGTATGTGCTTATATTTATGTATGACAGAATAGATTGTAACCATTTTTGGAGCTTAATGTAAATTTAAATTGCGGATAAGCCAGAGTAGGGAAAAAATCGGCATTGGATTTAGCTCACACATGCAGAATATGGCCAATTCCAAGGTAAAAGGATATTTGGAAAAAAACATGGATTGTTAGAAATCCACACACAAAAGAAAAATAACTAGATTTTGTAATTCCTTACAGATAAAAAGTAGAGAATTACAGAAATCACATGGTTAAGGACTTTCGACGGAGATCAATACTAACGCAATGAGGATTTTAAATATACCAATTTCTACCAATTAACCAGGGTGTGTATTTTTATAATATATTTTATTTATATTTTTTATTACTATTATTATTAAATATTATTTTTGTTTTTGTGTGCAAATATATCTGTGCAAAAGTACATAAGAAAATACTAACCCTAAATCTGATGATTAGTGAGGTTAAGTCTATTATGGTAGTTTGATAATTTTCCATTCCACTAGTTCAATGCATTAATAATAAAATGGCGATTAATAAACAAAATCGAAAATGGAAGAAAAATCAAATTACAATAAAATTGTAATTTTTCTATTGCCATTTACGGAGTACCTCCTTCAATTCAAATTTTCTTCGTCCTTTTACGGTTTTACAACTTTTACTGTTTCACCAACCTACCCTCATCTGTTTTTATATAAAAATTCTGTACGAAAATAATTGTTCACATTCTATTCCTTTGGTAAATACTTGTGCGTATGTTTTTTTATCTAAGCACGACACAATAAAGAGTCCTTTAGTCGTCTATATAAATCGAGTACTAAACCGTATGACAATTTTCAAGTATTCTTGGGCGTTTCTAGTTCATATGCTGGGATATACGAGTACCATATTAAAGGTACTAATACTATAAATATCCTTGAAAAAAAAATTACAAAGAAATGATAACAAACAAAAATATCCGAAATGGCAGAAATCAGTGCTCCACGTTTCCATAAAGGTTTTTTTTGAAATTACAACAACAATTTTAGCAATGAAGCAAAATCCTAGAAAATTTCATGTTTTACTTAAAATAGGACGATTATAAAAAAATAAGTTTTTACTATCAATTTGTGCTTCGAAAAGTAAAGTTTAATCAAATGAAATTTTGATAAAACTTTTATTTTAATATATTAACTGAGCTTTGCCATTATACACGGCATATAAAAGTGATCAAATTACTAGTGCAGGACTTTTTGCAGTTCTCGATCCTTTTAAGGTAATTTTTGATGATATTTTCGTATATTTCGTGCTGTTATTTGGCTATTACTAGGCGAATATCATAGTTTAAGGATTGTCTACTTTAAGCTTCAAAAATAATTTCGAATATTATAAAATGGTATAATTTTGGAGGCAAATTAACATCAGTAAATCCAAAAATTTGTCGTCATGTGACCATAGCGCTCATGTGACCATAGTTGATGGTACCTATCTCTCCTTTTTTATTTTAAAGAAATTTGGACCAATGAGCCTTTTAGACAGAAATAGAGATCAGACAGTCACTTTTTGTATATATTGTAGAATAGGTTCTCTACAGTCACTTGCGGGTTTCCAGTAATTTTCCACTGAGCGAGAACGAGTTGATGGTAACTGTCTCTCCTTCTTCCATAGCGCTCAGAGTTGATGGTAACTGTCTCTTCTTCTTTATTTTCAAAGAAATTTGATCCAATGAGCCTTTTAGACAGAGCTGGAGATCAGACAGTCACTTTTTGTGTATACAATAGGTCCTCCACAGCCACTTGCGGATTTCCAGTAATTTTCTACAGAGCGAGAAAGAGTTGATTGCAACTGTCTCTCCTTTTTCCATAATGAGCCTTTTAGACAGAAATGGAGATCACACAGTTACTTGAAGTGTATGCAATGGGTTCTCCACAGCCTCTTACGAGTTTCCAGCAATTTTGCATAATGGCATGACAGAGTGAGAAATTTGCTTAATCGCTGAATAAACTATGGTTAGAAAAATCAGCATCAATTGGTGTATCCTATGTTCATAACTTTCTTATTAAACTATCTACAATATAATATGGCAAACATAAAGCTAAAAAATAAATTATACTAGATTATAAATATATTTAACAATTTTCAAAGGACAAAACTATACTTTCCGCACCGCAAAATGGATAATCCATTATTACAGATAACGAATAGTACCTAAACACTAAATATACAATCCTTTATGGCTTAAAAATTATTATGAATAATTTACAGAATAAAAATACCATAAATATTTATTTTCAATTTAAAATAATATTTTAAATAAATCTAGAGGGAAAAAAAAACTTAAAAATAAATAAGATAAATATATTATACTATAAAAAAGCATATAAATATGTTCCCTCTTTAAGGATAGTTTCCCATATACTAATCTGTTTTCTTTAGCAAAAATTTAAAATTGCTTCACACTAAAACGAGGAGCATTTAAAATATAAATAAATAAAGTCATTCAGTGTAGGTGGTGCATATTCCCGTCGGTATAAAATACTATTAAACTTAAAAGAAAATTTTACATCCTCATTAATTATTCTCAAATATCTGAAAAAGGTGCGAAAAGCATACATGTCAACATTCGGGATGGTTTGTAAAATCATTTTACTCTTTTTCTATTTGAAATCATACCAAAAGGGAGGCACTATCATATCCAAACATTGTTATTTAATTATTTTGTATTTTATTTTATCAAAACACACACAAAAAAGGTAAATTTGCTAAATCCGAAGAATGACATTCCTCCATTTAGCAGTTAAGAATTTCCTTCATTTTTCTCTCAAATACTTTTCCATCTTCAAACCTGAAGAGGGAATGCCTCTAGAAAATTGACAGAAAAGAAACTGCAAATTCAAAGATGAATTTTCGGACCTTTTCCCATTGAAACTGGTGAATATAATTTTCCAATTTTACTCCATTTTTCCTTTATTATTTATTATTATTCATCTTTTTCTTCTTGTAATAATTTCAATTTGAAGGTGAATCCTTTTTTTTGTTTTCTTTAGAATAGTTCTCAATACCTTGTCTAGTATACGGTAAAACTCTAATCCACCCCATTTCACCTTTCACCACTTTTATAATTTTTTTTTATTGATATTATTTTTTTTTTTTTTAAAAACATGTACAAAAAATATAAAAAAAAGGATTTTTTTCATCAACAACTGGAATAATAAATCATTTTTCAATTTTGCTGATTCAACACGACCTGTAAATATTAAACGAAGAAGAAAAAAATCAATATTTTCGTATGATTTCTTTAAGACGGAATTCCATAAAATAAAATTCTTACAATGTATACTCGTAATATACGAAGATATTCTGCAATATTATGACATACCCAGATAAGTATTAATGTGCCAAAACCAATGGAAAAGTATTCATTTTCATGGATATCCTTTACGAGATTGTATAAAATGTTGATAGTTGTTTGTTCCAAAGGATGTTCATGTACAAAGGAGTCTTAAGCACGCAAAATTGTAAGATAATTTCAAAAACATTATCATGCAAATTTTGGAGGGGGGTGGCGGGGGGTATTTATAGATCATTGTGATCACCTGATATTATTTTCAGTAAATTGTTTCTTTAATAATTTTTATTTGATCCGTATTTGGGATAAGTACAAATTTAGAGTTATCCATTTTACTATTTGTAAAGTACAACCTTGTTATCTAAAAGTTTTTAAGCGTATGTGTATACAAAGTCTGTTCAAAGAGTATCGCGAATTTTGTGTTTTTTCAAAAATTATTTATTTATTAATGAATATCTATTTTGTCCTCTTCAAAATAATCCCCACCAAATATTATACACTTGTGCCAACGTTTTTTCCAATCCTCGAAGCATTTCAAAAAATTATTTTTTGTGATTTTGTTCAGCTCTTCCTTCGATGCCGTCTTTATCTCCTCAATCGTAACGCAGCGTCGTCCTTTCATGGGGCTCTTCAGTTTCGGGAACAAGAAAACGTCACAGGGGGCCACATTTGTGGAATACGGTGACTGCGGCATTATTAGTGTGTTGTTTTTGGCCAAAAATGGCAGAAGCTAATTTTTGTCTTTCTACAAATCCGGGCGTTTCTGGCGGATTGCTTCGCGCAACTTACGCATTACTTGCAGGTAATATTCCTTATTGACCGTATGGCAAGAACTCATAATGCACAACGCCCCTGCAATCGAAGAAAACTGTAAGCAAAACCTTCACATTCGACCAAACTTGGCGCTTTTTTCGGTCTTGGCTCATGCGGCAGCTTCCCTTGGGATGATTGAGCTTTGGTTTCCATGTCATAACCATAAACCTATGATTCGCCACCAGTTATGCCCATTCGGAGCAAATTTAGGTCGTCGCAGACAGAGCCTAACAACTCCTTAGCAATGTTTATGCGATGCTGTTTTTGGTCGAAATTAAGTAAAAATCGAAGACGAGCCGAAACACGTGCAAGCACAGCAGCTGTCAAAAATTAACTGAACATTCAAAATGGCCGCACTTGTCGGCATAAGTGAGAGACATGAGTACCAACACAACGCCACAAAAAAATCGAAAATCGAATATACGTAACCAGCGCAAATTCAAAATTCGCGATACTTTTTGAACAGACCTCATTCAATATATTATTTTTTTAGACTAAAATTTGCCATTTTGTATTATTGATTATTATAGAACAGAATTTTAACTATTCCATAACCACGTTTCAAACAAAGTTTTCTTCAGCGATGAGGCTCTGAAAATCCACAAGTGACTATTGAGAAGAAATTGAAATAAAATGGTTCAGTCATTTTGATGTGTATTTGGTCTGAAGGTATTATGGACCCGAATTTCTTTTAAAATAAATAACGACAGAACATTACCGTCAATTTTGAACGCTATCACCTGAATTGAATTTGAAGATTTTAATCAAGATCGTTTGTGTTTTTAACAAAACGATCGCACATGTAATTCATAACTAAATATGTTGGCATTTTTGGACGACGCGTAATTTCGGGATTTGATTGTGTTAATTTGCGTCAAAGATCATGATTTTTGATGCCGTTGCAATTTTTTTTTTTAAAGCAATATAAAAACTTTTATTTTCACATATAATTATTTATATTTAAAGCACTTTCAAAATAAATAACCATCAAGTAATGATCAAGAGAAGAAATTGTAGTAAAACTGGTCTGTCTGGTATGTATTTGGTCTGAAGATGTTATGGACCCGAATTTCTTTTAAAATGAACAATGACATAACGTTACCGTCAATTCTGAACGCAATGATCTTATGGTTGTCGGGTTTTTGTGCTTGACTTTGAAGATTTTAATATCGATCTTTTTTTTGACAAAACAATGGCACATGTGATTTTTAACAAAATTTTTGGCATTATTGAACGAAAGATTGTCAGGACGAGTAATTTCTAGAGTTGGTTGGGTCAATTTGCGTCAAAGATCGTGATATTTGACGCCGTTTAAAAATTTTTTTTAAAGCAATATAAAATATTTTATTTTCACAGATAGTTTTGAAGGTTTAAAGCACTTTCAAAATAAATAACCATCAAGTAATGGTCAAGAGAAGAAATTGTAGTAAAACTGGTCTGTCTGGTATTTATTTGGTCTAAAGATGTTATGGACCCGAATTTCTTTTAAAATGAACAAGGACACAACGTTACCGTCAATTCTGAACGCTATGACCGTATAGTAGCCGGGTTTTTATGCTTGACTTTGGAGACATTAGTCTAGATCTTTTTTTTTGACAAAACAATGGCAAATGTGATTTTTAACAAAATTTTTGGCATTATTGAACGAAAGATTGTCAGGACGAGTAATTTCTAGAGTTGGTTGGGTCAATTTGCGTCAAAGATCGTGATATTTGACGCCGTTTAAAAATTTTTTTTAAAGCAATATAAAATATTTTATTTTCACAGATAGTTTTGAAGGTTTAAAGCACTTTCAAAATAAATAACCATCAAGTAATGGTCAAGAGAAGAAATTGTAGTAAAACTGGTCTGTCTGGTATTTATTTGGTCTAAAGATGTTATG
This sequence comes from Atherix ibis, assembly GCA_958298945.1. Lineage (NCBI taxonomy): Eukaryota > Metazoa > Arthropoda > Insecta > Diptera > Athericidae > Atherix > Atherix ibis. The sequence goes on from OY282606.1 coordinate 34,470,353, forward strand.
GACCCGAATTTCTTTTAAAATGAACAAGGACACAACGTTACCGTCAATTCTGAACGCTATGACCGTATAGTAGCCGGGTTTTTATGCTTGACTTTGGAGACATTAGTCTAGATCTTTTTTTTTGACAAAACAATGGCAAATGTGATTTTTAACAAAATGTTTGGCATTATTGAACGAAAGATTGTCAGGACGAGTAATTTCTAGAGTTGGTTGGGTCAATTTGCGTCAAAGATCGTGATATTTGACGCCGTTTGAAAATTTTTTTTAAAGCAATATAAAATATTTTATTTTCACAGATAGTTTTGAAGGTTTAAAGCACTTTCAAATAAATAACCATTAAGTAATGGTCAAGTTACAGCCCAAAATGTCATCAAAAATAATTTCAAAAGGATCGTGTCCTGCAAGAAGTCTTGTAGCAGTCATTTTACTTATGTCATATTTCCTGCTTGATGTCAATATCTATACAATGTATTAATATAAAAAAAAATTATCAAAATCTGAATTTTAAGCTGTTTTATTTGGAGTTACTTTCCCAAGCACAAACCTGGATAACTATTTACTTACTACCCATGAACATGTTGGAGTTAAAATAATCACTCATATTCAAGTTTTTGTTTTGTCTTTTTTTTTTGGTATTTAATAATATATTAATAATAATAATAATAATAAAAAAGAACTAATGGAATACAAGAAATATTAATACCACAAATAAAAATCCGATTCTCGTGCAAGCGACATTTTTCTTTAGTGCCATTTTCCATGTGATTCGATCGCACAAAATTTATTTCTTTTGGTTTCCTAAGTGAAAAAGTGCTGTTTGTAGAGAAATCTTAAGACAACAAGGTGTTATTATTCATTTTGCTTACCTGTAGAAAGACAAAAAAAATTATAAGCCAACAAGGCAATGTTCGTATTAGTAGAGTATATGTTATGTGCGCCGTTTCTGCCTACCCACTTTCGGAAATATGTGTTCGTATGAGAGTACATGACAAAATTGTTTGCGTTAAAATGAATTATTGCAACGATAATTTTTTCTGATAAATTATTACCGTTGATATTTATTTGTTATTACTTTTTTCCTTTTATTCTCCTATCTTTATACAATCAAAAACAATATGAGCTTTGGGGCTTTTGGGCCTTGGAGACTTTCAACCGAACGCACATTTTATTCATATTAGATGATGGTGTGCTGTGTGTACGTCTGCACTACTACTACTACTACTCCCTTTTCTATTTGGTAACATTCCTCCTTCGATAATAAATGGTAAAAATTGCCAAAAACCATTGTAATTTAGATGAAACTTAATCTTTGTCATTAAGGTGAAGAAATATTTCAATAAAATTTTTGTACAAAATAAATATTAAATGCCATTGAACAGGATAATTAGATCATGGATTATATTTAATTGTTTTCATTGACTTTATTGATTATATGCCATTTTGATTGAGTAAATTTTTCTTTCTAGGCTTTATTAAATTTTGGTATTTTGAAAAATTTGTCATCTGTGGAATTTTTAAATTGATTTTATAGTTTCTTTGATATACGTACTTATGAAAGATATTGGAATTTTTGCATTTTCGATTTTAGAGAAACTGAAAAGTCCTTCAAAAATATGTATTCGCCTTGGTGGTGAAAAATTACTTAAATAAATTACTTTTTGAGGTCTAACGATTTCTAAAGCTGTTTGAGTAATTGTTAAAAATGTGCAATATTTGTCGAAATTTTATATTTGAATTTTAGAATTAAAAAAGGATAGAAAAAATAATAAACAACGGGAAGTGGGTTCATAAACATCCCTCTCAAAGTTAAGGATAATTTTTTAAACCATATATATCCCTGTCCAAGTTAAGAACAAAAAATTCATACCTTCGAAAGGTGATCAATCTCTTCGTTTAATTGGCAGTAAATATTCAAAAAAATTACCTAATAATTAATACTAATTTCCAGTTTTTTATACTCGTATGTAACATAATTGAAAAAATTGAAAATGAAAATATTTCGTCTGGTATAATTTGCGTTTTTCTTTTTACAAAATTAACAAAAATAAAAATCATAGATCTAATAATAACTAGCAATAATTATAAAATAAAAATATAAGTCTAAATAAGTTTAAAATAATTATCACCGCACATTAATCAGTTGTTAAATGAATCGTTAGCTTTTGAAATGTTTTTAAAAAATTAACTGAATTTCTATAATCGTAAAGATTACAAAAGTGAATAATGAATGAGGCGGCATAGATCTCCAAAGTGCCAAACAACGAGTTCGTAATTTTTTTATACCCTATTTACATAAGGTGTTGACTTACATAGTCCTTCGAATATAATTAATGTCAGACCACGAGGTCTTTATATATTATGCCTAATTGAAGTTCAACATGGACCTACAAAGTTCTAGACCTACAAAGACGACTGCAAGAATATGACTTTTTCGCACCTTATTTAAATTTAATAGGAATTTTTAATAGTCCAACACGAGGTCATGCTTTTTTATTCTTTATTTGCATTTGGCATAGATTTACTTACTCCTGAAAATGTAAATACCAATAAACCCGCGTTTTTTTAGGGACCTATTTTATTTTACAGGAACCTTCATTGCCCTTAAAATTTAAATGATATTTGACCACAAAGTCATCGTTTTTTTATGCCTAATTTAAGTTCAGCAAGGATCAAATGAACTTTAAAATGTATTCAATATCCGATCATGAAATCATCACTTTTTTGCGTTTTAATCTTTTTCCTGCAATATTTATCTGCATAACCCTTAAAGTACGAGGGTCGTTCATTAAACCCTCAGAAAATCCGAGAAATTGCGCTCGTAGTGTCGGTAGATTTTTTTTTTGTAAGAAGCATTATCCACAAGAAAGCTGTCAATTTCAGCTTGATCCATAGCGTAGGTCAATTCCTATCGTCGATTAAAATTAACGACATTTATTTGTGCATAACAATGGAAAAAAGCGAGTTAGGGGCTGTCATCAAACATCTCCATTTGAAAGGCTTAAGCCCGAAATAAATCAAAGCCGAGTTGGATGCAGTTCATAGCACATCTGCACCTGTGTTTACGACGGTTTACAATTGGGTGAATGAATTTAAACGTGGCCGTTCATCCACAAAAGATGAACATCGTTCAGGACGCCCAGTTGAGGTGTCTACTCCTGAAATCATCGACAAAATCCACGATCTGATTTTGAACGATCGGCGAATTAAAGTGCGCGAATTAGTTGAGGCCACGGGCATATCACAAGGTACAGTGGCTTCAATTTTGCATGAAAAATTGTCTGTGAAAAAAATTTCGGCAAGATGGGTGCCGCGTTTGCTCTCAGAGGAGAATAAGCGCAATCGTGTAGTGGACTCTGAGGCTATGTTGGCACTCTTTCATCGCAATCCTGCCGAATTCCTTCGTCGATATGTTGCTGTGGACGAAACCTGCATACACTACTACACTCCAGAAACGAAGAGACAGTCATCACAGTGGATTTTCAAGGGTAAACGGGCTTCGAAGAAGGCAAAAACTGTGCCATCGGCCGGCAAGGTGATAGCCACGGTCTTTTGGGTTTCGAAGGGCATCATTTTTATCGACTACTTGGAAAAAGGAAAAACAATAACAGGAGCGTATTACGCGTCGTTATTGCAACGGTTGAGCGAGGAAATCAAAGCGAAACGCCCCCATCTGAAGAAGAAAAAAATCCTCTTGCATCAGGACAATGCGCGTGTGCACACCTGCGCTGTTTCCATGGTCAAAATTGTGGAATTGAGAATGGAATTGTTGCAGCATCCCGCTTATTCACCAGATTTGGCCCCGAGTGACTATTTTCTTTTCCCCAATCTGAAGAAATGGCTTGGCGGACGACGGTTCACTTCCAACGAGGACGTCATTGCTCAAACGGATGAGTATTTTGCAGAACTTCCGAAATCCTATTTTTTGGACAGGATAAAAATTTCGGAAAAACGGTTGGAAAAGTGTATAAAGCTAAAAGGAGATTATGTTGAAAAATAAAATTTTTTTTTTTTAAAAAAAATGGTTTTTTTTATCTTTTTCTAAGGACTTATTGAACGACCCCCGTAGAACCCTTGAAGCCACTAAGTTGTTACCAACAACTTCTTAGAGTACTGGCCAAACGCTCGAAACTAATAATAAAAAGTAAACTTTTATAAAACCAATTTGGACATATGGAATTGAACTTTGGGATTCAACGAAACGTTCCAAATCCTATCACGTGTAGGCCTTACAATCCAAGATCCTCCGTAAAATTGCGAATGCCCCCTTTTATGTTCGTAATAATATAATACAAAGTGATCTAAATGTACCCTTTGTTCAGGACATGTGCATTTCCCACTATCAATAATTTCACTCTCGTTTATCCTATCATCATAATCCATTTGTGAGAAATTTGTTTTGTACTAACACCCGGAAATACTCATCGGAGACTTAGAAGACAATAACCTAGAAAATTTTTAGAGCAATCTAACTTCCGTCAGTTGGAGAAACGTCGATCGGTGTTTACTCCCACTTCATGATGCACAAGATTGGAAATTAAATTGTTATGTAAATCTGCTTGTTACAATAGAATTGTAATTCGCAATTCATCAATATCAAAGGTAGACGTTGAGCACTTTTCAATTAAGTTCAAATTTCTGAACACCCGCACTCGGATTTGGCGAACCCAATTTCTACGACTATAAAAACCACTAAAGTCGCCGAATACTATCTGACATCAATTATGTTATCATGGTTGGAACAGTGTGAATTGTAGAATTCACATTGTCATATGGAAATTGTCTAATTGGTTCAAATACGAATAGACTAGCAATTGTCCTTTCTACTATTTACTACAGCATCAATTTCAAGCTTTCATACCAACTGAAATTCTAATTCAATGTTCGATATTCCCTAACACTAGTTCGGATCTTCATCATTTTACCTAAATACATACAGACAAACGCTGACGCTGATATAAGCCTGACCAATGAACAATGCTTGTATGTAATTATTTTAGCTTGTAGACTAGAATGACAAATTATTATCCTGTAGATAGGAAATGTTCTACATGGCAACCGGAAGTGTTCTTAGGTTTTACGTTTTAATCACAATTTATTAACAAGTGATTACGGAAAATTATGGCTACATTAGACTACTAAGCTCTTCGCAAAATGAACGGATAGTGTGTAAATTAATGTAAGGATTGGTAATAATTACAACCTAATATAAACATATGCGAACATAAATAAAGTCATACTTACACTATGTTTTCATATAAATTGATGACTTACTTATCCGCAATGCTGACAAGGCAACCCAGCAGCAGCACACAAAATAAAAATATTTTCTTTTCTTTTTACCATTCTTCCTATTGTTCCACTTATTTACTAATATCAGCATTATATTTAGGATACTCAAACTAAAGGTATTTCCTGTACATAAAATAAATTCTAAGCATGGCAAGTAGAAATATTACATTTATATTAAATAGAATACTTTATGGTTTTTACCATTTGTTACAAATAATCGTATTAATGAAAATATATTTTAATTATATTTTAAAAAAAAAAAAAAACATTCAAAAAATCTATTATCCTTTATAACCTATTAATTTGATGAAGTTAAGTAATGACATGCAAAATGTTTGTAATCGAACTCGTCGCATGTGGTGTGTTCAAGTGTTATTTTAAAAAAAAAATTTTTTTAACCAATCAACAAGAATCTTTTCATTTAATACTTTAAAATGAAACTAGAAAATTATTTTCTTCTAACAAGAGTTTTCCTACAACTTCATTAGCTCCTTGACTTATGCACTTTAAAACACGCGAATCCCCCCCACATTATATGAATACAGCTCGTTAAATAGCTTGCATAGAAATGTGCATAAAACTATGTGTATGATACCAGAAAAAGGGGTGGTGAACACATGTGTCTTAATTATAATTTAGAGTATTTTCGTATGTCAGCTATTACTTATATTGTAGAATGGGTGTGTTAAAGCCTACTACTCCAAATGTGAAGTATTCCTTAAGAATAAGGCGCGTCTCTAATTGAAAATACTTGTCGTGCACGTTGCAACGTACATTTAATAGCAACAATAACACATCAGAATTTTTTCCACATCATGCGGTTTATTTTCCACACAGCTGGTGTTGGTCCTTTTTTGTCCGGCAATGCAACGGCTCCTGTTAATGTTGTACAATAAAACCCAAAACTCATTCGCTAGTATACATAATATCCATACTACATACTATATTCGACTATACGAAATAGAATCATAAAATTTTATATATTCCTTATTTTATATAGATCCTTTGTTAGCTGCTCAAACCATTTAATGAGCCTTAACTCAGGATATTATATTTTTCTCCTATTTTATCTAAAGAAATTACACAGTTTACTTATTTAATATCCTATGAATTTATTTTTATTTTCTTTAAGTACAAATGTTATTGTTTTTTTTTGTCTTTTTTTTCGTGAAAATAGTTTTTTTTAAAGGAAAATTCTTATTAGAAGTGAAAATTTCAATAATCAATAAAGACAAAAATTTAACAAATATTAATTAATAAGTGACAAAAGACAAGCCAATAGTTTAGTTAATTAGAAAAGGAGCACGAAAAACAAACTGCACTTTCAGTATAACAGTTAACAGCTGCACGCCATAGCTAAGACAAGAACCAATTAGTTTGTACTCAGAAATGTACATTGGGAATTGTCTCCTTTTAAAATTAAAAAAAAAATACCAAGCAAATTTCTGACTTAATGGTTTTTGTTGATTAGAAAATGACAACATTTTTTTACAAAAATTCAGAAGCTAATGTGACACGAGTAATGAATTTAATATACGAGGTTATCAGACTGGTATTAAGGAGAACAATCTGGCAACAGTGCGGACTTGTTCTAAAAAAAACGTAGAAAAAGGGCTTTTCGAATAAGAGCTTTTGTGAGGGGGGTACAACGATTAGCATCAAACTTGAGATGTGTGAGTGTTCAAAGACACATAGCAAGGAATCTTCGTGTCGGATTGGACATTGCGCCGCTATTACAATGCCCCTTAAGGGTCATTAGAATCAGCAAGTTTTTGTCAGAAAAAGTGATTCCAGTGGTTTTTTGTTTTCAAGATACATTTTTTTTACAAAAATTCAGAAACTAAAAAAAGTTGTATGTGACACGAGGAATGAATTTAATACACGAGTTATGGCAAAAAAGTTATCAGACTGGCATTAAGGAGAACGATCTGGCAACAGTGCGGATTTGTTCTAAAAAAAATATAGAAAAAGACCTTTTCGAATGAGAGCTTTTGTGAGGGCGGTACGTCGATTAGCATCAAAGTTGAGATATGTGAGTTTTTCAAAGACACATAACAAGGAATCTTCGTGTCAGATCGGACATTGCGCCGCCATGACAATGCCCCTTGCGGCATGATCATTAGCATCAGCAAGTTTTTGTCAGAAAAATTGATTCCAGTAACTTTTTTTCAAGATCTAAAAACACTTTAAAAGACGTGTAAGCTAGGCGCTGAAGGGAATACTAGCTAAAGCCTTTCAACAAAGAGTAGAGACAATATATATAGGGTTTTCTAACAAGAGTAATATGATTTCTAAGTGACGTTTCGGCCATTTGTGATATGTCATGATCTGTCATTTTTGTTCATTGTATTCAGTAATGTTTACAGTTTTATCATGGAGAGATATATGCAAGAACAACGTTTACAAATTATTTAATTTTATTATCAAAATAATCGTTCTCTAATTGCAACTTTTCGTACGCTTTTGCCATTTTATGGTCGTAATAATCGTCCAACTGTGCTCGCTATTCGTCGAATTATTAAAAATATCGAGCGTACATTTTCTTTACATAATATTCAAGAGCCAATAAGACAAAGAACCGATCGAAGTAATGAAAATATTGCTGCCGTTCAGGCAAGTGTTGCTGAATACCGCATTTGTCGATTTTAAGACGTTCTCAAGAATTGGGACTGTCTCAAACCACAGTCCCAATTCTTGAGATTTTGAGAAAGGATTTGGACTTGCATCCCTATAAAATTGTTATCACTCAAGAACTGAAGCCATTAGACCACCGTCATGATTTTGCTGATTTTGTCTTGGAACAACTTGAAAACGATAACGATTTTTTTAAGAAAATCATCTTCTCCGATGAGGCACAGTTTGGTGTGGTTTTTGGTTTGGTGGAATCATCGGTCAGTACTTCTTTTGAAATGAAGCTGGTAACACCGTTACTGTCAATGGAGAGCGGTATAGATCGATGATAACCAACTTTTTATGGCCGAAAATGGAAGAAGTTGATCTTAACAACATCTAGTTCCAACAAGACGGGGCTACGTGCCACACAGCACGTGCAATAACCGAATTATTGGAGATACGATTATTTCAAGAATGGAGATTCGATTATTTCAAGAAATTGTGACATTGAATGGCCTCCAAGAAGTTGTGATTTAACACCATTAGACTATTGGAAAATGTGGGGTTATTTGAAGTCATTAATCTTTAGCAATAAACTAGACTCTCTTCAAGCTTAAGAAGTCAATACTGAACGTGCTATTCATGACATCCGACTTGCTTTAGTGAAAAAAGTGCTCGAAAATTGGGTTCATCGAATTCGTTCCTGCAAAAGAAGTCGTGGAGGCCATTTGAATGACGTTTTATTCAGAACTTCACATTAAATAAAAAACATTTGAATTTCCTTCACAATTTTTTTTTTTTAAAAGAAATCATATCACTCTGATTAATAATATCCCTTTAAAAGTAGTCCCAGAGGAACTACTTTTAAAGGGATATTATTAATACATGTAATAATTATCAGTGAAATTCTTTTATATTAATTAATTTATTTAAAATTATCTCAAAAGTTTGTTTCAATCCTTTTAGTTCCTAATTACGAATTGGTATTACAGTTCTCGAATTATTGTCACGTGACTAAATATTTGTGATGAAGCTTTTAATCATTTTCTAATTTGATTTTTTTTTCGTTATCATTTAACAAACTAATCATATAGTTAAATCCTTGATTAAATTCTTCTTCAAGTTAATATTTAATAAAATCCTTTTTACCAAATGGACAGAGTTTTTGAAAAAATAATTACCATCGAGGAATTTTAAATAATCTAGGCAAATTTTTTTTAAATTTTTTTATCTATAACTAAATCTATTTTTTTTGATCTATAATATAAAAATTTTCAAAGAAAAGTCATCCACTTTTTAAATTAACAAAAACTTAATTAAAATTTTATAACTCGAATGATATTGAAACCGTATCTTTAAATAAATAAAGAGAATTTATAAATACCAAAATGAATTTAATTATATATGAATTTAGGAAAATTAGAGAGGGCTTTTCAACAGTTTTAAAAAATTGATTTTTATTAAAAAATTCTTAAAGCCAAATATATTTTTACAATTCAATAAAAAAAATAATATGATAAAATACCTTTTATACCTTAAATAGAAAATTCCTATTCGGTTCGTTTAATCGTGATTTTATTGATTTTACCTTAACTATAATAGTATTATTATTATCTTATATACAATAATAATATGGAATATTATTTCTAAATCTCTTCTTTATTTATATTAAAGATAATAAAAATTTAATCTTTATTAAAGGAATAGTATGGAACCATGAAGCATCTGTTAAACGAAAATGCCAACCCATAAGATTAATGTAAAATAGTACTCTTAAAAAACAATTACAGACCCTTAACGACATTTGTGTGGCTCCTTAAATGACTTTAAAAGGATAGGTGGGCACAATATGGCATCTATAAATCATACAAATATATACAATAATGTGGTAAATTTTCATAAGAAATTTAAACAACCGAACCAAAGAATGGCTGAATAGAATACCAAAGGAGGAAAATCGATAGTAAGGCAAACATTAATGTGTCTTTAAGGATAAAGGACTAGTATTCTGAACATATACCCCATCCATATATACTCATTCTTATTCAAAATATTCTCGTTTCAATGTGAATTGGAAATCATCCCCAATGTGTGCATAATATTGTATTGGTATATAACTAGGCTTTATTCTAGTGCAAAGCAAATTTTTCCCCACTACCATCAACCATCCTTTTGTCACATCTTCGAACACTAAATTATTATAAACAAGCAGAAACTTATACTCGTAGCCAAAGAAAACTTTACGATAATATTTATTCAAAGAAAACTTTTCGAAAGGTTAACTTGTGTGTATTCTTAGAAAAAGTTTTCTTCTTCTTCTTTTTTTTTGTATTGTATTACAAAAAAAATTAAATTGGTCCATTTGCTCTTGTCTTCCAATAAGTTTTCATACTTTTTAACATTTTTGAATTGTCAAAAGCTAAACGGTGGTATTTTATAAACTTTCTTTCTATAACTGCAATTTCTATAACTATTCTTATTACTAACATTTCTATGTGACTTCAAACTATTACGAATACTTATGGTGGTACTCCACCAATTCACCAACTAATGTGATATTAATGCATCATCGGAAACAGTAATGTGGAAACTCTTGAATTTTCTTATTCTTTTGCCGGATAGAAAAATAGAAATATTTTTTTAAATCGAATAAAATTCAATGAAAATTGCCAACTTTTCATCTTAAGATCAATTTGTCGAAAGTCTTGTATTATTTGAGTTTTTAAATATTCCTTATATAGTCTATTGAATAGTGTATAGAAGCAAAGAATCCTTTGCTAGAACAACTATTTAATATTTGCACAGACATGATTGTTGATTTAGGTATATTTGAATAAAATTCCAATAAAATTACTATATTTGAATATTTAAAATTGTTTTAAGATATAAATTATCCTCTTTTCATGTTAGTTTTTTTTTATTAAATTTCCTCTCACAGAGGTTAATACATTGGATTATTCATTTTGTGGTTTGAAAATTACAATCCTGCCATTTGACAGATGTCAAACACACACATATAACATAAAAGGTAAGATTTGCTTGGAATTTAATTTTGTCATTTTTAATTATTAATCGTATCCTTGAAATTTAGATACTGATTTTAGGAATAAATTTACGCATTAAAATTATAACAAACTATAAGTTATGAATGCTGATTAGGATTTTTAGGAGCAAAATTTTCTTCATTGATGAGGCTCATCTGGGGCTCTGGTTTTCCACGAATACTGGTGAAGGAGCTACTTTGTCCGTGAAAAATGATTGTCCGAGGTGCATTTAGGTCTAAAGATGTCACTGATCAGTATTACATTTAAAATTTAGATACTGATTATTTTAGGAATAAATTTACGCATTAAAATTATAACAAATTATAGGTTTTGAATGGTGATTACGATTTTTAGGAGCAACATTTTCTTCATTGATGATGCTCATCTGGGGCTCTGATTTTCCACGAATACTGGTGAAGGAGCTACTTTATCCGTGAAAAATTACTGTCTGGGGTGCATTTAGGTCTAAAGATGTCATTGATCAGTATTACATTCAAGATTTAGATACTCATTATTTTAGGAATAAATTTACGCATTAAAATTGTAACAAACTATAAGTTTTCGATGCTGATTTTAGGAGCAAAATTTTCTTCTTCGATGAGGCCCATCTGAGGCTCTGATTATCCACGAAAATCAGTAAAGAAACCATATTATTCGCGAAAAAAGACTGTCTGGTATGCATTTAGGTCTAAAGATGTCATTGCTTGACGCATTAAATTTGTAAAAAAACTATAAGTTTTTGATGCTGATTTTAGGAACAAAATTTTATTCTGCGATGAGGCTCATCTGAGGTTCTGATTTTCCACGAATACTGGTGAAGAAGCTACTTTGTCAGTGAAAAATAACTATCTGGTATGCATTAAAGTCTAAAGATGTTATTGGACTCAAAATGATAAAGGAGTGATCTGGTCTGCACTTAGATTTTAATCTGAACCAATATGTTTTTTAAATAAAACTGCCCCACAAGCCGCACAATACAACATATTTTGGTTTTATTGCATAAAAAAAACCATCTTGTAAGACTATATGTTTATGCAAAATAATTTTCAAACTTTAGAGCCTATAAAAATCAATATCCGAATTATAAATCGAAATGTACAACAAATTCTTCAAAAATTTCCCAAAAAGGATCTGGTCCTGTAAGAAATTTTGTGAAACCTATTCAGATAATTAAAACATAATGGCATAATTTAATCAGTATGAAAAAATAAAAATATCATTAAAATATAAATTTTTACTATACTTTCTTTAATTTTACTTTCGGAAGCGCAAATTGTATAACCAAACACTAAAACAATAAACAACGAAAAAAATTGTTGGAAAATATTCTGTTCCATTTTTTTCCCAAAAATAATTTTACTATAAAAAATTATTCAATTATGGAAAAATATGGTATATAATATTATTTCTATTTTCTTAATTATTAAACTTTTCTTTTGATAAAATTTTCTTTAATATTATTAATAAAGTTTTCATCAAAAATAGTACTTTTTTTTTGAGTTTTATATGCAAAAATTTTTTTACCATTTAATATATTCTGAGAATATTTATAAGATTTCCACAAGCAGTTAAGTTTATACATTATAAATTGAGAAATTACCATCCAAGTTTTCTTTTGAAAATAAAAATATGCATAACTTTTGACTAAATATGACTAGTCCTAACATGATTATTAGTCTAGACTATTCGGAAAATAATTTCTGATTTCAATGATTTTTAACATAAATTATTGATTGCAAATATCTTGGAATATTCAAATGATCTAAGATATTGAATTACTTACAACAACAACAACAAAAACGAATCCAAATAACATGAAATATTTTTCTTCAAATATTCTTTTAAATAAGAAATAAATTATAATTATTCCAATGAAAAAATTTCTATTAATTTTGGTAAGCATGATGCCAAACAAGAAATGTTTTCACCCTCATATACTTTATAAAAAAGTATAAGAATCCACTTAAAATGCACCCTTAAATATGTCTCCAATTATTAATTGTATAAATCGAATTTTTTTCTTTTTACTGTAGTCGAATTTTTAGTCTAAATATACTACCACCTCAGAACAATGTGTCAGGACTCGAGCACCTATTTTACCTTTTACGAATCAAAAATGAGATTTATATTATTTTTTTTCTTCAAATTGTACTAATTTTATTTTTCTATAGCCACCATTATTGACAGACATTTTATTTTTATAATAATTTTTCCAGATTTCCATTCTCCACTCATGGTTTCACCCAATTAGAAGTGATTATTGTTATTATTTTTTTTTTTTGAATATATATTTTTCATTTTAATATTCAAAATATATAAATTATTGTAATATAATACCATATAACTGAATTGAATAGAGAATAGAAACAAAATTAGAATAAAAAAACCATGGAAAATTGGGAAAATTTGAGTAAAACATCTCGAAAATGTACGTAAAAGCATTGGGAACCTAAATGAGGGGCCAAGAGTCCATGGAAATTGAATAATTCATTTCGAGAATATTTCAGAAAAGCACATCACCGGAACCATTTTGAGCCTTAATCTCAAAGCTTTATATAAAAAGTAAATTAAGTCAGAATATTTTTAGTGCGAATCCATTGGAAATTATTCTGAACTTTTTTTTTTTTTTTGGGATGGAAGGGGGAAGGGGGGTGGATGACGTTGGTTTTTTTTTATATAATTTAATTTTGTTCTTTTTACACTTTCAAATATTGTATATTGTTTTGTGTCTACAAATACGACTATAACAAGATGTAATTTTGTGCTCTCGCCTATTTTTCTCTGGTGTTAATTGAAGCTTTTAGATTTTTTTCTTTGCTTTTGCCTTTGTCCTTTTTTTTTTTTTGATTAGGAACAATACTGACTACTGCTGACTTGTCCGAAATCCGAATATCTACTCCTTCCAACAAATTCTCTGGAGTACAGCTTTTGTACTTAGTTTTTTTTTTTTTTTTTTTTTTTTTAGCAAATTCTTGTTTATTATTCTGCTGTTTGTACCCGCCTAGAAAAAGTTACAAATTACATCAAAAATGGATGAGCTACGGTCCACAATGTACCGAATTTATGTCCTGTGGAGTAGTCAACATCAGCCAACATTGAACAAGCTCGTGTATTCATGTTCTTCTACGGGATGATGCGATTAAACTAAATGAAAATTTCAGAATTCCAAATAGTGGAATGAGATCTTCATGGTACCCGACGGAAATGGCAAAGTAAATTTGTGAAAATCGATTTTACAGAAAAGCCTATTCATACTATTCATAGACAACCGATGGAAATGATTTCTGCACTAACAGCTTATCCCAGTTAAGGGCAGTGAAGATTAAAGCTACAACGACAAGGATATGACTATGATTACTATACTCCCCACTCCTAATATAATTTCGACACTGCGCGCTGGTTCTTTTATTTTATTTTTATAGAGAAGAAAGAAATAATTTTATTTTGACGGTACCGAATGCACTAAAAGATATATCTACATCAGAAGAAATAATGTACTCTTAAAAAAAAATAGACAAAAATTGTCGACTTCTACCTATTAAAAGAGAACGTGAATATATAAAAATTTAGGGCAGAGTAAACTCATCAAAGTGCCAGATAAAATCGGAATACTACTGGGCTAGAGAGCAAAAAAAAACATTACAACTGCCATTAAATTAACGAGCCTTGAAAAAAGGTGAGATAATTCCGACTTTTATGAAATTATACCACAGAATGGTCACAGGAGGAGCAATTCAACCATTATTCGCATGTGCCGCACTTCATAAATGCTGCTGTCATCTCTACAACCAGGTATGACTGTTGTTGTTCTAAATGATTTTATTTAATTTTTAGCTTCAATTGTAGCGAATTTCAACGATCAATTTCTCTTTTCTACGATTATGTTCCATAAACCGATAATCCAGCCTACAATGGCAGATACTCCATATCACAAGCTATACAAATTATGTACTACAGGTGTCCATAAGGTGTTGTTTCATTTTCGGAAATATTTGTACTCCCTACTGTCACCAAATTTTTATTAGCCTATTAGGCTTCGATGCTGCTGTTCTACTATTGAATTCGTTACCTAATATCGCCGAGGAGTAAAAACTGATCCAGGAAGATGAAAAAAGAACGACCTCGTATTCCCTGTGAAGTTTTTAATATTTATTAAAACTGCCTTGAATATTTTAGTTAATATTGTTTTTGGTTGTTCGATGCCATTTTCGTTTATTACAGACTTCACCAGCAACACTCTTACAATAACAGCCAAATGACAGTATTCCGTTCAACGGCTTCGAAAACTTGAAAACATCTGAGTCGCTAATGATTTATCAAGTGGCGTCTGTTTCAATCGCTTCAAGCAACAGGATGATAAGGAAACTTTCCATTACATTTTTCCATACTGCTTTTTAGCTTCTCTCCTTAGCTTGAGAACGAAAGTCTTTTCTTTTTCAATTGAGCAAATATAAAAGTTTTTTCTTTTGCTCCTTAAGAAAACAAAATAACACAAATAAACTCAAACAAGTTTCATTTTGTCATCTAACATAACAGAAGAAGGAAAAAAAAAAACTTTTCAAAATGTACAGAAAATCAACAACAACAACAAAACTATAAAGAAAGTTTAAAAGCTTGCTTTCTTAAGCAAAAAAAAAAAAATAACTAAAACTTTTCACTTCACCCAAAATTGATTGTAGAAAAAAGAACAGTTATCTTAAAGGTGAGTATTTATCAAAAAAAAATTTATATTGTACAATATTATAAAAGCTTAAAGTTTTACTCATTTTTTCTTGTAAAAAGAAAAAAAAAATCTAAAATAATTTTAGAAAAAAAAATTCAAAATAAAAATTTTTATTTTCTTTTAGAAAAAATTAGTTTGCTTGGATGAGAGCGAATAGAGAGTAATCCTTTTTAAGGTTCGAATAGTACAGTTCTTTCTTTGAAAAACATCTTGCATATATTTATTAATTAAAGTAATATTTATTAAAAAAAAAGCTTGCCATTTTATTAAATGAAGAGGAATTTTTTAAATTAATACGCTTTTTATAAAATAGTGACTTTTTACACTTTAGGAGAGGATTATTTTCTTCAACGATCAGCCTCATTTTTCTCATCAATAATTTTTCACAATATTAGCGTAGATGTGTCAATAAGCAAAGTTATCATATATGGGGCTCTAAAAACCCACAAACCCTGGTTTGGAAATGTCATTGGCCTATAACTCATTGAAAATAAAGAATGAGAGACCGTTAGTGGCTATTTCCGTATGATAACCAACTCCCTTTATACTCAACTTAAAGATTTTAATTTAGGTTATACGAAGTCTGTCCAAAAAGTATCGCGAATTTTGTGTTTTTTCCAAAAATTATTTATTTTTTCATGAATATCTATTTCGTCCCCTTTAAAGTAATCCCCACCAGATATTATACATTTGTGCCAACGTTTTTTCCAATCCTCGAAGCACTTCAAAAAATCATTTTTTGTGATCTTGTTCAGCTCCTCCTTCGATGCCGTCATTTTGTCCTCAATCGTAGCGTAGCGTTGTCCTTTCATGGGGCTCTTCAGTTTCGGGAACAAGAAAAAGTCACAGGGGAGCAGATCTGGGGAATACGGTGGCTGCGGCATATTAGTGTGTTGTTGTTGGCCAAAAATACGTGCCGGGCGTTTTTGGCGGATTGCTTGGCGCAACTTGCGCATAACTTGCAGGTAATATTCTTTATTGGCCGTTCTACCCTGTGGAAAGAAGTCATGATGCACCACGCCCCTGCAA
The DNA here is from genome assembly GCA_958298945.1 of Atherix ibis. Classification (NCBI taxonomy): domain Eukaryota; kingdom Metazoa; phylum Arthropoda; class Insecta; order Diptera; family Athericidae; genus Atherix; species Atherix ibis. The sequence goes on from OY282606.1 coordinate 34,487,051, forward strand.
TCGAAGAAAACTGTTAGCAAAACCTTCACATTCTACCAAACTTGGCGCTTTTTTCGGTCTTGGCTTGTGCAGCAGCTTCCATTGGGATGATTGAGCTTTGGTTTCCACGTCATAACCATAAACCCATGATTCGTCACCAGTTATGACCATCTGGAGCAAATTTGTGTCGTCGCGGATAGAGTCCAACAGCTCCTTAGCAGTGTTAATGCGATGCTCTTTTTGGTGGAAATTGAGCTATTTTGGTACGAATTTCGCGGTGAGCCGTCTCACGACCAAATCATTGGTAAAAATCGAATGGCACGAGCCAATCGATATGTTTAAGTCCTCAGCAAGTTCTCTAACAGTGGTTCGACGATTGGCCAATACTATTTTCTTCACTTCATCAATGGTTTCGTCTGTTATTGACGTGCTCACCATATGCCAAAGTCAAAACCGGAATGCGGCCGCGCAATTAATTTTCTTTTTCATACAAAATTTAATACAGATTCTTTGATCCATTTTTTGGAATGGGCAAAAATCGAAAACGAGCCAAAGCACGTGCAAGCAAAGTAGCTGTCAAAAATTAACTGAACATGCAAATAGCCGAATTTATCGGCATAAGTGAAAGATATGAGTACCAACATAACGCCACAAAAGAAATCGAAACTCGAATATACATTACCCACGGAAATTCAAAATTCGCGATACTTTTTGAACAGACCTCGTATATGATTAAAAGAAAATGGCACCACAAACCTCAAAACACGGCAAATTTTAGGTTTACTGCACGAAAAGTTCCCAGAAAGTGTAATTTAGAGATTTAGCAATGTGAATTGGCCTCTAAGATCGTGCAATTGGACGCCACTCTAAGATCGTGCAATTGGACGCAACTGGTTAAAATCATATTTTTCTAGACAATTCTCAAAATTTCTAGTATTTAAAAACAAATTGGGGCCAAATTGCAGCGTTGCAAAATGTACGAAAAAGTCATCAGATATTATCTCCAAATGATTGAGTCCTCCAAGAAGTATTTTCGCAGCCATTTGAATAATGTTATATTTCAGCAATAATGGCAAGGTCTGAACCAAATAATAAAATAAAAACATTATCAAAGTTTTAATATTTATTGTATTTGAGTTTACTATATTTTCCAAACCTTAAATTGGATAATCCTGTCTTTGAAGGAAAGCATTTTAGATAATTTTTGGCTGCACTTAATTGCAAATAATAAGGAATTAAATATGCTATTAAGGTCAGTATATAATAAGTGTCCAATAAAATCAATAAGTATTATTTGAAATGAAAAATTTCCTAAAGGATCAAAAACGGATAATTTGTTTTTAAATAGAAAAATTAAAGAAATTTTCTATAAGAACACCAAAAAACTGTCAAAAAATCTATAGAAAATTCAATAGTAATAATAACATTATAATAGGATTAAAAACTTTCTGTGTATTGAAAAATAATCCTTATTCAAAGATTAAATAAATACGATCTGGAAAAAAATTCTGAAATTTTATATCTATAACATTTATATAATAAGGACCAAATAAAGGTTTACAATTTCAAAAAGAATCGTACCCAACATTAACTAGTTTTACTTATTTTATATAAATTTTAAAGTGTTTATAATTTCAACAACAACAAAAAAAATCACACTCATGTGTATTATCAATAGAAATTGACAGGAAAGGTAAGGATATGGTAACAGGAAGTTTTTCCCTACAAATTCAAAAGTATTGGTTTTGTTACCAACTGCAAAGGTGAATTTTTAATAAAAAAAATCCTCCAAATAAATTCGCTCAAATAACAACAGCTCACAAAACGATCAAATTATATCTGCAAATATTTATGAAAAGTGAAAACGATTGATATTTTTTTAGTTTGATATTTGTACTTTTTACCTGATACAAAAGAAGGTCCTTTTTTAGAAAGGAAACAATTGCCAGAATATATCCAGAAGATTTAAGGAATTCCGAAAATGATTTCATTCAAAATTGACATCTTATCAAGCTCTGAATAATCCCTACCGTAACTAAATATTATATCACAATTTGAGAATGCAATTTTTTTTATGAATGCACATTGATTGCATACTAAAAAAAAAAAATCCACCCTCATTGAAAATATTTTCTAAGCAAACAAAATCTACGTCAGATATTTTCTGTTGCCAAGATCAAAAAGATATTCTCCTCTTATTTCGTATTTAAGACGTTTATCGCTTTAATGGGAATTTTTGCAAGATGGAATTTTCCAAGACGATATGAGTTCAATGCAATTCGTTTACTGCAATCATATAATCTCGAAATTGTATCGTCCTTAACGTGGATAAGCGCATGGACCCGACTCTCAGGTCGGTCCCTTGCGAATTGTGTACATTTGGGCCATCTTCTCTGTTTGTGAAATTGTTTGGAAAATGATGTTCACGAAAGAAACACCATTAAAGCAAAAAGTGCCTTTTTCTATTCGCCTTGGCATATCCTTCTTTGCTGCTCTTTCCTTCTGCTTAAAAATATTTACGGAATAAATGCTTTTATAAGAAAAGTATAAGCACCCACCGTAATATGCTTCCTCATCATCAGTTTTATTCCATGCACACATACATATGGATATTCTGACAAATTTGTGGTAAATGGTATAAATGGAGTCACCAGAAGAACCCCTTAAAAAGCTGATTTCTAAGGCTCATCATACAATACACGAGAGACTGAGTTGCGACTGGCTATACAGCGCCGTCAGTATCGGTTAGAACCAAAACAAAATGCCATATTTTCTGTTCTGTGGAAAAACATACTCAAAACTTTTTCAATGACTGCCTTCATATACGACACAATAAGCAACTTTTTCTTCATCATCCTGACTGATCCTTTATTTTACTGAAATCCAAAAAAAAAAAAAAAACCAAACCAAATAATAATAATGGAAGCAAAAGTGAGTTAGATTTAAAATGTGTGTTCGAGTTGAATTAGGGTATTTTCTTTGCTTCCTTCCTATTCCCCACCCAAACACCTAATATGAAAAGTACAAATTTTTTCACCATACCCTGCCTCCTTCTCTTCGACTTCTACTAAATTGAAAATAAAAATTGAAAGTTATAAAATTTTATCGCTCGAATTTAATGACATTCTACGGTTTTCGACATGAGCTTTCTCCGCCATCATTTTTGATTATAAAAAAATTTCCTCGCCTTTCAGGCCAACATTTTATAATAGCTAAAAATATAATTGATTTTCGAATGGATTTCTTTCCTTATTGAAGTTTATTTTAGAAACTCATCGATTTATGTTAATATGACTTCAGTTATTAAAAGAAATTTCAAAGAAAATTTTATTAATTTTCATACAAAAAAAAAGAGTTCAGATAAACTTTACTCTTTACTACATGCGTTATTTTGGCTCTTTAATTTGACAAATGTTTAACTCGGAACCCACATACTCGTAATGCAAAAACGATATGTACTGTTAGATTCAACTGATACCAAATTATTTATTTATAATACCAAACTTAAACCAATTTGAACTTACAAACTAAAACTACTAAATTTTTGCAAGCCTTAGAAACACCCAAATCAAAGATGCTCCACATAAAAATTTATCCAATTTATACTGCAAAAAGTAAAATTAAATAAAAACACTTGAAATTCAATTTTTTTTTTAATACAATATTTTTTTACAACAAGAAAATGGCCGCCATAAACTTCTTCTGTAATTCGCCCATTATTTGATGGACGTTGGTTTTTAAATGCATTTAAAGTTTCAGAATTAAAGTTTTTTAAATGCACTAAAATATATTATTTTGTGCAGTGGCTTGTGATGCCGTTTTGTTGGAACCTTATATGGTCCAAATTAAATTTTAAGTTAAAAAAAAAGTCGATTATTATACAGAAATAGCGCTCAGAATTGACGGTAACAGTTTTACCTTTTCCATTTCCAAAGAAATACAAGCCAATTTATCTTGTACGAGAATGGACGTCCACTTTTCACAGATACAATGGCTTCTTCATAGCCACATGTCAGTTTTTAGAGCATCAAATACCACAATTTTACTTACTTTTGCACAAAAAGAAAATTTTGCTCCGTGGGTACGGTACAAAAACTATTTTTGTATAAAGGTTTTCCATCTTTAGCATTTTGTTTAATGCTCAACTAATCCATATTTAGCCTAAGCAAGTATTTAATAACAGTGAAATGAGAGAGCTCTTCTATTCGTACTACAAAAAAGATAACCCGGTAAATAGCAGAAAAGGTCCTTTCGTTGGTGCACTAAATGTTGCTGATTATAAAAAGTTTGTTTGCTTGTTTAGCCTATTTTAGTGTGTATAAATGAGCAACAAGCAACAATCACATTGGGCTTTTCACCTTGCACTTTGTACTTTGTACTAAGCAACAAGAATTTGCACTTAGTAATTAGCAATTAGCAATGAGCAACAAGCTGAACGCCATAATCAGCAAGTTATAAGCAACAAGCTATAAGCAATAAGCTGTAAGCAATAAGCAACAAGCAAGAAATTTAGCATTAAAAGATTTTTTTACAATTTTTTTTTTAAGATTATGGGGCAGATTATTTTACAATTTCAGTAAAAAATTGAAGAATAATCTGCCCCATAACTCTGTAATTTTGAAGAGGAGGAGTGATGTAGTCTGGCATTGCCTACAGTGTATACTGTAGTGCACTAGGACACTACAATCAAATAAACTTGCATTTGTATTATTAGTTTATTTGATAATAATTAATTTTAAAAAATGTAGTTGAACAGTTAAGTTGAACTCAATAATGCTGCCAGACGAATTGATTTTTTTAGTCTTTTCAAGTTTTTAAATTTAAATAAAAAATAAAAGTTTTTTAAAATTTTAAAGGTAATTTTATTCAAATATTTTGGAATTCTTATATCTATCACTCAAACTCTCCTATAAGAAAATTATCCTCAGAAATCCTTCTCAGAGATGACCCTCAACGCTTAAAACTTATCAAGCTAATCAAAATCACAGATCGGTGTTAACTCCGTCCTCACGTTATAAGTGCTTTTTAAATAATCATTAACTATATTTCATATGCTTATTTCTTTTAGTATTGTAATTAAAAATATCTTTTATTAAAAAATAAATTGTAAAAATATCTTCAAATTTTTATAATAAAAATACAGCAAAGAGTACGATGGTGGTTCAATAAGTCTTTAGAAAAAGACGGAAAAAAAATGTTTTTTAAAAAAAAATTTTTTATTTTTCAACATAATCTCCTTTTAGCTCTATACACTTTTCCAACTGTTTTTCCAAAATTTTTATCCCGTCCAAAAAATAGGATTTCGGAAGTTCTGCAAAATACTCATCCGTTTGAGCAATGACGTCCTCGTTGGAAGTGAGCCGTCGTCCGCCAAGCCATTTCTTCAGATTGGTGAATAAGCGGGATGCTGCAACAATTTCATTCTCAATTCCACAATGTTGGCCATGGAAACAGCGCAGGTGTGCACACGCGCATTGTGCTGATGCAAGAGGATTTTTTTCTTCTTCAGATGGGTGCGTTTCTCTTTGATTTCCTCGCTCAACCGTTGCAATAACGACGCGTAATACGCTCATGTTATTGTTTTTCCTTTTTCCAAGTAGTCGATAAAAATGATGCCCTGCGAATCCCAAAAGACCGTGGCCATCACCTTGCCGGCCGATGGCACAGTTTTTGCCTTCTTCGGAGCCCGTTCACCCTTGAAAATCCACTGTGATGACTGTCTCTTCGTTTCTGCAGTGTAGTAGTGTATCCAGGTTTCGTCCACAGTGACATATCGGCGAAGGAATTCGGCAGGATTGCGATGAAAGAGTGCCAACATAGCCTCAGAGTCCACTACACGATTGCGCTTATTCTCCTCTGAGAGCAATCGCGGCACCCATTTTTCATGCAAAATTGAAGCGACTGTACCTTGTGATATGCTCGTGGCCTCAACTAATTCGTGCACTTTAATTCGCCGATCGCTCAAAATCAGATCGTGGATTTTGTGGATGATTTCAGGAGTAGACACCTCAACTGGGCGTCCTGAACGATGTTCATCTTTTGTTTATGAACGCCACGTTTAAATTCATTCACCCAATTCTAAACCATCGCAAACACAGGTGCAGATGTGCCATGAACTGTATCCAACTCGGCTTTGATTTCTTTCGGGCTTAAGCCTTTCAAATGGAGATGTTTGATGCCAGCCCTAAACTCTCTTTTTTCCATTGTTATGCACAAATAAATTTCGTCAACTTTAATCGACGATAGAAATTGACCTACGCTATGGATCGAGCTGAAATTTTGACAGCTTTCCTGTTGATAATAGGACGCTATGGATCGAGCTGAAATTTTGACAGCTTTCCTGTTGGTAATGCTACTTACAAAAAAAATTTTTTTTTCTTGGATAAGTACTTAGAAAATCCAAGAAAGCAGAATTTCTTGGATTTTCTAAGGACTTATTGAACGACTTTCGTAATTTCGATCATCGATCTCTTTTTTTTTTACACGATCATTATCTAATGATTTTTTTTTTAATTTATAATTTCAAATCTATCATACCAAAAAGCAAAATTTAAGAATTAAAATTTTTAATGGAAAATTTCAATGAAAAAAATAAAATTAATCACAGAATTTAAGAGTAATTGTTAGCATTTTAATGTTCATGTCAACTGCTTCTCTAAAATCAACAGTTTTCTTTTTTCTTTTTCCACTATTTAAGGTCATGGAACAAGAGATTATATAGAAAATGTATATTCTCCCATGTACTCATATAAAAAGTAATAATTTACCTGATGAATTTTTTATTCAATAATGAAAAATGGCACTCGACTAAAAAAGATAAATTTCTTCAAATTTTCAAGATTTATTTTGTAATTTTTCTTTTTTAAATTTTATATAATAAATATCTTAAAATAAAAAACATTATTATAATTATAGGAAAATAGATTGTTTTTTTTTGCCTTCTTGGAAAGAAATTCTAAAAATTCTCAAATTTAGAACAAAACGAAAAATTATTTATCATAAAAATAAAACTCATCTTATAAATTTATAAAATAACCCAAAAACATTAGCTAATATTTAATAAGAGTTACTTGGGGATAAATAGAAAATGACCAAAAATCACATAATTGAAATTCTCTAAAGCATAAATCTGCGAATAAGTGAAAATACTAACAATTAACACTAAGTAGACACTGTTTATCTTATTTAACTGAACGGCCAACGGGGGATAGGGTAATAGAGTTGATTTGATGAGTGTTGTGGGGGTTTTTGAACAGTGAAATGGTCAGTGGCCTAAGGTAGGCTCGTGTTTCGGTCGTAGACCACCATCGATTTGCACCACACCTCTAGTCGTTTTTGAATCATTACCACAAATGATTGTAGCAGTCATGCTAGGAAAAAAAAAGACGAGAATCACTCAATTGCAATCAAATCAAAAATTCATTTGTGTAATAGGAGTTGTGGTGTATAACATTAAAGCCGTCATTTGCCATTAACAAAAGTACCACATTTTCATGTATTTGAAAGATGAAATTTCGTGGGAAGAGATTTATAAATCGTTTGGATATACACGAAACTCATTCAGATAGGAAAGTTTCTCCAAAAGTAGTCTGCACAAAGTTAACGATCAGAAACGGCTAAAGTCCACATAGTATGTAGTACCTACAATAAAACATTGGTAGCCCATCCAATATTCGACTAAATGAAAAAGTGGCAGCGACAGAAACGATTAAGACTAAGTTCTTTGGTTACAGAATCAGAATACGAAACAGCACAGAAAACAAAAACAGCCCTTAATGCATCCTACATATCTCATACCTGAGAGCATAATACTAGTTAACTTTGGGTTGGTAACTCGAAAGAGCTTTAAGAGTTTTTCCATTAAGCGCACAAATTCGTGAAATAAGAACTTTTCAAGTCAAATGTGTAAACATGTATTTTGACAAAAACTTTCCTTTTTCGGATTTCGTCAGTTGACATTTCAGATTCTACGACGATGGTGTCTTATGAGAAGAAAGACCGAATATCCTTTTCGACTATATATCATAATACTGGTACAAATCATCATACATAGTCTGCATATATGACTGACTATTCGGTTGAGTTAAGTGAATTTTTCTAAATAATGTTAATACCACCTACTCCTTAGAAAGAAAGAAGAAAACAAGCATGTTCATATGCTAAACGATATCCTTTTCTTTTTATCAGAGACGAGTGAATCCATTTTGGAAGACAGTGATTACTTCCCCTTGCTATTGTATTCGTAAAACAGATGCAAATAAGAGTTAGTCTAAACGGAAAGCAGACCATGCGTCACACTTTCACATGCAAACGAGCCACATTAACAAAATGTAACAAGAAAAAAGCTCATATAAATCAACCGAAATTTATTCGATTTTGATAAAGTCCTTGATAAATGTCGGGCAATTTACAGCCATCAATTTGATACTGTAATTTCCTTCAATGTTACTCTAGCGTCTACTTTGAAATTCAGTTCAGGACTTTGCTCCCTGTTCTTCTCTCTATCCTCTCTTCTCAAGATCTGAAATTGATGGTAAACTCTTCAAATCGAAAGCAACAAATAAGCCGTAGTACACTCAGTCCATTAACAATAAACAGAAAATTTCCAAATGCCAAAGTAGAAAGTTCGTATATGAATCGAAATACTGAACAAAAACAAAAAAAAAAAACAAAGAAACTTGATAAATATTATATACATATACATATATGAATAGTATGTATATATGTGTTTATTATTTAAAAAGAGCAGGAGTAAACGTTCGTATCGTTTCGAAATCAGAATGATCCAAATTAAAGTTGAACCATCATCAGTACAACTTTTCCAATGTTGAAGCTGACAGAAAGGTTAAAGGATTAAGACCAAAGAATTGCCTACTAAATTTTTATGGAATAAACGACAGGATATCGTATCTATTTTCTTCTTCAGTAACGATTATCCTTTTTGAGCTACATGAATTACCTGTAATCGAAATTCAGCTTTTTAAACAAAAAGGATAAAGCTTCCGAAATGGAATAACTAATGTTAAATACACTTTTGATAACTATACACAAACACATATACACACACGCACACACACACATATAAAATATAAGCAAAAACAGTTAAAATAATTTTTTTTTATTTTATTTACAATCAAATTGAATATGAAAAAAGAAGAGAAATTCCTTTTTCAACAATTGAGCGTATAATTTTTGCTCAATTTTTTCGGGTTTTCGTCCTTTTTTCTTTTTCATTTTGCTGCTCATTGTTGATTGTTGCTGTCGAGACAAATCATTTTGACATTGAAGATCAAATTACCGCAGGATGTAAGCAATTTTTGTTCAGCCTACCGATTAATTTCAACGTAAATTTATGATTCAACAATGATTTATGATTTTGGATTAAGCGATTTGCGTCAATTTCTTTTCTTTTTATATTTTTTTTTGCATTTTGAATTTTTGAATAAGACTCACTGGAACCATATTCTACTTTCGTATGAAAAGGCATTTGATAAATATTCGTAATTGAACGAAATTCTAAAAAAATATCATCACTAATCGTCTTGTATGGGGAAAAAAAATAAATACGCAAAAATTTTCCGTGTTGTTTTAAACTTTTTCCTTAATAAAATTTCCAGTGTCGATTCTAAATAAATCTCTCACATATTGACAGAACGCAGATGAACTGATTTGTTAAATTGATAATTGTCTATGATAAAGTTAAACCTTCCCCGTTGATACTCGTACGATCTTTAAAAGACATCGAAGATATTATATGAAATTTTCATTCAATTCATCCCTAAATTTTTCAGGCGAAATCAATGACCTTGTTTCCATAAGAAATTTTTAAAATTTATTATTTAAAAATAATAAATAAATTACGACCCGTATAATTATAATTAATATAAATAAATTATTATTAAAAAAATGTCTAATTAATAAATTTATCTTTTAAAAACTGAAGAAATATTTCAACTCTTTTTTGCTGCTTAAAATTAAAAAAAAAATTTAAAGCTCAAATATTTTAAGGGCATATATATTTTTGAATAATTTTTAATTATATTGGAATATTAAGATTTATATAAAAAATAATATTTTATTGGGAAGAAAAAAGGGCGACCATTCTATATTAGGATTTATTTGTACTTGAATATAAATTTTTAAATAATATTAATTGAAATTTATTTAAAAAGAAAAAAAATTTGAATCCTTTTCTATAAGGTATAATTAATTTGTTCTTTTTTTTATTCTTCTTCTTTTTCAGGATGTTATATATTGTTCGAAATAAATATTCAAAGGCATAAGTCCTTGGTGCATTTTGATCAGAAATTCGTATTAGTGAGCATATGCCGCCCTATTTGGCTCTATCTTCAAGAGATTTTTATGCAATTAATTTTAAATTTATTTGAACTATTGTATTTATTTTTAAACATAAAAATTAAAAAAAAAATCCATAAAATTTTTATTTGAATAATTTTTTTTATAATCAATTTTTAGTAGAACTTATTTAATATATTATACTATAAATTATTACCGTAAATCTGTTATCAATCAGAAATAGTTCATAAAATAATTCAATTAACCTGAAGCAAAAAATAACACATGCAATGAAAGTTTTTCGCACTATTCAGTCAGTGATGGTCAATTTTTTTCATTTAAAATTATTTTGATTTATTTAATAAATTTAATACAATGTTGAAAATGTCCTTGATTGCTTGCATTTGCACTCTAAATTTGCTTTTTATGCGTGATATTGAAATGTATTAATTATTCTCTCACCGTTGAAGCTGCAAATTTCAATTTACACACATAGTGAGCAGGCAAATTACGTATACTTTTTTGTAATAATAAACTTTTTTTTGGACAAATAATGAAATGATATTAAATTAAATTTAGCTAGTTTCAGAAATTTTTGAATAATTTGATTTCTTTCTGATATTTTTTACTTCTTAAAAGTACGACAAACCCTTTACAGACACTGAATAGAATTACTTCTTTTACAAGGTTTAGTAAAAATGGGAAAGTTTTAATTTAATAAAATATAATTTGACAAGTATTTTGTCAATATATTATTGCAAATTAATTCTATAATTTATTGGATTTTCAATAAATAATTTATTATAGATAATAGAAAAGGATACATTATTATTTCCACGAAATATGCAAGTGGATTTAAACTGTTGTCGCGCAGTTTTGATTCATTTAATATGTTGACTTCTTATTTCATATATAAAATATACTATTCTAGTCTCCAAAAATAGGGAAAAACGATTCAGACAGCCAGCATTGATCGATTACTCTAATTTCAAATATGGGCTGTAAGTCCATACGTGATGAAATTCATAATAATATATGGGGTTATAGATTTTTGATTTCTAAAAAACACCGTAGTCACTGAAAAGCAATGAAAAAATTTTAAATATTAACTATTCTAGTCCCCAAAAATAGGGACACACGATTGAAACAGCTAGCATTGATCAATTACTCTAATTTTGAATATAGACTGTAAGTCCATACGTGTTGAAATTCATAATATATGGGGTTATAGATTTTTGGTTTGAAAAAAATCACCCTAAGTGCGTATAAACCATATATTATGAATAAGTGCGTACAGTAAAGTTTGCCATTTTATATATAGCTAAACCATAAAAATACGCCGATTGAACCGGTTTTGCATACCTAATTTTTCCAGGAAACTATTTTATAGCAATGAAGCTCATTTTTTAGCATGATGAATACGTTAATAAGTAAAATTAAAAAAAAAATGGGTCTATAAAAAACTACAAGTGAGTGTGGGAAAGCCATTGTATCCACTAAAAGTAACTGTCTGGTGTTCACTTTGATCTGAATGTGTCTTTGGCCCGTATTTCATTGAAAATGATAAAGCATAGAGACCGTTATTATCAATTCTGAGGGCTATGGTCACATGTTAACCGCCTTTTAAATTGTTCTAAAATTAAAGATTTTCATATGAGTCATATGTGTTTTCAAAAAAACCCCACCATTATTCATATAACATGACAAAATTTGACTTGATTGCATAAAAATTTTCCCAATTATAGTAATTCCGAAATTTACTGAAATCGATTGGCCACCAAGATCGTGCGATTTGACGTGGTTAGATTTTTTTATTATATGTTAAGGCTATGCAAAAAAAACCATGTTTAGGTAGATAATTCTCAAAGTTTAGAGCACAAAACTTACCTTTAAAGAAGAGATAGTTAGTCATTTGAATAATATTATATTTCGTATATATTGGCATGCTTTATTTAATATAATTGAATAGAAACGTCATCAAAATCAAATCCGAAGAACAAATTGGGTAAACCATCAAACAGTAAAGTAGATATTTTTGAAATTTTCAAATTGCTTTTTAATTACTACGAGTTTCTATCAATAATCTCTAAAATGTGTTGTGGTTAAAGTCAAAATCCACTTTTTTTATATTATAAATAATTCCTTTTGAACTATCCTAAAGATAAACTAAGTGGAAAAGTATTTTTTTTTTTTTAAGAAATGGCATGACCTCATTTGGGTTGTTTTTTTCCCACACATACAACAACACTAACTAAATAATTTTCAAATACATAAAAAACAATATTTCCTCTTTAGTCACCTGCTGCTTCGCTCGTGCACATACAAACAAAAATTTACCTTCTCCCCTAGAAAGTGATATTTTACAGCCGGAATTTACTATAGCCGAAAATAAAAATTAAAGGCTCACAACACGCTAGTAAATTTAGTTATAATCAAAATTGTAAATAAAAGCAAACATTTCTTCTGCTTTTTGTAGATAAACAAGTGTCACAACGTAAAATAAAACCATCTGCCCTAGAGTATCCCCCTACAATAAGAGTTGAATGAAGTCATTTTCCATATAACCGAGCAAAAGTAATGCATTCGAAATATTGTTACCGAAACTGTTTGTGGATGCTCGAGAGAGTTTTAAACAAACAATTTATAAAAATTACAAAGGAAGGAGGATTGAGTCTAGAGCGCCTTCGATAATATTTACTCGTTATTTTTTTACCAAAAATTTACAAAAACAAAAAAACAAAAACAAAAACAAAAAAAAAACAAAAACAAAAAAAAACAAAAACAAAAACATAAACAGGACGGAACGGTACGAAACGGAACAGACTCGGATAAACATGTTGACTGTTTTTCTTTCAATTACCAAATGTGGACTATGTAAGGTCGTACCTCTACTCTAACAATGTTATTGGATTTTTATGTACAAATAGGGACACACTATATCTTTAACGAAAGTATTACTCTTCGAGGATTGAAGAACGTGAACTGAAGAAGTGTGGAAAAGTTTCTTCTCAAATGTTTAACTCACACGATAGATGACGTCTGTTCGATAAAGTCTAAACTATACACACTTTTGTGGATAGTAGAGGACGTATAATCGATTAGTAGTTGTAGATGCTTCCAAGTACGAAACGGTAGACCGTTAAAAGACAGAAGAAGGAATCTTTTCTTCATAGAATGGTTTTGTAATGAGTTTGAGTTCTGTCTAATTACCCTTTCAGAAGTTTTCATCAAGTGCCTACTGCATCCCACTTTCACTTGACCTTTGCTTGTCTATCAAACCATTCGAGAGCTGAAATTGACTTGTTGTTCAAGTGCGGACATATATTGCGTGTTTTGTTGACCTGGAAACAGCCGCAAGTCAGGAAACAACTACTCAATTAGTCAGCTGTGTTCACAGATCATATAGGCAGTACTATGGAAGATAAGCGAATCGATGCAAGTGAACCGAATTTTATCGTTGAACTAAAATGGCGTAGATAAGGATGGCAACGAGGATGGCGATAACCAAAACCGAGATTAGATAGAGAATAAATGAACCAATCCGATAAGGATACGAATATGTAGGTATGTATGTACATCGGGAGACGTCGATATGATAAACGATAATTTTGTTCAAGGCGGCATCATATCGTTTCTCCAAACAGACGCCAAGGTAATTTCGGTAATGGCTGCGTACACTTAGGCCCAAATGCCTATAAGCGCATAACGGAGATAACTATTTTTTCTGCATAGAACATTTTGAAGAAAATCGAAGGAATGTTTTGCACATTAGCAGAATCGATGCACGACCGATTATTGAAAGTATCCACAGTAACTATTTGAGCTAAGAAGAAAAACCGTGGCGGCACATGTTCCGTTCGTTCATTTACCACTTATTCCAGTAAACATTAGACCATATCGTTTGGTCTGTTTTCATTTCATATTAAATTATTTCCACACAGTATGTGACTTATTTTTATACCAATTGAATTTTTATACATCTAAGCCTGAGTATTAGATGATATTCATTGATTTACGTTTGATTGGAGCTACCGCCAAATTGGGCAATTTATCATTAACGAAGACTTTTTATTTGCCAACAATTTTATATTATTTTTATTGATTAGTATTATCCTCTTCGAAGTTATTCCTTTGGGCAGTTATCAACATCCTACTTTGGATATTATTGACAATATGAAGATTTTGTTGGAAAACAAAAAAAAGTGTTTTTTGATCTTGGAAAACCGAAAAAACCCACATGGACTACGATGAGGTGTGAATTCCTTTTTTTCAAAAACATCATTTTTTTCTGAGCCTTTTAAGTAATTTTTCATAAAAAATTTAGTTGATAGTTTATCCTGGAAGCTTAAAAGTCCTTGCTCGTTTATTATTTTTGTTAGTTTTTTATGTTGAAGGCCTGCCTGAGTGACATTCGTCTTCTATTGCCTCTCGGTCGCCTTTGGATGTTATCGACAATAAAAAAAATTTTGTTGGAAAACAAAAAAAGTGTTTTTTGATCTTGGAAAACCGAAAAAACCTACATGGACTACGATGAGGTGTGAATTCCTTTTTTTTGAAAAAACATCTTTTTTTCTGAGCTTTTCAAGTAATTTTTCATAAAAAATTTAGTTGATAGTTTATCCTGGAGGCTCAAAAGTCCTTGCTCGTTTATTATTTTTGTTAGTTTTCGATGTTGATGGGATCCCTGAGCGACATTCGTCTACTATCGCCTCTCGGTCGCCTTTGGATGTTATCGACAATACCAAAATTTTGTTGAAAAACAAAAAGTGTTTTTTGATCTTGGAAAACCGAAAAAAGCCAATGGACTACGATGAGGTGTGAATTCCTTTTTTTTGACAAAAACATCTTTTTTCTAAAGTTTTCAAGTAAATTTTCATAAAAAATTTAGTTGATAGTTTATCCTGGAAGCTCAAAAGTCCTTGCTCGTTTATTATTTTTGTTAGTTTTTGATGTTGAAGGCCTGCCTGAGTGACATTCGTCTTCTATTGCCTCTCGGTGCCCTTTGGATATTATTGACAATAGCAAGATTTAGGGGGAAAGCAAAAGGAGTTTTTTGATGTTGAAAAACCGAAAAAACCCACATGGACTACGATGAGGTGTAAATTCCTTTTTTTTGGACAAAAACATCTTTTTTTCTGAGCCTTTTAAGTAATTTTTCATAAAAAATTTAGTTGATAGTTTATCCTGGAAGCTCAAAAATCCTTGCTCGTTTATTATTTTTGTTAGTTTTTTATGTTGAAGGCCTGCCTGAGTGACATTCGTCTTCTATTGCCTCTCGGTCGCCTTTGGATGTTATCGACAATACCAAAATTTTGTTGGAAAACAAAAAAAAGTGTTTTTTGATCTTGGAAAACTGAAAAAAGCCACATGGACTACAATGAGGTGTGAATTCCTTTTTTTTGGAAAAAATCATCTTTTTTTCCGAGCTTTTCAAGTAAATTTTCATAAAAAATTTAGTTGATAGTTTATCCTGGAAGCTCAAGAGTCCTTGCTCGTTTATTATTTTTGTTAGTTTTTGATGTTGAAGACCTGCCTGAGTGACATTCGTCTTCTATTGCCTCTCGGTGCCCTTTGGATATTATTGACAATACCAAGATTTTGTTGGAAAACAAAAAAAAGTATTTTTGATCTTAAAAAGCTGAAAAAAGCCACACAGTTTTCTACAAGGCGTGAATTCTTTTTTTTGGACAAAAACATCTTTTTTTTCTGAGCCTTTTAAGTAATTTTTCATAAACAATTTAGTTGATAGTTTATCCTGGAAGCTCAAAAGTCCTTGCTCGTTTATTATTTTTGTTAGTTTTTGATGTTGAAGGCCTGCCTGAGTGACATTCGTCTTCTATTGCCTCTCGGTCGCCTTTGGATGTTATCGACAATAAAAAAAATTTTGTTGGAAAACAAAAAAAGTGTTTTTTGATCTTGGAAAACCGAAAAAACCCACATGGACTACGATGAGGTGTGAATTCCTTTTTTTTGAAAAAACATCTTTTTTTCTGAGCTTTTCAAGTAATTTTTCATAAAAAATTTAGTTGATAGTTTATCCTGGAGGCTCAAAAGTCCTTGCTCGTTTATTATTTTTGTTAGTTTTCGATGTTGATGGGATCCCTGAGCGACATTCGTCTTCTATCGCCTCTCGGTCGCCTTTGGATGTTATCGACAATACCAAAATTTTGTTGAAAAACAAAAAGTGTTTTTTGATCTTGGAAAACCGAAAAAAGCCACATGGACTACGATGAGGTGTGAATTCCTTTTTTTTGACAAAAACATCTTTTTTCTAAAGTTTTCAAGTAAATTTTCATAAAAAATTTAGTTGATAGTTTATCCTGGAAGCTCAAAAGTCCTTGCGGTTATTATTTTTGTTAGTTTTCAATGTTGAAGGCCTCCCGGAGCGACATTCGTCTTCTATTGCCTCTCGGTCTACCAAAAATAATTTATTTCGGATGCAATAGAACCTTTTTCAGCGCCTCATCAACTTAAAAAGTCCCGATTAAGGACTTTCTCAGCTCAAAAAAGTCCCGAGTAAGGAACGAGTAAAAACTCTTGAGCCTCGAGGTTAATAGTTTATACTCTATGCGCAAGAGTCCTTACTCGTTCCTTACTTTCATTAGTTTTCAGTATTGAATGCCTCCCTAAGCGACATTCGTCTTCTATTGCCTCTCGGTCCACCAAAAATAATTTATTTCTGACGCAATGGAACCTTTTTCAGCGCCTCATCAACTTAAAAAAGTCCCGATTAAGGACTCTCTCAGATCAAAAAAGTCCCGAGTAAGGAACGAGTAAAGACTCTTGAGCCTCGAGGTTGGTAGTTTATCCTCTATGCGCAAGAGTCCTTACTCGTTCCTTATTTTCTTTAGTTTTCAATGTTGAAGGCCTCCCTGAGCGACGTTCATCTTCTATTACCTTTCGGCGCACCGAAAATAATTTATTTCTGACGTAATGGACACTTTTTCAGCACCTCATCAGCTTAAAAAAGTCCCGAGTAAGGACTCTCTCAGTTTAAAAAAGTTCCGAGGAAGGAACGAGTAAGGACTCTTGAATCTCGAGGTTGGTAGTTTATCCTCGGTGCGCAAGAGTCGTTACTCGTTCCTTACTTTCATTAGTTTTCAATGTTTTACCTCTCGGAACACCAAAAATAATTTATTTCTGACGCAATGGAACCTTTTTCAGCGCCTCATCAACTTAAAAAAGTCCCGATTAAGGACTCTCTCAGCTCAAAAAAGTCCCGAGTAAGGAACGAGTAAGCACTCTTGAGCCTCGAGGTTGATAGTTTAACCTCGAAGCGCAAGACTCCTTATTAGTTCCTTACTTTCATTAGTTTTCAATGCTAAAGGCCTACCGGAGCGACGTTCGTCTTCTATAGCCTCTAGGAAAACCAAAAATAATTTATTTCCGACCCGATGGACCTTTTTTCAGCATCTTATCAGCTCCCTTTCATTTGTGAAGTCCTTGAAAAGTTCGATGCTGAGGTTTTTTGGTTCTAAAAAATGTCTTATGACACCAAGAAATTTATGCTCTTAATAAGGAATGTTCGGCATAAGCTCGTTTTAATTTTTTGTTAGGCAAACCGGTGAATTCACTAAGTTTAACATACAATTTCCCACATGAAAGAGCATTTTTACTCCAAATATTAATTTTTCTTTTTAATTGGAAAAGAGTTTTTATTATTCAAATTTCTTGAATATACAATCTGAGCTTCGAATGCCGCAATTATCATCTACCAAGTTCACCATTTTTACCAATAAGGTAGTTCTCTATCACTTTGTCTGCATTTCCAGTAATGACCATCTGAAAAGACCATTCCCTATATTCAGAAGAACCAGTTTTCCGGACTTCATGGAATTCATTTCGTATATAAATCTGGTGATATACAGAAAGAATCTATTTTCGGTTGGTTCAAGTACACCTCCGGCAATTCTCACAAGTAAATTTTCTGTAACTCTGACAGTTCGGTTGTTGTTAATGAATTTACAACTGGCTGTGTACCACCGATTCATCGTTTGTTGCTTTTTATAGAACCCATGAACATCAATGTGTGGGCCTATTAACAGATCCATCATTTCCCTTCTTAGCAGGTTCTTCTTAATTTCTTCCACCTTTTTTTTCAACTTGATCGTCCCCTTACAATCTCTTCGATTTTCAACGATTACAATCTGAAACAAACTCTGCCTTATGTGCATGACATACCAACAGTAGTCAGACGTATAGACTGTCAGACCATCCGAACATGTAGTCAACGAATAAAGAGGAGGAGACCGCCAAGGAGCTGGAAAATGTTAATTTGTCACATTTGTTGAATGTTGGGAACCGATAATTCTTCTACTCACTGACATCATGTCCTACAGTTTAGATCTGAGATGTGATCTTGGTTCTGATAGCCAGAGGAGCCCATCTAATATTAGAACAAATTCAATGTTGACTGGATTATATTTTATTGCAATATCAACGTGAACATCGTCGTCTCATCAGTGTACAAGAAAAGGGCTTATAAAAATTTCAAGATTCTCAATTATTTCGTAGTAAAACTGTAACCACTTCCATGAATAAATAACTCCTTCTGGTTGTCTTGATCGAAATTGAAAATGTAAAATTTGAGATTGGCTTTAAATAGATGGAATTTTTTTTGCTTTTTTTCCCTTTAATTCTTTAATGAACTGAATTTTATGGCAATTAAATTATTTTGTACGAAATTTTGATGTTCTTATAAATGTTATGAAAATTCACAAAGAATTTGGATCAATTTCTATTATAATTTAACAGAATTTTCTTTAGAAATTTATTTAAAGGCAAAAAATATGAGGAAAATTAAGAACGTCTTTTTTTTTGCACATTTGATACTTGAAAAAAAATTCCAAAAAGTCTGTTTATAAAAAAAATTAACATTTCCCCCCACACTATTGCGGCTACAATAATATTTAAAATAGATTAAGGACTAGAAGAAGAATTTTTCTGTGCTCCAAAAAAAAAACCAAAAAAAAAAAACAAAATACTCCATAATATAAATTTTTCCTGCCTTATATACTTTTTCACTGCAAGAAAAGCATAAAATTCCATCATTAAATTTATGCTATTTATCCTATCTAGCCTTGTGTCACCAATAAATATAGCTAACCCCTAGAAACACGACCAAAAAAAAAAAGCAAATATTTGATTACAATTTATCACATCATAATCATAATCTATTTCTTGTTTTTTTTTTTTGTATTTAAAATGTACACTGAAGAGAAGAAATTTTGTATTTTTCATACAATTTGTTTTATCGTTTACTCTAGTACCTTTACAGTAAAAAGTAAAAGTAAAAAAAACGGCGAGGGTCCTTGTAAAACAGAGTGCGTGGAAATAGTAGAAAAATTAGAAAAAATGGGCAGATGTTCATAATTGACCAATTTAGGGGATATTCAAGAATAATTTTTCACCTATTCGCAGGTCTACCCCAAA
This sequence comes from Atherix ibis, assembly GCA_958298945.1. Taxonomy (NCBI): domain Eukaryota; kingdom Metazoa; phylum Arthropoda; class Insecta; order Diptera; family Athericidae; genus Atherix; species Atherix ibis. Next base: position 34,506,758 of record OY282606.1, read on the forward strand.
AATTTTCAAACGATGCACGTTTAATGTTCAGTTAAAATGTTATCAAGGAGACGAGAACAGGAGCAAAAAAAAGATTAATACAAAAAATGTTGATAGCAATTCTGTTGTTGTTTTTTTTTTAGTTTTATTTTCTCATTCAACAAGAGACCACCATTTTTTATAAAACAAACAGAAAATTGCTGTACACAAATTATGGCAATAATAATAATAATAATAATAATTGAACATTCCTAATTTTATGCGACTATATCTTTCATCGAAGTAAATTAATTTCATTTAATTTGGAATTTTTTGACAGTTTTTCCAATCATTTTTGTCTGCTATAAAATCGAAATATTTATTATCTTGGCTAGTTATCTTAATTTTTAAGAGTCTAAGAAGAAGAAGAAGAAGAAAACAAAACAACAAGATACACGCTATAAAGCTTCGAAATCAGAATTAATGTTGTGTAGTTTGTTTCGAGCACGTACGTCTAAAGATGGTCCCACGTTATATGAATTTTTACATTTCATACATTCTGAATTCAAATAGCTCCGCTTTTTCTATTATGAGGGAGAAATGATATTAAAATTAAAAGTGGAGTTGTCAAGGGGGAGGTGGAGGTGCTTTGGGAATGCAAAAAACGAAAAAATTTTTTCAAAAACTTTAAATTCTTGCTTAAAAAAATGTTCTCTTGTTTATTTTTTTAAGAATCTATTTTAGTATCGCGATACTTTTCTTTTTCTTCTTCTTCTTAGGGTAAAAGGGGCATAGTCATTATAATCATTCGATTATATGATTTACAAAAAAAAAAAAAAATAAAAAAAAAAAACCAAATCTACATATTCAATCTAAAAACAATCTTTGAGATAAACAGGATAAATATAAGAAAAAGATAACCAAAAAAAAATTTTATAAGAAGATGGAGAAGAATGTTGTGTCACAGCAATAAATCGATGTGTAAAAATTGTGGGGGTGGTTATTCTGGTATTTGGAAGTCCCGCAGTGCAAAGCTCATAATTTCTCTTCAAATGACTGTGTACAGAAATTTTAATGTTAAACGTTTTTAACTTAATTTTTCTCCATTATTTTGGTCTTATTTTAAACTGTAGTATTTTTTTTCTTCTTCATAATATAAATAAAAATATATAAAATTTATATAAAACTTTCTGTATACAGAAATGAAGGCGTATATACCAAAAAAAAAAAAAAAAACTATGTTAAGATATAAATTATCCTTAAAATTTCTTTGAAAAGTAGAAATTTTTTTACAACGTATTATATTTATATAAAGTGCAGATAAACATGATTAAAAATGGAAATATGAGTATACATTTAGTTTATTTTTAAGGGTGGTTGAGGCGGGAGAGGGATGGAGTTTTGTCTTACGAAATTTGACTGCCACACTCTTTGTTGAATTATGATTTTCAAAGAATGTGATGAAGAGTAATTAACGAATGTAATTATGATACTATGAATAATTACCATAATCAATCTGATGAGCTACTGATAAGATACTGTGTTTGTGACGAGTACATTCATTTCAGTTTGAATGGCATTAGGGTAAGTGAGAGTGACTGCAAAGAATTAAAAAGTGTATCTTTCTAATGTTTCCGTATCAGCAGAATGGTGGCATGATATGAAAGAATCTTCAACTTGATTCTTCTTGACAAAAATTACAAATACTCTGCCAGAATTCTGTACCAATATCTCATCATAGAAGGGAAGGATTAAGCAAAACGTTTATATTAATGACACCACAGAAGCCATTTGTCAGCTGTCCAGGCATTTAAATAGCGAAATAGGCCTCAGTTGATTATCTTAATGGAAGATTTCAAACCATCTGCCAGACTGACTAAAATTATTTGAATCTTGTTCTCTGTTTTCGTATTTTTTTTCTTCTTCTTTTCCTTTTTCTTTTTTTTTTCTCTTTTGCTATTTCCATTTTGTACCCTTCTTTTATATTGTATGGTAACTCCAACTATATATACACTTAGCTCCCTTAACTAATTTCTTATCCTATCTTTATTCGTATCTCTTTCTAACATTTTACTAAATAAGTAATAATAAATTCTATTCGGTTTTAGTCGTTCTTTAAAACATTTCCATTAGTTGAAAACATTGGTTTTTCCTCATTTAGCTAAGGACGAAATCATGTAACCAAAATCGGTATAATTCCTTATTGAAATTTCGACTTTATTTCATAATAAATTACTTTATTTACCATTTAGATAATTTCATACATTATATATTTACTTACTATCATACAACCACGGTGTCGATGAAATTATTACCGGCCATAAAGGATAAAAGTTATTTTATACTAGTTGAAAAATACAATTTATTATTTTTATTCATAAAAAAAATAAAAAAAATATATTAATAACAATTAAAAATGCTTTTTGTCTTAATTTTTAAAATTTATTTGCTATTTTTATATTTTGTAAATAAGTTTTTATTTGTAAAAATAACAGAAAATATCTGAGAACGCACTGCATTATCGACACAGTGACAGCTTCGCTTTCATTTTCGGATCGCTGACGCATTTCAGGTATAATTTTTTTTTTTTTTGTTATTTCTTTCACAAAAACCACCATTTCTTTAAAAAGTTTATTTTAGAAATTTAATTGTATAAAATATGAATAAAAAAATTAAAATCAACTTAAAAAAAGCCATGATATTCCAGCCAAAAAATATTTATAAAATGTAGAAAACCCCAAAAAAATTATCAAGAAAAATAAATTTCAAATAAAAGTTAAATTTAATACTTGTTACTAAATGAACAGCAAAAAGTAAAAACAATAACATTTATTAACTTTGACATTTTTACAAAAGATATTTTACTTTTAAAAATAACAAAATAATATATTAACTTTTTAGAACTCGATATAGAATCAGAGGGGAAAGGGGGGTGGGGGGATCGGTCACCTATTGATTCATCATGAATTAAAAACTGTGTTTTCGTAAAAGATATAAAATTTGAAAATAATTTTCAAAACTAATTAATAAAGGAAAAAATAAACAAGAGATTAAAAATTTTACGATTACATGTGTTAATAAATTAAATTTGTAATTTGTATCAGTCTCTCTTTAGTCATATTTAAGCTGATTTCTAAATCGTCTTTAAGACCTTAAAGCTCTGGCTATATATTTTGACTGTCGACCATTTTAATCTGATTCGTTTTATATTATTTACGAATTATAAATCCGCGTTCGTAACACTTTTTCTTTTTGATTTCCAAAAATGATAACAGAAGAAAAATTAACTTTTGATTAATTTATTTCGATTGGTTTTCGTAATATTGTGGAGTTTTCCTTATAGTTTTATTGCTGGTTTTCTCTAAATAGAATAAGAAATCATTAAAGATCTTGTCCGTTAATCTTTTTATGAATCATGTTTAAAAAAAATTATTTTTTATTTATTCAATCAATTTTTGATCATATCTTCAGAAATAATGTAAAATTTGTTTTTTTTAATTAATCATGACCAAATGCAAATTTTTTTCGGTGTTTCCTTAATCGGATGGAAATGAGACAATTTTTTTTTATTAACTTACGAGGTCTAGCAGAAAAGTAATAAAACTGACATCACTGAGCTTGTACGTTAAGCCCTCCTGGAGGGCCTGAGTTTTTGTGAAGCTGTGTTTTTATAGTGCATTACGAAATATCGGACAGCAAAATATAGATCAATAATTCACGAGTACACGTGGAAACATTTCTTATCAAAAGGACACGTTTTTCGGTAGAATGAACAATTTTTGTTGGGTCGAGAAGCAGTGGAAGACGAATTTTGAGCAGTAATACCTTTAATATTGAAAAGCTGTCACTTGGAGGATCGTTTACAAGGTATTTGTGCCTCGATGATAAACTGTCAACGATGTTTTTTTTATAAAATGCTCAGAAAAAGCGTTCCTCTTGAAAGACTCAGAAGAGGGTGGGTGCTTCTTGAAAGCCTCCAAAAAGGGTGCATCACGTCGGATTGACTATTATAACACTTGGATGGACATCTCCAATCAATTTTTGATTATAACTCCAATAATAATGTAAAATTTTACTTTTTAATAATCATGACCAAATCCAACCTTTTCTCAATTTTTTTTTATTTACTTACGAGGTCCGTCAGAAAAGTAATAAAATGACATCACTGAGCTTGTACGTTAAGCCCTCCTGGAGAGCCTGAGTTTTTGTGAAGCTGCGTTTTTATAGTGCATTACGAAATATCGGACAGTAAAATTTGGAGCAATAATTCACGAGTACATGTGGAAAGATTCCTTATAAAAAGCATACGTTTTTCGATAGAATGAAGTAGTTTTGGTGGGTCTAGAAGCAGTGGAAGATGAATTTTGATTAGGGACACCTTTAACATTGAAAAGCTGTCACATGGAGGATCGTTCACAAAGAATTTGTGTCTCCAGAGTAAACTGTCAACGATGTTTTTTTTATAAAATTCTCAGAAAAAGCGTTCCTCTTAAAAGACTTCGAAAAGGGTTCTTCTTTAAAGACCCAGAAAAGGGTTCCTCTTGAAAGTCTCCAAAAAGGGTTCTTCTTGTCGGATCGAATATTATAGAGAACCCCTCTTTGTCATATGGCTATCTCCATCAACGAGTGTTGGTCGAAAAACAGGATTCCTGTGATACCCCAGTCCCATTTTTCACCTGATCTTAGTTCGTGTGGGTTTGTTTTTTGAAAAATAAGTTGAAAATATTCTCTAAAGGATATTAGCTTTGTATTATTAATAGAAACAATGCCTTCATGAATGTATAGCTATCCAAGGGAACTAACTACATTGAGGTCGTAAAAATGACTGTTTGTTATACATACAAAAAATTCCAATCTTTTCGAAAATTATTTTAAAAACCAAACCGTGCAAAAAATATTACTAAATTCCCATTTTTTTTGTAACCTTTTACAATTTTTTTTTGTAAAAAAGAGTATCTATAAGTAAACAACTAGGAAGAAGAAAAAAAATTAATGCACAATAATTTTATGATAAGAAATAAAATATGATTAAGTGAAAATAGAAGTAAAAAAGAAAAAACTGCGAAATTATAATTTCATTTCGATGCAGAGAGAGATGATGATGATGATGGCATGGCATTGACGAAACATAAGAAATTCTTAATTCGTAGCACATCAAAAGTTTCTCCCTTCAACAACTTTGGGGGCTGTAAAATGTACAGCAATGGTCGATCGGCCTAACATAACTGGTGGTAGCATAAAATTCTTACCCTATATAACAAAAAAACCACCACCCTATATTTTAGCATCAGTTGAAAATGCCTATTATTTTCCATACTTTTAGATTCGGCTGGAAACTTTATAAGCATAACAAAATCAAGAGTAATTGGATTTATGCCACGTCTGGGATCAAGGGAACACGTGTCACCGGCAAAAAATTCCGCAGATGAAACTTTTAGTCGAACTGATTATGGCTTTATAAAAAGGCAACGCACAAAAATGAAAATGTACGCTGAATCCTATCTACACCCCTAAACGTGGTAAATGGTAAAAGGATAGCGGCCGATAGACGACGATTCATCTGTCGACGTTTCGTGCTTCGACTTATCTCCCCTGCTATACGATTACTGCACTCTACTCTACTCTACTCTACTTACTGTTCTCCAATTCTATGTTTTTGGTCCAAAAATATTCCCTATTTCGACTAGGATTGTGTCCCTGTCGACAACCAAAAAAAAAAAAAAAAATAACACAAAAATCAACTTTTGCCATCTCGTCCTCGGATAACCTTTGCCATTATTATAGCTTCTAGTAAAAGGGCATTAAAGTTGACTGTGTCAAAATCGGTTTATCTGTGTGTGAAGATTATTTTATTGGTTGTGAATAGAATACTGTGACCTGCGCCAACCTATAACAAGTCCTGCAAAAATATTCTCCCGCCGTGAAAAGAATGCGTTCCTGCCGACAATGTAATTTCACAAAGCACCCCACAAATTATCCTTAATGTTCGTAATTCGCTCGCACTCTCTAACACCATCACATCACATATATCGGACGATCCTTATCACATATTCCTTTCTATTTGTCTTTTTTGCAGCAATATTCTACACTGTGTGCGATTATCCTTTAGTTTAATAATGTCGCTTTTAATTTGTTCTTCCTTTCGGTTGGATTCTCCTATTTTACAGGCGCAACCAACTCGAAGCGCATTCAATGGTATATAATAGGCCAGGTCGAAATACCTTCAATATAGCCTAGGCCACTTTTCCTAATCAGCCCCTAAGCATAACCAAAGGACACATTCTGTAAATCTAACAGTCGTTTAAATATGACAAATTACATGAAGTTAATTTTCATTTATGAAATATAAAAGGACATATTTCGAATGGTTTTTCATAATGTCCTCTGTCTCTCCCTTTCTCTCTCTCTCTCTCTTGCAACTAAGGACCGGGGCTTATTATCATTTCGTACAATAACCAATTGTCAATTTCTCGGTCTTGGTCTTGGTCTCGGTCATCCTGGTCATCCTATTATTTAGTCCCATAAGGATTCACCATTTATACGAAATTAAGGCACAATTTCTGAACATCTGCTATTACCAATCCGAATGTAGAATATTTGATACAATAAGCATAGAGGAGCAGCAGCAGCAGTCTTAAATGCTTCCGGGAATATGCACAATCCAAAATTCTCTATACCAACCTCTACATGATATCCATTGTGTTATTCAATCGGGATTAAATTTAGTGTGAATATTCGAACAAAAACCATCAATTGAAATTGTCTAAAATCTAATCGGCATAAATCACGTTTTGTTAGCCCGTATATGCCGCCGCCAGTTTATAGAATCCAATGGCCATGAGTAGAGATGTCACATTTTGCTCGCCCAACTAATCCTATTTTCCGATGCAAGTACAAATAAAGAAACAGTCATAGTGAAAAGAATCAATCGTTCAATGCGGCATTTTCAAATTTATCAATTTTATTAAATAGAAAAAATGTCAAACTGATAAACATTATAATAAACATAAAACGGATTGATGATGGTCAGATTTCTTCCATCTCCAATCCAGCATCATATCGGATTTCTTTAATTTCTAATTGAAATTTATTGCATTGATTTTTGAATGTCTCAGACACGAATCACAATATAAGATTTAATATTGATATCAAATGATCGATATCAATAGAAAGTACAGTCAGCGGAAAAAATAACTGGATCCAATGGGTTTTTATTGGTCTTATTTCGTAAAAACTTCTACAACAAAAAGTTTTTATAAGAATTTTTTTTAAGTATAACAATTTTAGTATCAATAAATTTTTAAAAGTCTTTCCAAAATGTTTTCAACTTAAAGCCAAAAAATGAATACATTTATTTTAGGCTCTACTGTACCCTGGCCGAATACTATTTCATTCAACCAAATGTGCCCAAAACTGATATTCGATACCCCTTCTGTGTTGCACCAAGTTGACACTTAATTTTTATCGATAAATTTAATATAAATGTTTATCGAATGGAAATTTATTACAATCGAATTTTGTCCACATTTATTTTCCGACATTTAAAATTATATTATCCTCACCAAAGAGTTATGAATTAAGTTTAAAAACTAACAAGTTATTTTTTTCTAAAATTTACAATTTTTTTTTATTCTTAGAGTGCTCCCCTTTTAAATACGAGTAGAGTAGTAGAATTTCGAAAATTTACCAATCGATTAAGCCCGCGAAAAGCTTATTTTTCTTTTTTTTCACAATACTCTCCAAAAATTAACACATCAAATTGAATAAATTTTAAAATTTTCATAAATCTTAATTAGAAAGATTTCGTATTTATTTCTTCCATTTTGAAAAGATACGAAAATCTTTCACAAATTTTGAAGAAATAAAATCGTAGAAAATATTTAAATATAAAAATAAACCTTCTTATAGACTAGGTAATATATTTTATTATATTTTATTTTATTTTATTTTTTTTGGTTAGCTTTATTAGAGGTGAGCCATAATATTACTGTCAAAAGAGATGGTAATAAATTTATATTGCGGTATTCAATCGTAAAGGTGCGTCTGGTAAAATTTATCTATCGATAACGTATAAATTATCAATAATGTTTAAAAATGTCTCTCAGATAACATCGGTTCTTTGTTTATTTCGAATTTTATTTTGTTATCCGATATTCTGAAATTTTTAACACCACATCTGTGTACTTACCAATAAAAACTTCTACTCAATATCTTAAAGTTTGACTATATATAAAAATAATTTCTTTCTTTAATTTTTAAGCTAGACTATGACTATGCCCGTAGAAGGTGTATATTCGTAATAATTCACCAAACAATTCAGCAAATACTCGTAACATAAACTTAAATGTTAAGCGTATATAAAATATTTCACAAATCGGTTTCTTAGATCCTTTGTTTTGTTTTCTTCTTTTTCTTAAAAAGGAAAGCTTCGATCATAAAATCGTTATAATATTATTCACAATAATAACACAGTTCATTCTGTCCATAAATGTTTGGGGCATATAAAATTTTATATCAAATAAAAGATGTCCATAGGGTATTTTAGGCTATTGAATTAATGAATATCGAGAATTTCGAAAAAATTCCCAAAGTTCAACAGTATATCGGAAAGTTAACATCCTTTTTAACATTCGACAATTGCTTAACTATATTCGTAAGTATCGTATTTATGGAAATTTTAAGACTCATTCGATCACATGTGAAGGATTTGATGATGCCCAAAATAAATTCGGATTCTTACTGCCTTACGTAAAAAAAAAAAAAACTATATGTAGACAATATCCTTACTCAATCACATATAACCCCTCTCCGCTCCCCCCCCCCCCAAAAAAAAAACCCTAAGAGCCTTAAATTTCCATTTTTTTATATTATTGGCAAAATATTCAAGGCAGTTTAGTTCTCGATGCATCGAATTCAATAAGTTAAATTCTTATTCGATGTATACGAATTACATTGAATTATTAATATTTTTTTATAGAATATGCATGATAAGGTATGAGAAAGGATTTAGCATAAATTAATGGAAAATAAAAACATTTTCTTAATGGTCATCAAATACTCTCAGGAATGAAAACGCAGATCTAACAAGTGAAATGGTTTTTATTGTATTTACATAAATATTTTTATATTTAAAACTTGTTTTTTTTTTAGTAATTTTTATATATTTAAAATCAAAAATAATTTCGTATTAAAAAATATTTATTAAATTTTAAATAATTTCTTATTATGTGTTATTGAATTTACAATTCGGAAGATAAAACCAAAATTTTTTAGGTGGTGTGACATGTGATGCCGTTTTGTTAAATCCACATAAAATTGTCCAAATTAAAATCTCAAAATTCAGGCCAAAAAATGCCGCTTATCATATGGAAATAGGGCTCAGAATTGATGGTGACAGTATTCCTCTCTTTATTTTCAAAGAAATACGAGCCACTGACAACTTCAGACCAAAATACGAGGTCTGACCAAAAGTATAGCGAATTTTGTGTTTTTTCAAAAATTATTTATTTATTCATGAATATATAGTTTGTCCCCTTCAAAGTAATCCCCACCAAATATTATACACTTGTGCCAATATTTTTTCCAATCTTCGAAGCACTTCAAAAAATCATTTTTTGTGATCTTGTTCATCTCCTCCTTCGATGCCGTCTTTAGCTCCTCAATCGTAGTGTAGCGTTGTCCTTTCATGGGGCTCTTCAGTTTCGGGAATAAGAAAAAGTCACAGGATGCCCGATTTGGGGAATACGGTGGCTACGGCATTATAAGTGTGTTGTTTTTGGCTAAAAATGGCAAAAACCAATTTTTGTTCTTCCACAAATCCGGGCGTTTCTGGCGGATTGCTTCGCGCAACTTGGGCATAACATGCAGGTAATATTTCTTACTGACCGTTTTATCCTGTGGTAAGAACTCATGATACATCACGCTCTTGCAATCGAAGAAAACTGTAAGCAAAACCTTCACATTCGACCGAACTTGGCGCTTTTTTCGGTCTTGGCTCCTGCGGCAGGTTTCATTGGGATGATTGAGCTTTGGTTTCCACGTCATAACCATAAACCCATAATTCGTCACCAGTTATGACTCTCTGGAGCAAATTTGGGTCCAACTGCTTCTGAGCAATCTTAATGCGATGTTGTTTTTGGTCGAAATTGAGCAAAAATCGAAGACGAGCCAAAACACGTGCAAGCAAAGCAGTTATCAAAAATTAACTGAACATTCAAAATGGCCGAACTTGTCGGCATAAGTGAGAGATATGAATACCAACATAACGCCACACGTAACCCGCGGAAATTCAAAATTCACGATACTTTTTGAACAGACCTCGTATATACCAGACAGTCACTTCTTGCGGATACAATGGCTTCTCCAAAGTTACTACAGGGTGGTTCAGACCTCCATATAATTGGCAATATTTTTTTAATTGACATATTTAGCAATAACCTGGTTGGGTGGCATATACGTTTCTCAGCTATCAAATGACTGGGGCTATACTTTCCAAAACAGAATATGAATAATAATCCTTTATTATACAATGACGATAATTCTTATGCAAAATTTCAATATTTTATTTTTTTTTAAACACGTGTCTTTATTTATAATACAAATTTTCAATAATCAGAAATTTTACCACCAAAAAAAGCCATTATTTAATTTTCGATAAAATCCTTATTTTATAAAAAGAAAGAAAAAATTCCCCATTACTTTTGTTCAGGTAAAAGTACACGTTAACCTCTTTTTTTTGGTTCACACAAAATATTCTTAAGCTTTTATATTTTATATTATAAATAATAATAACAATGAAAAAATGTGTTTTTTATTTTTTTTTTTTTTTTTTTTTTGGAGAAAAATAAATCGATTAAAGATAATCTCACTAACATATTTGATGTGGAAATTTACAAGATCAATGGCAGGAGATTAGAAATGAGGCGGTATCACAACAACACCAGCACTTTTCGGAGGAGAGCAGTGCATTCTGAATAGTGAAAAAAAAGAAATTTAAAAATTTTCCAATATCCCGCAATGATCGGATGCCATTCCACGCTACATTAATCACAAAATTGTTGGGTTTTTTTTCTGCTGTCATGTCATTTTTCTCTGTCATTTTTTTTATTTCTAAATAAACGAAAGGGAGGAGAAAATATCAACCCCTTAAAATTGGAAGCATAGCTGATCAAAAATCAATTACACCGAGATGTATCAGGAAGCAACCTTTCGCTGAAAAATCTCCATCACCCTCCTTCCGTTGGGCCAAATTCTGAATGGTGCAGTGCAAACGTATCTTAAGTAACACAGAGTGTACTTTTTATGCCATACGACGAGCCCAACATGATTTTTCAAAAAATTCTGACAAACAATTTAGTTGAAGGGGGATGGGGGGGAGGTATTGTGATGGAGTTTGCAGGTATATACAATATTGTATATGTGAAACGTGCCCAAACCTTTTCACTTGATTTAATTTATCCCGTCAGCAGCCTTCACCTTGCAACAAACCACCCCGCAGTAAGTTTCCATTGCTGTGCTTCGGTTTGCGTCCCGAATTCATGGCGTTTTTATTATTTTCTATGCCAGACAAAACAAGCTGAACATCGCTGTTTATAAGTGTTTGCAATACTGTTTTCCATGTTCACTATTTCTATTTTCTGGTAGCTTCTTCCTGGAGGCAATATTCTACACTCGATACACACTATAAGGTCGACTATATTGGGTGGAATTTGTCCTTGTTCGGAATGATGTGTACCAATTTCCATCTTGTCGCAATGAAATTGGACATAGCTTCAAATCGAGTGTTGGAAATTCTGAATTGAAAACAAGACGACAAGCTCGATGGTGATGGGTGACGATGACGATGATGATGACTATGAGGATGACGATATCGGTAGAGGCAGTAGCGGTGGACAAGGGTTCTAGCGACGGTAATAGGAACATCCGAGTCGCTTCGGTAATACCAACCCGGCAAGGGGCATTTTTTCTGCTTCAATATAAGACCGTGAAATTGCATTTCAGATTAGAGTCGCTTCGTCCTGAGGTTATTCGATTTGGTTCCCGTACACGGATGAGTACACATCGCGTGTTCCCGTTTTTGCCTCTGTTATTACTATTCTATCCCAACTCGTTCACTTCCAATTCGATTTTATTCTGTACTGCTCGTAGTCACTAAAGAACTCTTACAGCACTATCGAAAATTGATATATTCACTGGGCAAGTGAAATTTTAATTGACTATTCATTCGGTACAGTTTTTCTGCCCAGTAGTACTCTGAATGGAAGAAGCCGTTGGCATACAGCTCCAAGAAGTCAGATGTACTCTCGTAATTTAGTTGAAAATTAAAAAACAATTGGAAAATCCACTATTCTTATGGAGTCGGACGATGAAAGACGGAACAACGCACAATGATCGAAATTGAGTTGTCGTTCGTTTTTTTTTCAAAATTCAATAGACTCCAAACTGATAAAAGTCCGTTTCCATAGAATAAATATAAGAAAAAAAGAAGAACTCGCTCCCAAAAGCAATCGTATTTGTAGTTACCATGAATGGATGGCGGTGGTACAATATTTCGGATGATGACAGAAGATGAAAGTTGCTCTAGGCGTCCAATATCAGATGAGTCCCTGTCCAATGTATCTACATGCATACCTGAAACTCATTCTGGCATGACATATTTTTTTAACTGACTATGCACTTGGAAATCAGTTCTTCAATCGATGAATTGTGAAAACGGACGTAATTTTACGTTTTGTTCCAGTCCGAAATTCAGTTTTTTCCACCCACCGAATTGGATTCGCTATGGAAATATCCTTGCAAGTGAATTTTTTTTTTTGCAATTTTTTCCCCTCACTATTTGGTTTAATGGCAGATAATACTTACCAAATTTTGTGTAATTAGGAATATTTCGACATTTATTTTTAACACGTCATTGTTCATTTAATGCATGAATTGTTAGAGTCTCGTTCTGCTTATTCAAATAAACACTTTTTACCAAAAAAAACTCAAAATTATATAAGAAGTTTTTACTAAAAGCCTACTTTCGATTTGAAGTTTTATTGAAGAAAAAAAAATTGAAAGCCTTTTTTTCTAGTATTTTTTTTATTGAGGTTTTAAAATATTACAAAACAAACCTGTACTATCGATGTATAAATTTTGTGGTACGGAAGGTGAAGACTTGTCCAGTTAATTGTTGTTTAACACTTAAAAGTAGCCATTTTTAAATTAAAAGTAGTTTAATAAAAAAAAAACTTAAAAAAATTTTCTTCAGCGATGATGTTAATTGTTGTTTGTAAGGTCCAACTTCATAGCGGCACGACCGTGAGGCTATTTGGCGACTACATAGTACGTATGGGAAGTTATCTGAGAGAGACTGGTCTGTGGTTAGTAGTATAGAATATTAAGCATTTTGTTATATTTTTTGGAGCAAATTAGTATGTTGTGGAATTTTATATTGGGAAACTATGGAATGGAGCTTTTGGGTCCAGGAGCTCCATAATGAGAAGAATACTGCTCGCGAAGTAATTCTTGGTTAAATGGCATTCCTGTAAAATATGGATGATAGTGAAATGGGCGTCACAGGATTGGCATAAGGGACGATTGATGTTGCCAAAAAGGAAGTTATGACTGAGAGAAGCAAGTCCAATCTGGATTCTGAGGAGCTTCCGTGCCCAAAATTTCGGTATGGATGTTGAATAGGCTGGTTTATTGGTGGTTATCCAATGAGTCGCTATTGGTCCACTCATCGTGTCTGCGGATGGCTAGTGGTGTTAGTTGCTATTCTGTTAGTAGGCGAGGCAGATTGGTAATGAATGTCATTACTGGTCGACGGAGTGTTTCTCCAGCCAACTTATCAGCACTTTCATTGCCCACAATTCCTACATGCCTCGGCACCCAATGCAACTCGATACTCCTATTGCTAAGTAGGCTATAACGAACGAATTGCGCTAAGTATTGTTTCACTCCAGTGACTTTAAGTTAAAATGGCTTTAAGGGCGCTAAAAATAATAACGCTCCGTTGGCTAGGAATATTCGTCGCAATATCAATTGTTGTTTTGATGGCCCATAACTCCCCGTAAATATGGAGCTGCCCTATAAGAGAAGATTCTACATACATAGTGCGCGGGTGCTACAGCAAAAAAGTTTGACGACCGAAAAAGATGTAGTATCGGTGTCATCGGCATCATCCGTGAACAACAGTCGATGATCTTTTAATCCATCCAACTGTTCAAGGAAAAGTTTCCTATATGTGGACGGGGATCAGTATTAGCCATCTTAAACCGGTTCAGAGAAGCTGTCACTTTCAACTTTGCTCCCAACCATGGTTTCCAATTTAGGTGTGGAAGGGAAGTTTGGAAATCGAGGGGGAGAATGGATGAATTGTTTTGAAGCGATGATGAATTCCTTTTTCAACTGGTGGAGATGATAATGTTTTTGATGAGGGGTTAATTTGGAAAGCATAGGTTTTTGTAAATTAAATTTAGGCGAGGTTTTTGAAGATAGAAATAGATTGTTTTATGACCAGTTTCTATTAGTATGGATTCCACCGGAGATGTCCGATGTGCTTCACTGGCTGGTCTAATGCAACGGCTATGATGTTAATTTTTCACTCTGTGAATACGTTAATAAGCCAAACTAGCATACGAGGTCTGTTCAAAGAGTATCGCGAATTTTGAATTTCCGCAGGTTTTCGGCATAAGTGAGAGACATGAGTGTTGGCACTCATGTCTCTCACTTATGCCTACAAGTTCGGCCATTTTGAATGTTCAGTTAATTTTTGACAGCTGCTTTGCTTGCACGTGTTTTGCATCGTCTTCGATTTTTGCCCATTCCAAAACATGGATCAAATAATCTGTATCAAATTTTGTGTGAAAAGCAAAATTTATTTCGCGGACGCATTCCGAATGTTGACTTTGGCATATAGTAAAGCTACCTTGGACCAAAGAAACGTTTATCGGTGGTACAAAATGTTCTCAGAGGGCCGAGTAGGTGGGAACGGCGAAAAGCGCCAAGTTCTGTCGAATGTGAAGGTTTTGCTTACAGTTTTCTTCGATTACAGGGGCGTTGTGCATCATGAGTTCTTTCCACAGGGTAAAACGGTCAATTAGGAATATTACCTGCAAGTTATGTCCACGTTGCACGAAGCAATCCGCAAGAAACGCCCAGATTTGTGGAATAACAAAAATTGTCTTTTGCCATTTTTGTCCATAAACAACACACTAATAATACCGCAGCTACCGTATAATCCAGATCTAGCCCCCTGTGACCTTTTCTTGTTCCCGAAACTGAAGAGCCCTATGAAGAGATGACGGCATCGAAGGAGGAGCTGAACAATATCACAAAAAATGATTTTTTGAAGTGCTTCGAGGATTGGGAAAAACGTTGGCACAAGTGTATAATATCTGGTGGGGATTACTTTGAAGGGGACAAAATAGATATTCATGAATAAACAAATAATTTTTGAAAAAACACAAAATTCGCGATACTTTTTGAACTAACCTCGTATATGAGGCTCTGACAACCCACAAGTGACTGTAGAGAAGCTATTGTATGTGCAAAAAATAAGTTTCTGGTGTGCATGTTGGTCTGAAGGCAGTAAAAATTAAAGAAAAACCGTTATTGCCGATTCTGAACGCTATATCCGCAGGATAACTGACTTTTTCGGTCTGTATTTGAAGATATTAATATGTGGCTCAAATAAAACGGTGCCACAGGAAACACAGTACAATAAATTTTGATTTTATTATTTGAGAACTTGTCAGGACAGGTAATGCCAATTGGCCTCGTATAATATGACATTATTAGACTTTTTTCTAGAACTACACGAAAGAGCATTTAATAGGCAATATGAAAAAGTTATCAAAATGATCGAGTCCTCCAAGAAGTCTCGTGCCAGTCATTTAAATAATATTATATTTTATGAATAATGGCAAGGTCCATGCAATATAATAAAATTAAATAATATTATAAGTTTAAATAAAAATTGCCATTTATTTACTAATACTTTCCAAAGAGCAAAAATGGATAACATTTTATTTACTCTGTTAAGCGATTTTATTTATAAACGGAAATACTATTAATTACAATTTGGTTTTTATTAAAAATTTTACTTTTTTGTTATTCAAAAATGTTTATTTACCCAAAAAAGTATACCAAGAAAATATTATCCCACAATTTTCTTAAATGAAAAATTAAAAACTCTTGCAAGAATAAGAAAATAAAATAGTTTTTTTCAGTATAATTTTATTTTGTTATAAGATAAATATTTTATTAGTATATCTGATATATGATTTCTTGAATCTATAAAAAAAATAGAAAAAAACTTTAATAATAAATAGATTTTCAATAAAAATAATATTTTCATACGAAACAAAACTCCCTCGAGTATAGAAAACTTTTTCGACACATAAAATTTTTTTTTATTGTATATTTTTTTATACAAATCTATTTTTTTTTAGATATTGAAAATATTTTTATACTATTTTTATATGAAGAGAAATTTCTAGAATGTAAATATATATTTTAAAAAAATTCTATAAATATAAACTGAACGACTATAAAACTGAATCCTATTTGAATATGGACTATTCGGAATTCGATTTTCGATATCAACTTTATACCACCAATAAAATTACTATAAAACTATTCGTATAGTAAAAAATTTGCTTATCAATATTGACGATGAAAGTGAAGCTAACAAAATACAATTCTATGCCATTTAGAGTTTATACCTTCCGGATGTGAATATGGTAGACAACAGCATTTATGGCCATCATGGTGACTACTCGAGAAATTTTCAACAATTTGGATCAAGAGAATGTGTTTTATTGCAAAGGTAAAGAGAAAACGATATCATTTCATTTTCGTAAATATTTACACAAAATTTCAATAATGCACCACCACAAATACGAATACGGTATTAGGACTGTCCAACTTGTCTATATAAGTCTCTTCTAGAGTGGACTTAAATAGTCCAAATGCCTAGATTCGAGCATAACAAAACGTGCAGATTTGTCTGTCGACAGCCATTCAATTTGTTTAATTTGAATACAAGAACACCGACAGCAGTCATCCAGTTATCCAATTTCCCAAAGGACGACTAAGCTTAAAATTATTCATACATATTTATGTCCGGAACTACCTTAAAGCTTCACGACACGATTGGCAGAAGAGCTTCAACATCAAAAATTCATCTTTTCCATGTAACCAAAACTTATAGTCCATAGCCATTGTCAGCTTTACATTTGCAAGAAAGCGGAAAAAGAATCCCCTTTTACAATAGAGAAGTGGGGACTTTTTCGGTTTTGAAGTTGTTGAATGTTCCTTTTCTAGTTCCGGTTCCTAATTTTATCCAGAGTACAAGATTTGACGATGGATTCAGTACTGGCGTATTAGCATTTGCCGTTCCAGTGGTGGTTTTCCGCGTAAGCTCTCCGTTCTTTGCTTCTAAAATTTTTATCGAAACAACAAAACGAAAAACCGTTTGGGAATTTGCACATAAATTCCTGTACTTTAGCATGCCTTCAAGCATCATGTACATACGATACGTGTACGATTTAAGTTTGAATTTTTCTCACCCAAAAATCAATAGACTAATACCAATTGCGAATTTTTACAAGAACCTCAAGTCAAAAGACTCATGGTGTTCTTTAACAGGAAACCATGAAGAACCAAATGAAGCAAGAGTACTACACAATTTATTTATTTATTTATAATACTACAGTCACAGCGGCATATACTCACATAAACATAACTCATGCTGATAAATTTAGTCAATGTTCTATGCCAACCACCCTTGAACCCTCTCCCATGGACTATGTTCATAATCTGAGCTCGGGAATCTCAACCCAATCCCCAGAGACATTGAGTTTAGCTACAGACCCCAAGCTTGCATTTGACTCAATTTCAATATTCGCCCTCCAAAAATTCGGTATTCGTTCATTTGGTATTTAGTTGAATGCGCAAGAAAAATCAGTATGTCTACCTGAGCAAGGGATGTGAGGGTTTATGTACCCCCCGTATTCGACAGACGCAATTCACGCCAAACAACCCTATAGCTAGTATTTTTCGGAAGAGGAAGCACTAAAAAAAATTATGCTTGATGTGTTTGGCTTGTGTTACTTATTAATATTGCCGGTAGTCGATAAAAACCTATCCGATTTGGGGGTTGATCCGATTTCAGGCTAACCACTCCATCACATCCACCCACATCAATTCGTTGAGGATTCGAAAAGCAAATAAATATTTTATATTCAAACTTTTGTCAGTCTATTTATTTTTTGCACGTTCCAAATTCGTTTCGGTTTTATTTAGTCATCATATGAAAGTATGCACACTTCAAAGAGAATATACCACATGATCAATGAATTTCGTTTTATTTATTTTTTTTTTTTTTTTTTGTCAACCGATGTTATGGTACATGAAAGATGGCTTCTCATCTTTATAGCATGTTGCAATTACTTGCAGTAAAAAAATTTTTCACCTATTCCAAATCAAGCTTCTATAAATCAAAAATCTAGTGGCATTTAAAGTCGATAGTTTTTTTTTCAAAAATGCACTTTTTTTGAGTTGTTTTGCCCTAAAAAAATAAAAAAAATATTTTTTGACCCCTTCAGACGGTATTAAGCCTTACGTAAGGCTGATCCCTTTATGCCCCAAACACAATTGCGGCGAGTGACTAACAAAGCGCTATAACAAAATTTTTAAAACTTTCACGATCTTATGGGAGTGTACACAATTGCAAAAATAGACCAACACTGTTTCACCATCAAGGAGAGCAAATGCCGAACAACACATGGGGTACGCCATATCATGAGGCTGGGGAGTTCTTTGTTGGCAGCTACGACCTGCCCTGGGCTGCACAGAATAGTCAGCCGCTTGTTCCCTCAGCAACTAGTAACTATATGGAAGGGTAGTTTGAGGCCTCGCAGCGTTTAGATCCTACGAATTACCCAAGACGAACTTCTTCGGGCATGTAGGAAAATCGGTGATAAAAAGGCATCTGGGCTCGATCGCGGCACATTCGAATTTATTTTTGGAAGTGTTTAATACCTGTCTTAGTGAGGCAATTTTTTCACAACTTTGGAAGAGGCAATGTCTGGTGTTACTATCAAAGGAAACGGGGCCACTTGGGGACACTTCTTCATACCGCCCAATTTGTCTTCTGGACTTGGCTGGTAAAATCCTCGAACGTATTCTATGCAAACGATTGGTATAATTCACCGAGGGGCGGTGGGGCTTATCTGCAGTTCAATTTGGCGCTCTACCTTGGATGCTATTGATTTTGTCGTTGGCACGACGCGTAAAGCTATCGAGGGCAAAAGGTCCACTATAAAGTACTGATTCATTATAGCTCTTAATATGAAGAACCGCTTCAACTCGTATTCTTGATGCCCTGGGCTCAATGGCGGTTCTGCAGAATGGAATCGTATTATTGATGCCCTGGGCTCAATGGGTGTTCTGGAGTACATTCCCAAAGTACTAGCAGACTACCTAAGTAGTAGAATTCTGTTGTACAGGACGAGCTGCAGGAAGAGATCGTACAGAATCACGGAGGGGTCATCAAATTCTACAACGGAGGGCTCTTTTCTGAATCCTCTGTTATGGAATGTGATGTATGATGCTATTCTCAGACTCCATATCCCAGAGAAGGCAAGAATCATCGCATTTGCTGACAATGTTGCTGTTGTGCTGACAATGTTGCTGTTCTACTTCTTCCACGCATGGACAAATGCGTGGAAGAAGTAGAACAGATCTGTAATGAGACTGTCGCTTAAGTTCGAAGTCGGCTTCTGGTAGCTAGTCTTAGCCTTACGGACTATAAGACAGAGGTAGTCCTAATCATGGGCACGAAGAAAAGAGAGAATATCACCATTAGGATTGGCGAACATGAGGTGATATCGGGACCATCGCTGAAGTACCGCAGACGGAAGGCTGCGGTTTCAGGAGCACCTACTATTTGTTAGTAGTAATGAGGAGCACACCTACTTGTGCACTTAATGCCGAACCTTGGGGGATCCATATAGAGTAGAAGGACGCTGTTGGCGACCATAGTCAGGTCTCTCCTGCTGTATGCTGCGCCAATATGCGCGGATGGGTTGATTAGGGGAACCTACATACGTGAAGTTGCCTTAGTCTATCGTAGGAGCGCATTGAGGGTGGCCTGCGCATTCCGAACAGTGTCTTCCGACACCGAAATGATACCGATTAAAATACTGGCAGATGAGCGGCACAGGTTGTACCACCAGAGAGGTCGATGTGACGCTGTAGCGCGATGCTTAGCTCATTCGGAGGAATGGAATGAGTCCAAAAAGAGGTGGTAAAATCATTGGGATGATGCTACCGATGGCAGATGGACCCACCGTCTTATATTGGCGGTGGATCCGTACGTAGACTGACGGCATGGGACACGGATGTTTTCATGCTTACCAATTCCGCTTTAAATTAGATTCTAGCACAATATCCCCTATTTGTGACGGGATGGTGCGGAGCTAGGAGCACATGTTATTTTACTGCATCCGATTCAATGCGGAAAGAGAAGAGGCTCAGAAGTACGATGGCGGACAACGGAGAATGTGGTGGCCCTGATGTTGAACTCAGGGACGGCCTGGGAGGCATTTCGACAGTCCTAAAAAAAACGACAACAGTCCTAAAAAACAGTCCTAAAAAAAACGACAACAGTCCTTGCGACAACAGTCCTAAAAAAAACCACGTCTGGAAGAGCAGTAATTTCAATCAATTCCCGCCCCTTGAAGTAATGCCTAACGGTGGTTCCATGGGGTGATATAGATATGTGAACAAGTAAGGTGGTTTTAGTAGGTTATAGTTCCACACTTTATTTTTCGATGATTTCCACCTTGCTATAACAAATAAAAAAGATCAACACTATTCGCCCATTTAAGTCTACGAGGCGTGACTGAGAAGGAGTGAAGCTAACTTTTTGCGCAAGATTTTATTATATTTTTATTTATCAATGTGAGCCCCTTTAAAGGAGGTGCTTTGGGCAACTATTGTATATATCGGTGGCGGTATTGTTTTCATTTTTTGTAGCAGTGCTGCTAGGCTTCAATTAGTAGCGCCTTCAGCTCCTCGGTTATACTCCTTTGGATGTTATCAACTGTACCAACACAATGTCCTTTCAAGTGGTTTATAACCTCACACGAATTATGAATAGGAGGCGAGGGGAGCTAAAATATCAAAAATGAAGCTTTTCCAGGACTTTTTTATAAGAAAATAGGTAGACAGTTTGTCCTGGTGGTACAACCCCCCTACTATCAAAAAAACAAATAATCATGGACTTTATTTTTGATTTGCTCATTCGAGATTTTTTAAGTCAACGAGATCTCTCCACATGTCCCAAGCTCAAGTCTTCAATCAAAATATGATAAAAGTTAAGACGATTCAAATTTAATATACTCCTTGTCATCTTCAATATTCATCGACCGTTTCGATGCTGATAGCTTCCTTGACAAAGGTCCGACTTCCATTGTTTCTCAGCTCTCCAAAAATTTTCTCAGCGACCGCAAAACTTATGCTCTTGATGAGGAATATTCCCCATAGACGCATTGCAACTTTTCGTGTCAAACTTGCGTTTCCTTCAAGCTTAATCAAAATTTGATGGTACATCTTTCCAGCAAATGGCGATGTTCTTTTTTTCGTAAAACAATGTAAAAACAAAATTTCACTTATCACGCACTGCAGTATCGCATAGTTATAGGACGAGCTTGAAACATGCACTGTACGTCTAAGAAGGACATCTGGTGGTTTTTTTTTAACTTTTAATACATCTATTAAAAAACGCATTTCATGATTTTTTTAAGCTGTCACTACAAAAACAGGCTTTTTTGTGACTATTTTGATGGGTTTAATCATCTTACAGAGCCCAGAATTCGCAAAATTGTCGAATTTCGGGGGCGCTGCAAGCCACACAACACGTCGAAATATCGGCTTGTTGCGCACTAAATTCGCTGATCGATTAATTTTACAAAACAAGATGTTGCAATTTGAAACTGTTGGACATTTTTCTTTGAGTCTATTTCATCCAAAAACAATTCAACACCTAACGAATAATATTCGTCAACAAATTCAGTAATCGAACATTTTTGACGGTGGGACATAGATCTGCCAATTAAGTTGTACTGGTCATACTAATTATGTTATTTCGCGCAATGTTAATAGATTAAATTTTCATTATCAATAAAAATTTCCGATATTTCAGTTTAAAAAAAAAAAAAAAACATTACTAAAAAATTGTAAATTCTAACAACTTTTCTTATAAATAAAAACTATTTTTGAATATTTAACAAATATTTAGTAATTGACGTTACCAAACCCAGGCTGTACGAAATATTTTTAATTTTTTATGATAAATTAAATTATCAATTATCATCCCTTGTCGATCAATCGACTAAAATGGTCTACATTATTTTTATATTGTATATGCGCATAAATGAGTAAATTATATACTGTCAATGCATTAATAATTTAAAATAATAACTATATTGTATATATAATAGTAGATTAAAACAAAATTTATATAATAGAACTACCTACTACTTAATATTGTTACAAGTATATTCAATATAATTTCCAAATATATGTTTATTATTGTTCACTAAATAAACAGCTTTTTGTATAGCTTTTACTTTCATTTTATTTCAATTCATTTAATTCTCATATCATGTCAAATGCCATTAACATTTAAAGCTATTTTACTTATAATAATGAAAATTCATTTTTGAAAATATATCCGCAAGTTATTATTAAAGATTTCATTACCTTTTCTACCTGACTACCGGTAGTTTTGTTAGCACGAATTTTTGGATGGGAAACAAATACCAAAAACCCCAAAAATACATAATCGGAAATTCTGGATTCTTCACATAATGGAATTTAGAAATTTCCTACAGAATCTAAGGAACCCTTTTTGGTAGCAACAATCACCACTTTTATACTATCTCTCTCTTAACCAAATTCTTGTTTATATACACACATACTTTTGTACAAACAAAACTCTAAGCGTTACGACTATATACACGTACACATATGATGGAGAAGAAACTCAATTGATTTTTGCACGCAAAAGTATCATCCACTTTTCATTCTAGCCTCATCTTTTAGCCTACAAAATTCTGCCGCAAAGGCACAAAGGACGAGTATCCTATAAGGGCGTACATATATACATACAAATACATATTCTTATAGGGCCACTCATAGATTTTATACAATTTGGGTTATCTTCTACGAGCATATGAAGTAATTCAGAATGTTTTTTTTGCCATGTTGTTTCTGATATTGTATTTTAGTTTTTTTTTCTCTCCATCTTTATATAAATAAATACGACGAACCGAACCCATATAATATTTGTACAAGAGGTGATCAGGTTAAGAGTCTCAAATAAACGAAATACGAATTTCACCTTTTATATTCGTTCCACTCCTTTTTCATTACCCCAAACACCTAAATATCTCGGAGGCTTTTCCACCTCTCTACTATATTGTAGTTGTGCTAATCCCTTCGTAAAGTCCACTCAAATGCCAGCCCTTCAAAATGTTTCTTGTTACATGGTGAAATTTGTATGAGAAACATGTCCCCAATGGAATGGACAGGCGAGAGAACATTGAAATATGCTGGACGCATAGTGGCTTGTTTCTGTTGTAGACGGCTTGTCATTAGAGGTCAGAATCTTGTTTGGCTTGGGATTTACAAAACAAAATCCTCTATTTGATTAAAAGATGAGTAACGACCGAATTCAATTCTCTAAGCGTTCTTCACTACGATCAAAGTTCTTATTATGAAAAATACACACAATCCTTCATCCATATTTATACTTATCCAAATACATCTATACAAACCATTATCCTACACAAACAAACAAACAAACAAACACTGAAATGAATACTCGAAGAAAGAAAAAACGGACAAACTACATATTTATGAAGGATTATGCAATAAATTAAGAAACAAAAATCGAAAAGCATTCTTCTACCCCTCTTAGCGATTTGAACAAAATTGGTAAATTCACACACACACATTCACCCAACAAAGAGTATTTTATATTTTAAATTTTGTGAGTACACATTTGAAAAGTAAAATATTCCCTTCTGAGATATTTGTTACTATTTGAACTAAATTAAATAAGCAAATTTTGGTTTTTATTCTGTATTCTTAATCAAATTTCTTAATTGATATTCTATTATTTATATGGTTGTCAGTATATAAGGGTTCTCCAAATATTTTGGTTTAGATAAAAGTCTACCATTAGATATTTTTTGGTTGCATAATCACTTATTAACTGCGATAGAGAATGTTTGGAAAGTAAGCCCAAACAAAGTTTCTTTAGGGATGAGGGTAGTTTTTTTTGCTCGTTGGATATATCAATAAGCTACTCGTAAATTGTCATTGAATAATGCACGTGTGTATGTGTGTTAAACCCCTCAGATATTATACACTTGTGCCAACGTTTTTTCCAATCCTCGAAACACTTCAAAAAATCATTTTTTGTGATCTTGTTCAGCTCCTCCTTCGATGCCGTCTTTATTTCATCAATCATAGCATAGAGGCGTCATTTCATGGGGCTCTTCAGTATCGGGAACAAGAAAAAGTCACAGGGGGCCAGATCTGGGGAATACGGTGGCTGCGGCATTATTAGTGTGTTGTTCTTGGCGAAAAATGGCAAAGGCCAATTTTTGTTCTTCCACAAATCCGGACGTTTTTGGCGGATTGCTTCGCGCAACTTGTGCATAACTTGCAGGTAATATTTCTTACTGACCGTTCTATCCTGTGGTAGGAACTCATGATACATCACGCTCTCAATAACGAAAAAAAGCGCGCCAAGGGGACCGAACCTTGGCGCGCTTTTTTTCGTTATTGAGCCAAAACTATAGGTTCAGGTATAACGCACTCGAATACAACAAGCTATGCAAAATATTTAGACCAACTGATTGGAAAGAGTATTAAAAACTAAGAAAAACATCGATGTTTCGAGATATTTTCATAAATATTACCCCACCCGTTATTATGGTCAGACTTTTAAGACTGGCACATCTATTATTAGCTGCCATAATATGATAAAAAAAAATTATATTCAAAAAATTCAATAAATTATTAATTAAAAATAAGATTTTATAATTTTTTTTGTTCGCGTTTGTTTTAGGTTTGATATTTAAATAATTCTTTTTAAATTCATTCCACCCTTTAGTTAATCTTTTTGTAAACAAGTTTATAATTGTAGTCGAAAAAGTTCGTGGCATTTTTTTAGTAAAACAGAAACGCTTAGGTGAGAGTGTTAAAATCAATTTATTCAAATCAAATACTATACATTATTATCATCAATGTTTCGCCATTTTTTGGGCAGAGTCATGATTCTTTTCAGTATAGAACTTCTGTGGTTTCAGTCTCATCATAACCATAGCCTAACCTTATTGGTCATCAATCCTGGCTTTGAAATTGTTTGTGATCGTAATCTCTCTTTTTCCATAATCTCTTTCAAACCCATTTTTTATCGCCAGTTATGATTCGCTCCAGAAATGGCTCGATTTCATTGCGCTTCAGCAGCGTATCGCAGATGTTAAGTATTATTTTCAATATTGAATACATGAGGCACCCTCCAACATCAAGTTTCATTTTGAACGCGGCCTTTCTCAAATGGTTTAGAATGGTTTGATAATAATGTTTAATTTATAAACTATGACATGCCAGGAAACCCAGAAGTAATTGTAGAGAAGCCTTAATATCTGTCAAAAGTGACTCGAGGAGTATCTGAAAGTGTTATTGGCCCATAGTTCTTTGACAAAAAACGAGAGGTCGTTAACGTCAACTCCGAAGCGCTATGGAGTATGATAAACAATTTTTTTTTTTACTGAATATCAATATTTATTTTTGAACCGCATGTGAAGTTACTAAAACCGCCTTTTTTACGTATAATTTAAAGATTTGGTGATGTAAATTGGCATCCAAAATTATGTAATTTAATGTGGTTAACCAATTTCTTGTAGATTATTACGCAAAGAATCGTTTTTACTTTAAACTTTAGAGTATTAAAAATAAATATTCGAATTAGTATCTTAAAAAAAATTACCTGAAAAAGATCTAGTCCTACAAAAAATCTTATGGCAAATCTGATATTATATTTGCTGCATAATTTTGTAAGGTCCAATCTTGTACTTATTTCATATTTCAAAAACTATTATAAAATTAACTTTACTGCTTTAAATAAAAAATTTAATAATTTTGAATAAAGATTAAAATCTTTTCAATTTATGTCAATCGCTTCAAGGAGTCTCCCCTCCTCCTGTTCAATTTGCAAATGTCTTGAAGCAATTTCAAAACTAAATTAAAGCAACTGCATTTAAATTAATGCAAGAAAGCCCCTAATCTGCATAATCTTAAATAGTATTAGTAGACATTGAAATCATGGAGTATACCCATTAGATATGTTATTAACATATAAGCCCATATACTGTTCACTAATTCAGTAATTGTAGTACACACTATCCTTACGAGAATAGAAATAGGTCTCAGGGGAAGATTTATGGTAGAGTTCACATGAAGAAACTGTCACAAGAACTGTTCGGAATTTTCAAGAGGTTACATTCCAACCCCTCAAGTCTTTAATATCTTTTGACCTGCATTAATAATTGCGCAGACCCAATAACTGGAATTACGAATACTATTTCTATAAATGTAACGAGGGAAAAAAAAACTTACAATCTTTTCAAAATTATGCCTTCCAGCAAATTGGCGTCAGATTAATTAATTAATTATACAATAAATCAATGACATGTCAATTTAAATAATTATCAAAATAATAAAATATTCATACTGAAGCATAATTAAATAGCACTCACAAAATAAGGGCAGTGAACACCTGAATCGGAAACCAATTATAGAAATTCGATTGGTACTCGGTACAAGCGCTTCAATAAATAAGAACATCGTAAAAATTATGTGCCTCTTAATTTGGGTAATTTTGAAATAATTTACAACCGATTGTGGCATATAGGCTACTAGCATCGGTCACAAGGGAAGTACCTAAAGAAGTGATCCAGTTTTTTTTCCCAGGCTGATTTGGACCAATACAGATACAAAAATTCGACTTCAGTTGGCACCGGCCAATAAAGGGTTTTTTTCTTTTCGTATTTAATTGACATCCGCTCCTCTAACAATTTATATTCTTACAGGCAATTAAATAAGAACTGGCCAATACGTAAAATAAAAAGGAACAAAAACAATGGGACAATTTATTAGTGTAATGAATAACAAAAGGAAAACTGTAAGCTGGTAGATGAAAAGGGAGAGAGAGGGGGGGGGGGGAGAAAGTGACCACAATGACTAATTCTGACATTCCAGAATTTTATGTTTTTCGTTACACTAGTTATGGCCATCGTAATCCAATTAAGGGAATTTCTCCCGAAAACTGTGACTGAAGGAAAAAAGTGACTTTACATATCCATCGGACAAGGATCTCCAGGAAGCCATTCGAGCCGACCAAATGAAATGAAACGAATTGTATGACCAACACTAAGGGTGACAATTACGCGTGTGTTCGTGCCATGTGAAAGCAGGACGTAAAAAAAAGAGAAAAAACTAAAATAATCGCAACACTATCGCCGATAAATGCTGGCACGGCCAAAAAGGTAACCATCGACTATCAGGAAGAACTCCAATTCGGACAGGTAATACGTAGATGTGTGTGTGTATTTTGTTACAGCTGCAATTCGCCATTACCATTAATAACTCAGTTTGTTGATTTCACCTTTAAGATTGTTAATGGCAACAAAAACAACACCACCTAAAGCTGCTACCGGCAGTAGGTCCTATCAATAACAGTAGCTGGTCGAATCAACATTATAATAGGGGGAGGCCGCAGCACTTACAAAGGAAGCCGATACTATTGAGTGTCCTCACATTAACGATTACGAATGCCAGCAACTACCATCGAAAGACACAGTTGATTCTAGTTCAACCAGAACAGAGAGCAAATGAAACCGTCACTTTTATTCTGAATTCTTGAATTATTACACCTTATTCTTGGTCATTAGGTAAACCTGGCCTCTTAACTCACTACCCTGCCCCGCCGCTTTGCTCCACCACATACATGACCTAAGATGCCACGGGAAAAATATTAATTTTAATTTCAATAAATCAACTCGCCAATGCAGGTCATACATTTTTTATTGGACTATAATTTATCCTTTTCAACCCTCGGTTCCCACCATTTTCTCTCAACATTATTGCTCCCCATCAATTAAAAATATTATATAAATCCATCTTGAACGTTTCATATCAGCATTTTTTTTACTTTGGAGTTGATTTGAGTTTGTTCGTGATTCGTTTTTAAGTGTATTTCACTGATTAGAAAAAGTGAATTCCTGACATTTTATGGAAATTTAATTTTTTTTATACAATAATGCGAAATTGGCCTCGTTTTTTTATGCGAGTGATTAGGGGATAAGAAATATTATTTATAATTAGTGATTTTAAAGCAAGTCAAATTAATCTGTTACAAAAAATTGATTTTTTTTTAATTCGTTTATAATCAAAACTTTTTATGGGAAATTTTTACATTTCTGACATTTTTCAAAAATTTATTGATCTAAAAACTGTCAGAAGTGTTTTGTCTCAAAAATTGCCGTGAGCTTAACCGTCTGATACATAGCAACTTTTAATCAGTATATTCTTTAAATTATTCTATTTGGTATGCAATACAAGCAGTATAAGCTTAATTCCGATGTTTGGTCATAGATGGCGTGAGTGAGCGTATTAAGTTACCATGGGCACGCCATACTTTTTTTTTATCTGTCAACATTAATCAGTGCACATTGTCCGAAATTTTGTACAACAACATACATTTTTCCTTTGGTAATCATTTCTAGTTTTGTGCAAGAAAAAGAGCATATGCTGGAAGCTGTGATTTTCTAATTCAATTTAAAGAAATCGGCTCCCGAACCGCATCGAATGCTTATGGAGGCCTATAGTGATAGTGCTTTATCAGAAACAACGTGCCAAGATTGGTTTCGTTGGTTCAAAGACGGCAATTTTGACTTGTGGGACAAGAAGCGTGAAAATCGGCGTAGGAAGGTTGAGGACCATCAATTGCAGGCTCTTTTGGACGAAGACAATAACCAAACGCAAAAAATGCTCGCGGAACAATTGGGTGTTACTTAACTAGCCATTGCCATGCGTCTGCGTGCTATGGGGAAGATTGAAAAGATCAGAAAATGGGTGCCGCATGAATTGAACGATAGGCAGATGGAGCGACGCCAAAACACATGCGAAATCTTGCTCACCAGACAAAAAACAAATCGTTCCTGCATCGAATTGTGACGAGCGATGAAAAGTGGATATATTTCGAGAATCCTAAACGCAAGAAATTGAGGGTTGATCACGGCAAACCATCAACATCTTCCCCAAGACCAAATCGATTCGGACGGAAGACGATGCTGTGCGTTTGGTGGGATCAGCAGGGTATCGTCTACTATGAGATGTTAAAACCTGGTGAAACTGTCAATGCCCACTGCTACCGCCAACAACTGATCAAATTGCACCGTGTTCTGTGAGAAAAAATGACGGATTATCAACAACGCCATGACAAGCTGATTTTCCTCCACGACAACGCAATATCGCACATGTCAAAAATGGTCCGAAGCTACTTGGAGACATTCAGTTGGGAAGTGCCACCCCACCCCGCTTATTCTCCAGACCTGGCCCCTTCCAACTACCACCGGTTTTCGTCGATGGGCCACGCGCTCGCTGAGCAGCACTTAGATTCTTACGAAGACGTCCGAAAATGGCTAGAAAGAGAAGGATTTTTTTTGGCGTGGTATCCACAAATTGCCCGAGAGGTGGGAAAAATGTGTAGCTAGCGAGATAACATTTTTTTTTATATTAAAAATAGCGGATTTAAGCTTATACACCTGGTAATATTAAGCAATAGTTACCACAAGTTTTTTGTTGCAGGATTCGATCCTTTTAAGGTACCTTTTGATGACTTTTTTGCACTTTTTGGAATGTAATTCGGTCATAATTGGATTTTAAGACTCCAGAGTTTAAGATACGTCTACGTAAATACGATCTTAAAATGCGTCAAATCGGATTATCTTGTAGGCCATTTTGCGCCACCAAATCTCAAAACTAAGCGTTCAGGAAAAGTTATAATAAAATTAATCCAAAAATTATCATGTTTTTTAACTTATGGCATCATTTTGTTGAAACCACATTTCTATTGCAGATAAAAATCTTCAACTTCAGGCCAAAAATAATCAATTATCATACGGCCACAGTGCTCAGAATTGAGCACTGTGGTCGTATGATATATGATTATTTATTCGGTCTCGCCTTTGTGATTTTCAAAGAAATATAGCCCAATGACACCTATAAACTAAAAAGTATATAATATAGCTTCTATTTATTCACCCTTATCCACAAAGCCACAGAGCGAGAAATGATCCAACATGGCTGATGAAAATTCATCGCGAAACGTGGCTACTACCGAATTTGTAATTTTATAGTAAGTTTTTGCAATTTTACCACCGTTTACTGAGCAATCGATCCATAATATAATATGGCGAATTTTCAAATGGATAACCCTTCATGTACGATAATTTTTGCAAAAATATTTTTGAAGCTTATACCTTATGCTTTCGTATATAAAAAAAAATTTACAAAAGGAGTACTTTCAGAATTCGAAGTATATTTTGTTCAATTGAAATGGGAAAATCAACTTAATTGAACTTGGGGAGTATTATAGGCAGTTTAGTGAAAGATTTGTTAAGACAGTTCAAAGCCTATTTGGTCATTAGTGTAGTATATAAATAAATTCTTCTATTGTCGACTAGACTATTCTTTTGTCGACGTGAAACTTTTTCAAACGATATAATTGCAATTTCACCACGACAACTGTTTGGATTTTCCTTTAATTATCTATGGCCGACAGTAGTTATCACAGGTCCGAATGTCAATTTGAGATGCTAGTGTTCATCTATTCGATTCAGTGTGCATCAACTGGGGTTAGATTCCTGCAAATACGAATGAACCAATTCAGACTATATGAACTCATTTGCTATTTTTTGTACGGCCCAATAATACCGCAATAAATTGCGTACGCTTTGATTTTCTGAGCACGTACTCCACCATACATGCGAACAACAAACAGCCAACCAACCAACCATACACGCATTCATGAAACAATATCATTTTATCGAATCATAAGATTCATCCCTTGAAAAATAATTAAAACCAACTTAGTCTGTTGTTGGTGTTGTTGTTGTTCCGAACCCGCATATTTTCGAACTCTCCTGATGAGTTCCCATATAACCCGAACGTTTGTGATCGCATTAAATCACACAAAGCCGACAATATATAGAAAATCAGCCCTCAGTAGTCGTACGCTTAGAAGTTGACAATAAGAAAGGAAATATAGCAGACAAAGAGCGCACGGATAAAATATTCAGGAAGAAGGATTCATAGACCAAAAGATAACTTTCGCCGAAATGAACTCACGTCCTTCGAACAGGCTTAACCAGAATATGCCTACACATTTATCTGTGTGTACCAAGTAGATCCTGGATTTCATCTTTCTACTCTAATACAATTGGTACTATACACAAACTAGTTTTTATTTACTCCATATTCTCCACTCAAAGTGTGTTATCATCAAGGAAATAACAAATTATATTTATTTATGGCTCTGTGAAGAGATTAATTATTGTAGAAAAAAATTTTATGCGTTCTCATCATTTGCATCCCCTATATTAGCAAAACAATCAATATTAATTGTTATGATTTTTAATGCCGTTTATTTAATTTTATTTAGGGATTTAAAAATAATATCAAATCGAACCAAAAAATTATAAATTTCACTGAACTTTAGTTCTAAGTGAAACAAACTAAATAAAAATAAGTCATTTTGAAAATTTCTTAACATAAAATCCCATACAAAAGTTCAAAGAAAATTACTTATTTTCCTATTTTAAATATAAAACCCTTTTCATATCAACACTGAGTCCTTTAAACAGTAAGCTTTTAACAACATTTGATTGCAACTAATTCTATCATATTAACTTAACTCATATAGGTGTAATTTTTTTATATGTAGGATTTTGGTTTACGCACACAACTAAAAAAAAATATATAATAGTAAAAATTAATGGGAAACAACGAATTTTCCATGCTCATCGATTAACTTACAAAAGTTTGTTCCTACCCATAAAAGTTCTTGGGTCCAGTTGTCGTGTGCAATTCCATTGCGTGATAAACAACTTTACTAAATGTCATTTTTTATATTCCAGATTTTTTTCCCCCTTCACCCCCCAAACACGAAAAAATTCTCCATCTAAACGTTTTCCCCTATACTAACTAAGTATTCATTTTTTTTAAAGGATTTTTTTTTGTTTTTCTGCTTCTAATAAGCCATGTATTTAAGTGGGCTTATGAGTGTGTATTTTGTATTATTTTTCTTCTTAGATTTTTCTAAGGTAAAACTCATAGTTTAATGGATATCCACATACACACACACACACACATGCACACACTCTCGTACAAAAATTCGACTTATTTTCACGTTTTTATTTTGATTCATTAGAAATGTACATAATTTTTTTTTGTTTTTTTTTTTTTTAACTTTTCCAGGTTTATGAGCACACGAAATGTCGACCTGTGTCATCTTCAATATTGCAGAATTTCTAACTATACAACCTGCTAGCACCTGTATTTGAATGTACTCATACACATATACCAGAAGGTATGTAGTAAAAAAAGGAAATATTTTACTAAAGGTTTGAGTACATACCTTTTATAGTTTATATTTATGTTGGGAATAGTTTATGCTAACCACCCCCTTTCTCTAGGAGGAAGGGGGGGGGGGTGGTTATATAGGCTGACCAAGCTTAATCATGCTTTTAGAGCATTTATGCTACTATCATTCCAAATGTAGTGCGTGTCATGCAACGGATTTGAATTATTATGATTGTTAGTTAGTTGGTTGGTAACGTTTTATTTTTTTTTTATTTCTATCATTATTATAGTTACTATTATTGTGCTTTTATTTTTTTTTTAATAGATATTTACCATATATACGTTTGTTGATGTAATTCTTTTTACAAACTTTTATTTGTTCTAACTTTTTTTTTTAATAAGTAACCTTATTAAAAATTATATTTATATAAACAATAACCTGTTTATTAAAATAGTATTTTTTTTTTCACCAAAAAAAAAACTAAATCATAAATTTTACTTCTACCAAATTTACTTATTTTAGTTCTAATATTATGTACATAAGATTTACCCATTTGAATTCTATCATTAATTAGATATTAATAATAATTATTGTTATTGTATTGTTAAAATAGTAATAATAACAAAAAATAATATTAATAATAATAATAATAATAATAATAGAATGTTATTAATTATCGTCAATTCTGAGCGCTATGGCCGAATTTTTACCATTTTTTTTCGGCTTTAGTTTGAAGATTTTAATCAAGATTATATGTGGTTTTAAGAATACGGCACCACAAGCCGCATAATATGATAAATTTTGGCTTTATTAGGAGAAAAGTTATTAGACCAATTAATTGGCCTTCAAGATCGTGCTTTTTGACACCATTCGACATTTTCTTGCAAGACAGGTAAACCTTAAACTCTTAAGAACACTTAAAAATTCATATACGTCAAGTAATGCTCTAATTACAGAGTAGAGAAATTGTTTTTAAATTAGGCAATTTAAAATTATGGATTGTTTTATTACAAAATAAAAGACTTTAATGCTCATTTTTCGAGAAAAAATTTTTTTGTGTAATCAATGAAGCACATTTTTGGCGAGTACACAAAATTTTTACGCAAAATTTGAATATATGGGGCTCTAAAAACCTACAAGCGACTGTAGATAAGTCCAAGTATATTCATAAAAAGTAGCTCTATAGTGGGAATTATTACCTAAATAACTAATTGGCCCATATTTCTTTGAAAACGAGGAAGAACGATAATTATACTCAATTCTGAGCGCTATGGCCGATTTTTTTGGCCTTACTTTGAAGATTTTAATCAAGATCATATGTGGTTTTAAGAAAACGGCACTAAAAGCCACATAATATGCCTAAATATTGGTTTTATTACGAGAAAAGTTATTAGGACGAATAATTTTTAGATTTGTTTATATCAAAAGATCGTGCTTTTTCACACCGTTGGACTTTTTCTCGTAAGCCTATACAAGAAATTTTTTATGACTTCACAAATTATTTCAACTTGCTTATTTTCGTTCTAATATTATGAATTCTATCATTAGTTAGATATTAATAGTAATAGTTATTATTTTATTGCAATAATAGCATAGTAATAGTAATAAAAAATAATATTAATAATAATAATAGAATGTTATTGTCAAAAAAAAAAAATATGTTACTTTATGTTAAGTATCTAAACGAAAAAAAAACACAACATAAAAATCATATTAAGTTCATGCTAAAAAAATTTAGTTTCATAGAAAAAAAAGGTAAATCGTTAGTAACCAAAAAAAAAAAAATACTTAAAATTCTAATTTGAAAAGAATAACCTAAACAAAAGCGCTGAATATTCATTCATCAAGTAGTTAAATGGGAAAAAAATCATAACTAAATGTTGTATGTTAGAAGAAAAAAAAACATGGCGAAAGAAAAAAACATGAAAAGCTCAACTCACGCATACATAAAACACGCAAATAAATTTAACCATTTATAAATGTTAACTTTTTAATCACCACAATTCCGGCTATTTTCAGATAAAAAAAACCCCCCCAAAAAAAATTATATTTTTGCTTCCTTTCTATATGGATAACATTAAAAAAAATTGTTTATTGTTATTAAGCACCCCCACACTCCTCTACCGCCACCATTTTTTAACACCCTCTTTTTTTTGTTAATAGAACCCCAACATTCATTTTCATTTTATTTTCAACATGAAACAATAACAAAAACAACTATGCAAAAAGCTGTTAAACATTTGCGATTATTACTATTACTATTATTATTACTCATCCTATTACTACCACTTCCACTTCTGTTACTACTACTACTACTACTACTACTACTGCAACTATTTAAATTTGTAATAATTTCTTTTTATTTTAGAACACAACATTTTTGTTTATTAATTTTACTGCAATACTACGAGTATTTTTATGTTTACAATTTATTATTTTTATTTATTTATTTTTGACATGGTTTCGCCTGAAATAAATTCTTCACATATAAAAACTATCTACTAACACATTTAAATGGTTTATTATTATTACATACCCACCGATAAAAAGTAAAGTGAAACTTTTATAACAGTTAGCCAACCATTGGCACTTCTACTATTAGTGGTATAATTTTATTCACTTTCATCGTTCTCGCTTTTGATAGCATCAATTAAACCTTACAACAGCAATAGGGGATATTTTTTTAAATGAAAAACATTTTACGTAAATAATTTCAGCAATTCTTAGTTTTTATGTTTATTTTTTAGTGTTCATAATTTTGTAAAGTTTTTTAAATATTTTCAAATAAATTAAAAATTTGTTTTTTATTTCTTTTTCAATTTAACACTAACTATTAATCAAAAAATTTAATAATTTTATCTTAAAAGTTATTTATTGTAGGAAAATTTAACCTTATTTATGAATAAAAATATATGGGAAAAAAATTCAAACAAAATAACAAACTATTCTTTTTATAGTTCAGAAAGTGCAGCACAATCATATACCATTTAAAAATTTTCAAAAAGTATCGCGGATTACGTATATTCGATTTTCTATTTTTTGTGGCATTATGTTGGTACTCATACCTTTCACTTATGCCAGCAAGTTCGGCCATTTTGAATGTTCAGTTAGTTTTTGACAGCTGCTTTGCTTGCACGGTTTGGCTCGTCTTTGCGTGAAAAATATAATTAATTGCGCGGATGAATTCTGAATGTTGACTGTGGCATATGGTAAAGCTACCTTGGATCGAAGCAACGTTTATCGGTGGTACAAAATGTTCTCAAAGGGCCGAGATGTGAACGACGAAAAACGTGCCTGAATGGTTTTGCTTACAGTTTTCTTCGATTGCAGAGCCGTGGTGCATCATGAGTTCTTGACACAGGGTAGAACGGTCAATAAGGAATATTACCTGCAAGTTATGCGGCAGTTGCGTGAAGCAATCCGCCAGAAACGCCCGAATTTGTGGAAGAACAAAAATTGGCTTTTGCCATTTTTGGCCAAAAACAAGACACTAATAATGTTGCAGCTACCGTATTCCCCAGATCTGGCCCCCTGTGACTTTTTCTTGTTCCCGAAACTGAAGCGCCCCATGAAGGACGACGCCACGCTACGATTGAGGAGATAAAGACGGCATCGAAGGAGGAGCTGAACAAGATCACAAAAAATGTTTTTTTTGAAGTTCTTCGAGGATTGGCAAAAACGTTGGCATAAGTGTATAATATCTGGTGGGGATTATTTTAAAGGGGACAATATAGATAAATCAATAATTTTTGAAAAACACACAAAATTCCAAATACTTTTTGAACAGACCTCGTATATATTAATTTAAGATAGCAATTTTTTTTAAAATTATGCTATTTTAAATTATGAATCTTTTTATTAGAAAATAATCAATACTCATTTTTCGAGAAAAAAATTTATTTTTAAGCTAAATTTCCATATATGGGGATCTAAAAACCCACAAGCGACTGTGGGGAACTCTATTATATCCATAAAAAGTAACTCTATGGTGAAAAGTATCATCTAAAGATCTCATTGGATCATATTTCTTTGAAAACAAGGAAGGACGATCATTATATGGCCTAATTTTTACCGATTTTTTTGGCCTTGCCTAGAAGATTTTAATCAAGATCACACATGTGGTTTTAAGAATACGGCACCACAAGCCATACAATATGATAAATGTCCGCTTTATTATGTGACAAATTACTAGGACACGTAATTTTGAGATTTAGTGATGTCAGTTGGTATTCAAGATCATGCGTTTTGACACCGTTCGACCTTTTCTTGCAAGGCAGGTAAAACTTAAACTTAAGAGCACTCAATAATCCATACACGTCAAGTAGGCAGGTAAAACATACAGAGTAGAGCAATTATTTTTAAATTATGCTATTTCAAATTATGAATCGTTTTATTACAAAATAATAAACGGCAATGCTCATTTTTCGAACAAATTTTTATTTTTAAGCAAAATTTGCATATATGGGGCTCTAAAAACCCACAAGCGACTGGGGAGAAGCCCTATTATATCCATAAAAAGGACCTCCACGGTCGAAATTATTATCTAACTAAAGATCTCATTGACCCATATTTCTTTGAAAACGACGAAGGACGATCATTATGTGGCCTAATTTTTACCGATTTTTTTGGCCTTACTTTAAAGATTTTAATCAAGATCACACATATGGCTTTAAGTATATGGCACCACAAATGATAAGTTTTGGCTTTATTACGAGAAAAGTTACTAGGACGAGTTATTTTGAGATTTATTGATGTCAATTGGCATTCAATATCGTGGCGTTTTGATACCGTCGGACCTTTATTTTAAGCCAACACAAAAAATCGTATTTAAACAGATAAACCTTATACTTAAGAGCACTTAAAAAAATCATAAACGTCAAGTAATGGTCTAATTACAGACTATTGTCATCAAAAATTACCTGAAAATGTTCGAGTCCTGCAAAAAATTTTCCAGCAACAATTTGAATGATTTAATATTTTTATAAGATTAATAAGTTTAAGAAAATATAATAAAATAAAAATGTTATCTCAGAATTTTAAGTGTGTTCTATTTATTTTTACTTTCCGCAGCACAATTTTTTGGTTAACCCTTTACTAATTATAAACAAAAAAATTAAATCATTTTATCATATTATAGAATTTTTATGTAAAATTTTATTTAATTTCAGAAAATAAAATCTACGAAAAAATAAATTCAATCAAAATATAAAAAATTAATAATATGACTTAGAGCAGATGGCAATTTGCCTCTACCATATTTTTTATGGCAATTTTTGTTGAATCCCAAAGAGTCACTGTAGGTAAAAATTCCCACGCGTGGCAAATTATATTGTATGAAAAGTAAGCACAAAAGGTAATTACATTCAATTTACCATCCTACAAAATAGAACAGGTAAATAGATTAATAAAATAGATATGCATGAGCATCAAAATAGGAAGCATGGAAATAAATTGCTTAAGGAATAATAGAAAATATGCACGAAAACATAGGAAAAAAATTAAAATAAAAACAAATCATTAAATGTTTTATGCTTTTTTAAATGTTTCTATGAGAAACACTTTGAATTAATGAAATACAAGAAGCTAATATAATAGAATAAACTCGAAAATAGATAAGGAAAATAAGAAAAACCGAAATGGAATAGAATAAAATTGAATATGAGGGAAACATTAAGAATTCACAGTGAATAGGTAAAAGTTAGACAGGTGGAAAAAAATTTCTTTCGAACGTTAGAAGAAGCGTAAAATCCGCACCTTATTTTTTTTTAGGCTAATATTTAGAAGGTTTCGAGGGTAAACAGAAGAAAATATATTCAATAGAAGGAAGATTTTATCTTGAAATATGGACGACAACGTTTTAGTATAAGAGTTGGTCATTTGTGGAATTTTATTAGCAGATGAATATCTACCTGTCTCTCCCTGTTCTCTATGTCCAACTTTTACTTTGTGTAGTAGTCAGTATCCTATCCGTTGAGCTCTGTCAATCACTTCAGACACAAAATAATGACCAAAACCCTTTCTAAATACCTTTCAAACACGATCTCAATCCACTCGAAAGGTAAGCGGTAGGAAATTATTCAAATAATGGCTGGCGGATTATTATAGTTCGTCATTCAATAAGTTAATTGACACCGTCTGATATGCCATCGTCGTTATCGGGCCAGGTCTACTTTAACTTAATCGCGATATGTGTGTGCTGTCAACACAAACGAGTTTAGTCTCACCTGACGACAATGTCAACCATTTGACGATCGATTGTTGAACACTTTGCTGGCAATAATGTTTACAAACACATTTCGGCAAACAAAGATTCTAATTTTAGACAGCAATAATAAATTATGTGTGGGTGGATGGAATATAGTGCGACACTGTAATTATCTGTACTTCAAAAGTAATTTCATCATAAACTATAAAGTAATAACTTTTCATATTTAAATTCATTGAGTTTTATGTCAATCAAGATAAAAAGTATTCCAGCAGTCGATAGTTGTTGATCTTTTTCTGATTGGATTTTATTAAAAAAAATTAATAGTCATAATTATTTTACTTTCTTTTTTTTATATATATATATGTGTAAGTGCAGATACATATACAAATAATACTAGTTTTTAGAAAATTTTATTTAATATGAAAAACCACCCGTTTTGAACTGTTTAGTTTTGCTATTATTGATCAGTAAGGATTATCCATTTATGCTTCGGAAAGTATAGTTAAATATAACATATTTAATATTCAGAATTTATAAGAAATTTTTAATTAATTGAGTTACTAAATCTGTGCCATTATGCGTCAAATAATATAATATCATTTAAATAGGCAGCGTAAGATTTCATGCAGGAGTCGATCGTTTTGAGGTACTTTTTCGCATATTTCGCGCTGACATTATTTGAAGGATTTTGGGTTTTAAATGGTCCATAGTTTGAGTTGTGTTTGCATAAATACAATATTTTTTAATTATACATTCATGTTCTTGTCGGTCAATTGGCACTATCGAAATTTTGAAATTATGAGTTTTGGAGCTTTTTTCGAATTGTGTGGCTTGTGGCGCCATTTTATCTGTTTGAGACTTAAATCTTGCAATTCATATCAAAATGTGTGATAATCATACGGCCGGAGTGATCAGAATGGATGGTAATAAGACTCTTCAGACCAAAATGCCCAACAGAAAGTCACTTTTTCAACGTTACTCGTAAATTTCTAAAGCCCCATGTACAAACATTTTGCTTATTGATATATTCACCGAGCAAGAAATGAGCCTCATTGTTGATGATAATTTGTCCGAAAAATGCCTGGTACTATAATTTCAACATCACGTTTATAAAACCTCAGTCCAAGTAGATTTTTGCCATGGAGCAGTGAACGCTACCCGGATGCACCAAGAATGTGGAGGGTTTTTTTTTTTAAAAAAATTATCATGAGTGATGAGGTTTATTTTACGTTAAACGGAACAGTAACCAAAAAAAATTGACGGTTCTACAGGACTGAAAACCTACCTCTTAGGATTTATGCTGATATGGTCATAAACGTGGTCGAACAACAACCATCAATCAGGAGCGTTATCGGACTATGATACTTGATTTTTTTATTCCAACTATTTATGAAAATTTATATGGATCACTTCTGGTTTCAATGAAATGTCGTTTCACCCCACACAGCTCCAAGCACGATAAATTTTTTGAAACCATTTGTTCCCTGTTCATTTTATATAAAAAATTCTATTTTTGACTGGCTTCTGCGTTTG
This sequence comes from Atherix ibis, assembly GCA_958298945.1. Classification (NCBI taxonomy): domain Eukaryota; kingdom Metazoa; phylum Arthropoda; class Insecta; order Diptera; family Athericidae; genus Atherix; species Atherix ibis. The sequence goes on from OY282606.1 coordinate 34,547,170, forward strand.
CCTGATTTGAGACCGCCAGATTTTTTGCTGTAGGACTACTTTAGGTCAAAAGTTTGCATCAACAATCGAAGGATCCTAGAAGAACCTCGAGTCAAAAAACGAACCCTAGACGAACTTTGCTAATCGAGCTCAGGGCAATCACTTGCACAATATCATATTTAAGAAGTGATCATAACAAATCTCCTTAAATGATCCACTAAGACTGTAATCGGATTTTTTTGGTCAAAAATCAGAATTTTCACCAAAAAAAACAAATTAATTTTTAATAATCAACTTTATTTAATCAGAAAATTATATCAATAGTTCCATTTTTAACTATGAGTGTGCAATTATTCGATTTTAATTTGACTGATTTTGTGTGGGCAGATAACCACACCAGATTAATAAGGAGCATTTTAAAACAATTTTGAATTTTTATTATTTATTCCCCAAAAAAATTTGGATTTATATTATTTTTGTTTTAAATATTAATTTTATGCAGTATATTTTTGTAAAAGTTTCATTTATCAAAAATAAATAATTATTAAATATAATAATTTGAAATAATATTAAAAATAAAAGAAATAATTCCATTGATTTTGTTTTTGAGTCGTAAATTTTTAATCAATGCATTTTATTTATTTTTTGAAGTTTTTTTTTTGGGCGGGGGGGGGGGAGGGTTAAGTTAAATAGAACTTTACTTTTTCAACTTTTATAATTTTTTTTTAGGAACTTGAAGAAACTTTTGGTTAGTAAACATTTGATTTCTTAATCAAAACTGAACTGTTCCCGAATTGAACTACTCTCGACCCATTTTGTTGTTTGGAAAGAGCCGCCATTCAGCTGTCAAACATGAATATCATCTAAGGAGAAATTTTATATTATGGTTATATAAATGTATATAATTTTTTACAATAAAAATAATTCTGCTGTGGCCGTGTTTCGAAAAAAATATTCGGTGAGGCTTATTTCTCGCAAAAATTTCATAAATGGGGCTCTAAAAAACCACTGTATCTGTAATAAAATACAGTTTGATGTGTATTATGGTTTAAAGGTGTTATTGGACCGTATTAGTTTGAAAATGTCAAAGAAGTGCTTACGGGCAATTCTGAGAATGATAACCTTGTGATAACCGACTTCATTTTGATTAAACTTTTATTATAATCTGCCACAAAGCCGCACAATACCATAAATATTGGCTTTAATGCGTAAAAAATTCCCAGAGTACGTACTTTCAACATTTAGCTGCACCAATTATACTCCAAGATCGTGAAATTTGACGCAACTGGAATTTTTCTTATAAAGCTATGCAAAAAAAACGTGTTAACGTAGATTATCTTCAAACTTTATTGTCTTTTAGACCGTATTTACGCAGATAATCTCAAAAGGATCGAGTTTTTCAAGGGCTCTCGTGATGAACATTCGAATGATATTACAGTCCAAATATAATGGAATGGTACACGCAATATATTAATAAATTAAAAATTTAATCAAAATCTGACTTTTCAGAGAATTTTACTTTCCGACGAAAAATACAGTATAGCTTTTTATCGCGCTCGTCCTTAATGACGTTAAAAGTAGGCTCTAAAAAGCCACTGTATCCGTGAAAAATGACAGTTTTGTGTGTATTATGATCTAAAGGTGTTATTGGACCGTAATGGTTTAAAAATGACAAAGGAGTGTACTTACCGGCAATTTCAAAAACGATGACTTACCGGCAATGAATCGTCGACTTCATTTTGCATAAACTTATATTATAATCTGCCACAAATTATTCCCAGAGTGCGTACTTTCAACATTTAGCTGTATCAATTATATGCCAAGATCGTGAGATTTGACGCAATAGGAATTTTTCTTGTAAAGCTATGCATTCGAGCTCAAGGCAACCACTTGCACAATATCATATTTAAAAAATTATCATAACCAATTTCCTTAAACCGAATTATATGATTTTTTTTTTCCAAAAACAAATACGTCCATTTAATATGGCTGATCCTGTATGCAGCAACGACATTTATAAAAAAATAATTCCAGCTTAATTAATATTTTTGAAAGGCTCTTGAAATAATCAATTTAAAAAAAAAAGCTACTTAAATAAAAATACTTCTTTTATTAACTTTAAGAGGAAAATATTATAAGAAAATATTTTATCTAAATTGCAAAATATGAAAATTACAATACTTGAAAATTTAAATATAATATTAGAAACGCTTTTCACAAATACATACTTTAAAAACCTGATTGCATGCATGCTAAAAAGTATATCCTTTTAAATAGAGTTCGCAAAGTATTGGAAAAATATCGATTGACCACTTGACATTTGTTCAAATATGAGTGCTTGTATTTATTCAATTATATTCGACATTGATAAGAAATTCGAATTGAAGACATCCATCCTCCTTTGGAGATAATATCAGGCACCAATTAATTTCATCTAAGAGTTCATTTCTAAACAAATTACGTAATTACACAAGTTCGTCTATTGATATTATCGTTTGGCAGTTGTGCGTATCGACAAAATAGAATAAATTCCAAATGGCATAGAATCTCTTCTTATTATCGAGGTCATCATTATTGGCATCTTCATCTTCATCATCATCATCATCATCATCATCATCAAATGGAAAACATTATGGAAAGGAATATTTCCCTTTCATTCGTCAATGTAGAACTTGGGAAAGGATTAAAGTCAGTCTCAGAATATGATGGTTGGTTCAATTATTGAACCGGTAAGTAAGTAGATACATAAATGGGTATCTATGCGAATTCAGATTTAATTAATTTTTCTACTAAAACCACTGAATAGATTCTATCTGCGTTCGTTAGTATTATGGGCTAGAGTAGAAATTACAAATAGTCAGTAGGGTAGAAAGTCCTGTTTTAGTAGTGCATCCATGCAAATACTAAACCTAGTTTATATTGCATATAGTCAGTTTGTCAGTTGTCAGGTGTGTGTCACTAAAAGGACAGGACTCTACTATGCCAGAACTGCAATTAGGCTAGCAGCATTGATTTTGTAGATAGCGTTAAAAAATTGTATTTCAGTATTTCAGGATATCTTAGTTCCCAGTAGAAGGAAAAAAGGCAAATCAATGGCAACGAAAAATATTTTCTGCAGACTTTTGAGTGATAAATTCCATCAAATTCTGTACGTTTGGTTTCTGGTCTTTTCATTTTTTTTATGATTTAATTTTCTGGTTGTTCACGAACTTCGTGAATTATTAATTATACGCTTGTACTGAAATTTTCCATTCCAATATCGGATGCAATAAATATTGAAGGAACATGGGGAGGAAGCATGACTGCAAAAGTCACGCGAATCGAAAGCCTCAAAGTGTATAAGTTATACACGTACAAACGGATAGGAAAATAATTCATCGCGAATGATAAATGCCTACCACGTTGCGGCAAACTGTGTACCTGTAGACGGTAAGTACTTCCAAAACTGTTTCCGTTCGAAAGCAATTTATTCTTTGCAATGAAATATCTGACAAAATTTTGAGAAATAATCAGAACAGCACACGTCGTTGTGTTAATTGTTCACTTTAAAAGAAAAAAAAATTACAACATATTCACACAGATTGTCCTGCAATTAAGGTGTATTTTTGTCCACTATAGCTACTCCACTTGAATATGATGTGTCCAAACAATTCAAGGAAATTGAATAGTCCGAAACTAATCATTTATTAATCGGCTTATGCAACACGAAATAAATGCTTTGCTCACAGCTATGGTTTTAATATCAATCAAAATGGAATAATAGCTAAATCGTATGAAATTTAAGCTCCAACGAACTTGAATGATTATCTTCCCAAAAATTGCATACTGTCCTCAAATAGGCTAAATTCAGGTAGTCAAATTTGAAACAATGTATTTCTAGAAATTACCTGTCTATGAGAGTTGAATTTAATTTCGAATAACTGGGGAAGTCAATCAATTTGGGCAATTCCATTTCGAAATAGGAAAATATTTGCAAAACCATTTAGGGGAGGTTTACAGAAGTTCATTTATTGTTTTGCTCTTACATAAGTTAGGACTCAGCATATGGGACTCTGAAAGCCCACAAGTGACCGTGCGAAAACCATCGTGTCAGCAAAAAGTGACTGTCTGTATATACGAGGTCTGTTCAAAAATTATCGCGAATTTTGTGTTTTTTCAAAAATTATTTATTTATTTATGAATATCTATTTTGTACCCTTCAAAGTAATCCCCACCAGATATTATACACTTGTGCCAACGTTTTTTCCAATCCTCGAAGCACTTCAAAAAATCATTTTTTATGATCTTGTGCAGCTCCTCCTTCGATGCTGTCTTTATCTCCTCAATCGTAGCGTAGCGTCGTCCTTTCATGGGGCTCTTCAGTTTCGGTAATAAGAAAAAGTCACAGGAGAGCAGATCTGGGGAATATGGTGGCTGCAGCATTATTAGTGTGTTGATTTTGGCCAAAAATGGCAAAAGCGAATTTTTGTTCTTTGACAAATCCGGGCGTTTCTGGCGGATTTCTTCGCGCAACTTGCGCATAACTTGCAGGTAATATTCCTTATTGACCATTCTACCTTGTGGCAAGAACTCATGATGAACCACATCCCTGCAATTAAAGAAAACTGTAAGCAAAAGTTTCACATTCGACGGAACTTGGCGCGCTTTTTTCGGTCTTGGCTCGTGCGGCAGCTTCCATTGGGATGATTGAGCTTTGGTTTCCACATCATAACCAGTTATGACCCTTTGGAGCAAATTTGGGTTGTCGTGGACAGAGTCCAACAGCTCCTTAGCAATTTTAATTCGATGCTGTTTTTGGTCGAAATTGAGCAAAAATCGAAGACGAGCCAAAACACGTGCAAGCAAAGCACCTGTCAAAAATTAACTGAATATTCAAAATGGCCGAATTTGTCGACATAAGGGAAAGACATGAGTACCAACATAATGCCACAAAAAAATCGAAAATCGAATACACGTAACCCGCGGAAATTCCAAATTCACGATACATTTTGAACAGACCTCGTAGTGTGTCTTTTTGTCTGAAGGTGCTCTATTTCGGTATGTATTCCTTTGAAAATTAAGAAGGACAGACTGTTATTATTAATTCTTAATGTTATGACTGTCTTTTATTTAGCTTGAACTTAAAGATTTTCATCTGGAGTTAATGTGATTTGAACCACAGGACATTACAAATTTTGCCTTTATTGCGCAAAAAAATTTAAGGGCGCTTAATTTTAAGATTTTGTCATGTTATTGATCTTGTAGTTACATGCTTTTTTATTGTTTTTTTTTTTGCTATGCAAATCCTTAAGCTTTAGAGCATTAAAAAAACACAATATTCATCAGTAATTGATCGAATTACATTCCGAAATGTGCAAAAAACTCATTAAAAATTAGTCCTTCAAGACTCCAATTAATCCTTTTAAAAGTAAAATGCAGCCATTTGAATGAAATATTTCGAAACAGGTTAGAATTTTAAGTGTTTCTTTAACATCAGAACTTTACTTTAGAAAATCAATAAAAAATTCAAATTTTTGACGGTTTTTTTTTAAAAAATTTATAATTTTCAAACTATTTTTCCATCAATTAAAAATCTAAAAAATTAAAAAAAAAAAACCAAAACTCTTACTATATATTTAACCAACCATATTCAAAGAAAAACATTTCCTTTTCGTAATAAATCGACAAAAATCAAACGAATTAATCCTTAAATTAAGTATAAATTTCAATAAGAACCTATTGAAATGGTGGGGCATCTTTTCAATCAATTTTTATATATAACTTCTTATTTATTCCAATCAACAACAAAAAATATATATATAAATTTTTTACTTACACGTATTTTGGAATAGATTTATAGAAAAATCAAATGAAATTACTAAGAAAGAAAAAAAAATAATATAAAAATCTTCAAAGTAAATAAAATGTTTGGTTTCCTTTTTGATGGAAGAAATAAAAAATCCCTAAGCTTAATTGATGCCCGAATGAATTCATAGAACATCCTACATTTAAGTAAGAACTTTTTGGTAAAAGGGGCAAACTTGATGAGACAATGGGAAAAGTGGAGTCTCCCCACAAATATAACATCTCAAAGTCTAATTTAATTCATTTCATCTCAGTGATTTTTATGGTAATCGAAGATTTAAATTCACTCTCTTTACGTACGGCTACTCACCACCTACTCATAGAGACTCCTTCGATTGCTTTATTTTAGTTTTGTCCTATTTTATATTCAAAGAACTGCCGCCTTATTCAAAATCAATCCATCATCCCTAACCAAAAAGAAAATTATTTCCATGTTGACTTTTGTTATTTCAATATGATCCACTAAGACTGTAATCGGATTTTTTTTTGTTGCCAAAAATCAGAATTTTTACCGTATAAAAAAAAATAATTTTAAATAATCAACTTTATTTAATCAGAAAATTATATAATATCGAAAGCTTCACTTTTAACTATGAGTGCAAATATTCAATTTTAATTTGACTGATTTTGTGGGGGCGGACAATCACACCAGATTAATAAGGTGCATTTTAAAACAATTTTAAATTTTTATTATTTATTCCCCAAAAAAATTTGGAGCAGTATATTTTGTAAAAGTTTTATTTATCAAAATTAAATATGATTAATTTATAAAAAAATAAATAATTATCAAAAATAAAATTTTTAAATAATTATCAAATTGAGTTACTTAAAACAAGCGTTCATAAATTTTTAATCAATGCTTTTTATTTATTTTTTGAAGGGGTTACGGGGGGGTGTTGAGGGTTTGGTTAAATAGAACTTTTTAATATTTTATAGCATTTTTTTAGGAACTTATTAAAGAAACTTTTGGTTAGTAAAAATATTTACTATTCCCGAAGTAACCAAAATTAATTAAAACTGAACTGTTCCTGAAGTGAACTACTCTCGACGCATTTTGTTGTTCGGAAAGAGCAGCCTTGACATTTGCTGTCAGCTGTCAACTGTGAATATTATCTAAAGCAAAATATAATTTTTTACAAAAAAAATATAATTCTGCTGTGGCTGTGTTTCGAAAAAAATATCCTTCAGGGATGAGGCTTATTTCTTGCAAAAATTTCATAAATGGGGCTCTGAAAAGCCACTGTATCCGCAAAAAATTACAGTTTGCTGTGATTTATGGTCTTAAGGTATTATTGGACCGTGTTAATTTAAAAATGACAAAGAAGAGCAATTACCGGCAATTGCAAGAACGATGACCGTGTGATAACCGACTTCATTTTACTTTAACTTGTATTATAATCTGCCACAAAGCTGCACAGGATGATATATATTGACTTTAATATGCAAAAAATTCTCAGAGCGCGTACTTTCAAAATTTGGCTGTATCAATTATACTCCAAGATCGTGCGATTTGACACAATAGGAATTTTTCTTGTAAAGCTATGCAAAAAATCGATCGCGTTGACGTAGATTATCTTCAAACTTTTTTGTTTTTTAGAATATGTTTACGCAGATAATCTCAAAAGGATCGAGTCTTTCAAGGGCTCTCATGATGCTCATTTGAATGATATTATAGTCCAAATATAATGGAATGGTCCAAGAAATATATTAAAATAAAAGTTTACTCAAAATCTGAATTTTAAGTGAATTTTATTTTCCGACGAAAAATATAGGATAGAGTTTTGACGCTCGTCCTTAATGCCGGTAATATGTTAGTAGGCGATAGTGCCTGCTGTTACACACTCCTTATATATACTAGAAAGTTTATGTATCCCCGCAAAGCTGTCTAGTAAATTCACTTGGTTTTTTTTGACAAAAGATAGCGTTAATAGTATTTATCCCAATTTTATAGGAAATTTTTTATAATTGTACATACAGCAGTGTTACACATAGGAAGGTCTGCTGGGTCCTAAGGGTCTAACCGAAACTGTTCGTTTACGTCCAAACTAATCCTTAAAAAAAAATTTAAATCAATACTTTTTTTTAAAGAAAAAGTTCAAAGCACTTCTTTTTAACATAGACCATTATAGTTGAATGAATATTAAAACTTTATCTTTTCAGCAATTATTAATTAGCTATAATATTAAACTAAATACAAATGCATAAATACGATAATATCTCATTTTCCATACAATTTATTTTTCTATTATAATTTTTTGTTCCCTATTATTTATATTTAATCAATGTCGACATAAACCCATAATATAAATAGAGAATATCCATATTGACTAAGTAATGAACGTATTTGGCTTGAGAAGTCCCATTGTAAACATTACACCTTATTGAAGATTATCTCCTGTTTATTTATAACACTTTTGAAGGAAGGAAATATCCGAACAGATTCTAAGGTGTAAGTCAGTTATTTACTCTTTTCCCTACTCACCTATTGACTATATTTTACACTTTGTATAAAACATAATCATCTGCAGTTTTATTTGAATGCAGTATGCAAGGGAAAATATACTTTCAACTCCCTGGAAGGATGCTGCAAATTATGGGAAGCACAAACCTAGGCGGCAGTTATTTCAGTCAAACGCAGCAGGTCGCTAATTAAGGGTAAACATAGATCTAACCCTCTTACCAGTAAATTGTACACGTAAATACAGTTTAAATAATATCCAACAGTAGATGTACTCCCTAGGCCAGACCAGCAAAATATTTTTAATTCCTGGTTGTACGTGGTTTATATTTTGTAGACATTTTGCGATAGACTGCACAATTTCTAGAAGCATAGACCAAGAATTGGATTCATCTCGTCAAGATTTATGCCCTCAGACCTTAAGACTTTTATTTCCTATTCGACTATAAGAAGCGGTCGTGCGGACAACACAATCGTTCGTTGTACGGATCCATTTAATATTGTGATTTGTGACCCGATCTGCGTAAATGTGTAAATGAGTGTTTCACTCTTAATATTTTACGTGTTTTATAAACCCCTCGAGATTAATTTCTACCCAAGGATGTATTATCATCCTTTTCCACTGCTGTATAATACGTAACAGCATCGATGGTGTTTTGCGATACATTAGCTCGGCTAACATTCGCACCTGGTCGATGATATCTGAAAATGGGACGTTAACCTTCTCTCTTCTTCTGCTTCGGTGTCTGCTTATATTTTTTTGCGCTTAAATTAGTAGCTGGACAGCTAACAGGTACTCTGGGATTAATAAAAAGGACTTTATCATCTTGCTACCATATAAACATCTTCTCTATTATTTTGTATTACCTTAAAGTAATTTTACTTTAAAGCTAAGTAGTACCAACTTTACCGTATTCAGTTTTTTATTCAAAAATTTTTAACAAAAACAGAAAGTATACCGTTTTGATAAAAATGTGGGAAAAAATTTTATATCCTGCAAAACATTTAGAATTTTGTTAAAATTCTTAAGTATATATTTTTTTTTTGAAAATTTATCTAATTTAAGAAAAAAAAATCGAAACGAAATTCTTAAAAATGCTCAAAAATTTTATAGAAACTTTTTGAAAAATCTTCTATTTTTAATTCAAGGACTTTTAAAATATATTTAATATAGTTTTGATTGTTTAATTAGTTCTATTTAATAGAAAATTAAAATTTAGATGAATTGTAAAAAAAAAATTTGTTTCCACCATATCCTTTTTTGATACGACAGAATCGAGTATTATTAAATATTAAGAAAGTTCATTTTGCGGTAGGGAAAAATTAAGAAAGCTTATAATTATCTAACAAGGACGCAAAAATTTGATTGTAACCACGAGGAGGTGTCTTACTATATAAAAAAAAAAACTCAGCGCCTATTACAAGGTTGTGTGCTGGAGTTTTTACGTAACAATTGGTGCAATAGCTATTGAAACAAAAATTCTGCTTTACTTACAGCATTCCACCAATAAGTGACGCAATTAAAACAAAAATTATGTAGCGCATCATAATCGTTGATAAAATAATAGTAAGGAATAAATTTACTTTGGTCAAAACCAGGAGAAAAAAGAAAGTTTGCATGATAAGGCAAAAAATTACTAAGATAATAAATGTAATGGTTATTGGGGGGACGGGGGACGAGGAAGGGATAAGTTAAATAGAACTTTTTCAACTTTTATAGTTTGTTTTTAGGAACTCATTGAAGAGACTTTTCGTTAGTAAAAATACGATTTCTTAATCAAAACTGAAGTGTTCCTGAAATGAACTACTCTTAACCCATTTTGTTGTTCGAAAAGAGCACTTTTGACATTTGCTGTCAGCTGTCAAATATGAATATTACCTAAGGAAAAATAAATTTTTTTACAAAACAAATAATTCTGCTGTGACCGTTTTTCGAAAAAAATACCCTTCAGTGACGAGGCTTATTTCTCGCAAAAATTTCATAAATGAGGCTCTAAAAAGCCACTGTATCCAGCTAAAATAAGAGTTTGGTGTGATTTATGGTCTAAAGGTATTATTGGACCGTATTACTTTAAAAATGACAAAGAAGAGCAGTTACCGGTAATTGCAAGAACGATGACCGTGTGATAACCGACTTCATTTTGCTTTAACTTGTATTATAATCTGCCACAAAGCTGCACAGGATGATATATATTGACTTTAATATGCAAAAAATTCTCAGAGCGCGTACTTTCAAAATTTGGCTGTATCAAAAATACTAAGATCGTGCGATTTGACGCAATTGGAATTTTTCTTGCAAACCTATGCAAAAAATCAATCGTGTTAATGTAGATTATCTTCAAAAAATTATAAAAAAAACATAAAATAATGGGAAATTTGCGTTTCATATTGTCAAGTATGAAAATATTAATTCCAAATTACTTGAGTTCATGAAAATATAAATATAAAATAGAAACGTTTCTCACAAATACTTTAAAAACGTGATCGCATGCATGTTAAAAAGTATATCTTTTTAAGTAGAATTCGAAAAGTATTGGGAAAATATTGATTGATCACTTGACATTTGTTCAAATATGAGTAATTTTATTTATTCTATTATATTCGACATTGATATGAAATTCGAATTGAAGACGTACTTTCATAATTTGGCTGTATCAATTATACTCCAAGATCATGCGATTTGATGCAATTGGACTTTGTTTACGCAGATAATCTCAAAAGAATCGAGTTTTTCAAGGGCTTTCGCGATAACCATTCGAATGATATTATAATCCAAATATAATGGGCAAGCTCTAAGCAATATTATTGAATAAAAATTTCAATACAATTAACTATAATGGTAATAGTTGCAATGAAAATATTTACTGGATAAACTTAAAATTTTCCGCGAAAGGAGAGTTAAATAATCAATTGACTAAGTTTATGGTACTGAAGGTCGTCAGTACGATCCTTGTCGCTCGCCCCACTAAAGTTTTCTGCTTTTCAGATATATGAACAAATGATAATATTATTATTTATCAATTATATGCTGGCATTTATAATTTACAGTTCAATAGTCATCTTACTTAAAATGATAATAGATAAAATAGGTAAAATTTCCACCTTATTTAGATGATATTTGGACTAAATAAAAAAGGCCCAAATTAATTTAGAAAATAAAATTTTTTGTTAAGAAAAATATAATTGAATTAAAAATTCCCTTAAATATCATCTTCTGAAAGGGCAACAAAGTATTTATTCCTAAAATAAGGAAAATTATTAATTATTTTCAGATGACGTAAACTTTGAAAGGTGTTTTTTGATATAAACAAAAGTTAAATGTGGCCATAAAAAAAAGGTTTCTTATAAATGAATAATATTTAATAATAATTAATTAATTTGGAAAGAAAAAAATGTCTTTATTTAATATTTCAGATATTTTTTTTTTAATGAATTTTTGCGTCTTATTCATTTTGATTTGTGGTCATTATCATCATTACGCATTTGTGTGATTTTGGTGTTCTTTTCGGAATGTTAACATTTACTTTTCTTTAGATTGAAAAAAATTTTTTTGAGTCCAACCGCAAAGGTATTCCGTCATTAAATTTCATAAAAGTCTGACAGTACACACATTCAATCTCCCATGAGATTTTTTCGGAATTTCTGAAATTGTCGCATCATAAGTCATTCATCATTTTCTGAAATACTTCCTTAATTGGCTCATTGAGTCATTTGGAAATTTAAAAAAAAAAGATATTATGTTTTGTCAGTTTATAATGACTAAAATCATTTGCAGATTTTTCCAAAAAAAAAAAAACGATGATTTAAGGGCAGTTTATTTAATGAGAAAATATTTCATTCTTTTTATACTAATGGACTTCTAACCAAATATTGAGTAAATAATTTAGTTGGTGATTATTTGAAAGAAAAAAAAATATATTTTTTAAATTGACTAGAATATATTTTTTTTTATAGTAATATTTATAATTTTCCATAATAGAGGAGAAGAGTTTTGGAAATTTACCAAGAAAAAATATGTTAACATGCAAATTTTCATACATTATAGGTTATCCAATTTTCGAGATGGTAATTAAAATTTAATTAAATATATTTAAAAATTCGGTCTTAATAAAAATTTATATTGAAAAAAATTATGACATTATATAAAAAAATACAATATTATTACTCAAATAGCTATTTAAAGGCGTTTTGTGAGAGTCAATCCATTTTACATAGTCTTTGATGATATTTTTGCTAATTTTAGGCTTTAATTTAGTCACTACTGTTCGTTTTCAAATACTCCATAGGTTGACAATTATCTGCATTAATATAATTTTTTAATATTAAAAATATCACCAAATGTCGAAACTATGCGTTCTGCGTACTTGTAGCGCAATAAAGCCAAAATTTATTGCGTTATGCAGCTTAACGTACTGTTTTATTGAAACCATACCATATATGGTCCAAATGTTAATCTTCAAGTTTAAGTTAAAACAAAAATTGACGGTAAAATCATTTTTAAAATGACAGTTCCAGAAAAAAATGCAAACCAAACAGACACTTTTTGTAGATTAAATAACTTTTTCACTGTCACTCGTAGATTTTCATAGCCTCATATATGCGGAAATTTTTTTTATTTACCGATTTACCAAGAGAAATGACCCCAATCGCAGGAAGAAAATTTACAAAAATCGACAGAATACCCACTTTTGTAAAAAAAAAAATTTACATTTTCAATGCATTGTTACGAAGGATCGACAAACTATTATAAATAATCTCAAATAAACTCCTTTCAATAATATTTTTAATTTGTTTTTAAAATTTATATTTAAAATTTTCAATTTTTTAAGTCTTAAATATAAATATATGGTATTAATATTTTCGCTTAATAAATATTTATTTATGACTATATATCGATTGTGAATATGCAAAAAAAAATTATGGTATTAAATGTTCAAAAGCAATTATTCATAATTTGTTGATGGAATCTTTCGGCATCAATTTTTTATTCACAATAAAGAAAAAAAAATCTATCCAAATTTAGGTGGCAGGATTCTTTCAAATCGCTTTTTTTTTGCTATAAATTTCATTTTCATCAAAATTTTACATCCTTCATCATACAATATGTCAGAATTAACATAAGGATGACTAACAGATATTTACGTTATACAAATACCTCCTTTAGTAAATCATTTAGTGTTGTAGTCGCATGTGGGCAGAGAAGTAAATTTGAGTGAGATTTTCTGTATTGAAAAAAGTATGTTCTTCAAATTGAAACATGCATAAAAGCAATGTGTCTTCTTAAGACCATCATCGACCATCTCTTATGTATACACAAAAGGTGCGTATGTACACATCTTATAAACAGAAGAAAATAAAACAAAACATAACAAAAACAATTATATGAAATTTGAGAGATTGACGCAAATGTATATACATTTTGAAGCCAGCTCCCCCCCCCCCTTAACCGGGGGGTCATACTATAAAGCAAAGACCCGATTGGTACACATTCATATGTAGGTGCCAACAAAACATTCTACACCTACGGACTTCTCATCATCGGACAGAACCCATGCTGTTTCTGAAAAAGTTGTTTCTAATGTTTCTAATTTTTATGGGCGTTCCATATCGTTATGTGTACCGTTTAGGATGTATGACAAGACCTCTCTTAACGACCAAGCTCCACCACCATCGTCTTTTATTTATTTGACCAAAACACAGTCTATACTCCAACACTAAACAGTACAAACTCTTCGATTAAGATACTATCTCTCAGATGTTCGTTCGTATTCCTCATTCCTATCCAAAAGTTCAGTAGAGGAACTTATTTTTATAGATTTACTCCAATTAATAATAGATAGTCGATCAGTTCCCCCCCCCCCCCCCCCCCCCCATAGAAATAATGTCACTTACCCTGATAGAATTTTCGGCGTCTTTTCTCAACAAGTTTCTTTCTTGTTTGTAAATTTTATTAATTAATCAATTTTCTTTTTTCTTCGTATTAACATAAGAATTTTTTACTATTTCAAAATAATTTCTACTATGAACTTTTTCACCTTAATTCAAGAAACACGTGAAAGGATGCATATTTAATAATAGACAATAGAACATAATTTTTTTGTTAATTTTTTATAAATCGTGTAACATGACACAGCATGGCCAACTACAATACTATAGAATAAGAAGTCTCTAGTTACTGTAGGTACTTTTTAGTTTTCCGTTCTCCCAATTTAACACCTCAAATATTAGAACGAACAAAGAATACTAATTTTTTTTTATAAAGTAGAAGATGAATATGGAAGGAAGAAAGGAAGGAAGTGATTTGTACTCATTACACCCGATAACCTTTGTACTTAGGTACTTATATGTTCATGTTCACTTACCTTTGGTATTGGTCATGGTCAAGAAGAAAAAGTTATACAGTCCTCGTATTTTTAAGAGAAAAAAAAGACATGAATCTGGATTCTCAGATTTTCAAATTCTTAGAACCACTAAACGTCCAGCTGAGTTTTAATATTGGTCGAGCCGGTCGGGAAGCAAAAGATAATCCGAAACTGAAGCAAGTAAACTGAATCGTTTTCTTCTTTACGTATGCTCATGAATAAGAAAGACCCAAAGAAGACTATGTTTTCTTCGGATTTCTTATTTCTAAAAAAAAAAAAAAACTATTCCTGACTTCCTCTTCTCTGTTAACTACCTGACTACAAATAAATGAGTACTTCTCATAGGTCCCAGTAATCTTTACGATTCCCTTCGAAATATGCCTGTAGCTATGTATGCTGTTTCTGGTTTGGTATTCTTTTCGGTTAGAAATGAACTGAAATTCTTGGTGTGGAAAGAATTGCCTGCGACAAGAAACAAACCGAAGAGCTTCAGTACAAAAATTGCTTAATTGAACATCAATGACCTTTGCCGGTAAGTTGGCCTCTTCGGACGCTCCGGAGAAATCTCATCTACACTATCACATTGGCTAATGGTTGATCATTCATCATCTTCGCGAAGCACCCAAAGGCTCCAAGACGTATAGCGGTGTAACGATTTTATACAACAGACTAATTGAAATCAATTTGATTCATTTTTATAGCCGACATTATTCGTTAGCGCAACAAATTTTTTTTTTGTTAAACCAAATGTCTTCCGGCACAACCATTTGACCTAGACTGTTCGTTCGAATGCATTAACAAGTATTTATTCGAAAAATTTAATTGCAGTTGCCATGTTTTGT
The DNA here is from genome assembly GCA_958298945.1 of Atherix ibis. Lineage (NCBI taxonomy): Eukaryota > Metazoa > Arthropoda > Insecta > Diptera > Athericidae > Atherix > Atherix ibis. The sequence goes on from OY282606.1 coordinate 34,562,655, forward strand.
CTTCCCAAAAATGTTATTCGAATGATAATAATTGACTTGACAGTGTGTACATTTTCTTCTTCTTATCCCTCGTTACTATCAGTATTATTTTGTATATATTTTTTTTTGACAATATTTTAATAAATAAAAGTATTTTTTTTATAAAATTTTTATGATCGATTACTCGATGTCAAATGCAAAATTAAATCAAAAATGTATTATTTTCGCATCCTTTTTACAGTAAAGAATATTTCCAGTTCACTTAGTCACCATAATTGAAGGTCCTTAAACCGAAAGTCATATGTAAGGACAGTCTGACTAATTCTTATTCCGAAAAATTTCTTGCCCAAATATTCAGATTGATTATCTAATATATAAAAACCACAAAATGTAATTCCAGTTTTTGTTTGAGAAAGGTTTGAAGTCTGGCTTGCCATCCATCCCTGGTCGCAAATGTTGGTTTTCTTTGATTGAGCTTTATTTCTTCAAATCTAGACTACTGAGACCTTTAAATATGCACTCTTCAACACTAAATGAGTTGAAGTTCCAGATTTTGGGGTTTAAAATAAGAATGAACTTGCCACAGAAAAAATGCTGCTAGCAATTGTGGCGCCAACTGTGAAGGAAGGCGGTGGCTAAATTATGATTTGGAGCTATTTTTTTACGGATCAAATTGGTGCGAATTGAAAGATTATTAAAAAAAAATTTGAAGTTCCAGATTTTGGGGTCTAAAATAACAATGAACGTGTTGCAGACAAAATGTTGCTAGAAATTGTGACGCCACCTGTGAAGCAAGGCGGTGGCTTGGGGTTATTTTTTTACGGATAAAATTGGTGCGAATTGATAGATTATTAAAAAAAGAGTTGAAGTTCCAGATTTTGGGGTCTAAAATAAGAATGAACGTGCTGCAGAAAAAATACTGCTAGAAATTGTGGCGCCAACTGTGAAGGAAGGCGGTGGCTAAATTATGATTTGGAGCTATTTTTTTACGGATAAAATTGGTGCGAATTAAAAGATTATTAAAAAAATAGTTGAGGTTCCAGATTTTGGGGTCTAAAATAACAATGAACGTGCTACAGAAAAAATGTTGATAGAAATTGTGACGCCAACTGTGAAGCAATGCGGTGGCTTGGGGTTATTTTTTTACGGATAAAATTGGTGCAAATTGACAGATTATTAAAAAAAGAGTTGAAGTTCCTGATTTGGGGTCTAAAATAACAATGAACATGCTGCAGAAAAAATACTACTAGAAATTGTGGCGCCAACTGTGAAGGAAGGCGGTGGCTTGGGGTTATTTTTTTACGGATAAAATTGGTGCGAATTGAAAGATTATTAAAAAAAGGAGAAATTCCTAAATATTTTAACAATCAATCGACCATCTTCTAAATAAGATTGTTGGTTGATTTTTAAAGGATTAATTATGCAGCAGGATGACAATCCTCAACATAATTCGAAATAATGGTGAGATTTTGAAAGAAAAACCTTAAAAACCATTTTAGTATTTATTTCGTAATTTTTTTAGGATTTTTCTAAGAAATAACCTAACTTTTTCTTGGTAAAAAATTACCATTAAATTTCTTACGGTATTAAAGAATACATAACATTGACTTTTTAAAAGGTTTTCTTTCCTAATAGAAGAAATTTGAAGGACTACAAAGTTCTTATCAATAACGGTTTGTAAGAAAAAAAATTATTATGAAAATACAGCTTATTTAAAGAAGAAATGAAGGTACTTTAGGTCAATATGACCAAAAGCAGACCTACTCTATGTCCGACTGATTCGACTGGAACACAAAACTTATTTACTAGATGATATTTCCAATACTCAAACAGTAACAAAAAACTAATAATCGATATCCCTCACTTTAATAATATTGACACAATTTTCGCCAAGGATTTATTTTATTTTATATATGAAAGACACGCTGAAATTGCAATTTGCCAAAAATGGCTGAATATCTTCATTTAGTTTAACGGCACTCCTTGAGCATCTAACAAAAATGGCTGATTGTATACTAAATTATGGCTAAAAAGATTTTCGAGTATTATTTAAGTAAGGGAGAAATTATTTAAGCGAGGGGCAAATGGCGGAAGAGGATACTTTTAGTTGTGAACACTTTGTCAATATGGCTTATGTTATTTACTTTCCTAATCCTTAGTACAGGATTCGTTTTATTGTTGTATATAAGCATTTACGGCGCACTCACTGAAAGCGCTACAATATTTGCACTTCATCCTTACCAATAATAACGATGACAACCCCTCGATGGTAATAGTGAAGCCAACAAAACCCGGCCTGCCTGACTCTGTTTAGGGACAGTGACAACTACAACCTCGATAATATAATCTGATTTCTGATTTCTGTGCAAGAATAACAGGAGTACCCCTTCTGCAAATACCAAAATCAACGAGTAAATGGAGAAATTTTGCATTTTCCTTCTTCATCCTTTATCAGATAAATTGCGGATCGATCGACACGTAAATCTGAATAGTATGCCGACTTAAAGCCAAAGAGCGCCATCCTGTAGAAGGTTCTAAATTTTTATTTTTATTTTTGCACAATCTTATGCCAATAGGAAAATTTGGTTCAAGAAAAAAAAAATGTTTACTTTGAAAAATAAGACATAAAACACGCGAACTTCCGACGAATTTGAATTCGGTTCTTCTTCCTTCATCAGAACATCATTTCCGTTTATTGTCGATAAATCAGTGAAAACTTTTTCTTCTTCTTCTTCTTGTTTTTTTTTTTTTTGTCTTTGATTCCATTTTGTTATCACAATAATTTTGTCGATTTCTAGGCTAATATAAGTTTCCTTTCCAAAAAATTGTTACTCTCTAAAATGGCAATAGGACAAATAAATTAATTATTTTCTGTTGTTTGTATTCAAATCAGATAAAAAAAAATAAAAAAAAAAATACCGGCATTTGCAATGACAACGACTTTCACAAACGCGAGAAGGCGTCGTCGTCACTCACTAACAGACAACGGACGCGACGCCACGGCTGAATAGTGTTCCAAGACAATATTGTGGGTGGGTTGTGAGGAGTATTACTGACAACGTCTTAGAATCGAACAATTGCCATACTTTAAATAGTTGAACAGAAAGAAGAAGAAAAAAGAATAAAATAAAATTAATACAAAAATATGTGGCGAAACCCTTTCTTTAACGCTTGTGTACAAGCGATTATGGACGATTTATGAACACCAAGACGGAAACCACCAGAAAAAAATGTTGAAATTTTTCTTTTCAACTTCAAAACAAACAATTTTCAAGTTAGTTTAGTCTAGGCTGGATGGGATAGTCGCCATTATTAGCCCCCTTTTTCTTTTTGTCAAATGTCATCGCATCTCGGAAAGTATGGTATTAAAAAGCATCTCACTCTCTTTAAAAAAATAAAGCAGTGAGATAATCACTAGTTAATTTCTTGTTGAAATTTCAATTCGGAAATTGGATATTTTTATGGGGAGCAGTCTGACAAAAAAAACTTTTCTCTTTTGGCTAAAGTATTTTATTTTGTCGCCAATTAAACATTTGTGTTCGATTTAAGGTCTTCTCGGAAGTGAAAGTTTACTCATATTCTGTATGTGCTTACATAAATTTCAGAGGATCTTGTTTGGAAGTAATTTTTTCTTTCCCCAAAAATTACAATGAACAAAGTGTAAAGTCGTGGGAGTAGGTCTTCGTTCTTATCCAGCTAAACCCTTTTGCAAAGGCTTTGGCTTTGTAGCTTTGGTAATTGGACCTAGTAAATTAATGAAGACAGCTGAATAAGCAGAATTTTTATTTATTTTATTTTTTAATTAAATACTGTTCATAAAAGTGTACACTAATTATAATAGACGTAAGAATATATCGGTCGATTGGGGGGGAGGGGAGGTCATGGATTTTACATAAAATATATGACTTAGAATGGCCGAAAATGTTTGAAAAGAAGTATTTTTTCTTCTATGTATTTAAATGCGCAGTCATTTATGACTGGAAATTCTTCAAAAATTAACTTAATTTTTTTTTTAAAGGGTCATCTATCAAAAATGTGTTCTAGAATTTTAGCCGAAAAATCACATATTTTTTCTATTTAAATAGAATAGTTTTCAGTCATAAATTATACTTAAAAGTTATTTATTTCCATAAAAAATTTATTTCTACGAAAAATTAAATATATATTTTTTTTTGGTGATATACAACTTTTCTTAAATAAGAAGCAGATTTTTTTTAACTTGTCTAAATCATGAAATTTATTCGAAATTTATATTTTAAACTTGGGAAGTTTTATGGCCATTGCCTTTTTGAGCGGTTTTTGGAGGGGGTAAAAAATTGTCTTATAAGAAAGAATTTTTTGAAGCAAGTTTGGACTAAGTATTTTTTTTTTGGTAACGAGTAATAGGGCAATACATGAACGAAAGGAACATTACAGTTCGGAGAAATGCGATTGTGAAGGGGTTAGAATCGATGGGAATGGGAACGCCTGATTGATCCTCAAACTGGAGAACTTTGCCGATTGATTGTTCGGAGAAATTCGATTGTGAAGGAAGGGGTTAGATTCGACTGGAATCGGAAAGTCTGATTGATCATCAAACTGGAGAATATCGCCAATTAATTGTTCGGAGAAATTCGACTGTGAAGGCGTTAGATGCGACTGGAATCAGAACACCTGATTGATCCTCAAACTGGAGAACTTTGCCGATTGATTATTCGGAGAAATTCGACTGTGAAGGGGTAAGAATCGACTGGACTCGGAACGTCTGATTGATCATCAAAATGGAGAACTTTGCCGATTGATTGTTCGGAGAAATTCGATTATTAAGGGGTTAGATTCGACTGGAATCGGAACGCCTGATTGATCATCAAACTGGAGAATATCACTGATTGATTGCTCGGAGAAATTCGATTGTGACGGGGTTAGATTCGACTGGAATCGGAACGCCTGATTGATCCTCAAACTGAAGAACATCCCTGATTGATTGTTCGGAGAAATTCGATTGTGAAGGAAGGGGTTGGATTCGACTGGAATCGGAAAGTCTGATTGATCATCAAACTGGAGAATATCGCCAATTAATTGTTCGGAGAAATTCGACTATGAAGGCGTTAGATGCGACTGGAATCAGAATACCTGATTGATCCTCGAATGGAAGAACAACGCCAATTGATTGTTCGCAGAAATTCGATTGTGAAGGGTTTAGATTCGACTGGAATCGGAGCGCCTGATTGATCCTCAAACTGGAAAACAACGCCAATTGATTCTTCGGAGAAATTCGATTGTGAAGGGGTTAGAATCGACTGGAATCCGAACGCCTGATTGATCATCAAACTTCTATTCCGTAAGCTTATATATTTGAAGCAGTGTACACAGAGTCTTATGTTTAGTACGTGATTTTTTGCAAAATAACACTGCCCTTATGAAAAGGGATAATTATCGGTGGAAAGTAAAAGTAAGACGCACACTTTTTTATTCGTTTATAGTTATTCTATATTTTCTGAAACAGATTTGAAGAAAGCTAATTTAGTTAATTCAAATAATAGGAGTTTTTAGTGACATAATCTGTTAAGTTGTACGTAAAAATATTATACAGCAGCGAGCCAAGAATGCTCTCCTAAAAGATACCTACAAGGATAGTGAATATGTCGGAGCGGAACGGGGTCTGAACAATTTAAGAGCGGAACGGGGTCTAAATTTCTTGAGTTTTCAGAACAGACTAGAGTGCCATACTCGCTCAAATGCATTTGGGGGATATTTAGGAATACAAGTTCTATTCAAGAAAAGATATTATATAGTTGACAATACGTTAAAACTCTAGAATTGTCAAATATTGAATTTTAAATCCACTAAAACTTTTGCTACGATTGGAAATACGCTTATGGGTCTGTATGAAAAATATGTGTTAATTGGTTTGCTGAGTTTGAGGATTATTTTCAAACCAAGAAAAAATGTAAAAATCGCCGGCTGCTATTGTAAATAAATGTAATTAAAACTATAGCTTTTTTAGAGTTCTTTGAGAATATCAAAAGTAGTTTGATCATAGCCCCGGGGGCTTAAAAAATATTTTCTGAGGTAAAAAGCTTATTTTTTAGAAAGAAAAAAAGATTTTTTAGAAGAAAAAAATTCTGCACTTACCGGTGTTGAATAAGGATGTGCTGTTAAACATATTCCATCCGCTTCCAATTGCTCTCGTAGAATCATTTCTAATTCACTGGGTGGCGTTTCACATAGTATTTCAGTACTCCCCGTTAATGAATTTGGATCACTTAACATAAAATAAACACTAGCTGCACCTTTTTCACGCAATTGACGAATACTTTTAAGTAATTTATGCCGATGTGAAGGATTCACAACTCCAATAGCATCCAAATCAGGATCACCAACTTGTTTACAAATCTCCAAATCATCATAGCCATTATCTAAGAAGCTTTCAGCATATTGGGACAGGCCTAGTGCCCTCAGCCATTCACAAACAATATTACTGACAGCCATTTTTTTTTTAGTGGCCGTTAATTAAAAATTTAAAAGTTTTCAAATTTATTTTTTAACAATCCATTCACTTAACTTAGACCGATAACTTAGATTAACTACATCCACAATTATCTTCTTTATGAGACAAAAATAAACTTCTATGTTTTAAATTTTTGATTAATGGAATATTTTTAAGGACTTGATATCTTCTCCTTTTACAAAATACACTTTTTATCGAGATCAATTTAATTATGATGACAAAAAGATTTTCTTTTCCCAGAGTTCTTCTTCTTCTTCTTTGTTTTGTGGTTGTTGTTGTTATTTAACTTCAAATATATTCACTTTAATACTAAAAAAGAGCTATTTTCTAACTAAAACCTTCCCGAAAAATCCGTAAATCAATTATAAAAATTTCATGTTCTATATTATTAGAATAATAACAATTTTACACTTGTGATTTATGGCATCGTTTTTATAGGATGTTATCTCAGTTACATTTAACTATTATTTTTCGATATACTAAAATGGACCACATTGGGTCATCTAGATGAATTGCTTTCATAGTCTTAGAAATATCAAAAATTTGGTCATAATTTCACAATCATATTGGCCATAAACTATTTTCACCTCCTTCTTTGGGCAGTAGTTCTCATAAGTTATTCTGAAAATATAAATAAAAAATAAAAAAAAATATTAAATTATTATAGGTGAAAATATTAATAAATAATATATTTTTATAGGAAAATTTATATAATTTAGGACAATTTGCCAATGCGTTGAAAAAAATATATTTGCAATTATTTCTAAACGTTGCTCTCCGAAGAAATCACAAGTACTGACTACGAATTCACACAAATTCTGTTCATAATTATCTAAATTAATTACTATCACAAATTTTATATAGTACAAATAAGATTGTTGCTGGTTTATCTGTAAATTGTTAATTGTACTTTGTTGAACGAACTTTACTTTATCAGTTCACCTTTAACTATTTTATCAACTCAAGAAATGTAAACTGAAAGTTAGTCATTCCATCTTCTGATTCGTAGAATAACCGCATTAATTCTCCCGTAACTTCCACAAATAAAGAATTTATTTATATCAATTGCAATTCTTATTCATAAATAGAAAAATGAAAATGTAAATATTTTTTTTAATTATTCTTCTCTATAATATGCGCTTATCTATGCAAATATTTATTCGTACTTCGAATAAGATAAGGGCAGTAATGCGTTAGCGCTTTTCTTTGAAATAACTTTTGAGCTGTCGAACAAATCAAATTTATTCCAATTTAACCGACATTTCAATATAATTAGGGGTCCATAAATTAATTTGTATTATTCTTAACTTGAATATGAGTACTATTTAATGTATTTAAGCTATCTTATATACTTAGAGATGAATTAACAATATTCCCAAAATTATATAACAATAAAGAAAATATTCTACTTTTTGTGTAGAAAAAAAATAATAGTAAATTCTCTCTTATTAAAAAATTTTTATTGCAATAAAATACTCAACAAATTTTAGTATACTTAGTAAAAATGTATTATTAATTTTATAGTTCTGAAACTACTCGCCTGTCTTTTTACAAATGTCAAATATAAATGCCATTGAAGATAAAATTTATTTAGGATATTTTTTGCCATTGTATATTATAGATCTATATACACGTACTACCAAATAATGCGTTAAAATTGTAAATACTTTGGGTGCTTGAACATAATGATTTGGATGCTGAGCTTTACCGCATGAAATTTTCATAAACGATGAGGCTTATTTCTCGCTCAGCGGTAAAATTGCCGTATATGATGCTCTGAAAATCCACTATGAAAGAGCCACTGTATCCGTGAAAAAAAAACAATTTTTCTATAATTTTCGATATAAATATCTTTTATAAAAAACTTAATTAAAAATAATCTTTGAAAAAAATTTATTAGAATATTATCAGCTAAAAATTTATGACTATTATTATAGGAATTTAGGAAACTTTCGAAATTTATCACTGTTTTTTTGGTTAATTCAAAATTTTTGAACATAAAATTTGGTATTTTATTAAATATATTTTCATTTTTTCTTCATAAAAAATAAAAAAAACCAAACCATCTTTAATCATAGATAGTCTAATAATTTCTTAATAATAATTACTCAACATTTTTCATCATAAAAATAATCGTTAAATAAAATTTTATTGAAAATATACGTGAATAAATTTGTTAGAGTTTTTTTTTTTTAATTTGATCATTTCATAAGTTTTAAATATAGACATTTAAGGTATTAATACTATTACTAATAGGGTGGGGGGACAAATAAAAATAACAAAAAATTAACAAACATTAGAGAAATGAACTTTATCATTTTATAAATCATCAGCTACAAATTACTTTCGATAATTATGTGTTCAGAAGTATAGTTTTCGAAAACTATTTTCAAAATTAATGATGCCTGAATTAATGTTGGTTCGAAGGTAATAGGTTCCGTTCCGCATCGGAGATGTTCTCGCGATTGCAGTTCATTTCCAGTTGCGCCCACACACACCCAATAACTTATTCGACATTCCGACAAAACTCCAAATTATCCCGAAAATTGTGATCTTAATAACGAAAATTTGAATATTAATCCATACCGACGGAAAGGAAATGAACGACATTAATTAATATTATACGAGGTAAGCAATATAACAGAATTTGGAATTATTTGGGAAAATAATTTTTTTTACTAGACCAACAACCTACCCCCCCCCCCTTTCCGGACAACTCAATCAAGAGTGAAAGTCTCTACTAAGACTGAGAATAAATCCAAACATTACTCCAATCTATGATGGCTGGCCGGACGCATTTGCTCCCACAGTTGCTGAACACTGCGACACATCAAAATTAGTCCAATTAATAATTTTCGCAGTGAATTCACCACCAATTAGAATATTGAAGACAGCTTCAAAAACTAACCAGAATCGACTAATTGAATTTTAAGTGTTATTTTTAGTTTTTTTTTTTAAATATTATTTTTAACTCATCAACAACTTGGTGTAAAAACTATTGTACAAGTTTGCATTCTCTAATGTAGAGTGTGGGCGACAACATGGGTAGACCTACACACCCTCCCACCCCCCTCTTTCCTTTGACAAAAGAAAACCACGGCAATTTTCGAATTAATGTCGCTAAGAAGATGGAAGAACAACAACAACAACAACAAAAATAATCGATTCAACAAACAATAGTAAAAATAGAAATTCTTTCAATTCATTTGCAACAACAACATCGACGACAGTTTTCTTCTTCTTCTTCTTTTTTGCTTTTATACAAACTTTTAAGTATTTTTTTATTTTTAGGTGAAAATTTAATACAAAAAAATAATTCTTCACTCTTGAGTGGTTTTACCGACGGGTGGGGAGGTAAGGTGTTGTTTGCCGAAACAAAATACAAAAAAGTACAAAGGAAAAAAAATGGAGGAGGCATCGCGCGCAGTTACCCTGCCACTTTAGGGTAAAAAAAAAATGAGAATACTACTCAAAAAGCAAGAAGAAGAAAATTCCAAAGAGTGGTTACTAATGAAATCGAAACGGAAAAGCTTTAAGCTAAGGGCACACAGGGTGAAAAAAAAGTGCTTTATTTTGGTACTACTTTGAAAAATGAGAAATGGTCATAGCAACAAAATTCGTAGGATTTTATAGTTTGTTGTTGTTGTTGTTGTTGGTTTTTTTATGAAAGGGATGTTTGCTGGCGACAACCCTTTCAACAAAAAAAATGGAAAGAAGCTGCTATGCATACAGCCTCCCCATTAAGAGGCTTCTTTCCATATCGATCCGAATAGCGTAAAGGTTGAAAGTGTTAAGTTTCTGGTCGTTGTCGTCGTTCTTGTTGGCGTTGTTGTGTACTTACCTATCACCATCGTGGCCTTTTCTGCAATCGTCATCGTGTTAAGTCTTTGTTTCAATTGCACAACGAAACGAAATAGTATATAAACGATTAACATTTAATTGCGCTTCTCCCCTTGGACTTGGGCTGTTTGCTAATTTGCAGCAAGATTCTGTCTGCATGAGTTTGTCTGGTCGAGTGCTCCCCAATCCAAAGCGCAGAATACGAAAATTAGCAAGAACGCAGCCATTAGCCATCAACTCTTTACCAAACGGCAAAGAGGAAGAATCAGCCTGAACCCCTATAACCCACAACCAAATGGTATACCTGTTTTATCATCTCCTAGCCCTTTTGGGCTCTTTCACCTTTTCGCATTCAACAAACCAACAAACGACAGCTGCTTATACTTTTGTGTAATCATCGTTTCTTCTCGCGATTTCCAAGAGTCCATTTATAGAAAAAAGACTTTTTCTTCCATCTTGTATTTTTCCAATTTGAGTTTTTTTTTCTTTAATTTTTCTTTTTTCCATTTCCTTCTTGATTACTACTTGGGGTTCTGGCGGCACCTGAAGCCAATATGGCAGTGTTGCTAATGCAAGTGAATTCAAAGCAATAGCAATATTTCCACTACAAACAATAGTCTTTCCTAGCCGCAGCTCTCTTGATATTCTGTAAAAAAGCCTTCAAAAGTAATCCGTCCAGGTAGCCTAGCTTTTTCTATATCACCACTTAATGTACACATCTCTGGTTCATAACTTTGTCTCTCCCTCCTTTTCTGCATGAATGGCTGAATACCTTCCATTACGATTTAATAAAGCGAATTTCAAAATGAGTTGAGGTGCGAAATTACTAAATACACCAACTCTTCATGCTTAACATTTTTGTTTTCGCCTTCAATCCCGTCGATGATGGACGCAATCGCATTCTTTGCTGCAATCAAGCAAGGCGGCAGGTGAGTAAAGTGGCTATTCTAGTCGAGACATTTACTAACTGGCTTCTGTTCTTTATCTTGGTTTACCTTCGATTTCTTTAATTCTCTTCAATTTAAACCTTTTCATAAATGGTTAGTAATTTTTTTTCTATTTGATTCAATTTGATTTGTTTATTGATGAATAAGAAATTTACAAATTTCCTAATTAGTTCAAATAATCGATGACCTTTTTTCCACTTCATTAATCAAATAAATGCGCAGACACAAAGCAAATTCATTTGGGAAATTTTTTAGAATAATTTCTATGAAAGAATTTTGTTAAAAACAGCTTTTTTCCACTTTCTTATATCAAAAGAATTTTAAAAATAATGCTCCAAACTGATTTTAACTTAAGAAAAGGTGGTAATAGAAAAAAAGTTTTATTAGAGAAATTGTGAAAAATTGTTTTCCTCAAAAACAAAAGCAAAACTTCGATAAGAATAAGTAATGTTAATTATTTTGGGAAAGTTTTCTTACTCGTATTATCAAAAATAAAAATAAATTTTTACTTAAAAATAGAGAATTTAAAGAATTTTTTTTTTTGTTAATTTTTTAAATAAGAGAAAGGCTTTCGTCAAAAGAAGGTTATCCAATTTATAGTTCGGAATATAAAATTCAGTAAATCCATGCTTAGATACAGATTTCGATAATTTTTATATGCTTTTATATAGCTTGGACTTTGGCATTGTGCAAATTTGCAAATAAATAAAATTATTAAAAAGCCAGTCACGAGAATTTTTGCAGTCTTTAATCCTTTCATGGTATTTTTAATATATTTTATTTCACAAAAAATATTCTAGGAGTTGACGGATGTTGGTTTGTCGAAATAATCTAAGATTTGAAAGTTGTCTACTTAAATAATAATTTTTATATAACCTCACAAACAGAGTCTAATAACGACTAATCGCTCGATCTTGGACCCCAGTTAACATCGAAACTAATCGTTGAGGAAATTTTTTGCGCAATATAACCAAAATTTATTGCGTTGTGTGGCTTGAAACCTACAAGTTTAGACCAAAAACAATCAGTTATCCGACGGTCCCAAAAGAATACGCCAATGTATTTCCTCACTATATGTGGTAGAGCGTCAATAGCAGGGACAAAGCTAGTCGAAAACCGTGGAGTACACCGGACATTTTTGGTGGAGTTGAGGCCAGTGGAGCACACCGGACATCTCCGATGGAGTCCATACTGATAGAAACTGGTCGTAAGCCTATCACTTTCTATCTTCAAAAAGCTCACCTAAATTTAATTTACAAGAACTTATGCCTTCCAAATTACCCCCTACACACTTTAATCAAAAACATTATCATCTCCATCAGTTCAACAAAAAAAATTCATAATCGGTATCCTTATTAATATCCCACCTTAAAAGCAATTCTTCCATCCTCCCCCTCGTTTTCCAAACTTCCCCTTCCACATCCATATTGAAAACCGCGGTTGGGAGCAAAGTTGAAAGTGTCATAGCTTCCAATGCTACTTTAGGTCCCTTTGATACACTGTTAACTAAGTTATCATCGTGCACATACGGAAAATTCTTTTTTAAAAGCACAATATTTTCGGTCCACCAAAAAAAAATTTTAAAGTCCGGAAAGCATCACAAAAGCTCACGAAACAAAAGCTTTTTTTTAAAGAAGTCTTTGAACTGCTAAAAAAATAATTAAAAAGACCGGTATTTTCTAAATAAAAAAAATCCTTGAAATGCTAAGAAATGCGTTCTTTGCGCCAAATCAGAAATTGTGGAACAGGTGAGAGATCTTCTAAGGTCAGAGTGTCGATTAATATTGAAGCTGATGAGGCTCAAAAAATGCGTGCATGGCGTCAGAAATAAATAAATTTTGGTGGGCCAAGAGGCAGTAGAATACGAGCCCTATTCAAGCAGGCCTTCTTAATAAAAAGGATTTCATTTCATGAAGCCTCCGAATAAGGGTTCTTCTCGTCAGGTTCCACCATGACAAATCATTCTGTAATATGGCCCTCTTTGCCCAGTTCAAGCTTTCCTGCAGTAAATAAATCACCCCAGCAAAAAAGAGAAAAACAGGTTTGGACAAAATAATATTGGTATATAAAAAATAAGGATAATTTGCCTTCCTTAATTATATAATATCAGCACACAATTATTAATTCTTTAACTTTGACTGAAAATATTTTTAATGAATTTTGTCTACATTCTTTTGGTAGAATATGAACTTAGGTCCTTTTTAGCCATACTTATTTGAAGTCGGTCTTTTGACATCGATTTTACCAAAAAAATATAAAAATTTACCACTCACATTGTCATATTTTGATAAATCTGTATTACGATAATAGAGTGAAAATTAATTTAACTGACAATTAAATGAAATGCTTTCACTCATTTATTAGCAGGCGCAAAAGCAAAGGTTACTTTTCGATAGCTAGAAATGTGACTTTTATCAAGCAATTAAAAAAAATGTGAAACGCCCTCCGACAACCGTAATACCAATTCGATTTTCTGGGTTACTCACATTACTAGAAAAATTAGGTTTTATTATCATTTGTTATTTATTCTATAAAATCTAAACAAAAAATTAAACTATTCTAAAAAATCAGGCAATTAAAAAAAATCTGAGACGCCCTTCGACAACCGTAATACCAATTTGATTTTTTGGGTTACTCACATTACTAGAGAAAGTGGGTTTAATTATCATTTGTTATTTATTCTGTAAAATCTGAACAAAAAATTAAATTATTTAAAGAAAATCAAACAAAAAAATGTGAAACGTCCTTCGACAACCATAATACCAATTCGATTTTCTGGGTTACTCACATTACTAGAAAAAGTAGGTTTTATTGTCATTTGTTATTTATTCTCTAAAATCTAAATAAAAAATTAAATTATTCTAAAAAATCAAGCAATTAAAAAAAATCTGAAATGCCCTTCGACAACCGTAATACCAATTTGATTTTTTGGGTTATTCACATGGTTCTGCAAATTTTACAATACAAACATTTTTGATGCTATATATTTTTCAGGGAAGTCCTGTCTTTACTTTAACAATTGACATACTAATTAAAAAAAATTTATATTAATTTTTTTTAATAAGAAATAAAAGATATTTTGCAAGATTTTCTTGCTAAAAAGTTAATTTTTCAAATATTGAATTTTTTTCCCAATTCTTTTTCGAGTACAATAATTTTTATTGAATATTTCTAATATTTTTGTTGGAGATTTTTTCTTAACTAAAAGTACACACTAAGAACAATTTTTTTTACTGTAAGAAACTTTAAGAAAAAACTAACCGGAAAGAATGAAAGTTTTTGTTAATTTTCTGAAGAAAACTATTTGTATTATTAATTTTTTTTGGAGATTTATGGAAAAGTTTAAATGAAGGAAAACTTTTAGTAAAATAACTTTTAATTAAGTGCTAATATTGTTAAAGTAAAATTGTCACATGGGAAATATGCGAGAGCAAATACTACCACGAAAAAAAAATGTACTAGAATTTAAAGTAAACAATCTTCGTTTCTGTATGGTCTTTTTTTTCTCTCATTTTGTTTACTTGACAAGATTGAAAATAAGTTCAAATTAGATTGAAATTAATTGAAAACGGGCTATTTAAGTTAAAAGCCATAAAATAGTGCTAATAACAATGCATTTTCTATTAGGTGGTTTCGTCTGAAAAGCCAAAATTCAATATTACATTAGAAGAGTAGCTCTGTATGTACCTGCGATAAAATATGTGGTTCTGGATGAGTAATAGTAGCTGGAATAGTAAATTTGGGGAGCCTAGCAGCATCAAAGTGTTGCCGACAAAGAAGCTCAATTTACATATTTGTGATATGTGAACCCGCGCTTCGGTAATGTAGACTTGAATGGTGTCAGAGTGGCATTGCGGCTTTTCGTGGAAGCCTTCTGACAATCAACATGACTTTGATATGATAGACCAACCAACCAACCCGAAAAGGCCATATTATTTTCCAGCTTATATTGACAATTTCGAATAATTTTATTTATTCCATTTTATTTTGGAACATTTCTAATTATTATCAAAACGGTTTTGGTATTTTGTGGTGGTAATACCGGTATTTGGTGTCATCCAGGTGGAAATGAAGAATAAGAACACACCGCAACGATCATCTAGATTTGGAGTATTTTTTTACGGGTCAGAGTTAATTTCATTGGCCGATTATGCAGGTTATCATCAAAAGCAATTAAGAGGGTACCTGTACCTGTATACGATACGGTCTTCTTCTGAAGAAAAAAAAACTCGTAATCGTATTTCATATTGTTGGGAGCTCTTCCATGCAGGTGGGCTTAGTTTGTATAAACGTACCAGGTTATTCTCTCTTTTCTGCTAACTGTAATTTGTGTATTATGCATAGTTCATTATACCAAAATTATTCATGGAGTTTTATTTTTCACTTAAGTGCCTGGTTTCTAAAGACGGTGGTGGTATGTGTCATCTTACAATGAGAGGAGATAACGCATAAATTCATATAAATGTCGTGGCTCTTCCGCCACAAACAACGAAAAACATTGGTTTTTGACCTTTTGCATATAGCTGTGATCCGGCAGCTGTTCTTAATTGGGGCAGCAATTAAAATAATTAAAAAAAAAATTATTCTTAAGGCTACCAATTTTAGTGCGATTTTTGTTTGTTTATAATTTATAATTATTTAATTAATGATTTATATTTGATTCTGTTTGGACTGTTAAGCTTTGTGGCGCTACTTGGTTTAGCAGGTTCTTGACCTTGTATTTTGGAAAGTCCAGCTCTGGCTCTGGGACAGCAGTAACATAAATAAAATTTGATATTTTGGATTAAAATTGTAAATAATTTTTATAAATATTTAATTTTATGGTAATTATATTTAGCGACAAATTTTGTTTAGTGAAAGGATTAATTTTTTTAAATCAAGAAGTGATATTTCTGCGGTAGCCACGTTTTGGGCAAACAATTTTTTCAGCGATGGGGCATATTTTTTGAAGCAATGAGGCGCAGAATTGCCTCATTTTGGTCTGTGAAAATTCACAAATAACTTTGGAGAAGTTATTTTTCCATTGTACGTGTGAAAAGAGAATTTTTGGTGTGCATTTTGGTCTGAAAATGTTATTGGCGTATTTTGTTGTTGCTGCTGTTTGTAAGCATTTTGGTCTGAAAATGTTGTTGCTGCTGTTAGACATGTTGCCAGGGGCCATCGTGAGGCCATTTTGCGACTTCATAGTATGTGTGGGAAATTATTTAAGAGAGACTGGTCCGGGTTAGCGGTATAGAATATTGAGAATTTTGTTATATTTTGTGGAGCAGATTAGTATGTTGTAGAAGTTTAAATAGGGGACTAGGTAAAGGAGTTGTTGGGTCCAGGAGCTCCATAATGGGAGGAATCCTGCTCGCGAAGTAATTCTTGGTTATGTGGCATTCGAATATGGAAGATAGTAAAATGGGTGTCACAGGATTGGTATTGCAGATGTTTGGTGTTGCCAAAAAGGATTTATTATGAGTGAGAGCAGTTTGTCCAATCTGGCTTCCGCGCGTAGAATTTCGGTATGGATGTAGAATAAACTGATTTATAGGTGGTTATCCTATGAGTCGACAAAAATGTGTAAATTTAGATCCTTAGCAATGTTAATGCGATGTTGTTTTTGGTCGAAAATGGGTAAAAATCGAAGACGAGCCAAAACACGTGCAAGCAAAGCAGCTGTCAAAAATTAACTGAATATTCAAATTGGCCGAACTTGTCGGCATAAGTGAGAGACTGAGTATCAACATAATGCCATAAAAAAATCCAAAATCAAATATACGAGTATGTATTAGAAATAAATTCAAAGATATCAGAAAGCTAAGAACCAATAAAGACAAAGATTCAGCTAGGATTAAATATTCTTATGAGAAAATAGTATTAAGATTGTATTATAAGAACAAGGATATGCAATAAAGTCAACTTGAACTTGCTCTCAGTAATAGTGGTCTTAATGCATTTCTGCTAAGTTTTTAATGTAAAAATAAATGGATTTTTTTTTTAAAAGAAACGATCCTCTACAGAAATTTTTAATTATTTTAATTTTTGAAATTTCTTCATAAAAAGTGTATTATAATAAATTCATTCACATTTTATTATTTTTTATTAAAATTGAAACGAAATAAAATTCATCAGAACTAAAATGGGTACAAATTCAAAATTGCAATTAATTTAAACAAAATTTACTTTTACAAGAAGCAAACTGAAATGGGGACAAATTCTTGTCTTGATAAGTTATTTAATAATAGTTAATTTTCCATATTCATTTACCTTTTCAAATTGATGGAAAATTTTTCAATGAGGAAATTGCCAACTAAAAATCTCCTCAGGTGGTTACTACTGGTCTACCACAAATCATTCTTTAGACTATTTCGTCTACCAAATCAAGATAAGACCGACTGTGAAAATTTCGCTTTCTGGTTACGAACTATCCGATTCCGATTGCACTGCATTTGCCGCTTACTCAATTCCGAAAAGCCTTATTGCACAAGTGGTCTTGTATAAGGCACAAGGGATTCGAATGTGCTGGGTTTTGAAAGTTTTGTTCACATGTTGTCTAACTAGTTCTATACCACTTAACTCTAAGAATTCTCAATTTATGTATGCGGTACTTCTATTATAGAATAGACTTTGCCTTTCACGAAATAGCATAGCCACAGTTTCAACTTTTCAATAGGAAATCTTGCATTTAAACTTTTATGCTCTCGAAACAATTTCAATACGAATTCCTTTTCCGTTTATTTTTTTCTCCACATCGTTTCTCTGGTTTTAGAATTCTGCATAGCCGTTCCTAACTCAGATATGCAATATGAAGCTTTGTACTAAAAATTTTAAATTTATATTTTAAAGTTTTCATAGTTCGATAAATTGCAAAAAAACAGAGGAATTTTCCAATTATGGAGATGGTATTTGTTAACCTTTAAACCAGTTTCGTTGACAACACTACATTTTCTGTCATAATTGAACGATCATGTCCCAAAACCAAATCAACTCAATGCAGTGCAACAAACTAAATCCTATCAGTACGATGCACTCTCGAGTTCTACTTTAAATCACTTACTTTCGGTCCCATGGATCCGATCGAAATCATCTAAAAGACACCGAAATCTTAATTATTCCAAGTCTTAATGGCTGCGATCGGCTTACCAAAGGCCAACATTCACAAAGATTATCAGAGACTTTTCAAACTTGATGACGTCGTCTTTTAACCAAAATGAAATAAAAGAAAACGAACACTAAGATTTTAGTCTGATTGATTATAATAATGTCATTGGAATTAGTTTTTTTCTTATCTTAAAAATGGTAGTGTTTTTTTAAGCTGTTTTTTTTTCTCTTTTACTAAAGAGATTTAGTCTCTTAATTTGCTTCCTTTTGCGTGCGTTTGTATAGAGATCCAAAGATCTAATAATTTAA
Source organism: Atherix ibis (assembly GCA_958298945.1). Taxonomy (NCBI): domain Eukaryota; kingdom Metazoa; phylum Arthropoda; class Insecta; order Diptera; family Athericidae; genus Atherix; species Atherix ibis. The sequence continues at coordinate 34,581,306 of OY282606.1, forward strand.
ATAATTTTTTTTATTATTTTTCTTTTTCGATTATAGTTTAAGCTGAACCGAAAGTTTAATTACAGATATTTTCTTATAGTTAAAAATTTGTTTATTTGTTTTTTTTTTAAGAAGCTTTAATCATTTTTTATGGCTAAAGTTTTCATAAAAATATTTTTTAAAAAAAATTCGATTTATATTTTTGATTTTTTACAAGGTTTTTTTTTTTAAAAAAGAGAGGTCCGAGGTGTTGCTGAAAAGTAGTGAGCTATCTTTATTAGTAGTAGCAATTTTATTAATATTTTTATATATAAATGTTAGACTTTAACTAGAATCACCTTTAGCTGATTGGTTGCAATTGTTTGGATGTTAACATCAATACGATAATAATATTCTTTCAATATTGTGGAACTAAAAAGATCCCAGGTGAATAAGATGGCTGGGAAACTATGGGAATCCCATTTTGGAGAAAAACTCTCGTTAATGGAGATGCCAATGACCAAGTGTCTCATCTAATGCGAAGGTTTTTTTTCTCATATAAAGAAATTTCTTGAAAAATTCCACGTTCTCATCAGTTTTTGATGCTAAAGGCATCCTACAATTTTTCTTTAGTAAAAACTCCCGAAACTCCCGAAACAATATATTTAAAAAAAAAATAACAAAATAATAAATATTCCGGAAGTAGATTCATATTTTTGATTTTTGACAACATTTTATTAAAAAAGAGTCCCGAGGTGTGACTGAATAGTAGTGAGCTACCTTTATTAGTAGTAGCAATTTTATTAATATTTTCATACATAAATGTTAGGTTTTATCTAGAATTACCTTTAGCTGATTGGTTGCAATTGTTTGGATGTTAACAGCAATACGATAATGACATTCTTTCAGTATTGTGGAACAAAAAAGATCATATGGATTTCAGGTGAATAAGATGGCTGGGAAACTATGGGAATATGATTTTCGAGAAAAACTCTCGTTGATGGAGATTCCACGTTTTCATCAATTTTCGCTGCTGAAGGCCTCCTGCAATTTTCTTAAGTGAAAACTCCCGATTTCACATAAAATTTTATGGCTGCTCATTGCCCAGGATGGACTAATATATCACACTCAAAAATTACTTTTCTTGCATACCTCATATATTTTGCAGGGGGAGGGGGAGGGGAGAGGGGTTAATAATTTAAAAAAAAATAACGAAATAATATATATTCCGGAAGTAGAAAATTTCCTGTAGAAAATTTACCTCATGATTGATTTTTTTAGACTTAAATATTATTAGACAAAATCGAATACATCCAAAATAAGCCACAACCTTGCCAGTAGATCTAAATTTTTCTCTTTGCTCGTAACTATTCCGATTACAAATAGAAAAAAAACCTTTAATGGATACGTGCTTATTTATAGCCTATCAAAAAAACAACAAAACAAAAAGAAACCGATCTTCAATAGTAATGATACCGAAAAGAGATTTAGAAATAAGAACAATATTAACTGTGGTAAAAAAAGATGTTATTTAAATAAATTCCAATCGAACCGATTCTTGCTGGCAAGTTCCAATAATAAACTGGAATCGATTACGCGAAACAATCGACTTACCAGATTTTTGGTATCAAGCCGTGTTCTCATTTTTAATGGAGTTACCGAAAAGTCTATTTGAGAATAAAATTAAATTCCACCTGATTGACCAATAACAAAACCGTTTTCTAGCAGACCAACTTTGGACAATAAGAAAAAATCCAAAACCATGTACTACTGTGGATACAATTTCAAAATTGTTAATAGTAAACTCTTGTAGTTTGGAAGTCTATCTAAAAAAATAAACGCATACACTATCTTTATTGAAATTATTTCATCTGCAAATACAAGGTCTGAACTGTGCAAACGACTCCATTTATTGCCATATGTTCGATGTGCAGTAAATTTCTTCGAAACGTTTATGGCCAACAAAGTCACGAGACAGAATCTTAACAGACGAGAACAGAGAGAACAATTCCACCAAGTAGAAAATGGACGCTAGCTCATCACCTTGCGGTAGCCCAGAAAACATGAACTTCAAATCATTTCGCCAATTCATGCGTTGTACGTCCGGCATTTAGCGTTCGACACACCAACTCAATGTGTTGCGGTTTGTTCAAATGAAGTGAATCGAACTGGATGGGGAGGGCATGAATGACATTAAATAGAGTGTGAAATTCCATTGACAGAGAATGTCAATCTATTATAATGACTTCCTTTTTATTTGTAGCGCATTTTCTTTTTATTTTCTGCTAGTACTTCTGTTATTCCTACCTGAGAAAAATTTCCACAGCATAAAAAATTACATATCCAAATTGTTTCTGATACAAAATAACAAAAAGAAATACTTTTTAGATTAGCTAATCGTAATGGAAAAAATTGAAAATAATTTCTACGAGTTGATGTAGTTGAAAGAAAAAAAAAACGAAACAATAAAAGCATTGAGGCCACTTTATATGATTTTCTCTAAACCTTTATCTAAACAGATGGTATCCACGGTCTTCATTTGTACTCAGCTACACATTTTATTTTTTGGGGTATTATTTTATCCATTTGTGATCACTTCTGATCAAATATTTTAAAATTACCATCATCATCTTATAATTGTATTTTTTTACCATTTAATCATTTGTCTTGCAGTGAAGGTGAAATTATAAAAACAAAGCTAAACTGATGTTACGTAATTTAAATTTTCTTTCGATTTCACATATAAACTTCTTATTTTATTAGAAAAACATTAAATTTTATTCATAGTGGGAAAAAGCAAAAATTCCAAACAAATGGATTTATTAATGATGAGATTCAGCGACTTATCTGGATGCGGTATTTATTTTTGAGAAAATTTCCTATCAAATAACCCATGAAAATGTCATCATTAAATTTCATCGAGTAAAACTTAATCAAAATATGTTAGTTACGAAAACATCAACAATCGATTCGAATGTATAAAAAAAAGTCTTTTAAACTTTTCTATAAGCTTTGCGGTCATACTAGACTGTTTTATAAAGATAATGCAACTCGTCGAGGATCTTCTGTAGAAAATTCCAAAGAAAGCTTATGCCACCACATCTTTGAAGATTGAAGAGAAACTTTTGAAATTTTATTCCTCATAGAAAAATTGAAAAATTTTATCCGACATGGTTCAGCTACGTCCGAATCACATCATGCCCCCAGTAGTGCCACTGATGTCGCCTATAAATCATAAACACTTCATTCACATGCTCATACTTCCGTGCAAGTTGCGGCACTAGGCATGGCATGTTGGCAAGATTTCAGTTCAAACTGATCTTAACTTTAGATAGTCTTGCAACTAAAATTCATCCGTGGTCATTTCGTAGATCATAAATAGATAAAATAAAACGGATTTCAAAAATTCACTTGTTAATAGTGAACATGGTCGACCCTCCGCACGCTTGATGCTTGCCAGATCAATTAATCACGGATACATTTCGGTCATAAATAATTCAAACAAAACACGTAAACGTAATTACGTAAACAAACGAATCCATCCCTTTCCAACTATCCAAAGACACAGAACACAAAAACTAACCACCAACCTATCCCCGATCCGATAGGTTAGATAGAGACTCTCCAACATATTAGATACTGATTACCAAAGGTTGAGATTATTTTATGACTGACTATAATACTGGTAGCTACAAAAATTTCCACTGTCAACATTTTTGATTTTTTAAAATTTTTGATAAAACGAAAAATGGTTTTCTGTCAATAAATTTTTATCGTCATCATGTGTAATAGGAAATGATGGGAAACTTTTCAAATTTACGTTAATAGGTAGTTAGTTATTGCCCTTAGGTAAGATTGCGTTTTATTTTCCTTTTTTGGAAAAATATTTTTTTTTATTAATAACTGAATTGTGAAAGAGTTTTTTTTGTTTTTAAATTTAGCGCTTAAAAAAATGAAGAAAATAATTCATCTTCGACATATTCCCAATAGATGGCATTAAAAATTTTTTTTTTAAATTCATTTTAACAAGCACATTTACGTTACAAAATAATATACGATATCGTGAAGCATTGAAGTGAGAGTAATCACTCATCGGCATTTCTCCACCTACGAAAAGTTAGAAGATTCTAATCAGCAACTATCTTTTTAGTCTTTGATGACTGTTTTTGACGAGCAAAATAGAAGAGAGTTCTCTTCGGAGTGGACTTAGATGATATGATAGCCGGAAATAATTTTTTTTATAAGAAAAAAAGAACATTTAAAAAAAAATGTTCTTTTTTTTCTTATAAAAAAAAATTATTTTTAATTAAAAATTAAAAATTATAAAACTAATCCAACAATTTGCCGGAACATTTTGGATTAGTTTTATAAGTCCAAATTGGTTTTATAATTCCAATTTATATTAGAAGTTTACTATTTATTGTTAATTTCGAACGGTTGTCCAGTCGTAAGTTGAAGTCGATAAAGTTTGTTTGTTACAAGAATTTTTATTCGAGGATGTGGGTATATTTTCAGCAAATAGTAAAAGTAATGTGAGCACTTTTGTGTTCATTTACTTTTACTCTCAATCTTGTAAGCCAGGCTGAGATATTTTAGAAATGGGATTTTAATAAATTAGAAGCTACACCTTGATTTGAATTGCTAGTAAGTGTGTCAATGATAATCTCAAAATCTTCGGTGGAAAATATGCATAAATATGATCTAAATTTTATTTTACCTTACGGGACTCTATCTGAAAGAGTGTATAGTTCTGATGATTCTTCAATAACTGATACTTGAAAACGACCTTGGAAGAGATATGAATTTATCATAAGATAGTATATAGAGGGAAGTAACATTTAAAAAAAGGCACCCATCAATAATTTGCCGGAGTATTTTGTATTAGTTTTTTAAGTCCAAATTGGTTTGATAATTCCATTTTATATTAGAAGTTTAGTATTTATTCTTAATTTCAAACGGTTGCCCAGTAATCTACTTGTAAATGAAAGTCGATAAAGTCTCTTTGTTACAAGACTTTTTAGTCGAGTTTGTGGTTATATTTGCGGCAAACAGTAAAAGAAATGTGAACAATTTTGTGTTCATTTACTTTAACTCTCAATCTTCTAAGGCTTGGATATTTTGGAAATGGGATTGTAAGGAATTAGAAGATATGCTTTGATTTGTATTGCTAGTAAGTGTGGCAATGATAATCTCAGAATATTCTATGGGAAATAGATATCAATATTATATACCTTAAATCCGCTGTTTTTTAGTCAAAAAAACACATGTTTTTTTTCATAGAAAGCAAAAACAAATTTATTCAAAGTACTTGCCCTCGTTAGCTACACATTTTTCCCATCTCTCGGGCAATTTGTGGATAGCACGCCAAAAAATTCCTCTTCTTTCGAGGCAAACCACTCATCAAGTATTTTTCGGACGTCTTCGTAAGAATCGAAGTGCTGCTCAACGAGCGCGTGACCCATCGACGAAAACAGGTGGTAGTCGGAAGGAGCCAGGTCTGGTTAATCAGCGGGGTAGGGTAGCACCTCCCAGTTCAGTGTCTCTAAGTAGTTTCAGACCATTTTTGACGTGTGCGATGGTGCGTTGTCGTGCAGGAAAATCAGCTTGTAATGTCTTTGTTGATAATCCGTCACTTTTTTATGCAGAACACGGTGCAATTTGATCAGTTGTTGGTGGTAGTGGTCTTCCGTCCGAAGCGATTTGGTCTTGGGGAAGATGTTGATGGTTGGCAGGGATCAACCCACGATTTCTTGCGTTTAGGATTCTCGAAATATATCAACTTTTCATCGCCTGTCACAATCCGATGCAGGAACGACTTTCTTTTTTGTCTGGCAAGCAAGATTTCGCATGTGTTTTGGCGTCGCTCCATCCGCCTATCGTTCAATTCATGAGACACCCATTTTTCAATCTTTTCAATCTTCCCCATTGAACGCAGACGCATAGAAATGGCTGGCTGAGTAACACCCAATTGCTCTGCGAGCATTTTTTGCGTTTGGGTATCGTCTTCGTCCAAAAGACCCTGCAATTGATGGTCCTCAACCTTCCTAGGTCGATTTTCACGCTTCTTGTCCCACAAGTCAAAATTGCCGTCTTTGAACCGACGAAACCAATTTCGGCACGTTGTTTCCGATAAAGCACTGTCATCATAGGCTTCCATAAGTATTCGATGGGATTCGGCAGCCAATTTCTTCAAATTGAAGCAGAAAAGCAGAACTTCCCGTATATGCTCTTTTTCTAGCACAAAACTAGACATGATTACCAAAGGAAAAATGTATGTTGTTGTACGAAATTACTGACAGTGTCTACTGGATTAATGTTGACAGATGTCAAACTCATAAAAAAACAGATGCCCATGGTAGCTTAATACGCTTTTTCACGCCATCTATGACCAAACAGCGGATTTAAGCTTATACCCTTGGTATTTCTTGTTTATTCGTACATGTTGACAGTACTCTGCAAAGTATATTACTTTGTCAGGTGTATAAGCTTATACACCTGGTTAATTAGAATCAAGATATTACCTAGTTCTGATGATTCTTTATTAACTGATACATAAAAATGACCTTGGACGAGGTCGAAGCTCTTTAGATTCCAGAGAAGCCCAGCATGCCCTGTATTTGATCAAGAAAATAAGAAATAGCGAAGAAAATCTCTGGGCAATACGATTTCCTTTCAAGATTGAATGGATTATTACCAACTTCAGGAAGCCATAGTCAGATTGTAGAATGTTCAGATTGGAAGTCAAATTGATAATCAGGAATAAGTTTTTTTACTATCTTGGCATAAATAGGGTCGTTTTAATCAAATTTTTCCCTTTTAAATTACTAAGGCTAATATTATAATGGCGCATTTATTGACTTTTTTGATTTAAGGATCACTTTAATAATTGACAATTTCCAGGATTACTTTAATAATTGACAATTTTTAATAATTAAAAACTGTTTTTCTTTATCTTTCCATATAAAAAAGCTTCTGGTTTGATTGTAACTAGAAGCTTTTTTATATGGAAAGACAAAGAAGAACAGTTTTGTATTTAGCATGTTGGGAATATTTCAGTAGATAGAATCTAAGGGATTGGGAATATAAGTTCGTTATTTATTTGATAAGTATTTTATTTATCGATGATATCGCTATGTGAAACTAAACTATTTACTAAATACTAAATTATCGTCATTTTATTTCCAATTTTTCTGACTAGGCATTCATGAGATTAAAATATTTGAAAACAAAAAAAACTAACACCAACAAACCTCCTTCCCCCCCCACCCAACTTCAAAACAATATCCTGAAAAGGCGAAAATTTATATTTTTTTTGCTAATTTGTCTCCAAAAAAAAACTCTAGTAATCTACACATTTTATTTTTTTCTTCTACTACTTTCGAACATCAAATACTCTTATATGTGTCCGATTATTTGGAATTTTCGGTCATCAAATCTGATAAGCGATATTGTAAACTCCCATTGCCCTGCCTAGTTAGGCTTTAATAGCTGTCGGATGTCTGTTCATCAATAAAATAATGACTCGCCCCGGTCAGGAAGGCATAAAAAAACTACTACTCCATTAAACTAAATTTATTAAGCCAAGTTGCACACACTACCATATAGCCAAAGTGCTCTGTTTTTCCAACCCATCGAATAGTTTTGCAGCTCAGTCAGCACAATAAATTTACGTCCCTTCAATCCCTATGGTTGGTTCTATAGGCTTAATTTTTTTTATAGTATTTTTTTGTTGTTTTTGTTTGACTTTTCCTCCTTATTACGATTTTGTTATTAACTGACTTTTTAGGCAAAAAGGATAAGGGAAAATTTATAGATAGAATCATATTCAGATCATAATTGGAACGGGGTTGAAATTTTCTATTTCAACAATTTTATAACGTGACACAGTAAGGATGAGCAAAACAGATAGGGTGGGATTGCAAGGATAGAGAATTAAGTTTATATTGTTCGGACCAGTACATCAAAACATAATCGGTACCCTTTATTCTTAAATCCTCGCTCTTGTACAGTCTTTACTTCGAGCACTTACTGTACATGGTAATAAGTGGTTGTTGCCAGTTATACCATATATATAATCTCCAATCTGGGATAGGGTATATAACGCACTTATTAGCGGAAACAGCCAAGCCGGGGATTAACTGCATTTATTCATCACTGAATATTTGTCAAAATAGTACGACAATAGTGCCTTGTGATGCGTTAAACCAAAAAAAAAATAATAATAAATCGGTTTAGTTATTAGGGTAGGTGGGAACTGGGCACGTGACAACGATTTTAATATCTTGCAGTAAATATTTACGGTCGTTCTATCTACAAATCGGTCAACAAAACCATTCCTGCGAATTTCGATTCGAATGTTTATTGGCGTTACTTCTGGATCGTGTCGTGTTTGGATTTATGGACGCACCCCAAATAAATACAAATGCAAATAACGAACGCATGTATTTGTTTATATCAAACTGTCTAGATTGATGGAAGGGAAAAAAGAATTGTAAAAAAAAAAAACATTATATAAACAAGAATACAAACAAAAACGTAAACAATCCGAAACATTTAAACGGATTCAATATCGGTTATCCGGTATTTATCAATAGTGAGGGCACCAGAAGTAAAAACGTCTAAACTTTGCGTCCGCGACTGTTACTTCTGGAGTGGTTATTTTTTTTTATTATTTATTTTATTGTAGTCCTTATTTCCTTTTTTTTACCGATGGTATTTACGATTGATTTCTTCTTTTTTTCTTTCTTTTCTTTTGAGGGATGCGCGCACACACGTTGACGCTGCCTGCTACTATCATCGTCCTACTTGACGTGGTGGCGCACATATAATCAACCCCATAAGTTACTGACTGTTTTTAATACTTTCACAGGCTGGATGTATTCGGAAACCGTGTCAAGTGTGTTCGTTTGAATAAGACTAGAATAGGTTGCATAGGGAGTGTGCTATAAAAGTCAATGTTGCGAATTTAAAAAGCCGCCGAACACAATTTTGCAGACAAGAGGTTTCGTGTCGTTCTGCTTTAAGTCACTTTCAAGACGTGAACATTGAAACTTTATTCAAATCAGTTTGTCCCTTGCGAATTTCGAAAATGTTTGCAATGCATCAAGGGTGAATATAAGCAATTCCGACTATCGTACTAGGGCATACCGACTTATTTTATGCTAAGACGAATCATCAAAGAAATTGGAGGTGAAAGAAAATTTCAAACGAACGCATGCAGAACGAACCTGTCCGAAGCGGAAGCTATATCGATTTTGAACATTTCCGATGGGCTGTCACTAACGATATTATTTAGGATACGATAGGCCCTAATTAGAAGGAAATCAATGCGCACGTGATGCCTTCCAACACTCGATATGCTTTCGAGGGCAATAATCAAAGGCCAGCCGATTGACTGTTCAAATATTTTTGTTAATTTTCTGGACGGGGTGGCGATTTGTTGATGGGTTAAGTGGTCATGCAAGGAGGTTATATTATTTCAACTTTTCACAAATCAATTGCTTACTTCACTTAGTTTTGGTTAACTCTGTTATTCAATGGTCATTCAAGTAGGTTCCGCAGTCAAAAAAAACCTTCTTTAAACTACCAATGCTCATTTGCAATGTCATCGTGACAAATAAAATGAACATTTACCATTTAAGACCTTCCACAAGCAAACAATTATTATATAACAATTTAGCGTAAATAATTGAAATGAATACCTTGAATTAAATTCATATTGTACCCAGAAATTGAGTGAATGTAATTCTTTGCGAAATTTCTATTTTTCTATTAAAAATTGGGTCAACAAATTTTAAAAACATTTTAATTAAAAATGTGCTAGCGTCATTTTAAAAAAAAAATTTTCTTTTTGCTATTATTTAAATGAATAAAAATATATTTTTTTTTTACAGCAAATGAAGTTTTTTTTATATGAAATTAATAGGTAGATCCTCCATGGGATGAAAAAATTACAGGGTCATACAGCTTGTGTGCTACGGAAATATTATATTATTTAACGTGACTTATTTGTCGTTAAACATAAGACCACGAGTCGCCTATAAGCATAGGGATTGAGTTACGCTCAATCAACGCATCACCATTACTGGCAGTTTAAAAAAAGTAACCAGTTACAAGCTGATTACTCTAACTATAAGTGGCGAGGCCTATCTAAACCTCTAACTTCATAAGCAGTGACAGCGCCCGAGATAATTACTAGTATCTCCTACCACTGATCCGTAGACCGTACCCGCGATATGGGTATTAACCACAACCACTGCGTTCGGTTTGTTGTCCACTCATTGAGCTACGGTAAGGAATTTTATAAATCCCTAGCCATCGGTAAGCCAGCTCAGGTACGCGGGTTCGCCAAGACCCGAAAGTACAACCGGAATCGACCTTGGTCTTTCACCTGGTCGTAGCCACCTTGCGTGTCATTCACAGACTCATTTAAGCACCATTCTCGCTTCCCTCTCAAAAAGTGCCACGGCAAATCTATTAAAGCATTCATACATCCACACTCTTATCATACACCACAATTCCATATGCACCTAGGTCACGCAAATCCCCGTGCAGGCCACACTCAAGGAGAAAGTGTTTGGCATTTTCCTCCGCCGCCCTACAAGGGCATCTAGCATCTGCAGCCGGATCACACCTGTACAGGAACCCATTCATACTGCCATGTACCGTTAGTAAATATCCAAGAAACAGACCAAATTCAAATCGAGACGCAGACTCAAAGCACATGTGCGTCCATCTGAAATTCACACTCTCATCCCATCGACGTTGCCAAATTTCATACATTCTATTCAGGACCAATACACGCCGTTGGCGTGGCCTAAATTCCTGAACCTCTTCATTCATAACCGGACAACCAGCAAGCGGGATGCTCCGCCGTAGACGGTAGTTAATGCCTCCACACAGTACCTCCAGGTCCCATGGAATTTCTCCCATGAGAACCTACATCGCCTTGGTTGACACGGTTCTACATACATTCAAACATGCATAAAAAGCCAGACGTTGAATAGAATTTATGCCTACTATCCAAACCGGCCACGCACCCCCTTCGATGTTGCAAGTGAGGCCGAAAGTTCAGCCTCTCTTCAACCTTTACTCCAAGGTGCCATACTTCCCGCGTGTCTCGTACCCCGACCGCCTTTAAACGAATATTATACGGCCTACTTGCCACCAAAAAACCCTTCAGCAACATAGACACAGTCTTCTTTTATGAAACATTCACTCCCATTCTATTCCCTCATTCAGACACCATCTGCATATAGCGGCTTCTCCCTACATCTACCACATACATACTACCCCCCCCCCCTCCTCAATCAGAAGCAGAAAATCATTCGCATATGCGATCACACGCTAACCTGTCTCATCCAACTGCACCAAAAAACCGTTCATCATCATATTCCAGATGGCGGAGCCGGGCACAGATCCTAGGCAGCATACCAACTATTCTTCTTTTCTTTTATAGCGCCCTGTTCCACCATGGAGCTACTTTCCTACGTCCGTCTACTCGTTCACGCACACACCTATCATTCACAACATTCGCACATTTGCCCGGTTCAACTGCCTTCTCATCCAATTAACCGCGACCTCCGCACCGTAGACCATTCAGTCCAACCCACTGGTATGCCACCACTTTCCACGTTTCAGCCGCAACCTCCGCACCGTAGACTATTCAGTCCACCCCACTGGTATGCCACCATCTTCCACGTGCCGACCTTTTCTTGTGGTCATCTGTTGGTGCTATTACCACCAGTTCAATAAAGTTATGATCGCTCACCCCCTTCTCAGGCAACACATTCCCATCATAGGTGTTACGGAAAGTAAAGTTTCGCACAATAAACCCAAAATTAATGTGGGTATTTTTTCTATCATTTACCTTGTCTGTTCATTAAATAGCATTTTTCAAATAGAATAGAAAATCAGCAATATTTCTTATCAAAGCATTAGGCTACTATCCAATAACCCAGTCTGCTCAACATCCTTATTAAAATTTTCGGCTTGAAAGCTGCTAAAAATTTATATTGGACATGATAGACATGAGTACCAACATAACGCCACAAAAAAATCAAAAATCAAATATACGTAACCCGCGCAAATTCAAAATTCGCGATACTTTTTGAACAGACCTCGTACAACGGGCAAAGGTTCTTTTGAGGTCGGACTCTCAATAAAGGCTTAGCAACTACTTGAAAGGCTCAGCAAAAATATTTTTCACAACAGATCGCCAATGGCAGACATCTAGATATTCCACCATTACAACGCCCTTTGTCACATGGCCATCACCGTCAACGAGTTTTCGTCGAAAAAGGGATGTGATTTTCCAACTCCGCTATTTACCTGATTTAAGTCCGTGTGACTTTTTTCGTTTCCCCAAGATAAAAAAAACATTTGAATAGACGTCATCTTAACATGCAAATGGAATGTAACCGAGGAGATGAAGGCGACTCTACATGAAGCCTCCCAGCACTGCTATAAAGAGCAGAATTGTCATATTTGCCGATGTATAACTGCCCAAGAACTCATTACTTTTCTGCCACACTCAGATTCTAGACTTAAACCATTTTTTAATTTAATTTTGAAAATAAGTTTTTTTTTGCATTAAAATTAATTCATTTTTGGCAACACTTAAATTTAGTTGACTATTAGCATAACTTTGGATACAAAAATAATCCTCCAAAAAGTCAACATGATCATCATAATTAAAATGAACAACAATTAATAAATTTTCATTCTTATACGACGATAATATTGCACTCATAAATTTATATTAATATTATTAAAGAATTTAACAACTTTAATGGGGAGATAAAACTTAAAAGAAGAAAAAACCACTCTCAATGAATCATAATAAATGCAATTTGTCATTAAATAAATGTCAAGAGAACGTATGCGCTTCGGTAATGGAATGGGGCCGTTTGGGATTTTATTTATTATTATTTCGCCTTTTTTTTATATTGTGGTTTATCTTTAAAGATGCAAACAGATGTCATACAGGATTCATGTCCTCTTTTCTGTGTTTTTTTTTTGTTTTTTTGACGTAACATCGCAGTCTTGAAAATGACATATTGCCACATTATATGATTGGGGTTGATTCTTAGTGGTTGAAAAGACATTTAGATAATCGAAGACATTATTTAAAGAGCGCATATCTGATGGGGATTGAACCTTTTACATCGAATTTCAGAGTTAATCCTTCACTTTTTTGTAAGGAAAAGACATGGGCCTATTGCCATGTCCATTTTATTTGGTCACATATGCGCCTTGCAGTTGCCAACTAATTTGTTCTGTTCCAATTTGGAGCTGCAGATCAACAGAACTACAGAAACTACAAAGTCTTCCTCCAGCTGGCAATGTACAATAGAAACAAACAGAAATAATAATACTTGTTGCTCCAAATACGTAAATTCGTAACGACTTGGATGCACCACAAATGCTTATTTTCATACCACGAAAAGAGGATGTTATTATTCTCTTCGAAATGTTTAGCTTATTTTTGGGTGTTCTTGCTGCTCGAAAGTTTTGTCAACATAATTACGATAGAATTAAATACAGTAAATTCCAAGAACTTCATTTTTTTTTTGGTTGGGGATAGTAATGGTAATGGAGAAATTGTTATTCGTTGCCAAATAGAAATAATTAAAATGAAATAAAACATCGTAAATTTGCTGTCAAAATCAATTAATCAAGAAAATTAATCGATTTTTTGTTCTATTAAAATGTTTGGTTAAGTGTGTGGGCTACCGAAAAAAATACGAGTACGATAAGGAGGAGAGTGACTGACTTTTCGATTGGAAAATTGTTTAGTTTTTTTTTGGGATCTATTTTAACCAAAATCGATTGGTAAATATTTGTATTGATTTCAGTCGATAATTTTCGATTTTAAGTTTTTTTTTACTATACGAAATTGTGATCAGATTATTGAGAAAAGGAAAGCTGGAGTATCACAGGAATTTTTTTTTACCAACAGAGAGCATTTTTTTACCAAGTATCTGCAATGTCCAATCTGGCGTGAACAATCTATTTTTCTAGAAACTCATTATTAAAAAAGGCAATTTTTTAAAGAATTCTTTTAAATGTTTCATATTTTTATCAGGTTTTGATTATTGTAGACTTACCTGAGCAAGGTTCGTCTTTCTATGCTTCTTGGCTTTTAAAAAAAATGCTTTCTGCACCCGGAAAAACTGGAATATCGTTCATAGAGTATCTTTGCTCCAAATTACACTCTTCAATTTTGCATAATGCACTCCAAAAATAAAACTTCACTTATAACTCTCTATAGGGTCACGTAGTTATCAGATAAGGTTCAAACTTGTACTGCACGTGTTAATAAGGACTTATATTAAAGATAGGAGGAGGGGAAAGGGCGTACTATGATCAGATTACTCTCAGTGTAAGCCTTAAAAATATTGTACTAAATACGAGATGTGATAGAGAAAAAGTCTCATTACTTGTACGAGGTCTGTTCAAAAAGTATATTTTGTGTTTTTTGCAAAAATTATATATTTATTCATGAATATCTATTTTGTCCCCTTCTAAATAATCCCCACCAGATATCACTTGTGCCAAAGTTTTTTCCTATCCTCGAAGCACTTCAAAAAATCATTTTCTGTGATCTTGTTCAGCTCTTCCTTCGATGCCGTCTTTATCTCCTCAATCGTAGTGTAGCATCAAGAAAAACTCACAGGGGCCAGATCTGGGGAATACAGTGGCTGCAGCATTATTAGTGTGTTGTTTTTGGCCAAAAATGGCATAAGCCAATTTTTGTTCTTCCACAAATCCGGGCGTTTCTGGCGGATTGCATAGCATAACTTGCAGGTAATATTCCTTATTGACCGTTCTACCCTGTGGCAAGAACTCATGATGCACCACGCCGCTGCAATCGAAGAAAACTGTAAGCAAAACCGTCCAGGCACGCTTTTCGTCGTTCACATCTTCTCGGCCCTCAGAGAACATTTTGTATCACCGATAAACGTTCCTTCGGTCCAAGGTAGCTTTACCATATGCCACAGTCAACATTCGGAATGCATCCGCGCAATTAATTTTGTTTTTTACACAAAATTTGATACAGATTCTTTGATCCATTTTTTGGAATGGGCAAAAATCGAAGACGAGCCAAAACACTTGCAAGCAAAGCAGCTGTCAAACATTAACTGAACATTCAAAATGATCGAGTTTGTCGGCATAAGTGAGAGACATGAGTACCAACATTACACCACAAAAAATCGAAAATCGAATATACGTAACCCGCGGAAATTCAAAGTTCGCGATACTTTTTGAACATACCTCGTATTTAGTCCAATATTCTCAGGTACTCTGCTTTAATTTTATATAGTATAATCATACTTTTTTGAGTAATTTTCCAACTATCCACTTTAACTTTGAACGGCTTTTCTTGACAAAAACACTTTCATCGTTTTGAATTTATCCAACCACTTTTATAAAAATAACCAAAACTCCACAAAACTTATATAAAAAAAATAAATAATAATTAAAGAAAATCCTTCCAAATCTATTGTAAAATCATCTGGTTTTATTTTAAATTAAATAATATATTAATAAAAATTGATTAAATAGGAGAATATATATAAACAACTCCAACGTTAAACCTAAAATCCATAAAATTAAACGTTTCCCCCAAAAATAATGAATACGAAATTATCTCATTACTCATGAATAAATAAAGTACGGAAGAAAAATTATTCAAAAAAAAAAACAAATTACGAAAAATCAATGAAATCCAATCGATTTAATCAGAATTTATATCAGAAAACTCATTTTGGTAACGAATTATGACAAATTAAATATATCATAATATTTGGCTAGAATTTTAACACTTAAACATTAACATTACTATAAAAATTATATAAAAAAAAATATGCAGTTGTAAGAAAAAGAAAAATTATTAATAATTATTATAAAGGAATAAATACCTGGGCCAAAGAGTATCTGTGGAAATCAGTTAATAGGTAGGATGGGATCATTGGGCAATTTATTTTTCAATATTTCACGAAATGGCATATTTCCATCTTGATAACTTCAACAATTTCCGTAGAAACGTAGAACGTTTCTACGATAATCAATAATCATAATTTATCGGTGACAAATTATAACAGATTCTAGATTTTATTAATTTTATTTTTTTTGCCAAATACGATTAAAAAAGTTTGCTTAAACTCTATTTTCAAAGAGAGTATTTTTTTTCTCTCCATTTTTACTATTGGTAAAAAAAATATTATCACTTTATCCGTTAAATGAGCAATTAAAAATTGTAGTAGATTTTTTTTCTGTAGTAGATAGAAAAAAAATCTACTACAAAAAAACTAGAGTTAGATTCCTCTAGAAAATCTCTAGGCCATTGTCTCTTAAGTCTCCGATGAGTATTTGCGGTGAGGGCAGTACAGGACAATTCTTCTCTCACAAGTGGCTTATGATGATAGGGTAAACGGGAGTGAAATTTTTGCACAGGTCCTGAACAAAGAGAACATTTAGATCACGATGTATTACGTTATTAGAAACATAACAGAGAGCATCAACAATTTTACGGAGGATCTTGAATTGTAAGGCTTGGAGATGCGATAGGAATTGGAACATTTCGTTGAATTCCAAAGTTCAATTCTATATGTCCAAATTGGTTTTACAAAAATTTACTCTTTATTGTTAGTTCCGAGCGTTTGTCCAGTAGTCGAAGAAGTTGTCGGTAACGTCTAGGGTTCCATGTTAATCTCTTGTCCAGGTCAAGTCTCAAAAAATGTACTTTATCATATTGTTGGAATCATGTTGCTTTTAAGGTATTAAGGGATAAGGTTTTGTTGACAAAGTGTAAAAGTAATGTGAGCACTTTTCTGTTCATTTCATCTCTTAAACCAGGATTGAATATTGTGGATATGGGATTGTAAATTGTTGGAAGCTATGTCAGGATTTGTATTGGTAGCAAGTATGGCATAAGTAGCAATGATAGCATTAGGATCAGATGAGATATCATGGGTATAAATATTATATTAAATAGGACCAATGAAACTGCCTTGTGGTACTCCGGCTAGAATAGGATATATTTCTGAGGATTCTGAGTTAATTCCAACTTGAAAATGACTTTGCGAGAGACATGAATTTATGATAAAGTAGATTGTTGAAGGAAGAGACCTCTTAAGATTCCAGAGCAGTCCAGAATACCATACACGATCAAAAGCTTGCGGGGAGATATCTAAATATACTCCTGCGATCCTATTGCAGGATAGTAGAGTGTTCAGATCAAAAGCCAAATTGATGATCAGGAATAATTTTTTCATTAACTAGGAGGACTGGGTAGAGTCGTTTTAATAGGAGTTTTTCAAAAATCTTACTAACGATTGGTAAGAGGCTGATAGGGGTCTATAGGAGGAAGGAGAATTAATGGGATTATTTGATTTGGGAATCATTTTAATGACTAAAGGAAAAATATGTTGTACGCAGAATACTATTAAAAATGTATGTAATTAAAACTAAAATTTTTCAGGAAATTTACTTCAGAATAGGAGCTGTTATTAGATAATAACCAGGAGCTTTTTTATTGGGAATAGTCGATTTAATTACGACTTCGAAAAATAGATTTGTTTTCTTAGAGTTATCTAATTTGCGTAAATAGACAATAAATTCTTAGACATTGCGCTGTCAGAGAATTGGTATCTTTTGAGATAATTTTTGATGAGTTTTTCGCAGATTTCCGGCTGTAGTATGACCATTACAAAAATTGGTTTTTAAATGCTATAAAATTTGACACACAATCTTTTATGTAGCTTTATGTCATCAAATTCTAATGATTTGGAGATCAATTTATATCACCAAATCTCGAAACTATGAGTCCTAGAAACTTCTATCACATAATAAAGCCTAAATTTATCATTTTATGAGTCTTATTGTTGAAAACACATATGGTGGTTCAGATTAAAATATTTGAGTAAAGGCAAAAAATCATTTTTTCAGAGATTTAGTAAAAAAATCGTAAGCCTCAGTTTTTATACATTTTTTTGAAGATTTACTAAAAAAAATGGTAAACCTCAGCCTAAATGACTTAGATTAAAGAATACCTGATTAAGCCCAAACGTCAGATTTTCGTATAATTGTACACGCAACTTTCTGGCTAAATTATTACAGAAAATGCGAGAAATCGTACTGGTCGCATACTTTTATGTACAAGAGATTTTATGTAGACATAACACCCACTGACATCTAGTTTTCGTAATAGAAATTTATTTAATTCCGAAAGCACAATTTATATTAATTTTAATTCAGTTATAGTAAACAAAATTTAAAATTTAAACCCAACAACAGGCAATTTTTATTTTTTGTAAAATCTTTTGATATTTAAAGGGCCCCGATTTTGTAGACTTTCGAAAATTTTTTTAAAATGCTATTCTCCATGAAAGTGGTCGCAAACCGAAATGCTTGCATACTTTTGTTGTTTTTAAAGTTGTTATTTTGGCATTTATCGAAAAGTGCAAATAAAATTATGGTTTTTATCTTTTTTTGAAGTATTCACGGAAAAAAGTAAGTATTTATACAAATAGTTATATTGTTGATATAACATTTAATAGATAGTTTTTATTTCAGAAAATTAAGTGTTTTATAGAGGATTGCTGATAATTCAACGGAATAAGGAAGCCGGGAATTTCTTTCTTTCGGTAAGTTGATATCTTCATTTTTACTTTTACTAAAGCCCATATGACTTTTATTGATTTATTTTATCAAAAAAGTGGTTAAAAAGTGAAAATTTCGTCATTCAATAAATGTAAGCAAATGTGATGTTGACAGTTCAATGTTTACCAGAAAATAAGTTCAGTGCCGGCGTATATAAAGTATGTTTAGAATATTAGTTGTTAGTTATTTAAGAACATTAAATTTTCCACCTTTACAAAATAAATTGCATTAAAAAATAAAAACCGCAATATTAAAAATGCTATTTGTTGACGGATAAATGACATGACATATCAAAATGGTTTTTAAAAGAACCACTTCAATCGCATACTGAATTTTAATATTGCCGGCCCCCATTGATTTACGCCGTTTCTGTTATTTTGCATGCGTGTGCTTTCTACGAATGTATTTCCAACCAAAATTCGGCCACAATTTTTGTGTAGAGGCCTATCCGGTTCTTCCATAATCTAAGGTAAATAAATACCACATTTGATGATATATACGAGGTCTGTTCACAAAATATCGCGAATTTTGAATTTCCGCGGGTTACGTATAATAGATTTTCGATTTTTTGTGGTGTTATGTTCGTCATCATGTCTATCACTTATGCCGACAAGTTCGGCCATTTTGAATGTTCAGTTAATTTTTTACAGCTGCTTTGCTTACACGTGTTTTGGCTGGTCCTTGATTTTTGCTCATTTTCGACCCTTTGCTTACAGTTTTGAAGCTTTTGCTTACAGTTTTCTTCGATTGCATGGTCGTGGTTCATCATGAGTTCTTGCGGGAAGCAATCCGCCAGAAGCGCCCGGATTTATGGAAAAACAAAAATTGGCTTTTTTCTATTTTTGGCCAAAAACAACACACTAATAATGCCGCAGCCACCGTATTCCCCCAGATCTGGCCCCCTGTGACTTTTTCTTGTTCCCGAAACTGAAGAGCCCCATGAACGATTGAGAATATAAAGATAGCATCGAAGGAGGAGCTGAACAAGATCACAAAAAATAATTTGTTTAAATGCTTCGAGGATTGGAAAAAAACGTTGGCACGAGTGTATAATATTTGGTTGGGATTACTTTGAAGGAGACAAAATAGATATTCATGAATAAATAAATAATTTTTGAAAAAAACACAAAATTCGCGATACTTTTTAAACAGACGTCGTACATTTGACAGCTGTCAAATGACAGTCCTATACTTTTCGATACATAAAATGGATAATTTTAAGAAAAAATAAGGTTAAATCTTTTAAAATTCATTAGTTTTATCAAAAAATTCTATACATTCAAATAGACAATAATCGAGCCTTTCCGGTTTTCGTTACTCTTGTAATGGCAAGCTTCCAAAAAGTTATAATGGCAAACTTCCTTCAATCCGAAATATCATAACAATAAGTGGCAAGACAAATTGAATAGTAAAGATCCTAGTTTGATATTTTTGCCCTTACTGACATTGTCCTTTCTCTGCATAAATACTATATCCCCTATTTTGTAGTAAAGAAAATAAATTGACTATTTCTGCACGGCACGATATCTTTATCATAATCAGAATCATCGTTACCATAACAGACTATCGTCATCGTTAGAGTAGAGTTCAACCGTATCGGTCATATCGGGGGCCCATCGACCATATCAACTGTCGGACATCAACAATCAATGGGCAGTAATTATTTTAATAGTTTTTCATGCGGCTATCGTCTGTTTCGATGCTTGGAAAGCTCGAAGGCAACGTTCCGGAATTGATGGTGATTGAAGCTCCCACTGGCAAACCATACAAACACAAACAGACAAAATCATTAACTTAACACTAACACTGGATATTGATGGCAAATCCACTGATATCCAATCATTTATATAATCACCTCTGCCAATAATGTCATATATCTCAACCATATAATCCCCCCGATATGCTAATACATATATTCCCCAGCAAACAATAACTATGCAAGTATGTACTACACCCAATTGGAGAGTACGAATATGTCCCGGATTTCTTTGGTAAATTGTGTTTAGCCATCCAAATAAGCTTTTTTATTAATCATTGAGCGATTCACTTTGTTTATTGGTCATTTTGCCGTTCATTTTTCCACCTCAATTGATTTATTATATAAGCAAATCTTAGTTTTGCTAGTGCAGATCAAAAACCGATAAGATTTTAATTTTCTTTTCGCATGTTCTACGGTTCTCTGGTGAGCTAAAACGCTCCAGGTAACCACCATAAGTCACCTGAGGCCACTTCCAACATAACATTATAAACTGTAGAGTTTTCGCTTTTCTCTACACGATTCTGTTCTTATATATATATACTCGTATATAGTGTAAAAGCATGCATGTGGGTTGGTCAAAACAAATACCAGTTTCGATAGTATTTCAACTAATATCTGCGCTGATAATAAAAATGCCAACTACTTTTCTATTAATACAATCACTAAAATTTGTTTTTTTTTTTATATTCCATAGTTTGGATGGCCAGAGTGCTCAGAATTTTGCTTTATGATTTTCTAGAACTCATACTAAACACAAATACCGAAATATTCCGTAATTATACTCATTTATATTACTGCTTAATTGAAAAGTGACCCTTGCATAAGCAATTTATTTAACACCTGTGCACCAAACTACTGATGCGCACTGGGTTCGTTCTTGTACCTCCACATTAAGAAGGTGGTACAGGTAATAAGGACACAAGAGTAAATTCTGACATTTCACATTTTCCAACGAATATGTTACTTTGATTTGATTCAGTTCAGGTTATAAATAATACCGCCATCAATTAGAGTAACCAAACGCCCTTTTGGACGGGAACCTTACTCTATTTCTTCACTATATGTGTCAGTGTAGCAACAGCAGGGAAAAAGGTAGTCGAGGCAGTGGTAAATCAGTGGAGCATATCAGACATGTCCGGTGGAGTCTATACTGATAGAAACTGGTCGAAAACCTATCTCATTCTATCTTCAAAAACCTCGCCTAAATTTCATTTACAAGAACCTATGCCTTCCAAATTAACACCCCCCCTCCCCCCAAACAATTTAATCAAAAACATTATCATATCCGCCAGTTCAAAAAGGAATTCATCCATCCTCCCCTTCGGTATCCAAACTTCCCTTCTACACCCAGATTGGAAGCCATTGTTGGGAGCAAAGTTGAAACTGCTTCTCTTGACAGGTTTAAGAAGGCTACTACTGATTCCCGTGCACATATAGGAAACTTTTCCTTGAATAGTTGGACGGATTAAAAAATCATCGACTGTTGTTTTTGGCTTTAGCACCCGCGCATTATATTGTGGAATCTTTCCCTATAGGGCAGCTCCATATTACGAGGAGTAATATTACGACCAATTTTCCCAGCCAACCGAGCATTATTAGTTTTAGCACCCTTAAAGTCATCTTAACTTAAAGTCAATGTGGAGTGACCCAGTACTTAGCAATAGGAGTGTCGAATTGCAATGGGTTCCGGGGCATGTGGGAATTGTGGGCAATGAAAGTGCTGACAAGTTGGCTGGAGAAACACACCGTCGACCAGATCACAGTCATTCCCAATCGCCTAGTAACAAAATGGCAAGTAACACCATTAGCTATCTGCAGACACGATGACTCATTGGATAACCACCAATAAACCAGTCTATTCAATATCCATACCGAAATTCTGGACATTCTGCTATCAGTCATAACTTCCTTTTTGGCAATGATTGGACATTCTGCTATCAGTCATAACTTCTTTTTTGGCAATACCAATCATCCCTTATACCAATACTGTGACACCCATTTCACTATCATCCATATTCTATATAAATGCCACTTAACCAATAATTACTTCACGAGTAGGATTCCTCCTATTGTGGAGTTGATGGACCCAACAACTCCATTCCCTAGTCCCCCTATTTAAACTTCTACAAAATACTAATCTGCTCCACAAAATACAAGGGCTGTTCAAAAACTATCGCGAATTTTGTGTTTTTTAAAAAATTATTTATTTGGTCATGAATATCTATTTTTTCCCCTTCAAAGTAATCCCCACCAGATATAATACACTTGTCCCAACGTTTTTTCCAATCCTTGAAGCACTTCAAAAAATCATTTTTTCTGATCTTGTTCAGCTCCTCCTTCGCAAATTTTTGTTATTCTACAAAGCCGGGCGTTTCTGGCGGATTGCTTTGCGCAACTTGCGCATAACTTGCAGGTAATATTCCCTATTGACTGTTCTACCCTGTGGCAAGAACTCATGATGCACCACGATCCTGCAATCGAAGAAAACTGTAAGCTAAACCTTCACATTCGACCGAATGTCGTTCACATCTTCTCGGCCCTCAGAGAACATTTTGTATCACCGATAAACGTTCCTTCGGTCCAAGGTAGTTTTACCATATGCCACAGTCAGCATTCGGAATGCACCCGCGCAATTAATTTTGTTTTTTACACAAAATTTGATACAGATTCTTTGATCAATTTTTTGGAATGGGCAAAAATCGAAGACGATCCAAAACACGTGCAAGCAAAGCAGCTGTCAAAAATTAACTGAACATTCAAAATGGCCGAACTTGTCGGCATAAGTGAGAGACATGAGCACCAACATAACGCCACGAAAAAACGAAAATCGAATATACGTAACCCACGGAAATTCAAAATTCGATACTTTTTGAACAGACCACGTATAACAAAATTCTCAATATTCTGTACTACTAACCACAGATCAGTCTCTATCAGATAACTTCCAACATGTCCTATGAAGTCGCCAAATGGCCTCATGGTGGCCAATGGCAACATGTCTAAGGCACTTTACAAACAGCAACAACAACAAAATACGCCAATAACATTTTCAGACCAAAATCCACACCAAAAATTCTCTTTTCGCATGTACAAACGGTTAAGATTTGGTTTTTGTAAGTAGCGTTATCCATAGGAAAGCTGTCAATATTTCAGCTCGATCCATAGCGTAGGTCAATTTCTATCGTCGATTAAAGTAAACGACATTTATTTGTGCATAACAATGGAAAAAAGCAAGTTTAGGGCTGTCATCAAACATCTCCATTTGAAAGGCTTAAGCCCGAAAGAAATCAAAGCCGAGTTGGATGCAGTTCATGGCACATATGCACCTGTGTTTGCGACGGTTTACAATTGGGTGAGTGAATTTAAACGTGGCCGTTCTTCCACAAAAGATGAACATCGTTCACGACGCCCAGTTGAGGTGTCTACTCCTGAAATCATTGACAAAATCCACGATCTGATTTTGAACGATCGGCGAATTAAAGTGCGCGAATTAGTTGAGGCCAGGGGCATATCACAAGGTATAGTCGCTTCAATTTTGAATGCAAAAATTGTCTATGAAAAAAATTTCGGCAAGATGGGTCTCTCAGAGGAGAATAAGCGCAATCGTGTAGTGGACTCTGAGGCTATGTTGGCACTCTTTCATCGCAATCCTGCCACATTCCTTCGTCGATATGTCACTGTGGACGAAACCTGGATACACTACTACACTCCAGAAACGAAGAGACAGTCATCACAGTGGATTTTCAAGGGTGAACGGGCTCCGAAGAAGGCAAGGTGATGGCCACGGTCTTCTGGGATTCGCAGGGCATCATTTTTATCGACTACTTGGAAAAAGGAAAAACAATAATAGGAGCGTATTACGCGTTGTTATTACAACGGTTGAGCGAGGAAATCAAAGAGAAACGCCCCCATCTGAAGAAGAAAAAAATCCTCTTGCATCAGGACAATGCGCGTGTGCACACCTGCGCTGTTTCCATATTCAAAATTGTGGAATTGAGAATGGAATTGTTGCAGCTCCCGCTTATTCACCAGATTTGGCCCCGAGTAACTATTTTCTTTTCCCCAATCTGAAGAAATGGCTTGGCGGACAACGGTTCACTTCTAACGAGGACGTCATTGCTCAAACGGATATAGAGCTAAAAGGAGATTATGTCGAAAAATAAATTTTTTTTTTTTTAAAAAACTTTTTTTTTTCATCTTTTCTAAGGACTTATTGAACGACCCTTGTACAATGGCTTCTCCAAAGTTATTTGTAGATTTTCATGATCAAAATGAGGCAGTTCTGCGCTCATCGTTTTTGCTCGAAACGCGGCTACCGCAGAAATACCATATTTTAAGCTAAGAAAATGACTACTTTCACTAAAGAAAATTTCTCGCTTAACATAATTACTGTAAAATTAAAACTTTAAAAAAATTATTTACAATTTTAATCCATAATGTCAAATTTTATATATATTACTGCTGTCCCAGAGCCAGATCTGGACTTTCCAAAACTACAAGTTGAATAACTTGTCAGACGAAGTAGCGCCACTAAGCTTAGCAGTCCAAACGGAATTAAATATAAATAATTATAAATCCAACAACTCCATTCCCTAGTCCTCCTATTTAAACTTCTACAACATACTAATCTGCTCCACAAAATATAACAAAATTCTCAACTATGAAGTCGCCAAATGGCCTCACGATCGTGGCGGGTGCTATGAAGTGGCCCCTGGCATATGTCTAAGGGACCTTACAAATAACAATAATACCGCTTTTGTAAACTATATCCTCAGTCCTCAGTCTTTCTATCCAAATTACCACCTGTTGTTTTTATATAACCAAAAGTCTTTTTTATTCTTACCCTTAAATTTTTTTTTGCCGTTTAGTTAAATATGCAATATTTTTAATACTTTTCAAAAATTGTACCTTATCCTTTCTTCATTGGATTAACTTGGTTAATAAGTACCAAATGCCATCTACTCAGATCGTATTACTGGTTCATACGTTCTCGTTACAGCAGATGTGACTACAGTTCCGCTGCATGTGGTTGAAGGGAATTTTTTTTTAATATCCTTAATTTCTGTTAATATTTATTTAAATTTATTTCTAATTGACAAATTCAAAGTCTCCAAAGACTCTTTCAATGGCAAAATTCAAAGTCTCGAAATTTTTAAAATCAGATAATATTTTCACTCTCACATACACACACATACATGCAAAAGAAAGCAAGAAAAAATAAGTATGCATATTAAAAAATTCTTAGACGACCACCGCCGAAATATTTATTCTAAGACATCATCAATCCGTAGGATAGATGATAGTCCGTCCCATATTCAAATCGGAAGGATTAGTATGGAATTAATTTCTGAATTTGAATAGATTTCGCCGAACTTTATTCGAGGTCGCCAAGTGAATTTCCATAAAATGCCCACCACATTGGGCGCAGTCGATCCGATTGGAGAGGAGGATGTGGCCATAATTCTGGTAGGATATCGACAGAACAGACCACGAATGTTATAATTAAATTTATTATTGAAATTCCACACATTTTATCTACTTATCGGTTTTATTTATTAAGGCGGTGTTTATCGTCATAGCTCATCGTTTAGATGAACTTAGGAATATGCTAACTTCGAAAGATGTTTAAATGACTTTCCGATTCAATAATTTGAATAATTCTCTTATTGCCGGTGTGTTATTTTCTCTTCTCACTAGTCGTATTATTGCTTAATAACATCACATTAATTCGATATAAGATCGAGATGGAGGAAATGGAAGATTTCCATAAAATATTATCGATGAAGATATTAAAAAAAAAAAAAAAATTACCAACGATAACGACATTATTTATATTAGCGATAATTGGAAATAGGATAGTAATAAAAAAAAATTTAATAATTATAATATTATTGGAATTTTTGAATAATTTCTTCTCTTTCTTTTAAGCTTAAAATAAATTTATTCAATTTTTATTTTTATTCAAATTAATCGAATTAGAAATTTTTGCAATATGAAACTTTTAATTTTTTATTTGTTTGTTTTTTTTTCTCTCTCAATTTTAAGGGGTTGGTAATTTTTAATAAAAAAAAATTTTTTTTTTGCATAAGTAATTTTTAATTTTATAATAAGGAGCTTTTTTAGGAATAGTATAAATTTTTGTTTATATTATTTAAATATAAATGATATAAAAAAGAATTTTGATAGAGGCTCTTGGCAGAAAAATGGATTCATGTAGTTCCTATTCACCTGTTAATAGTCCTTGTGTTAATTTTTGGTGCCCAAGATTAAAAAACACTTGAAAGGACGTATTCTTTTCAAAGGAGCGTAACTCAGGATATGATGAGAATTACGGGGAAACAAGCCTCTGCCGATGCATAGATGCTCAACAAAACTATATGAGAGGAATAACACTACTCAACATTGAAAACTGATACAAATGGGGAACGAGTGACAGCTTTTGTAAGATCAGACCGTCGAATAGCATTGAATCTGATAAGGAGTGGTTTATAAAAAAGTCCTTAGAACGCTGAGAAAAAGAGACATTGCAGATACTTGGTTTACTATAAAAAGATATTCCTATGGTACCCCAAATCTCTATTCACATGATCGTTGTCCGTGTGATCATTTTTGATGCCCAAGATCAACAAACACTTGAAATGACGTATTCTTTCAAAGGAACATAATCCAGGATCTGAAGCATATTCTGTTTGAAAACTTCCAACATAGCAAGCCTAAAAGAACTACTTTAAAAACTGTAACTTTACTCAGTAAGACATTAAACATTAGAAACTTCTAAAAATGTAGAATGTGTGAGGGTTTACCAAAGATCAGATAGTCGGTTAACTTTTCAGCTGATGAGTAGTGTACAAAGAAGTCCTTTTTGTGAAGGATTTTTCATGTCAGATCGAACATTGCAAGCACTTGAAGGCTCCGCCATGACAACCGACAACGCACCTTATCAAAGGCAATATCCATCAACTACTGTTTATTGGAAAAAGGGGAATTTTCAGGTTTCACAACAGCGCAAACTCAACCAAACCATCCTCCCCACCCCCCCGCCAATCTCTTATCATATTTTGTGATTTGATGCCACATCATCCAAACGGCTGTAATCGAGGAGCTGAAGGCTATTTAAACTTTTTTAAGACTTCCAGCACTGCTGATCAGTAGTTTATAAAAAAAAAACCCTTTTAAAGTTACAGAAAAAGTATTTTTCATGTCAGATCGGACGTTGCAGGCACTTGGAGGCTCCGCCATAACAACTCACAACGCATCTTATCAAAGGCCATATCCATCAAAAACTGTTTATTTGAAAAAGGGGAATTTTCAGTGTTCAGAATAAACTCCCTCCCTTCCCTATTCTCCACCTCATTTTTGGTGTGACCGGTTTTGATCCCCAAGATAAAAAAAACACTTCAACAGACGTCATCCAAGTGGTTGTAATCGAGGAGCTGAAGGCTATTTATTCTGTTTAAAGATTTCCATCTTTATTCTGTTTAAAGATCAGTAGTTTATAAAGAAAACCTTTTTAAAGTCAAAGAAAAAGGATTTTTCATGTCAGATCGAGCATTGCAGGCACTTGGAGGCTCCGCCATGATAACGGCCATATCGATCAAAAACTGTTTATTGAAAAAAACGGAATTTTGTGGTATCACAACCCCATCTCCTACCCTCCCCCCCCCCCCCCTTCCCATCCAACAAACAAAAACACTTTTCATATGTCATAATTTGGAAACAAAAATGAACATCTTTTGGATGTTAATCGGCAGCAACAAGATGACGTTTGTTCAAGATAAAAGAAAAACACTTGAACAAACGTCATCTTGTTGCTGCCGATTAACATCCAAAAGAGTCTAACGAAGAATGTAAAGGCGATTACAGTTGAAGCATGTGGCAAAATGCCTCCACCGATATTTGGAACTCCTCTGAAGGGATATTATCTTATTATTTTTCTGCCAAAGCATATATATTAAATAAAAATTATAATATAATAAAAAAAACTTATTGAATAGTGCAATGTAAAATCTAAACAGCATAGAAACTCCCACTTCTAATTTTTTTCTTCTTTATAATGAAATAATATCTCTCCAATTAGTAGTAGTATTATTTGTATAAGTAATTTTTAGTATATGCACTTGTTGTTATCGTCTTTATAGCCCATAAATTCAATCTAAATATTTTCGCGTTTATCGACTATCATTTATGATAAACCGAATCGATGACAGTAAACATGACACTTTCTATAATAATCTGCTATCGATTTTGGGTCCGTTTTTTATTTGTAATGTTTGTTTTCTTCTTCTTTTTTTTTGAATAATTATTATAAACAACAACAACAACACATCAATATTGTGATTCATATTTAAGAAGCAAAAGTTTTATCAGCATTAAGACTTCAAACAACTTGCACTTAAATGGCATTCAGTGTATTGGAACCCAATGAATAAATAAATACAAAAAAAATTAAACGAAATTAAGAACGTTCACCGGGGGATGGGGGGAAGGGTACGAGTTTATCATCGTATCATAATGAAGCACATTATTTCAATAATAAAATTGAGCATTTCATGGGTTTATCCTCCATAGTATTGAAAATTGTGATTATAAACAAAATCTGACCGACATTGTTGCCCGTTGAAGAGACAAGGTAATAAAGGTGGGGTGGATAAAAAAATTGAGTATAAGAGGATGCTGTGGTATTAAGGAGAGAACAGATCAGAGAATGTATCTTGGCAAAGGTTATCAGTTTACCACGGTCCAGTGGCTGGGAATGAAACAAGACAGCGCAATATCTACAAAGAATTCGCCTGTAAGAGCATTTAATGTTGTTCTGTTTTGCATTTGATCACACAAAATATTATCCGGAGGCAGTGGACTATAAATAAAACAAAGCTAATTTTTTTTTATGGTACATACTAGAATGATGATGATTGCACAACAGCATCAGTGAAACGGATAACAACTGAGATGATGGTTTTTTATTCATTTAGATTTGCAGTAGCATCGACAACATTGTGGACAGCAGTCTTTGAAATCCGTGGGAATTATATAGGAAGTAATCATAGAAATGTGAGCGAGCAAGAGAGGAACTGAAAAGAAAAATAATTAAATCCTTTTAGGCATCCGAATTTTTGTTAACTGTCAGAAACCTTGCATATACGAGTAGGAAATGTAGAAGCTATAAATGGTGAAGACTCAAACTTTATAATTTTATGCAGTGTCAGCTGAACCACTTTTAAAAAAAAAAACAACTTCAAATTCAGAAAATATTACCAAATCGAACGTAGACTTATGCTCAGCAAAAAATTTCCAACTGCGATTATTGGTGAAGCCAAAGGGAATAGAAAAAAATGCTCGACATCAGAAGATGATCAGAAAAAGAAGAACGTTTATCCTTAAGCTTAGCTATTGACCAGAACTAGAACAGCCGAAGATAAGACCAGGATTTATGCTTTAAATTGTGCATACAAAAAACAACTGAATCCCTTTTTGATTCCTTTTTCTCTTCTTCCTTCACTTTAATCACACATTGCACACCATACCTTAGATTTTCTTAAATACAAGAAAATACAAGAACGAATATGAGGAGAGAGAAAAAACCAATTCTATATGAGAGTGTATGTTGTAAGTGAATTACCCTTAACCAAAAAAAAAAATAAAATAAAATAAATAAATAAACATTCAAACAATTCCATTCAGATTTCTATCTTTATTCATAGAAATGTCCAATTTTTCTTTTTGAAGTTTTTTCTTTTCTCTCTTTATTTCTTATCATTAAATAAGAAATAACAACCAACCAGCTTAGAAGTATAATAAAAAATAAAAAAAACAGGAAAAGAAGACGGAAAAAAAATCACATCTACAAAATAAACCACCCCTAACCACAGAAGAAGAAAAAACGAAGATCTTATATAAAATTTGAAGCAGATATCCGAACGCAATCAAATAAGAATAAGAGGAGGACACATACACATACACAACAGTCTCATCTCTAGTAGAGAAATTTACACAATTTTAAAAAGGGAATAAAACAAAAATAAATATAAACCGCGATAATTCGAAGAGATTTTCCAACCCAAAACATTATCCTTAAAGAAAAGGATATGGTTGCAAATTATTCGAGATATAAGAATATCTTAACAGAAGTTCAAATAAAATTAAGCCGGGAATTTTCCTATTTTCCACTGTAAAAGTTCTTAGTGGTGGTGGTGAATATAACTATTATGGCATTTAGAGGAAGAAGGGGGTTATGATGATGTTAGAAATCAAGGATGGGACAAATGCCAAGAAAGCGTCTTCTTCTTTACAGTAAATTTCAGATAATTGTAGATAATTGTTCAAGTGATATTTAACTGCATCATTAACTCAGTTATTAAAATGTCGCCTAAATGAGGAATAATACTTTCAAAAAATACATTTCATTTTTTTCCATAATCATTTTTATAGTTAATTTTTTTCCAGTCAATTCACTTCGATGTCCTTTAACGAGGCATAAAAATTTGTTCAAACATTTTCCATGAATCATTATCTTAAATATTAATACAAAATAAATTATACTATTAAAAATACCACTTATAAGTATCGGTTAGCAGTTATGGTTAAGAGAATCTGAGAACTGGCGTCTGGCAAAGGATATTTTTTTATTAGCAACAATTCTTATTGTGGACAATTTCTTTTTTAAGCATCAAAACTAATGAAGCTAATTACTTCTCAGTATTGATAGTATCGATTTTGATTTTATGCTGCATTCATTAAGTTTTTATATACAATAAAATATTTTTTTTTAAATTAATTAATATTTAAGGGTTTTTGTAGGTGATTTTGTATGATATTTTTGGTACAAAAAAAGGAAATATTGGACTAGGTATTATTACAAAAGTTTTAACTTTTTTTCATCTAAAAATTTCTATGGTTTCTAATAGTACAGAATTATTCATTTTTAAAAGTTTACAAATACATTTTATATGGTATGTCATCTACAGTAGCATTTTACAATAATAAAAATTTGCCATTTTACATTATGGGTCGGAAAGTCAGCAAAAAGGGTTTTAAAATTTGTAAGCATTTTCTATGAAAAAGGTGATTTTGCTGTAACCACTTTTCATTTTTGAACAGTTTCTTCAGTAAGCAACATTATCATACGAGGTCTGTTCAAAAAGTATTGCGAATTTTGTATTTTTTCAAAAATTATTTATTTATTCATGAATATCTATTTTGTCCTCTTCAAAATAATCCCCACAAGAAATTATCCACTTGTGCCAACGTTTTTTCCAATCCTCGAAACATTTCAAAAATCATTTTTGCTGATATTGTTCAGCTCCTTCTTCGATGCCGTCTTTATCTCATCAATCATAGGGTAGCGTTGTCCTTTCATGGGGCTCTTCAGTTTCGGGAACAAGAAAAAGTCACAGGAGGCTACATCTGGGGGATACAGTCGCTGCGGCATTATTAGTGTGTTGTTTTTGGCCAAAAATGGCAAAAGCCAATTTTTGTTCTTCCACAAATCCGAGCGTTTCTGGCGGATTGCTTCGCGCAACTTCCGCATAACTTGCACGTAATATTCCCTATTGACCGTTCTACCCTGTGGCAAGAACTCATGATGCACCACGCCCCTGCAATCGAAAAAAACTGTCAGCAAAACCTTCACATTCGACCGAACTTGGCGCTTTTTTTGAGCTTTAATTTCCACGTCATAATCATAAACCTACGATTCGCCACCAGTTATGACCCTCTGGAGCAAATTCAGGCCGTCGCGGACAGAGTCCAACAGCCCCTTAGCAATATTAATGCGATGCTGTTTTTGGTTGTAATTGAGCCAAAATCGAAGACGAGTCAGAACACGTGCAAGCAAAGCAGCTGTCAAAAATTAACTGAACATTCAAAATGGCCGAACTTGTCGAAAATCGAATATGCGTAACCCGCGGATATTCAAAATTCGCGATACTTTTTGAACAGACCTCGTATATGGGCTTTGAAAACGCACAAATTCGTATGAAAACCCCCATTTTTTTTAAAACCCACATATTTACTACCAAAAAATTAGTATGGAAAACCCCTTGTATTCGCGAAAAGTGACTGACAGATGCGCAGTTTGGTCTAAGGGATGAACAAGGAGAGATCGTTACCGTCAATTCTGAGTGCTATGGACCATAGGTGGTTTTAACGAAAATACTCCACAAGCCACATAACATGATAAATTTAGCTTTTACGGAGTAAAAAGTTCCGAGGACGCTTAATAACGATATTTGGTAATGTCAATTGGCCTCCAAGATTGCGTGATTTTTTTTAATTTTATCTGCAACTACAATTTTATTGTTTCAAGCAGATTTACATAACATTTTAATTCACAGTCTGGGGTATAAAATCTCTAGGCCATTGTGTCTTAAATCTCCGATGAGTGTTTCCGAGGAGGGCAGTACAAGGCAATTCGCTAACAAGTGGATTATAATGATAGGGTAAATGGATCACGATGTATTCCATTATTACGAACATAAAAGGGAGCATCAACAATTTTACGGAGGATCTTGAATTGTAAGGCCTGGAGACGCGATAGGAATTGGAACATTTCGTTGAATTCCAAAGTTCAATTCCATATGTCCAAATTGGTCTTATAAAAGTTTACTTTTTATTGTTAGTTTCGAGCGTTTGTCCAGTAGTCTAAGAAGTTGGAGGTTACGTCTAGTGGCTTCAACTTCTTTTAGTCTAGTATGTGGATTCCATGTTAATCTCTTGTCCAGGGGAAGTCCCAAATAACGTACTTTATCATATTGTTAGAATCATATTGCTAATAAAGTATAAAGGGGTAGGTTTTCCTTGACAAAGTGTGAAAGTAATGTGAGCACTTTTCTGCTCATTTACTTTGGATTGAAAGTTGTGTATATTGGATTGTAAATTGTTGGAAGCTATATCAGGATTTGTATGGGTAGCACGTATGGCAGTATCATTTGCATAAGTGGCAATTATAGTATTAGGATCAGATATAATGTCATGGTTATAAATATTATATTAAATGGGACTAAGCAGACTACCTTGTGGGACTCTGGCTAGAATAGGATTCTGAGTTAATTGCAACTTCGAAATGAAATTGGGAGAGATATGAATTTATGATAAGATAGTATATTAAAGGAAGAAAGCTTGTGAGTTTTCAGAGGTTTCTAGGATGCCACACACGATCAAAAGCTTGTGGGGAGATATCTAAAAATACTCCTGCGATCACATTGCTGGATAGTGGAGTGTTCAGATCGGAAGTCAAATTGGTGATCAGAAATAATTTCTTCATTAACAAGAAGTAGGTAGAGTCGTTTTAATAGGAGTTTTTGAAAAATCTTACAAAGGATTGGTAATAGGCTGATAGGTCTATAGGAGGAAGGAGAATTAATGCACTTATTTGGTTAAGGAATCATTTTAATGACAGAAAATTTGCAGAGTAAGTGAAAATAGGTTGTGCTGAGGATGACATTAATTAAAACTAAAGCTTTTTGGGAAATTTGCTTCAAAATAGGTGCTATTATTAGATCATAACCAGGAGCTTTTTTATTGGGAATACGCAGAATAGTCGATTTATTTTCCGAGGGCTTAAAATTTTTGGGAAGAAGTCTCATACGGACTCTGAACATTAGTTCTACGATGATTTTGTTAGTATGTGATTTGTCTTCTATATCATCATGTGGAGCAAAAGTATTTACCAAATCTTTAGCAAATACTTCGGATTTTTCTTTGTCTGTTTTTGCCCAGTTAACGTCAAATTTGTTTCAGTGGGTGTGATGTTATTTGGTACGAAAGTATTCGTCTAGTGGCATCCCATAAAGAAATATTGTCACTTAGCAATCTTGTATACATTTCATGCCGTTCATTATAGTGATTTCTAATTTTCATCTTTAGTTCACGTTGTAGTCGGTTAAGTTTCTGCTTGTAGCTATGCATTGGTAAGCGTTGCCTAGCTACTTGCAGCTAGCATTCGTAAGCCGTTAATCCTTTTTTTTATAAAACTACATAAAAGATGGTATTTACACAAAAAATCTTTAAAATTCAGCATATATACATATATAATAGCCAAATTATAGCCCCAAAAATGCGCAAAAAGTCTTTTAAAATAACCTCAAAAGGATAGAGTCCTGTTAGTGGTCTTATGGTAGCAATTATACTTTTTGGACCTTACCATACAAAATAGCAAGGTCCAAAAAATATACGAGGGTCGTTCTTAGAAGAAGAACGACCTCGTATATTTTTTGGACCTTGCTAAAATAAAAAAATTTTTATTTTTCAACTTAATCTCCTTTTAGCTCTATACACTTTTCCAACCGTTTTTCCAAAATTTTTATCCCGTCCAAAAAATAGGATTTCTGAAGTTCCGCAAAATACTCATCCGTTTGAGCAATGATGTCCTCGTTGGAAGTGAACCGTCGTCCGCCAAGCCATTTCTTCAGATTGGGGAAAAGAAAATAGTCACTCGGGGCCAAATCTGGTGAATAAGCGGGATGCTGCAACAATTCCATTCTCAATTCCACAATTTTGGCCATGGAAACAGTGCAGGTATGCAAACGCGCATTGTCCTGATGCAAGAGGATTTTTTTCTTCTTCAGATGGGGGCGTTTCTTTTTGATTTCCTCGCTCAACCGTTGCAATAACGACGCGTAATACGCTACTGTTATTGTTTTTCCGTTTTCCAAGTAGTCGATAAAAATGATGCACTGCGAATCCCAAAAGACCGTGGCCATCACCTTGCCGGCCGATGGCACAGTTTTTGCCTTCTTCGGAGCCCGTTCACCCTTGAAAATCCACTGTGATGACTGTCTCTTCGTTTCTGGAGTGTAGTAGTGTATCCAGGTTTCGTCCACAGTGACATATCGACGAAGGAATTCGGCAGGATTGCGATGAAAGAGTGCCAACATAGCCTCAGAGTCCACTGCACGATTGCGCTTATTCTCCTCTGAGAGCAAACGCGGCACCCATCTTGCCGAAATTTTTTTCACAGACAATTTTTCGTGCAAAATTGAAGCGACTGTACCTTGTGATATACCCGTGGCCTCAACTAATTCGGGCACTTTAATTCGATGATCGTTCAAAATCAGATCGTGGATTTTGTCGATGATTTCAGGAGTAGACACCTCAACTGGGCGTCCTGAACGATGTTCATCTTTTGTGGATGAACGGCCACGTTTAAATTCATTCACCCAATTGTAAACCATCGCAAACACTGGTGCAGATATGCCATGAACTGCATCTAACTCGGCTTTGATTTCTTTCGGGCTTAAGCCTTTCAAATGGAGATGTTTGATGACAGCCCTAAACTCGCTTTTTTCCATTGTTATGCACAAATAAATGTCGTTAACTTTAATCGACGATAGAAATTGACCTACGCTATGGATCGAGCTGAAATTTTGACAGCTTTCCTGTCGATAATGCTACCTACAAAAAAAAAACTTTACCGACACTACGAGCGCAATTTCTCGGATTTTCTAAGGACTTATTAAATGACCCTCGTAATAATATAAAAAAAAATCATCAATCCTTTTGCTGAATTTTAATCAGCAAAAGGATTTACCTGTTAACTTTACCTGTCATTTTGTGTATAGTAACAAAAATACTAACATTTGCTAAAGAAAACAAAACTATAATTTCAAGAATTTCGAAATATAAGAACGCGTAGATTTGGATATTATTGCCAAAAATATTTTTAATAAAATCAAAAAAAACCCCGGTACTTACCTGAGATATTGGGTTGGTTTATTTAATTTTCTTTTTCTTAAGAAAAAAATTTTCGATTAAATCCTTATCTATAATTAATTTTTTTTTTTAATAAGGATTAAGTTTTATATTTACTAATAATTTTTTCGATTTTTTTTTGGAAAGGTGTAAATTACGAAAATCGATTAATATTCCGGACAAATTGTTTGCTAAAAAAAACCCCTTCATTATTTTATTTAAATAATATTCTCTCCATTAACAGGAATTTATTAAGAAGAAAATAATATTTACAAATAGATATATGAGATGGAATAAATTTCGCTTGTCACCTTCCCAGAAACCTTTTTCGTACCTTTTTATTATATTATATATATTTCGAAATTGAGAACGATATTTTTACCGATCTTTTCATTTATTCAAAGCCAATTGAATATTCAGTAGATTTTAACGATTAATTTAGACCCTCAAGGACATTCATATAAAAACGTACGTGTGAATACATATAACACAAACCAATGTCATCCATCCATCCACCCATCCCCACCACCTTCCCAAATACGATGAAATGGATTATTTCCTTTTCACCTCACAAATAAATGTTAAAAAAATATTCTGTCATGTTTTAGCTATACACAAGTTGATATTAGAGAGAGTTATGTGTGGGTTGGCGCTTTCTCGGGGCTTTGTTGGTTTAAATGATGTTCGATTTAGAAGGAAATTTTTCTGTACCTAAACCAGAAAAATAAGGTAGTCCATGGAGAGAGGGTAAACCACTTTTAAATTGATTACCTCTTTGCTGTGACATAACCAGAAGTGTTCGATTATACCGACTACGAGTACATTGTACAATATAGAAGAATATTGAAGCGTACAGGAGACGAGGTGATGTTACGGTCCCCTGGAGCAACCAATGACCCATAAATGAAAATGATACGACTCTTGTTCAAACACATTATTTATCCATTTGATCCTTGACGAATGATTGTATGAAATTTCTGTAATCTAACGATTACTTTTGTCAACAAACAGTATCTGTGCGAATAAATAAATACGTTTTAAAAAAAATTGAAAATTTATTTTGATTAGTAGAAAACAAAACTAATCGCGCCATCTATGATGATTTGTGTATTTTTTTATAAAAATATTTTTTTTTTGCGAATTTAGGAAAAATTATTATCCATTTTATAGTTCGGAAAGTATAGGGCAATCATTATGATAACTGTCATAATTATATGCCATTCAAAAAAGAACATTAATTTAGCAAACGTTAAAAGTTAAAATTTTAATAAAAAAATTGAGCAAAACTAGTCTGGCCGAGCATATCCACAGTTATGACAAAACATTCATTATCAAACCCAGTTTTAAACCGTTTGCAAAAGGCTGGGTTCAAAAACAAACTCAATGTCTGGGTGCGTCATGAATTCAGTATGAAAAATAAGATAAATCAACCTGAAATCTCTGATATGCTGCTGAAGCGCAATGAAATCGAGCCATTTGTAGAGTAAATGTTCTGAAAGGATTACAGAAAAAGAGAGATTTAGTTGAATAAATAAAATTGCTTAACGAACACACGCTCAAGAGTCAGTGGATTAATTATTTTCAAGCAAAATTACAATGATAGGAAAGAGAGGGGGAGGGTGGGTAAACCGAAACAATTTACATAGTTTGTACGAGTTGCACAGTGCCATATCAGACATCATTAGTTCAGGTGAAAGATCTAAAAGAGCATATAAGAAAATTACAATTGCAATGTCACATCGAAAGTTAGTTGAGGAAAAAAAAACAACAACAACAAAAAATGTAGTAATGAAGGGAAGGGGGTGGGGGGAGGGTAATCTACTGACTACATTGCAATGATCCAAAACAAGCCCAGCGACGATCCCAATGTGCCCAACAAACCGTCATGCGAACTTTTCTAGATAGTCAACTAGTGAGCAATTTAATGAATATCTTCCTTCTTTCTGGCCAATTACCTCCTTCCATCTTTTCTTCTTGCTTATTTTTTTACCCCGTTTTCTCTTCATTTTTAAATTATTTTATTTTTACTTTTTGCATATAAATGCAGTTGCATTCATTACCGATTGTTGAGAACAGAGTCGTGAATGGATGGTCTTAGTTGCAGATGATGGTACATGTTTCCAAACTGTCATTATTAAGTTTATAGCACAGGACCTGGCAACATAACAAACCAATACAACAATAATGAAAAATAATACCACCACCACTACTAGTAAAGAAAATATTATAATTGTTAAGATGTGTACTTGCATCTTCTTATTATCGGTCACGTAAATGAGCTATGATGCACTCAGACTTTTGAGGTACTCAGACACATACACATACACTGTATGTCGAAACATTTATAGAGTAGGAGAAGTGCACAAGGATACAGGTAAACTTGACTTGTTCATGACAGTTGCATGGTGGCCCATCGCGAGATAGAATTCATTCTTCTACAAAGACTGTTCTGCTTTCATTTTTTTGTTCTTCTGTTGTTGTTGCATCTGCTTTTTCGTTATTATTATTATTATTTTTTTGCTTTTTGATTTTCTGCCTCTTTTTCAAAACCGTGTCCACCTTGCTCTGTTGGGCTTGAGATTTCACTAACCTAACACATGCTACAACAACAACAGCACTAACGATGCTGATTGCAATTTTATTGTTCTTTTGGTAGAAATGGTAGAAAATGTTCGTCCATAATCCATGGTACCAGAGCCCAAGACCCAACCTGTGTGTGACGATGATAATTTCTGCACGTTTAATTCCACATTCTGCAAAGGTCTTTCTCCCGCTCTGTACGTACGGACATGAAGACGACACATGAAACGCGAGGGCACACACATATCGAAAAGGCCGTCGCTCTGGCATTTAGGTGCCGTTGTAGACCACTACGAGTCTTGCCTTCGCTCAGTACCTTCTCCGAACTAAATATTTATTCTTTCTAATGTGGCTGCATACTACAGAATCTGCACATTGTATTGTCGACTACAAGTTGAATTTACCTGTCAGTGCACTGACCAATGTTCCGTTGTTCGGTACTCTCTATTCTGTGGGCACAAGTATGAGTACAAGTACTGGTTTTTTTCTCTGTTTTTCTCTTATTTATGTTTATCTGTTTCTGGAGCCTTTCAGTGTCGTCAGTGGCAATTGCAATCCTATTACCAGCGGCTAGTGTAATCATTCCCAAATGTACATTCAAACCCCTGAAGTACACACATTCCTGGCTTGAAGCCCACTGTGTAAGCTTGTATCTCATTTCACGATTTCTATTTTAATCAAGCAAAAATCGAACAATAAATAAAATTACAACAAAATCGAGTAACAATTTCAGTGAGCGAATATCAATTTGAGTAAAAGAGTTTCTTGAGCGTTCAGTTCAGTGTCTAATAGAAAAACAGGAAATATTACTAAAAAAAACAACACTATTTATCTAATAATATTAATAGGAATAGCATGTCTTTAAGGATATTTTGAATTATTTCAACAATTTACTCTATTTTGTTAAATAATAAATTCAAAAAAAAATAAAGCATTTTGCAGGTAATTTTTTTCTAGGCTTCCTGTTAAAAATGATAATTGGAATATTTTTTTAGTACAATAATTTGTGACGAAATTGCAAAAACTTCAGACAAATGTGATTATTAAAATCAACAATTTCTCTCTCAGCGTATATGTTAATTAGCTAAATTGAGGCTCTAAAAACCCACAAACAAGTAACTATGGGAATTCCACTGTATCCATTAAATGATTTTGGTCAGAAAATCACATACGACGATATAAATATTGGCACTATTTCTAAAACACATAATTTCAAAATTTTCTGATGTCAATTGGCTTCCAAAATCGTGGCGTTTGACTTTTTCTTATGAGGCTTTACAAAATAATCCTATTAACGCAGACAATCCTCAAACCTTATAGCATTTTCAAACTAACATCCGTTAAGGAATAGCTAAATTGCAGCCCAAAAATATACGAAAAAGTCTTCAACACAACATCCTTTAAAAGGATCGAATTTTGCAAAAAATCTTATAGCAGGAATTTGAACGATTAGCAAGTTATTAAGGGTATTTTGAATTATTTCACAATTTACTCTATTATATAATGTATTATGTTAAATAGCATTTTTCTTCTAGGTTTAGCAAAATTGAGGCTCTGAAAACCCACAAACAAGTTACTATGGGAATGCTACTGTATCCATAAAAAGTGACTGTCTGCTGTGCGTTTTGGTAAGAAAATTTTGGCTATATTTCTAAAACGCATAATTTCAAAATTTCCTGATGTCAATTGCACTCCAAAATCGTGGCGTTTGACTTTTTCTTGTAAGGCTACACAAAAAAATCCCTTTAACACAGACAATCCTGAAACCTTATAGCATTTTTTAAATAATATCTGTTAAGTAATTGGCAAATTATAGCCCAAAAATATGCGAAAGTCTTCAACACAACCTCCTTTAAAAGGATCGAATCCTGCAAAAAATCTTATAGCAGCAATTTGAATAATGTTATATTTTGTAAATAATGGCAACTTTCAGGTAATATTTAAAAATTAAAAATATTTTAAAA